>CM064874.1:34153041-34753041 GCA_032719365.1 Prinsepia uniflora
GGGAGGAATTTGAGAGAATTGGAAGGCTGATTGTGGTGGTTGATGCGTTCTGGTGAGTGAGTAAGGGACGGGAGGTCGAAGGGGAGCTGGTGAGTGGTTTGGGAGGTGAGGAATCGTGGTGTGTGAGTTGAGAGTTCAGGGGGAAACTCAGAGAGGAAAACAGAGAAGACTGAGGGCTTGTAGTGGTGGTGCAGCTGTGATCGGTCACTCGAGGTTAAGGGAAGTGCTCAGAGGACGGAGGAAGACAGGAGGAGCTACTACCTCACGGCTGAGCTCACGACGGCGGCAGGAGGACAGGTAAATCCTCACCCCCGTGTCTTTGCTCTGTTTTGTCGTTTGGGTTTAGAAGCTAAGTCGTGAGTCTAGAGGTCGAGTCGAGGGAATTGGAGGTTAGAGTGAGACTCAGGGAGGTCCCAAGCTTCGACTGAGTGTGCTGCCGTGACGGGGAGGTACACGGCGGAGGATGGCACGACAGGGGTAATTGGGTGCTCTGTTTTGGCCGTGGGTTCAAGCGGAGAGTCGTCGAGTTTGGGGCTGAGTCGAAGGTCTAGGAGGGTTGGTTTAGGTTCAGTGAGGTCCAAGGAGGAGTCTGGGACGGTCACCGTGACGGGGGGTGGCCGGAGTGGCTGGATCGTGAAGCAGGGGAGCTTGGCCGTCTGGTTTCGAGTTTTAGTCGACGAGTTTTAGGGTGAGTCGAGGTGAGTGAAGTACGGGAATAGGTAGCCTAGAGAAGGACGATGTTGTTGGTGTAGAAAGGAGCCGATTTGGTGGACGGAAGAAGGAGAACCAATCTCGCCGGTCCACGTTGCAGCGGCCGGTTCAAGTTCTGGTGCGAACCGGGTTTTCTCGAGGAAGGAGGTGGTACTGTAGCAGTGCGTGAAGGCCACACGCAGCCACTTTGGGCGGCGCGTGGGGGCGCGTGCGGTGGCGATGGGGAAAACGGTCAACATAGTTTTTGGTCTAGGAGTTATGGTGAGTTCAATGGAGTTGGTTTCGAGTCAATCGGACGTCATTTGAGTTTAGTTCGGCAAGGGTGAAGGTTTAGGGTCCCGGGTTATTGACTACGCCCAAACTACGCATTAAATTAAACATGTAATTCGAGTGTTATACAATTTAAACCCTTTTTGTGTAGATGTAGTATTGATAAATAGGGATCGTTCTTAACCGGGGAAATTAGGGACATTAATAATGTGTTAGTGGGAGATGAATAAAAGAATAATGAATTAAAGAATTAAATAATCAAAGAATCAATAAATTAAAGAATTAACAATTTAAAGAATTAATTACTTAAAGAATAAAAGAATAGAGCATAAAAGAATAAAGAATTAAAGAATTAACTAATCAAAGAATCAATAAATTAAAGAGTAAAGGAATAAAGAAATCAAAGAATCAAAGAATAATAAACTAAAAGTATGAAAGAATAAAAGAATAAACAATAAGAAGAATCAAAGAATAAAAGAATTAAAAGAATTAAAGAATAAAAGAATAAAAGGGGGGTTTTAAAAAGGTTTGTAATAAGTAAAAACATAGATAAACTAATTTTACTTCTATTCTAATTCATGTACAAATGATCTTCTTAAAACACAAATCTTACCAACACTCTAATAATTGCAAATATTAAATCAATCACGAAATTTTACCTTAATCGTCTTAATTACCTTCATACATTTTTCAATACTATAAATGCACCGACAGCGGACAACACTTACAATATGATTCACCTTTTGTTTTTGACTGAATGCGCCGACAGCGATCAACATTAAGTCTCTTCAATTCTACTCTAAATGCACCGACAGCGGATAAAACACTTAACATTGAATTGAAGTATGAAGCACTAAAATGTATAAAATAACTAAAATTCATAAAGTAAGACACATGGAGATTGCATTTAACACTTACAAATATTAGTAAGAAAAACCTCACATATATTGAACTATAATCAAAACCAATAACAAAAATGAGAGTTTGAGTAGATGGAGAGTAATTGTTACACTTTCAAGATGGATGAAAACAATGGATTGTTATTCATATGATTCTCCGACAGCGGACGGAACCTTATGAAGATGGAGGAAATAAACTTGGGAAATATGAACTCAAACTCTAAACTTTGTATTGGAGATACTTTGCCAAAGTTTCTCTCAAAGAAGGCTCAAATGTGTGCCTCAAAGAAGGTGTGTTTCAACAAGTGAATTGAAACCCTATTTATAGGTGAAGAAAGCTACCAAAAATAATATAAAAATACAATAAAAAATGTTAAATAATGGAATGATGAGTAATAAAGATTTGTGATGATGTTTAGAAGTGGGTTGAGTTGTAAAGTTGTAAAATTGAGTTGGAAAGTGGCTGGAAATTGAGTGGAAGCTTGCTGGAAAAGAGGGCAGGAATTTTCGGTGGCTGGCTGCTGAATTGGGAAGCTGGCGCTCGGCAGGAGGCTGCTGAAATGGAGTGCAAGACTTCGGCAGGCTCTCGCTGAGGAGAAAGCCTGCAGTCGGGACACGCGCGCCGAAGTACTGGACGGGGCGTCGGTAGGCGCGCTCCGAAGCTCTCTGCAGGGCTGAAACCAGATGGGCTGACGCGCTGGGCCGGCGGCTTGCTTCTGGGCCGCACGGGCTGGGCTGGCGGGCCGGACTGCACGGGCCGGATTGGGCTGAGGCGCTGGGCCGATTTCTTTTCTTCTTCTTTTTTTTCTGTTGGGCTGCGGAAATTGTTTTGGGCTGCAAAGAACATTAAGTAATTAATTAATTTAATTAATAACTAAATTAATTAATTCACCGAATTTCGTCCATATTTTATTCGTTATAATTCCGATCGAAACGATTCTTTCGCCAAAATGCTCCAAATTACAACCTTTGTTTTTCTAAACATAAAAATCACAAAATAATTTATTTTATCAATTTATTTAATATTTTAATATTAAAAGTCAAGTATAAGGGTATAAAATAATATAAAATAATGCTTATTTAACGTCCTATCAAATACCCCCACACTTAAACTTTGCTAGTCCCTAGCAAATACTAAAATCAAACTACGAATTCAAAACAAGTAAACCCTTAACCATTTGTCTCAATATTTTATTATTATCATGGCATAAAAGATTTTCACTTAAATCATTTAAGCATATGGAATTCAAGAGTTAATACATGGTAACAAAATGTTTAACAAGTAAGATAATGAGTAAATATGGTGAAATGGAGTTCTGCACGAATAAGACAAGTATGAATCAACTCACAAGGATATGCACTCATAAATTCACTCAATTTGTGAGGGTTGTGTTTGCACTCAAAGTATGTGAGAAATACTCACATAATCGATGTAACAACCCGTACCTACGGGAAGGGTAAAAATGTAATTTTTGTGAAGTTTTGTAAAAAGGACGATTTTGCCCTTGTGAATAGTAAACGAAAAGTTGACTTTTTGTAATATTGATTGGATGAGTGTTAGCCCTTGACCGTGACGTAGGTTAGGACGTCACGAGTCCGTAGACAGGCGGCAGGTTCGATTCGGACAATCGGAGGAGAAGTTATGATGTACGGAAGGTTGGGGGCGTTACCGTAAATGTTGACTTTTTGGAGGATGTGTGATTTTCACGTAGACCGAGGACCGTTGGATAGGTCTCGACGTCCTGAGTTCAACGACAGGCGGCACGCTGTCATCGGACGTCGGACGGAAAAGATACGGGTCTGGAAAGTCTGAGGGCAAAATGGTAATTTTGTGCAGGAGGGGCATTTTGGTCATTTTCCCTCAGCCCAATCAGATAAGGGCAAGTGGCAGATATTTTTGGGATGGCCAATAGCTGAGGGACACGTGGGGGACCCTAGATGGTTCTAGGAGAAACTTAAGTGTGCACGGCCACACTTGGTCATTTTTGAACCGTGCACAAATTCGAAGGAAGCAGAAAAACAGAGAGAAGTTTGGGTGAGGCGGTGATCGATTTGGATGCTAGGGAGAGTGAGGAGTGACTGTTGAGAGTGACAGAGAGACGTGGGTGAGGTGTTGATCGTGTTTTGGGACTGGAATCGTGCACGGCGGCACAGTGGTGGTGCGGCGAACATTTGAGGAAAACAGAGGAGACCGTGGACGGTGGAGGCTGTTGTGCCGTGTGGTGAGGCAAACCAAGGCGGTAGGAGACTCAGGAGGTTGAGGGGAGTCCCACGAGCACCGTGGTGGGTGACGGTTCTCACGGCGGCGCCGGAATCGAAAGGTAATTTCGTTTACCCTGTTTTTCATGGATTTTTCAAATGCAAAGTCGTGACGTTGGGCTTAGAGTCGAGGGATTAGGAGGTCAGGGTGTTGATCAGTGAGGTCTTAGGCGTCGTTTGTGGTGGTTGCCGTGACGGGAGGTTCACGGTGGGTGGTGGTTCGACGGCGGGTCCGTTGTACCCTGTTTTAGCCGTGAGTTTCAAACTTGAAGTCGTGGACTTCGGGGATGAATCGACGGATTCTGTGAGTTGGGTAGGACTAAGTAGGGTCCTAGGAAGGTGCTGGTATCGCCACCGTGAAGGGGGAAGCAGTGGACGGCCGGGAAGGAAAACAGAGCTCACGGGCAAGGTTTTTCGAGGTTGAAGACGAGGGGTTTTAGGCCGTGATTTCTGGATTTTAGGACTGGGTTTGGTTGTAGGGGACTGGACGAAGCTAAAGGTATTGAATTGGAGAAGAATGGTGGGTGAACGGCGGAGAACCGGTCACGCCGGTTCAACACAGTTGAACCGGGTGACTCGAGGTTGAAGATGGACTGTAGCAGGCGCGTGAGGCCCACGCGCAGCCACTTTGGGCGGCGCGTGGGGGCGCGTGGGGAGGAATCCGGTTAAGCGTCCAACATGAGTTTAGCCTTAAATGTCCTAAGGAATCCAATGGTACAGTTTTCGGGTTAATCGGACGGTGTTACGGAATGGTTCGGGAATCCGTGCGGTTTAGGGTTTAGGATTAAAATATTATTAAATTCCCGAAAAATTGGGGAAAATAGGGAAGGTATCCTTGATGTTATTGTGACCCTATTTGGTATCTATTGACAGGACGGGAGACACCAGAGACGGTTGAGGAGCGCACGGAGCGCGAGTGACGTGTTGTAAACTGTGAGTGGACTTTTTCTTACTTCCGAGCATGCCTAACTGTTTTTATTAATATTTTATGCTTTTAGATGTGTTTATATGTGATTGAGATGTTTGCACGTTTTTCGGGACGTTTTCGGGCGTTTGCGTGTTTTTCGAGAAAAGCTGATTTTCCGATTTTAAAGCTATGTTTGGAGATTTTAATCTATAAGTGTTTCAGAAGATGATAAATGGATTGTGAAACATAAATTGTGATTTAACGTGAGTTTTGGGTATAAAAGTAGATCACCGGATTTGGGTTCGGAATGTCGGTTCTGAACGCCGGAAGGGCTTCGAACCGGGGATTTCGAATTCGAATTTGGCGATGGATTTTGAATTGGTTTTACACTGGATATGGATTGGATTTGCTGGATCTGGATATGGGTTTAAAGACCCGGATTGATATTGATGGGGGACGGGCCCGGATTGAGTTTAAAGACTCGGGAGTTTAAAGACTCGGATATTACGATATTACCCCCATAGGCCTATTGAGTTTAAAGACTCGGGAGTTTAAAGACTCGGATTGATATGTGAGGCCTGGTTGAGTTTAAAGACTCGGATAGGTCCAGCAGGTTTGATCGGGTTATACTCTGGTTTCTTATGATGTTTTATAGTGTATCTGTTTCTTATGGTATTTATAGTGTTTCTGTTTCTTATGATGTTTTTCATATTATGGTTTTTCTAATACTTCATTGGCATGCCTGGTTTTAAACCGGAGGGAACAAATGATTTTATTTCCTTACGTTGATTTGCTGGTAAACGGTTTTAAAACTTTCATTCTTTTTGGTCCACTCACACCTTTTGTTTTTAATTTTCCCTCCAGGTCGTGGTGATAGCGCCGGGGTGAACGTTGAGGCAGATATCGAGGCATAGGGCTTCAGACGTTCTTCCGTTGCGGACTTAGACTTGTAGGACTTTTGGTGCCCATTTTGTAGAACTATGCTCTGACTTACTGTTGTATATATTTACTCCTTCGTCTGATGGTTATGCTTATAGTTGTATTAAGTTTATTTTTGGCATTGTAAGTGTGATTGTCAGACGGGAGCAGGGTTCATCCCGAGTATCGAGGTGATATTTGGGACGGGTCCTGACAATCGAAATGAAGTACTTTTGCAAAATTTCAAACAAACACCTCAAGATAAAAACAAAACATACTTGCACAAATGAACCAAAACCATAAGCTTACTCAAGTGATTGACTCAACTAATCAAAATTTACCATCTTAAGGATCATAAGGTCTTTACGAAGGTTGTAATGGGGCTAAGATTAGAGGCAAGGAATATATAGGACAAGTAGTGCTCAAATTCGTTCCAAGACTCAATAGACTCCCAAAACGTATCATAACTTCCCAACCTTAGTGCAATGATGTCAGTAATCCATCCCTTCGAACATAGGCCTAATTTCATCTTGTTGGGCCTCGAATTCATTCTTTGTGTCGGATTTACAAATGTAAAGGACTTAACTCAAACATTCATAATCAAACCTTATTACCTTGATAAAAACTTCAATATATCTTTTCTTTTTTTTTCTTTTTTTTTCCATTTTTTTTTCATATATCAAGGTAATAACATGTGTCAAAAATACAATAATGTTTGAGTAAGTAAATCCACAAAATACACATAAAAGTCTTTCAATATCATCATTTCCTCTTTACACAATCATTATGTCTTCAACCGAGTCCTTGGAACAAAGGTAAAAGATGTCTATACTAAGCTCAAGTGTTTAGATAATCATGGTGAGGAAAGAAAGGCTTAATGTGGGCTCAAAAGGGGTAAAACTAAGGGGGTCGCAACTTGTGCGCACAAAATAGGGAACATGGATGTTTGAATTTGTGGTGTTAACCCTAATGCCTTAATCATTTCCAAAATCAGAGAATTTATTGACTTAAAAGCTTTGAAAATCACATAGAATAAGTTCTAGTGCTCTAGAGTTCATTAAAAGCTATGGCAAGCAGTTATGAGGCATATGTATATCAATTTAAACAAAGAACTTATGAATCACTCATCAAAGATGTATATAAGTTCTAAAGCTCACATAAGGTTCAAATGATTCATACTTATCATATCATGCTTATTTATGTACCAATTTACATGCATTATCTTCAAGTAGTAACACTTAATCACAAAATATTAACAAACAAATTCAAGTTGTAGTGATCATCTTTATAGCCATAACATAATCATTTCCGTTCATTTATATCATTGACAAGTTAAAGGGTAACTTGATACTCGTAAAAACACTACGTTAAAAAAAAGACTCAAGAAAACAATAATTTTTTTTTTGTAGGAAAGACTTAATAAAACAATTTCAATTGCACAAATAAAAAAAATTAAAAAAAAAAAAACCCATAAAAATACTAAGTTAAAACAAAAAGATTCAAAGCAGTAAATTTTTTTTTTCTATATATATATATATATTTTTTTTTTCGTAAGAAAGAAATAAAACAATTGCAAATTAAGAAAGACTTAACAATTTCAAATGCACAAATAAATTTGTAAACCATTCCCCCACACTTAAATTCTACATTGTCCTCAATGTAGGAAAATACGAAATAATTAAACATAGAATCAAAGTAAGGAAGATGATTTAAGAAAGTGAAGTAAGAAAGAAAAACATAAACAAAGTAAAAGAGAGTGAAGGGTTGAAAGAAAGCAAATCTGTGTTGATGACTCCTTCACACTCGAGAACACATTGGGTTGCCTCCCAACAAGCGCTTGAAGTTTAACGTCCATCCAGCCTAGACCAAATTCTTTATCTGATGGGACGTAGAAGTACTCTGTCTGACTCCACATCGTGTCCTCCAATTGCCTCGATGTAAGGCTTCAATCGGTGGCCATTTATCTTGAACTCTTTTCCCGTTTCAATGCTTTTGATTTGTATGGCTCCATGGGCAAACACATTAGTAACAACAAAAGGACCTACCCATCTGGAGAATAATTTACCTGGAAAGAGTCTAAGTCGGGAATTGAACAACAAAACTTTCTGGCCAATGTCAAATGCTTTACTCTTGATCTGTTTGTCGTGAAATGCCTTAGCCTTTTCCTTGTAGATCAGAGTGTTTTCAAACGCATCATTTCTGATTTCCTCAAGCTCACTCAGCTGGAGCTTTCGATGCAGACCGGCGTCATCTAGCTTGATGTTGAAAGTTTTGACGGCCCACCATGCTTTATGCTCTAGTTCCACCGGAAGGTGACATGTTTTTCCGTACACTAACCTATAGGGAGACATTCCTATAGGTGTTTTGTATGCCGTCCTGTATGCCCAAAGTGCATCATCCAACCGTTGGCTCCAATCCTTACGATTAGGGCCCACAGTTCGCTCTAATATCTTCTTGATCTCTCTATTACTGACTTCCGCCATTCCACTCGTTTGAGGATGGTAAGGTGTAGAGACTCGATGAGTGACACCATACCGTTTCATTAAAGCTTCAAAGGTCTTGTTGCAGAAATGACTTCCTCCATCACTTATTAGGACCCGCGGGATCCCAAACCTGGAAAGAATGTTAGTTCTGAGGAAATCTGCAACAGTTTTAGAGTCATTAGTCCTGGTGGCCTTAGCTTCCACCCATTTTGATACATAATCAACAGCAAGTAAGATATAGAGATAGCCATTAGATTGAGGAAACGGACCCATAAAATCAATACCCCAAACATCAAATATTTCAACAGTAAGAACATAATGTTGTGGCATTTCATCCCTTCGTCCTAAGTTTCCTGATCTCTGACATTTATCACAGGCTAAACAGAATGAATGTGCATCTCTAAAAAGTGTGGGCCAATATAGTCCAGATTCTAAGATTTTGAGTGCAGTTTTCCTAGATCCAAAGTGGCCTCCACAAGCATGGCTATGGCAGAACTCTAGGACTGACCTATGTTCAATATCAGGGACACATCTCCTAATCAATAAATCTGCACAGTGTTTCCACAAATAAGGTTCATCCCAAATATAGTGCCTAACATGCTTTTTAAGTTTATCTTTTTGTGCACGGGAGAGGGTGGTGGGTAACTGTTTGGTGACTAAAGAATTGACAATATCAGCATACCAAGGAGTACCTCCCTCGATTCTGAAGAGTTGTTCGTCTGGAAACATCTCTTGAATCTCCACAGGATCTCGCTCATGTGCAATGCGACTCAAATGATCCGCCACCACGTTCTCTACGCATTTCTTATCTTTAATCTCGATGTCAAACTCTTGAAGAAGAAGAATCCATCGGATCAGTCTTGGTTTCGCTTCTTTTTTGGCTAGGAGATACTTCAGTGCTGCATGATCAGTGTAAATAATGACTTTAGTTCGAAGTAGATAAGAGCGAAATTTATCTAAAGCAAATACAACAGCAAGCAACTCCTTTTCGGTAGTGGTGTAGTTCATCTGGGCATCATTCAAGGTTCTGGATGCATAGTAGATGGCGTAGGGCTTCTTATCCCGCCTTTGTCCGAGTACGGCTCCAACTGCAAAATCAGAGGCATCACACATTAGTTCAAAGGGTAAGGACCAATCAGGGGCACAAAGAATGGGGGCAGTGGTTAAGAAATTTTTAAGCTTCTCAAAAGCTTCCTGACAGTCTGCATCAAAGACGAAGGGTGTCTCTTTCTGAAGCAGTCGGCACAAGGGCCTTGCAATGTGGGAGAAGTCTTGGATAAATCTTCTGTAAAATCCTGCGTGACCAAGAAATGAACGGATTCCTCTCACCGAAGTGGGAGAGGGTAAGTGGCGCACAGTATCAACTTTAGATTTATCGACTTCAATTCCTCTTTCAGAGACAATATGGCCCAAGACTATCCCTTGTCTAACCATGAAATGGCATTTCTCCCAGTTAAGTACCAGATTAGTTTCGACACACCTTTGTAAGATAAGTGCTAAGTGTTCTAAGCATGCATCAAAACTATCCCCAAAGACACTGAAATCGTCCATAAATACTTCAATTATTTTTTCGACGTATTCAGAGAAAATAGAAAGCATGCATCTTTGGAAAGTACCTGGGGCGTTACATAAACCGAAAGGCATTCTTCGGTAGGCAAAAGTGCCAAAAGGACAAGTGAAAGTCGTTTTATCTTGGTCATTTTGAGCGATACAGATTTGATTGTACCCGGAATAACCATCAAGAAAGCAATAATAGGAGTGACCTGCTAACCTTTCAAGCATTTGATCAATGAAGGGCAAAGGGAAGTGATCCTTCCTAGTTGCTTTGTTCAGGCGTCGATAGTCGATGCAGACTCTGTATCCGGTCACTGTCCGTTGGGGCACTAGCTCTCCTTCACTGTTCGCAACAACTGTGACTCCACTTTTCTTTGGGACTACTTGGACTGGTGAGACCCATTTGCTGTCTGAAATTGGGTAGATGACACCACAGTCCAAGAGTTTGATGACCTCTTGTTTCATGACTTCCATCATCGGAGGATGGAGGCGACGTTGGGCTTCGCGAGAGGGCTTTGCATCATCTTCTAGTAAGATTCGATGCACACAAGTTGTAGGGCTGATTCCCTTGATATCTGACAGAGTCCATCCAATGGCTGTCTTGTACTTTGTCAAGACCTGTACCAGTCTATCTTCCTGTGACTCGGTTAGTGCAGAAGACACTATGACGGGCAGAGTGTCGTCCGAGCCAAGATAGGCATACTTCAGGTGGTCAGGCAAAACTTTGAGCTCGAGAACGGGGGCCTGAATCACTGAAGGAGGAGTGGCATTAGTACTAATTGGAAATGACGAGGGTACCTGATGATTCACCATTCTGGGGGTCTCATTTAGGGTCATGACTTCATCCCAAATTCGAGGTTCTAGTTCGTAATCTGTATCCTCAACCAAGGCATCCCCTGATTGCGTTAGGCCAACTCCTTCCTGGATTATCATGTTGAGTGTGTCTTCTCGAATTGAATCAAAATGTTTCTCTGCGAGAGAAGTGCACACGTCAACAGAAAAAGTAGTATGAGTTGCGGAACTAGGGTACCTCATGGCATCAAAAATGTTGAAGCCAATCTCCTCTCCGTCTACTTCCATAGTTAATGTTCCATTGAACACATCAATCTTTGTCTTGGCAGTTCTCATGAATGGTCTTCCCAACAGCATTAGTGGAGCTTGATTCGTAGGGGAATCCTCCATGTCTAGGACATAAAAGTCAGCTGGGAAGATGAGCTGGTTAACCTGCATAAGAACATCTTCGACGTATCCCTTAGGATACACATTAGAGCGATCGGCTAACTGAATGATAATATCGTCATGCTGTAATTTACCTAGACCTAGGGCAACATATAGTGAATATGGCATAACATTAATGGATGCTCCTAAGTCTAGCATGACTTTATCAAATGACTTGTTACCAATCACGCAGGGAACAGAAAAACTCCCTGGATCCTTCAACTTTGGGGGTAGCTGACGCTGGATTACAGCAGAAACTGTTTCACTCACCATCACAACCTCCTTCTCCCTCGTCTGGCGCCTTGGAGTGCATAACTCTTTCAGAAATTTTGCGTATTTCGGCACTTGTTTGATGCACTCGATCAAGGGCATGTTGATTTGCACCCTTTTGAAGATCTCCAAGATTTCCTCATCGGATTCATTCTTCTTAGATTTGGCAAGCCTACTTGGAAATGGTGCATGCACAAACGGGGAATTAGTAACAACCGAACTTGAAGGGATTGGGTTATTACCTTGTGTGTGGGTAGGTTGAACTGGCGGTTGTGTCATGGTGGTCTTAGTTGCCACCTTGTGCTTTTCAGCCTCAGAAACGGCTGGATCTGGTTCTATTTCTCCGAGCACTTTACCACTTCGAGTGATAATTGCATTGGCTTCAGGTCTTACATTTGGGTTGGGCGTAGGTTGAGGTGGAAGCACCCCGCTAGCTTGGATCTTACCCATGAAGTCCACGACCTTGCCCATTTGGTCCTTGAGATCAGCGATGTCTTTTTGTTGATTTTGCTGACCTGTGACAAGAGCCTGAGTTGACGCCATTAGTGTTTGCTGCCCTTGGGAAAGAGCAGCCAGCATTTTATCATAATCAGGATTAGAAGATGAAGAAGTATGATTATTTGCATGATTATGAGAAAAGTTAGAAAATGGGACCGGGGGCCTTGGTTGCCATGTGGGCCTTGGTTGCCATGTGGGCCTTGGGAACTGGTCTGGGACACGGTTTGGCCCGGTCGACATGTGCTGAGGGTTTAGGACATTGTTCGGATCTCTCCAACTGTAACCTTGGGTCCTTGGCCCTCCTTGAAAGCCTCCAATGGCGTGTGCCATTTCAGTTCCGGAGTCTTCCTCCCTTGCAGTGTAGGGACATTGTTCCTTAAGATGGCCTTGAGAGCATATGGAACAAACTGGAGCTACCTGTTTCTTTAGCTCAAGCATATTTGAAAGCATAGAGGTGATCTTATCTAACTTAGAATCATTTATAGCATGGGAACTTACCTCATGTACCTTTCTAGAAATAGGATCGGCACCTTCGTATTGTGCATCATTGAGTGCACGGCTTTCAAGTAGTGCACGACCATCTACTAGGCTCCGAGCTAAGAAACTTCCATTAGCTGCAGCATCGAGCAGTCCTCTATCCCAACCTTTGAGTCCTTCATAAAAGTAGGTTAAAAGATAGCCTTCTGTGATCCCGTGAGTAGGGCATGAAGCACAAAGTTCCTTAAACCTCTCATAGTACTGGCTGAAATTCTCATCATGTTCTTTCTGCTTGATTCCAGTGATCTCTTTTCTTAAGACCGTAATCTTTGAGGCAGGGAAGTACTTGGTAAGAAACTCCTGAACCAACTTCTCCCAAGAGTCAATATGATTGGGTGGGAGACTTAAAAGCCATACCCGTGCTCTTTCTTCCAAGGACAATGGGAAAGCTTTCAGCTTCATGATTTCCAAGTCCGCATCATCCGGACACATACTACTAATGATGAATTGGAACTCCGTTAAGTGTTTGTGTGGATCTTCATTTCTGATTCCACGGAACTTGGGTAGTTGATGAAGGACTCCACTCTTAAGCTCAATATCTTTCTTGTTGGTTCGAGGCTCGGGATACTGGATGCAGAAGTCTGTAGTGCCATTTGTGTTTGCACATGTCTGCTCCCGGATACTCAGGTTTCGTGCCATGGTTATCGGTGTTCCGAAAATCTGTTCTTCTTCTGAATTACTCTTCTCGCTTTTGGACTCACCGAATATTGGGGATGGAGGTTCGAACGAACTGGTTTGCTTAAGTGCGTCTCTGAATGTGGCGTTGCTTGGTGAGATGTCAAGTTGTCTTCTCAGCCGATCAAGCTTAGATTGATGAGCACGCATTCATAAGTTCGTACCTCTATGAAAACAAAACTCTAAGTTAGAAGGCAAGTATACACAAGAAAAGATAATAAGTGTAAGATAGTAGAGATTTGCATAAAGTATCACATAAATGGAAACCAGGATTAACAAAAAGTTACGTTAAATGGAAAGAAAATGCACAAGTTCCAAATTCAAACTAATAATGCAATAAGTAGAGTTTTAGAGTGTCATGAATAACTTTCTCCTTCCGCTTCTCATAGTACTTTCCTGGGCGTACGGCCTGCGCGTACTGATAACCACCATTTCACCATTCAACATTAATCATGGCCAGTTGAGATAGATGTAACGCGAGAAGCAAGGATAATTTTAAGAGCACCCCGAGGCTAGCTTGGCATATACTCCATTGGTGTTCCCTTTCTTAATCCAAAACTTGTCACCAGTCATAACTCTCCTAGACACCATAATTAATCCAAATGATGACGTAGAGAATTACCAAACCCTAGTGTTTACAAACTCCGCCCCAACCTCATGTCCATAGATTCGAGTCTATGGTGTGTGGTGATGAAATCCACACATCATGAAGGGTTAAGGAGAAAGTAAATAAGAGGGGCACTACCTGTTCCCGAAAGTAAGATTTTGAAGAAAAAAGGACTAAGAGATTCATGCAACTCTAAAACAATTAATAGGAAACAATACTTACACTTTAGGAAATTCAAAGATGAATAAAGTTTCATAAAAAAAAAAAAATTTTTAATTTTTTTTTAATTTTTTTTTTAAAAATTTTTTAATTTTTTTTATTTATTCCGAATTTTCTTTTTTTCATTTAAAATTTAAAGTTTAACAAGATATAAACAAATAATTGATTACATAAAAATAAAATAAGTGTAAACATAAAGTTAGTGGAACATAAAGGTTATGGAATAAAGTTAATGTAATATAATTAAAGTTAATGGAATAAAGTATAATGGAATAAATAAAAGTAAAAGTAAAGAAAAGTGAACATATAAAATATGCATTTATGAACAAGTATCAAATTTATTATGAACAAATATATTTATATTAAAAGAAAAATTATGAACATTTATGAACAAGTATAAATTAGAAATTAAGAATAAGTAAAGTATGAGCATTATAAACAAACATAATAAGAACAATAATAAGATGGATAAATAAAATATAAACAAGTAAGTAAATGTTATAAACAAATATAGTATTAACAAAAGTAAAATTTATAAACAAGTATAATATGCACAATTTATATACATACACTAACAAATTAAAATGATTTTCAATTTCCCCGGCAACGGCGCCAAAAATTGACTACGCCCAAACTACGCATTAAATTAAACATGTAATTCGAGTGTTATACAATTTAAACCCTTTTTGTGTAGATGTAGTATTGATAAATAGGGATCGTTCTTAACAGGGGAAATTAGGGACATTAATAATGTGTTAGTGGGAGATGAATAAAAGAATAATGAATTAAAGAATTAAATAATCAAAGAATCAATAAATTAAAGAATTAACAATTTAAAGAATTAATTACTTAAAGAATAAAAGAATAGAGCATAAAAGAATAAAGAATTAAAGAATTAACTAATCAAAGAATCAATAAATTAAAGAGTAAAGGAATAAAGAAATCAAAGAATCAAAGAATAATAAACTAAAAGTATGAAAGAATAAAAGAATAAACAATAAGAAGAATCAAAGAATAAAAGAATTAAAAGAATTAAAGAATAAAAGAATAAAAGGGGGGTTTTAAAAAGGTTTGTAATAAGTAAAAACATAGATAAACTAATTTTACTTCTATTCTAATTCATGTACAAATGATCTTCTTAAAACACAAATCTTACCAACACTCTAATAATTGCAAATATTAAATCAATCACAAAATTTTACCTTAATCGTCTTAATTACCTTCATACATTTTTCAATACTATAAATGCACCGACAGCGGACAACACTTACAATATGATTCACCTTTTGTTTTTGACTGAATGCGCCGACAGCGATCAACATTAAGTCTCTTCAATTCTACTCTAAATGCACCGACAGCGGATAAAACACTTAACATTGAATTGAAGTATGAAGCACTAAAATGTATAAAATAACTAAAATTCATAAAGTAAGACACATGGAGATTGCATTTAACACTTACAAATATTAGTAAGAAAAACCTCACATATATTGAACTATAATCAAAACCAATAACAAAAATGAGAGTTTGAGTAGATGGAGAGTAATTGTTACACTTTCAAGATGGATGAAAACAATGGATTGTTATTCATATGATTCTCCGACAGCGGACGGAACCTTATGAAGATGGAGGAAATAAACTTGGGAAATATGAACTCAAACTCTAAACTTTGTATTGGAGATACTTTGCCAAAGTTTCTCTCAAAGAAGGCTCAAATGTGTGCTTCAAAGAAGGTGTGTTTCAACAAGTGAATTGAAACCCTATTTATAGGTGAAGAAAGCTACCAAAAATAATATAAAAATACAATAAAAAATGTTAAATAATGGAATGATGAGTAATAAAGATTTGTGATGATGTTTAGAAGTGGGTTGAGTTGTAAAGTTGTAAAATTGAGTTGGAAAGTGGCTGGAAATTGAGTGGAAGCTTGCTGGAAAAGAGGGCAGGAATTTTCGGTGGCTGGCTGCTGAATTGGGAAGCTGGCGCTCGGCAGGAGGCTGCTGAAATGGAGTGCAAGACTTCGGCAGGCTCTCGCTGAGGAGAAAGCCTGCAGTCGGGACACGCGCGCCGAAGTACTGGACGGGGCGTCGGTAGGCGCGCTCCGAAGCTCTCTGCAGGGCTGAAACCAGATGGGCTGACGCGCTGGGCCGGCGGCCTGCTTCTGGGCCGCACGGGCTGGGCTGGCGGGCCGGACTGCACGGGCCGGCGGGCCGGACTGCACGGGCCGGATTGGGCTGAGGCGCTGGGCCGATTTCTTTTCTTCTTCTTTTTTTTCTATTGGGCTGCGGAAATTGTTTTGGGCTGCAAAGAACATTAAGTAATTAATTAATTTAATTAATAACTAAATTAATTAATTCACCGAATTTCGTCCATATTTTATTCGTTATAATTCCGATCGAAACGATTCTTTCGCCAAAATGCTCCAAATTACAACCTTTGTTTTTCTAAACATAAAAATCACAAAATAATTTATTTTATCAATTTATTTAATATTTTAATATTAAAAGTCAAGTATAAGGGTATAAAATAATATAAAATAATGCTTATTTAACGTCCTATCAGTTATTACGTTTAGGATTCGGGGAATGTTGAGGGAATTTAGGTGACCCTTCGTAGACGTGTTAGTGACGTATTTTAGTGATTGTGAACAGGATCGGGATTTCCCGAGGAAGCCGAGGAACGTGCTGGACGTTCGGGACGCTAGTAGGGCTCAGTACTGTGAGTGGACCCCTTCTCTAAACTCGAACATGCATAACTGTTTTCTATAATTGTTTTATGGTTTTAATCATTATTCTATGTTTATCGAGTATGTTTGGTTGGTTTTACATAGTTGCACGTTTTTCGAGAAAATATGGTATTTGGCACGTTTTACGAGAAATGTCGATTTCTGAGTAAAATGCCAGGGTTTTGGGATTTTTAAAGGATAACTAGTTTGACTGTTTATAAAGGGATTTTGAAACATGATTTAGCAATTAAATAATTTTCAGAAAGCGGAATTTGATTGTAAAGTTGGAAAGTGGATTCCGGATTTGGGTTCGGAATGACGGTTCTGGATGCCGGAAAGGGTATCGGACCAGTGATTTTGGATTCGGGTTTGGATGTGGATTGGTAAATGGTTTTCAAATGATTTTGGGATTGGATTTGCTGGATCTGGATATTGGGTTTAAAGACCCGGATATATGTGACGGGGGACCGGCCGGATTGGGTTTAAAGACCCGGATTGAGTTTAAAGACTCGGGAGTTTAAAGACTCGGATATATTGATTTTTCCCCCGTAGGCCTTGAGTTTAAAGACTCAGGAGTTTAAAGACTCGGATATTATTAAGGCCTGGATTGAGTTTAAAGACTCGAGAGTTTAAAGACTCGGATAGATCCAGCAGGTTTGATCAGAAAATAATGAATTGCTGTTTCTGGATTCTGATACAGTTTTATGATATATATATATATGCTGTGATTTCTATAAATGTTTTATAGTGTTTCTGTTTCTTATGATATGGTATATGGTACTTTGGTTTCTAACTGTTTTAATAACTGGGTTATGCATGTGGTTTTCAAAACGGAGGGTTAAACTCGGTTTTTCTGATAAATGATTTTAGAACTTCTCTTTCATTATGGTCCACTCACAATTCTGTTTTAACTTGCCCTCCAGGTTGTGGAGCTCGCGCGGGGTCTTGACGTCGAGGCAGAGTCCGAGGCATAGAAGTGACGTGAGGGATCCCGGGATAGTTTAAAGTCTTCCGTGTGTGTGTAATTTATCGTTTTTTTTTTATTTTCCTTGTATTTTCGTACTATGCTCTGTAAACGATAACTTCGGGATATTTTGTTTAATTACTCCTGCGTCTGACTGGGTTTGAGTGAGGTTTACTTGGGTGTTGTGTCGGGGAGTCAGACGGGAGCGGGATTTACCTCGGGTTTCGGGGTGACACCGGGGTGGGTCCTGACACAATGCAACCGTTTTTCACTGATTTTTGTGATGATGATATGTTGCGGATATTTAGGGCTTTCGGGAGAAAATATGTTTTTCCCCGGAGTGCACCCTGGAGATAACGCTCGCCTTCGGGATGGAAGTGTTTACCCCGAAGAGGTCACGTAGCACGGTCTTTGTCGAGCAGCCGAGGGAGGCTTGACTCAGATCAGATGTGCTGGATATACATAGATCGGTAAGTGATGTGTTCACTAGATCTGGATTGCCGGCTGGTGATGTGTTCACAGCGGCGGATGCTCGGATTTTGAGCGGTCCTTGAGCCTATTGATTTGCACGCGTTGCAGGGATAAACGTGACTCTAAGCAACAGGATATGGAAATAAGTCCCGTGGTTTTGTGGAAATTGTTTTGATTGGTCCACTGAACAGATTTGATTGATTTCTTACTATTACTTGTGTCTTATGATATGCATGCATGTTTGTGAAAACTGGAGGGTAAGAAATGTGTTTTGGTAAATGTACTTATCAAACTTTATTTTTGTCCACTCACACCTTTACTGTTTTATGCACCCTCCAGGCCAGTGCACAGGTACGAGGGCTAGAAACAAGGCATGCGAGGCAAAAAAATAAGTAGACCGTTGCGCACTCAGACACTTTACAGAGTAGGAATTTGATCCCTATCTGTAATAGTACCTATGCTCTGTATTGTCTTTGACTAGTCAAACTTGTGATGTCATTGGTCTGTAAAACTTAACTATCCCTTGTCTGACAATGTTTTTGGGATTTGTTGTGTGGTGTATGTATATAAGTTTGGTTACTTTTGGTAATTTTTAGTTATTGTCAGACGGGAGCAGGATTCATCATGACTATCGAGGGATAATCGGGATGGGTCTTGTCACTATTGGTAGGCCACACATCATATCATATAACCACTCGGGAGTGACGGAGCCCAGCTCGATGTCCAAATGGCCACCCAGGGATACATCGTCTGGGCGTCAACCACATCACTCAACCATTCAGGGATACATCATCTAAGTGGATGTCCAGAAATACGGCATCTGGATGCCAACCACATAACTCAACCATTCGGGGATACATCATCTGAATGGTCACCCAGGGATATAGCATTCGGGCGTAACTTTATAATCCAAGGAAACCTGCTCATAACACAACAATACACCAGTATGGATAAAGGCAGACATTTATCGCACATACTCATCCCTAAAACACCAATTTGTATTCCAAAACCCGAGTCAAAGCTCATACAAACCAAAATTGCATGAAGTAGGCATAACCATTTTCAATTATCTTCTCTATCGTGTCACCATGTAACCCTGATCATACATCGCCCTATCATTAACATGTCATGACTTAACGTAAGAACATTCTTCAGATTATGT
The DNA here is from genome assembly GCA_032719365.1 of Prinsepia uniflora. Classification (NCBI taxonomy): domain Eukaryota; kingdom Viridiplantae; phylum Streptophyta; class Magnoliopsida; order Rosales; family Rosaceae; genus Prinsepia; species Prinsepia uniflora. The sequence continues at coordinate 34,172,386 of CM064874.1, forward strand.
CAACATACATCTTATTTACAAGCCAAGACATTAAGAAGAAATATATATATATATATATACCTAGTATAATTCTCAAATCCATGTTCACAAATATTTATATTGCCGAGAAACATGTATTTGTAATTTATATTTTTTTTCTTGAATCACAACCATATTATACCCATTTCAACTCTGTACTAAGTTTAAAATACATTTTCGTTTAATTTTGCAGAACATGCATCAAAGCATAATTATTTCCATAAAAGTAATAAATTAATTTAGAATTATAATCGATATATAAACTACAAAATAACCTTTAAGATTCCCAAACTCATTCGTAATTATGAATACCAAATTCCATACTCAACCAATTATCACCAAAATCATATTGATTCCGAAAGTAAATCTCCGTTTTTCTAAGCCTGGACCTACGCACAAATATGCATTTTGCACAAAACCTCGTAAAGAGTAACTCGAGATTCATTTTAAATTATAGGTAATCAACACTAGAAACATAACTCAAATCATTGGTTAGGAAAAGCTCACAAAAAAAATGATTCAAATAGTGTGTAAAATTTTAAAATCATTCTACATGCATCATCGAGCCATTTCCATGTAATACTAAATATTCAAATCTTAAGGAGAACATTAACACCTTAAAACCTCGCTCTGATACCAAGTTGATAGGACCTGCCCCTAACTACCCTGAAACGGGACAGGTCCTGCTCTTGTCTTGCAACCTCTTGACAGACAAGGGATCTTACAATTTTAACCCAGTCTGATTCAATATTAAATAACCTAAATTATTTTCTCCTTGTCTGGTTACAGCTCACATCTAACTCACTAACCCCGGAAAATTGTGGAGAATTACTAATTTACCCTTGTAAACAATCCTTCACCATATATTTGTACCCTTGTGCTAGAGTACCACAATTACTCAATCATAACCAAGTCCTAGAGCATAATTCAATATGTAATATTGTAGCATCATCTATGCTTGTCTATCTCAATTTACTCACCAATGAACCCATACTTACAATACATACCAAATCATACACATTATCCACTTAACTTAATTAAAGGTTAACAATTTATGTTTTATTGGGTTTCTAAAGCTATCTACATTTATCACTCTAATTACTGCTTAATCTACCCTACTCTAGTGATTTAAAGGACATCTTCATTCATGGATATCTTTATTAGGACTTAATAACTATCAAGTTGTTCACACAAGATTTAACTACCCCCACACACACACACACACACACACACACACACACACACACACATATATATATATATATATCAACATAAAAAGACATATAGATCACATATAACGTTATCTAATGCCACAAAATACATATAAATTAAACCCTTAGTTATTCTTGAAATTCCAAGAGTAATTAAGGAAGTATAAATAATACACAAACACTTTGAACGAGCAAAACTTCCTCATATGATGTCCAATTAAATCAACTCTTGGACCATCGGACTCAGAATAACAAGCTGAATATTTCTCATGTTAGCCGTTTTCCCCAAAATCTGGCCAACGCACCACGTCAAGTAGTGGAATTTACTAGTTCGACTATAACCAGTCTTATTTTCGTTATTAAAATCCCCATAATTTGTAATGTTAACTATATAGTAATATAACCATAATTATAAAAACCATTCACAAATTCCTATGTTATTAATTTTTACCTTATAATTCATAACCATATACAACTATTCTTGTAAAGAAACAGTTTATTCACCATAAATATTTATTTTGTTGTCATGTCCTCATCATCTCATACCAAATTAATATTACACACACCCATGACTAGATTAGCATCATATATCATACACTTATCAACATCATAATATCATCATAAAAAAATATTATACAAAACTAAGTGAAGTGTACATTTATATACCTTCCAAATATATTGTATTCATAGTCAAACTCTCCTTTGACTCTTTCCATCTTATCATAATTCGTAGTTTAAGGTACATTATATCCAAAATGTAATTATGACCAAATCCTTAATTTTTCCCAAATTAATTTAGACGTTAAAGTATGAATAAACAACTTTGGATCCTTAAAACTATACTCAAACGATACCCCAATTAACCTGGAAACTATACCATTGAACTCAGAAAATTACGAACTAAAACTTTCATATTGGAAGAAACCTGAGAGAAGGCCACATGCGCGCTCATGCGCCACCTAGGGTTCGCTACGCATGGGGTCTCACGTGCCAGCGCAGGGCCACCCTTGACCTCTCGCCGGGACGACATGCATGCCTGCGCGTAGGACCCGCCCCAGGCGGTAGGGCCGGTCTAATAAATTGGAGGCCTAGGGCGAAAATTATGAAAGTGCCCTTATAATTTATATTTACACACACAAAATTAATAACTTTTTCAAATTTTTTTTTCATCCTCCTAGCAATATACCAAAAAAAATCAAGAATTTAAGAACATTAATCATACATAGAAAATATAGTCATTTTGCAATATTATATTTTTAAGAAACAGTTAAATTTATCAAAAAAATTAAAGTTAGTCTTAATAACTTTATAAGACAAGTTAGATAACTTTATATTAATCAGAATAACTCTTATAATATTTCAAGAATATCAGCCAAATTTTTTAATAAAATATTTCTTCAAATTCAATTTAAATATTATTAAAAAATTTAACTATATTTTTTTATTTTTTTCCCATAAAAATAAAACAAATTTAAAATTATGGGCCCTTTTTGTTCGTGGGCCTAGGGCGGTCAGGCAGCTATGACCCGACTAGCAAACCTTCAATATACGACCAAATTACAAGTTTTAATAGTCCATAATCTTCTATCCAATCCCACAAAGAGATCTGAATACTAAAAATAGAGAAAGACTTGACTAGAATTCTTGGTAATCGATCCCAAACTCACGGCCAAACTCAAGGTTGCTTCTGAGTCTATTTTCCTGTGCAAACCTTCATCCTTGGAACTTAAGATGATCGTAGGAGTCCACTCAGCCCCCTACGATCCTTGGTTTCATAATAAAGACCCTCAAATGGTTTGAACGTCCACATGCCATTTTTTTTAGTCCTCACAGGTTTCGTCATCATTGGGGTTCCTCACCTCCCTCAGTTCACTTCTGGTTTCTCCTCTATTTTTTCCTTCTTCATCTCCTTCCCTATTTTTTTGGGTTTCTTCTTTCTCTCACAGTTTCACATTTTTCTTCTTTTCTTTTTGTTTCAGTTTCCACTCACCGAACACACCCATTCACAGCCCTCACACAAATATTTATAATAGAGGTAGGTCAGTTGGGAAAGTGTGAGGGAAAATTCCATAAATCTCTAGACACATGTCACCATCAAAATATCTCCCATGTGAAATTACCAAAATACCCTTCATGACATAATTACCAAAATGCCCTTGCAATTTTTAAGCCCGTAATGAACACATCCGAACTCCACTTTCGGCCTATCGCTTGTTAATGTACTCAGGAGGTCGAGACCTTTATAACAGTCCTTACGGAATGTCCTAAAAATAACCAGATCAAAAGCTCAACTGCTGACCCTACATGGGCATAATGGTCATGTTTCATTCTTTAAATTTCCAGTCGTTACAACTCCACCCATGACTTGGAGTTAGCAGCAATGGTCTATACCCTAATGATTAGAGATGTAATCCCTACAAGGAGACGTGTAGGATTTTCATCGACCACCAAATTTGAAGAATTTCTTTACTCATAAGGATTTAAGTCTGAGACTGGCACGGTGGTTAGAGTTAGTATAGGATTACGACTACACGTTTGAGTATAATGGATAAAGCTATTGTAGTTGTAGATGCATTGAGCAAGAAGTCTTTGGGTTCTGTAGGTTATTTGCACACTATTCCTTTACCATTACTAGAGGAACTCTAGGGCGTAGGAATTGTGCTTGGAGTAGATAACCAAGGAGCCTTATGGTAGTTTTTCCTTGTGAGGCCTATTAGTTTGATTGGGTAATTGTTACTCAACTCCGGGATCCTACGTTGTGCATTATTTTGTTGGAGTTGGAGGCTGGGAACATGCAGGATTTTACGTTCAGAGTTGATGTAACCTTGGTTAAGAAGGTCGTCTTAGTGTACTAGGTGATATAGAGTCGGAAAAGGAAAATTTTAAGGTGACGCATAATTTTGCTTATTCCATGCATCCTGGTGGTATCCAGAAGTACCGTATTCTCAAAGGGCATTTTTGGTGGAATGGGCTTGGAAAATGAGTTAGTCGAGTTTGACAACGAATATTTAGTATGTCAATGGGCAAGGCTGAGTAATCGAGACCTTATGGAACACTATAGTCACTTCCTAATCCAGATTGGAAGTAGGATCCTATTACCAAGGGCCTTGTGTTTAAGCTTCTTAGGACCTAGAGAGGTCGTAATAAAGTCTGGGTTTTTATGGATAGATTCACAAAATCAGTACATTTCTTGCCAGTGCCGAAGAATTTTAGATTGGACCAGTATACTAGTAGTTGTGGATACGATCATTCGTTTGCATGGGACGTTAGGGAATCTATAGTATCAAACAGGAATCCGAGGTTTACTTCAAGGTATTGGCAAAGTTTATTGAGATCTTTGGACTAGTCTGAATTTCATCTCAATTTTTCATCCTTATAAAGATCGTCAGAAAGGACCATTCAGATTCGAGACGAATTTATTGATGGAAATTGTCTAGAACAATAGTCTTCAGTCTATGATCAGGATGGCTCTATTTGAGGCTATATAAGGGCGGTAATACATGATCTCTGATTGTTGGACTATGGTAGGCGAGAGGAATTTATTGACACCAAAATTTATGTACATAACAGAGAAAAAGATCAAGATCATTCAAGAATGTTTAAAGGCTGCTTAAGACCATAAGAAAAGTTAACTAGACCACTGGATCAGAGACCTTGAGTTACAGGTTGAGGGAGTGAGTTTTCTCGAATTTATCTCCTTGGAAAGGTATTGTACGGTTGGTAGACGTGAGAAGTTGAGTTCTCGGTATTTTGAGCCTTATGAGGTTATAGTGAGGATATTCCAGATGACGTACAAGCTAGCGTTGCCTCTGCGGTTGTTTGGAGTTTGTGAGGTGTTTCAAGTTTCCTTGTTCTAAAAGTATTTATTTGACGAGTCTCATGAGTTAGGGGAGCAACCGGTTGAATCAAAGAGGATTTTGAGCTTTGATGAAAATCTTGTACATATTTTGGATCGGACAGACAAGATGTTACATCATGTGAGTATTCCCTCTGGTATATGTTCTATGGAGAGCTCATGACGTGGATGAGGCCTCGTGGGAACCCGAGGCACTGATGCATGCACAATATCTACATTGTTAGAGGGATAAGTTTGAATTTAAGGGATGAAACTTTTTAAAGTAAGTAGATTGTAAAATAACTATTAAGATAAAATAACTATTTTGCCCTTGTCTATATTTTAGTGCACAGACATTGACTTTTGGCTCAGGGAGCTTATAGCACATCTACCTAAGATCCTTACGTAGATCTCAAGTTTTTATTTACGTAGACATGCGACACGTCAGTTTTGGATTATGTCTAGTGAAATTAAGGGTTAGAAACGGTATCTCGGAGCATGTTCATTTTTACAACATTTTAAGTGAAGGCCAAGCATGGCAAATTCGTGGGTTGGTTGAACCCTATGAATAGCTAAAGTGAAGAAGAAAAGTGGACATCAACATCAACATCAACACACATACTTACTCTTTATCTTGCACCTTCCAATTCTTAGACTAGATTTTTACATTCAAGTTATAGTGTAGCCAAGTTCTTCAGTTTCTATAGTAAGTTTATTTTTCATAATACTTTAATTACTTTTTTTTTTTTAAATTCAAGCTTGTTTTTATTCAATCTTATTTTTGTTCATGTTCATTTTATTAGCGTTTATTTCTTCGCTTTATTAATCTTAGTTTATTAATCTTTCCTTTGAATTTATTTATTGCTTTTCTTAAATATTAATTAATGGCATTTATGTTTAAATTTCCTAAGCAAAATTAATTTTCTTTTTCATTTTAATTCATGCACATGCATTACATTCATCCTATCCCAAAATCTAAAAAATCTAAAAATATACAAGTCTAAAACCTAAACATTCTTGACCCCAAGAGAGTGAAAGAACCCAAACCAAGAAGTGGTTACTTGCTTGATTGCACAATCGTAAGGTTAGGAGTCAACCTTAAGGGCGTACCCAACATTTACAATTCTATTCATGCCATTTGGTGGCCGAGTGATGACACGTTTGCGCATTTATTCTAAGAAGGACCAAAATCCCTTATGTCGGCTTGATAAGTCAAGTCGAGGAAACATATTTTGGCACGCTCGGTGGGAGAAAATAGGTTGTTGATGTTGTATGGTCGTTGCCACTAGGGATAATCCTAGAAACAACCAAGAAATCCAGCCGACTATTTTAATAGTCAGACAGAGAAGAAGGAATATGGCTAGAACACGCCCAATGTCGACCTATCCATTTGGTATGCCAACTTCTCATGCAGGCCATATTGGCCAATTACAAATCGGTTGAACCTCAGCGGTGACTACAGACACTACTTTAGTTGGGACTACCTGTAGCCCTTTAGAGCTGGTCCTCTTACCAAATTCGCCAACCTCATTGGACTTCCAACAATTAACTCAGGCGTTGATGGTAACAAATCGAGCAACTCACCAGCAGTTTGACGAGCTCACTACTAAGATAAGCGACCAACTGCTGGATGTTCGCAACCAGTTTGCTCAAGTGAATGATAGACTCGGCCAATAGCCTGTCCAAAATGGACACCTAGCGGCGGGGGTCAAATGGGTGCCCAAGTTGGGAATTTTGGAGCGAACGAGAAACCTAGTAACAATCCACTGGGTAACAACCACGGTGCGAATATCCCAAATCACAATAATCTCCATGTTCGAATAATCAGTTCGGGTCAAACCAGTATCAAGCTTTCCACTAGGCTTGACCACAGAACAATCTCATCCTATTGGCCCATTCTCCCATGCCCTTGGATCTGTTTTGATTCATGAATCTCATTCTCTCCCTCACTTGTTCTTTGTAACCCGAAACCCCCCAAGCTACAAACACTAAAACACTCACCACCCACCCCACACCATTATACCATCATCTTCTGTGACCTTCTGAGAGCGTGAGAGAGGCTTGACGATCGAGGGACGACGGAGACAGGTAGAGCACGGCAGAGGGCACACGGCTGAGGTAAGCCCGAAAACCCATTTTTTGAGGCTTGTTGATCTATTTGGATGACCTTAACACGTTCAAGGGTTCATTACATACTCGTATGTGTGAGTTTCAAAGACAGAGGTGGTCGGAGACGACGGGAAACAGAGCTGGAAGTTCGACATTTACTGTTCATTGTTGGAAGGTACATTCTATCTTATCTTTTGTGATTTTGAACCTATAGATCTTCTCTAGGAACCCAACAATCGTGTAGGATCAAACAGGATCGAAAACGGGTTAGAATTGAGAGATTTAGGACCGGATCGAGTCGCGGGTCTAGGCGACCCATTATAGGGATCATCGAGAGGTTGAAGATGATGACGTCAGCAGGGTGACATCATCATCTATCAGGTTGTCAGGCCATGTGGCCAATAAGAGGTTGACACGTGGCAACCTGTCAGGCACAGTCAGTACTGACGTGTCAAATTTGATAGTTGTCAGATCTGACAAGTGTCAGACCTGTTAGTCTGATGTCATGCTGACAACCGTGATGACATCAACGTTGACTTTGATGACGTCTATGTTGACCGTTGACCATTGACCATAACATCAGCGTTGACTTTGCTAACGTCAGCGTTGACTGGGATTGTGACCTGCACGTGGGGGCGCGTGGGCATGTATTTCGAAGTGAGACCAATCCCATTTGAAACGTTTCGACAATTCGGATCCAATGGTGGTGGTTTTGGATCGATCGAAGATCCTTTGATAGGTCGTTTAGGGATTTAAAGCTTCGGGACACGTTCCCGGTATCAAACTTTTTGGGGGTTTTGAGTATGAACTTATAGAGTTCATTAGTAACCTTTGGATGTGTTTTGGACAGGCCCAGAGACTGTGGTTTAGCTTTAGGACAGTTACAGCGCAGTTCGTTAGTGTAACGAGGACTGTGTGTGAGTGGACCTTTGGTTTATAAAATGAATGCATGCATTACTATTTTAACTGCTCATTATATGATATGAATTGGATTACTTTGTCAGATTTTAAATGTTAGTTATGGGTTATTTTTGTGATACTATGTTTTGGGCTTGAGACCCGTCTAGATGTTATGTTGACTTGTTTTGGGAATCAAACAATGATTTTGAGAATTGGCTTTAACAGGATTTCACTGGTTTTACTATTACACAATACATAGCAACCTTATGGATTATTGTCTCCTTAAACCGATTTGGTACCCTGGAGCAGTCATGGCGCATTACCTAAGAGGGGTCACTCTACGTGAAAATCTGTAGAAGGGCATAGGATCAGGATTGCTATAGTTGGACATACCCCGGGCAGTGATCCGGGGAATACCCGGACACTGGTGGACCTAGGGGAGTGCTCGGGATTGAGACCCCAGGTGGCACACATAGCCTTAGGACCGTAACATTATTGGACATCTCGGATGTTAGACATCTAAGATGTCTGGGATTGGTTACATAGTGTATTGGTATGATTATTATTATTATGATTACTATTAGTATTACATTGTTTTAGTGCGCTTTATGAATTAACTTGAATGCATGCAAGTTTGGAAAACGGAGGGTCTAAATATTATTATTGGTTGCAAATGAGTTTTATCACTTAATTATTTTTGGTCCACTCACCCTTTAAACATTTTTCTTGACCCTCTAGGCCGTGACACTAAGGCAGAGACTAACTGAGAGGCCGAGGCATAGATAATAGTTGTTGCTCACCTGTACACCCTTTTGGGTAGGTTGAGCAACATTTTGTAATCTGACATATGTGCTCACTTTTGTGTAAAATGTGTTTCCCTTATTTGATAATGTAGAACTAGAACTGGTTTTGTTTGTTAAATGTTAATCCCGTAAAGGGTATTTTTGGTACTTTTGGGTCATTGTCAGACGGAGGGGATAGGGATGGGTCCTGTCGGGTTAGGTCAGACCGACCAAAAGAGTTAGAGAAAAGGGTGATTCTGAGTCCGACCGAAAATGGATATGGCTCAAACAGAGAGAATGTGGAAGACTAATACTAAGAGGACCCTCTAATTCGGAAAGAATAAGAAGGTGTTTATTAATGTGGTCACATTACATCATTCTTTGAAGCCCAACCCAGACAGCCCAACATTATCACTGGTGATGTTTTGGATGAAGTAAAGTCCATGGTGCTAGTAGGTGGGGTGAAGGAGCCGGCCAAAGAAACAAACTTTGAGACACCCCGGGTCGAGTTTAACAAGCCACAAATTTGCACTGCAAATGAAGAGAAAACAAATTAAGGAAAATTTTGCTATGAGATGCCCACCAAGAGGATGTCGACCCACTTGAAACTGCTATATATGTGCTCATTTCGATGGGATTCCAATAAGTAAAGTGCAAGTGGATATTGGAAAGACCGTGAACATCCTTCCAACTTCGATCATGAAGAATTTGAAAAGAGGGATGGATGAACTTATCCCGACTGAGACAACGGTCAGTGGTTTCATAGGAGAAGCCAACATAACTTGAGGAAACTTCCCTCTTGAGGTTAGAGTTTGGGGCAATGTCAGAATGATAGCCTTCTTTGTGGTAGAAACTAGCGCTCAGTTTAATGATTTGTTGGGCCAAGATTGGATCCATGGATGTATATGTGTGCCATCGCCTCTACACCAATGCCTCAAGCTTTTGCATGAAGATATATCTACCGAAATGGTTGTGGCTGACTCACGACCATTCATGACTTCAGCTAATGCAGTAGAGGCTATGTTTTATGATGAGGATATTGGTCGTCTTTACTTCATTGGTTCTGACAAGAACGGTCGACCTACGGGAGTCTCGGTGTCAGGACCCACCCCGGTTTCACCCCGAAACCCGAGGTAAATCCCGCTCCCGTCTGACTCCCCGACACGACACCTAAGGAACACTTACTCGAACCCAGTCAAACGCAGGAGTAATTACAAAATATCCCAAAATTCTTATCGTTTACAGAGCATAGCACTACAGTACAAGGAAAAATAAGAACCGAGAAAGTACACGCACACAGAAGCCTTTAAACTCTTCTAGGATCCCTCACGTTGCTTCTATGCCTCAGACTCTGCCTCGACGTCAAGACCCCGCGCTCGCTCCACAACCTGGAGGGCAATTAAAACAGAAAATGTGAGTGGACCAGAAAGTACCAAAGGTCAAAAACCATTTTATAAGAAAACCGAGTTTTTACCCTCCGTTTTGAAACCACATGCATAACCAGCAGTTATAAACACATTGATAAAAATAATCATTATAAACATCATAAGAAACAGAACCACTATAAATACCATAAGAAACCATAGCATAGGTATCAAAAACCGTATCAAAACCATAATCACCAAAACATCATTTTCCCGATCAAACCTGCTGGATCTATCCGAGTCTTTAAACTCCCGAGTCTTTAAACTCAATCCAGGCCTTAATAATATCCGAGTCTTTAAACTCCCGAGTCTTTAAACTCAAGGCCTACGGGGGAAAATCAATATATATATATATCCGAGTCTTTAAACTCCCGAGTCTTTAAACTCAATCCGGGTCTTTAAACCCAATCCGGCCGGTCCCCCGTCACATATATCCGGGTCTTTAAACCCAATATCCAGATCCAGCAAATCCAATCTCAAAACCATTTGAAAACCATTTACCAAATCCTCATCCAAACCCGAATCCGAAATCACTGGTCTGATGCCCTTCCGGCGTTCAGGACCGTCATTCCGAACCCAAATCCGGAAAATATCCATTTTCATACCAAAACCACATGTAATCACAAATCATATTTCATAACTCATTTATCATGATTTGAAAACCTTTATCGGTGGAAATCCCTAAATGTGACATCAAAATCCGAAAACCAACATTTTCTCGAAAACCGTACCAAAACCGTCTTTTTCTCGAAAAACGTGCAAACACATAAAATCATCATTTCATATTCAATAAACATAGAATTATAAGTAAAACCATAAAACACGTATATAAAAACAGTTATGCATGCTCGAGTTTAAGGAAAGGGTCCACTCACAGTACTGAGCCCTACTCGCGTCCCGAACGTCCAGCCCGTTCCTCGGCTTCCTCGGGAAATCCCGATCCTGTCAAACACCGTCACATTACGTCACTAATACATCTACGAACACTCACCTAAAAGCCCTCAAAAATCCCCGGACCAAAGACTTAAAACCCCGGGACCCTACACATTCACCCTCGCGGAACTCAACTCAAACAACTTCCGATTAACCCGAAACCAACTCCATTGAACTCACCATGACTCCTAGACCAAAAACTATGTTGGCCGTTTTCCCATCCGCCGCCGCACGCGCCCCCACGCGCCGCCCAAAGTGGCTGCGCGTGGCCCCACGCGCCAGCTACAGTACACCTTCAACCTCACGTCGACCCGGTTCAACACAGTAGACTACAGCTGAACCGGCGTCAACGGTTCTCCGCCGTACCTGCACGATTTCCTTCCCTTTCCTCACCTAAAGCTTCGTCCAGTTCCAATCTAACCATTCCACAGCTCCTCAGACCTCGACACCGCCTCAATCCCGTCGACTGAAGCTCGAAACCAGACGGCCAACAACCCCTGTTTCACGGTCCAGCCACCCAGCTCACCACCCTTCACGGTGGCTTCACCAAACTCTGCCCTGAACCTCACTGATCCTAACCCAACTCACCTAGACCTTCGACTCAACCCCAATCGTCACGACTAGCCGTTTGAACATCGCGGCAAAACAGAGCAAAAGATCTCACCTTCGATTGCAGCTCCGCCGTGCGCACTGCCGCCTTCCACGGTGGTCGTTAGTCTCCCTGCAACCTCCTGCAGCTTCCCCTGCCTTGGTTTGAGTCACCTCACGGCGTAGCCACCACCTCGAACTCACGGCCTCCCTGTTTCCGTCAAAACTTCTCCGCACCTCCGCCGTGCCGCCGTGCACAATTACACCACCAAAACCCGATCAGCAACTCCCTTTCAATCTCCCGTTCCTCCCTCACTCACCAAAACTCGTCATCAGCCACGATCAGTCCTCAATTCCTCCTCACAAACTCACTCTGTTCCTCTATGTTTGTCGAAGGACTGCACGGTTGCACCCCAATTATTTGGGCTGAGACCACACAGGATTCTCCCAGAATCCTCTACACACATGCCATGTGTCACCATCCACTCCACACACTCCCACATGGCCTAATCCCAGCCGTCCATTCCTTTCTTCTGTGCACAAATCCCAATGTGCCCCAATGACCAAAATACCCTCCTTTTTTACACATTTTTACGGTTTTACCGAAACTTCCTAGACCCGTAACTCTCGCCTCGTAAGTCCGATGAATACGTGCCGCCTGTCGTCGAACTCAGGACGACAAGAACTATCTAACGGTCTTAGGTCAACTTACCAAAACCCGTTCGTATAAAAAGTCAACGTTTCCCCCCTAATTCGCCAAATTACGGTTATGCCCTCAACAGTCCGAACATCACAACTTCCTCCTCGGATGTCGGAATCGGGCGTGCCACCTGCCTACGGATTCGTAACGTCCTCAACTACGTCCTGGTCACTGGTCAACTCCCATTTGACCACCCGAAATAAAAGTCAACATTTCTGCCCGACCCAGGGGCAAAATCGTCATCCTAAGTTCCCGGACCCCTCGGGACCACCTAACCCTTGATTAACCTTACTAATCACACCTTAATCACTCCACTTATCCCTATTCTTGGGACGGGTTGTTACAATCTACCCACCTAAAAAGAATTTCGTCCCCGAAATTCCACAGCTAGTTCCCGACCCCTAGGGTCTCCTACCCGGAATCAACAACAGATCAACAACAACTTCTCCTAGGTTTTCTGTCTATCATCTCCACCTTGGGTATTTCACTCCAACCCCAGCTACTGTCACCACAGCCAACCCTAGCTTGTAACAACTACATGGTGTACGCAAGGGAAACTCTATGAACAGAAAACAAAGGTATTATACAATACCTCATGTCACAATACCCGACAGAAGTCATAGAGTACATCCTCGTATACAACCACCCATCTCCCTCGGCTACGACTCCGGCCACGGTCGGATTAACTCCACAAAGTCCTAAAGGCAACCTCTAGCTTGTGGGTTCTCTCCTTCCACAGTCTCCAATCGATCAGTTATAGTCACTCCTCCTACGGAACTTACTGTACACTCCAAGTCCTCTAGGCGAACTCCTAGACTCTACCCTGGGATCCAACAACCAAACCAACAGGACAACCAAAAGTAAAACAAGCACCTGTCTCCGTATCTGGTATCGACTGACCCTTCTGCTGAGTCATCGAGAACACCCGGGCCTGAGATCCTGACGCTCTACCACGTCCCCTCGAACTACTCGTGGCTGTGCCACCACCTCCTCTAGTGCCCGCTGTCCCTGATGCTGTACTCTGTCCGGACTCCGCTACTCCTCTGCCTACACCACCTTCCTGTGGCAACAGTGGACACTCACGTCGGAAATGACCTCGCTCCCCGCAGTAGAAACACACATTCCAGCCTGGTCCACTACTCGGTCTCCCCGTGGATGCTACCGACGTCGCACTCGCTTGCGGAGTCGGCGGTACTCGATAACCCCAAAATCCTGAACTCTGGGCACTACCAGGCCTACCAAAACGATCATCGCCCGACGAGGACGATCCACCGAAGTTACCTCTTTTCGGTGTCCGCTGGCTCGAAGATCCAGGAATAGAAGGTTCCCGGCGTCGCATCGGCAAACTAGCCTCAACTCGCACTGCAGCATCCGACAAGTCTCGAAGGGTAGCAAAAGATCCAGCTGTCACTACGGCTCGAATCTCACCTCGCAAACCCAACTCAAACCTACGGCACTTCTCGGCTTCAGTGGCCACAAAAGCAGGAGCAAACCGAGACAACATCTGAAACTTCCGTTCATACTCTGCCACGGTCATATTCCCCTGCTGGAGCTGCAGAAACTCCGCCTCCTTGGCATCCCGGAAAGAACGAGGATAATATTGTTCCAGAAACCGTTCCCTAAACGTCTCCCAGGTCACACTGTGAACATCCCAACCGGACAACTCGAGGGTATACCACCACTCGTACGCCGCACCATCCAGTAAAAAGGTAGCCAGCAACACTCGTTCCCCCGGCGGACAATGCATCACCGCAAAAATCCGCTCCAGTCTAGTAATCCACCTCTGGGCTTCCTCAGGATCAGCCCCACCACTAAAAGTAGTAGCCCCGAGCCGCTGGGCTCGCTCAATCGTGGCACTCTCCGTCTCTCTGGCTACTTCTTCCGGTTGTGGAGAGGGTCTACGTCTCGGAGGCATCGTCAACCGCACACTGAAAGAGGCATAGAAGTAGTCAAACAACTGAAACACAACCTCACAAACCGACAGACCCAACAAACTCGACAAAACCTATGCTCTGATACCAATTGTCAGGACCCACCCCGGTTTCACCCCGAAACCCGAGGTAAATCCCGCTCCCGTCTGACTCCCCGACACGACACCTAAGGAACACTTACTCGAACCCAGTCAAACGCAGGAGTAATTACAAAATATCCCAAAATTCTTATCGTTTACAGAGCATAGCACTACAGTACAAGGAAAAATAAGAACCGAGAAAGTACACGCACACAGAAGCCTTTAAACTCTTCTAGGATCCCTCACGTTGCTTCTATGCCTCAGACTCTGCCTCGACGTCAAGACCCCGCGCTCGCTCCACAACCTGGAGGGCAATTAAAACAGAAAATGTGAGTGGACCAGAAAGTACCAAAGGTCAAAAACCATTTTATAAGAAAACCGAGTTTTTACCCTCCGTTTTGAAACCACATGCATAACCAGCAGTTATAAACACATTGATAAAAATAATCATTATAAACATCATAAGAAACAGAACCACTATAAATACCATAAGAAACCATAACATAGGTATCAAAAACCGTATCAAAACCATAATCACCAAAACATCATTTTCCCGATCAAACCTGCTGGATCTATCCGAGTCTTTAAACTCCCGAGTCTTTAAACTCAATCCAGGCCTTAATAATATCCGAGTCTTTAAACTCCCGAGTCTTTAAACTCAAGGCCTACGGGGGAAAATCAATATATATATATCCGAGTCTTTAAACTCCCGAGTCTTTAAACTCAATCCGGGTCTTTAAACCCAATCCGGCCGGTCCCCCGTCACATATATCCGGGTCTTTAAACCCAATATCCAGATCCAGCAAATCCAATCTCAAAACCATTTGAAAACCATTTACCAAATCCTCATCCAAACCCGAATCCGAAATCACTGGTCTGATGCCCTTCCGGCGTTCAGGACCGTCATTCCGAACCCAAATCCGGAAAATATCCATTTTCATACCAAAACCACATGTAATCACAAATCATATTTCATAACTCATTTATCATGATTTGAAAACCTTTATCGGTGGAAATCCCTAAATGTGACATCAAAATCCGAAAACCAACATTTTCTCGAAAACCGTACCAAAACCGTCTTTTTCTCGAAAAACGTGCAAACACATAAAATCATCATTTCATATTCAATAAACATAGAATTATAAGTAAAACCATAAAACACGTATATAAAAACAGTTATGCATGCTCGAGTTTAAGGAAAGGGTCCACTCACAGTACTGAGCCCTACTCGCGTCCCGAACGTCCAGCCCGTTCCTCGGCTTCCTCGGGAAATCCCGATCCTGTCAAACACCGTCACATTACGTCACTAATACATCTACGAACACTCACCTAAAAGCCCTCAAAAATCCCCGGACCAAAGACTTAAAACCCCGGGACCCTACACATTCACCCTCGCGGAACTCAACTCAAACAACTTCCGATTAACCCGAAACCAACTCCATTGAACTCACCATGACTCCTAGACCAAAAACTATGTTGGCCGTTTTCCCATCCGCCGCCGCACGCGCCCCCACGCGCCGCCCAAAGTGGCTGCGCGTGGCCCCACGCGCCAGCTACAGTACACCTTCAACCTCACGTCGACCCGGTTCAACACAGTAGACTACAGCTGAACCGGCGTCAACGGTTCTCCGCCGTACCTGCACGATTTCCTTCCCTTTCCTCACCTAAAGCTTCGTCCAGTTCCAATCTAACCATTCCACAGCTCCTCAGACCTCGACACCGCCTCAATCCCGTCGACTGAAGCTCGAAACCAGACGGCCAACAACCCCTGTTTCACGGTCCAGCCACCCAGCTCACCACCCTTCACGGTGGCTTCACCAAACTCTGCCCTGAACCTCACTGATCCTAACCCAACTCACCTAGACCTTCGACTCAACCCCAATCGTCACGACTAGCCGTTTGAACATCGCGGCAAAACAGAGCAAAAGATCTCACCTTCGATTGCAGCTCCGCCGTGCGCACTGCCGCCTTCCACGGTGGTCGTTAGTCTCCCTGCAACCTCCTGCAGCTTCCCCTGCCTTGGTTTGAGTCACCTCACGGCGTAGCCACCACCTCGAACTCACGGCCTCCCTGTTTCCGTCAAAACTTCTCCGCACCTCCGCCGTGCCGCCGTGCACAATTACACCACCAAAACCCGATCAGCAACTCCCTTTCAATCTCCCGTTCCTCCCTCACTCACCAAAACTCGTCATCAGCCACGATCAGTCCTCAATTCCTCCTCACAAACTCACTCTGTTCCTCTATGTTTGTCGAAGGACTGCACGGTTGCACCCCAATTATTTGGGCTGAGACCACACAGGATTCTCCCAGAATCCTCTACACACATGCCATGTGTCACCATCCACTCCACACACTCCCACATGGCCTAATCCCAGCCGTCCATTCCTTTCTTCTGTGCACAAATCCCAATGTGCCCCAATGACCAAAATACCCTCCTTTTTTACACATTTTTACGGTTTTACCGAAACTTCCTAGACCCGTAACTCTCGCCTCGTAAGTCCGATGAATACGTGCCGCCTGTCGTCGAACTCAGGACGACAAGAACTATCTAACGGTCTTAGGTCAACTTACCAAAACCCGTTCGTATAAAAAGTCAACGTTTCCCCCCTAATTCGCCAAATTACGGTTATGCCCTCAACAGTCCGAACATCACAACTTCCTCCTCGGATGTCGGAATCGGGCGTGCCACCTGCCTACGGATTCGTAACGTCCTCAACTACGTCCTGGTCACTGGTCAACTCCCATTTGACCACCCGAAATAAAAGTCAACATTTCTGCCCGACCCAGGGGCAAAATCGTCATCCTAAGTTCCCGGACCCCTCGGGACCACCTAACCCTTGATTAACCTTACTAATCACACCTTAATCACTCCACTTATCCCTATTCTTGGGACGGGTTGTTACACTCGGCCTAGAAGCTAGTCGACTTGGGGGCATATGATGCACAAGTCGACGAAGAGCGACCTACAGTTGTTGATTTTTTGGCTCTTAATGAATAGTATAACAAATGAGGATGAAAAGAAGGTCGCGGTGGAAGACACTTTGAGAAGACTATATGGTTTTTGGGCCGTAAGAGCGGCTGAACATGGGTCATCGACCAACTTGGTGGATTTTCTCCAAGAAGGCCCGGAAGAGGATGCCTTTGAAATTGAAGAGACGGACCTAGCACCGGCCAAGATAAACGACTCAAAGGCCAAAGTTCAAGACCCTTTGGTAGAAATAAATTTGGGAACAGAAGAGGAGCCAAGGCCAATCTACATTAGTGGCCTACTAGAGCCAGGTCTACAGACCAAGATGGAGGAATTGCTTTGGGAGTTCAAGGATTGCTTTTCTTGGGACTACACTAAGATGCCTGGGTTGAGTAGAGACTTAGTGGAACATTGCTTACCCATCTCGGAGGACTTCAAGCCATTTAAGCAGTCACCCTGCCGAATGGCGGTGGAAGTAGAACTACAGGCCAGGAAGAGATTATAAAGCTACTTAAAGCTAAATTTATTAGGCCAGCCGGGTATGTAGAATGGCTTTTGAATAATGTACCTATAAAAAAGATAACTGAAGTAATAAGAATTTGGGTTAATTTTCGCAACTTAAATCTTGCTACTCTGAAAGATAAGTATACAATGCCCATGGTCGAACATGAAATTTTATCTTTATGGATGGACATTCATGCTACAACCAAATTTTTATAGTCGGAGAAGATGTTCACACAACTTCTTTTAGGTGTCTTGGGTCCATTGGTACATTTGAATATGTGGTGATGCCTTTCAGCTTGAAAAATACCAGAGCTACATACCAGCAATCCATGAATGCAATCTTCCATGACATGATTGTTTGAAATTTGGAAGTCTACATCGATGATGTAGTGGTAAAGTCTGAATCATGGCCAGGTCACTTAGGTGACCTTCGAACGACTTTCAACATAAATTGAAGATGCATCCAAATAAATGTGCCTTCGAGGTTTCGATCGAGAATTTCCTTGGTTTTCTGGTGCACCAACGTGGAATTGAGATTGATAAAAAAAAAAGCTAAAGCTATCACTGATGTGCCACCCCTAAGGAATATGAAAGAGGTGCAAAGTCTTCTTGGCCGAATAAATTTTCTCAGGAGATTTATTGCTAACTCGGTCGGAAAATTGAACCATTCTCTTCTTTGTTAAGACTCAAAGCAGAAGACAAGTTTCAATGGGAAGAGTCCCACTAAAAATCTTTTGACTCGATCAAGGGCTATTTGACCAGGCCACTGGTGTTGATTCCCCCAAAGCAAGGCCGCCCACTCAAACTTTATATCTCAGCCACAGAGAATTCTATTGGCAATCTACTGGCCAAAATAATGATGAGGAAAAAGATCAAGCCATGTATTATCTAAGTCGAATATTATCGGCCACCAAAGGAATTATTCTTCTATTGAGAAGCTTTGTTTGGCATTGTATTTTACGATTACTAAACTTAGGCACTATATGGTGCCATCTGTGGTTCATATAATTGCGAAAACCGATTTAATAAAATACATGCTTTTGTGGCCTATCATTAGAGGCCGGATGGGAAAATGGACGATGGCTCTAGCCGAGTTCACCTTTCACTATGTACCCCAACAAGCCGTGAAAGGCCAAGCACTGGCGGTCTTTTTGGCTTCCCACCCAAGTGTGGAGATTGAGAACATAGAGAATGTTGACATTAATAGCATAACTTTAATCCCATGGAAACTCTACTTTGACAGGTCTCAGACAATGAACATGTCTAGAGTTGGAATTATTATTGAAACACCTTTTCGTTTTAGAACGTGATATGCTTTCCAACTGGATTTTGAATTTTCTAATAATGATGCTGAGTATGAAGCTTTGATTATTAGATTGGAAAATCTTCGTGAAATGATAATATACTAGTCATGGAAGACTCCTTGTTGGTTCTAAAACAACTAGCTGGAGACTATAAGGTATCTAGCCAAAATTTGTTGGCTTACCACACAATGTCAATGCTATTATTGGAAGATTTTGATGAAGTGAAGATGCCAAGAGATCGTAATTCTCAAGCCAATGCAATGGTGCAGTTGGCATCTGGGGTTCAAATTTCCGAAGGACTCTTTGAAGAGATGTTCAAGGTGGAGAAAAGATCTTTACCCTCCGTTATTGAAAGAGGAATTCCTTTGAAAGTGTTGATATTAGATGTTAACCCAATCGATTGGAGGTACAAAATTATATAGTATCTAAAAAATCCAAGCTTCCCTTCTAGCCGACAAACCCGGGGAATAGCCTGAAACTATGTTATGAGGAACAATGAACTTTTTCGCATCGATTTTGATGATTTATTAATGAGTTGCTTAGGTAAAGACGATCAATTCTTGGCCATGGCCGAAATCCATGAAAGGATCTGTGGATCTCATCAAACCGAGATCAAGATAAGGTGGCTTTAGAGAAGGCATGGCTACTATTGGCCAATAATCTTAAAGGATTGCGTTAACTATGCCAAAAGGTGCCAAGCATGCCAAAGGCATGGTCAAATTCAACATGTCCCAGCAGGGCCAATGAACCCGATAATGAAACCATTGCCATTTAAGGGTTGGGTGATGGATATAATTGGTCAAATCCACCCGAAGTCATCCAAGGGCCATGAGTACATCTTGGTGGCCATATATTTTTTTACAAAGTGGGTGGAGGTAATTCCATTGAAGAATGTCACTCAAATTGAAGTGATAGAGCTTATAGAAAAACACATCATCCATCAATTTGGGTTGCCATAGTCCATCATGATGGATCAAGGCAAGGCCTTTACAGGAACAACGATTAAAGTAGCCGCGACCAACTGGGGGTTGAGATTAGTACATTCTAGACCTTATAATCCTCAGTCCAATGGTCAGGCAGAGGCAAGCAACAAGGTCATTAGGGAATCTTGGAAAAAATGATTGAAGAGAATTCTAGAGATTGGCATTCACTCTTGTCCAACACCTTGTGGGCTTACCGAACCTCGAAGAAGGCGGCTATAGGAACAACTCCATTTGCATTAACTTACGACTATGATGACGTGTTGCCGCTCAAGATGAATGTAAATTCTTTAAGAGTAGCACATCATGCAGAATGGAGTGAGGATGAATACAATCAGGCCATGTTTCAAGAGTTGGACGATTTAGATGAAGTAAGGTTGAATGACTTGGACAAGTTGAAGGCTCGAAAAGAAATGGTGGCCAGGGCCTATGACAAGAGGATTAAGGCAAAAAGTTTGGTGTAGCAAACTTGGTTTAGAAAACGATACTACCTATGGGAACAAAAGATCATAGGTTCGGTATGTGGTCTCCAAAATGGGAAGGACCATTTCTGGTTCACTAAGTGTTAGGGAAAGGAGCTTATAAGTTAAGCTATTTGAGTGGCCGAATTCATGATCTCCTAATAAATGGCTGGTATCTTAAAAAGTACTACCCTACATCTTGGGAGATGGCAGCGATCGACTCAATGTTAATTTGCAATTAATATAAATGTACATTGGTCACTACATATTATGTAATGGGCATGTTTGAATTCAATATGACTTTTCATTATAAGGTAGGCCAACAGATGACCAAAGTTAAACAAGTCTGCTAAAAATAGTGGCCATAAAGCTTTGAACATAAACTACGTAAGGTAATTTGGTGCCTACAAAAATATTCCAATAGATGGCAAGGTGACTACCAAGTTAAGAAAAGTAGCCTCATAGTTTACGGAATATGGTGGCTAAGCCGATAACAAAAATAGACTGGTGGACTGGGATACATATCTAGTGGACAAGGAAGTGAGACCGCAATATCATCTTGAAGGTGGCCCAATTGTGGTCTTCACGAGCTTTCATAGCCAAATGTGCCCCTTTCTTAGAGTTGCCCTCTTTGACCTCTGTTTTTTTTCCCGCTATTAGTCGAGTCTCAAGCGGCTAGGTGGCCTAGTATCTGTCACTTATTTCCTTTATGAGGGCTTGCTTTCTGGCGTCCAACTCCAACATCTCATTTCGGAGTTGTTGACTTCGTTCTTCAATGGATCCAAGCTCACGATCGCTGTGGTGACTAAACTCAATCGTGTCCCTAAGAGAAGTCTTGATGGAAGCAACTTCACTCTCCAAGGCTTTGCTCACCTCAAGCTGGGAAGATAAATCAAGGTAGCTTGGAATAAGGCTCTCTATGTCACAACCCGAACTTTTCCAACAAATATTGTCCGCTTTGGACACTGCCCTCACGACTTTGTTCTCAGAAGCCCACGTGAAACTTCCGAGTGGGTCACCAATCCTGGGATTGCACCAGTCTCTGCTCGCATAACTTTGGAGTTCCCTAGGAATCCAAAGCATGCGAACTCCCAAAAGACCTTCTGTTGGATAGATGCGCGCCCACACATATAAGGCGCATCCCCTAGATCCCCTTGGGCGATGTGGGATTTCTAAGCATGCCCCCAAGGCACGAGTCCTCACACTCTAACTCAGCCATAAAAAAACATTACTGCCTCTGATGTGGATGGATCGATAAAAGATTTGAATCCTGTTAAGTTTTTTATAGCGGCTCTGGGTTGGCCGTGGTTGACTTAGGAAGCGAGGAAAGTAAGATCCCGCTCAAGAAAGTCTCGGATGGTAGCCTTAGCTGTGGGATCTCGCTCTAATACAACCGCTAGAGTGGTAGCCAGTGAAGAAGGGTCATCATCACTCGCGACTAGTTGCTCAAGTTGGGAAAAAGAAACAGGCAAGGTGGAGGGGGATG
Organism: Prinsepia uniflora; assembly: GCA_032719365.1. Taxonomy (NCBI): domain Eukaryota; kingdom Viridiplantae; phylum Streptophyta; class Magnoliopsida; order Rosales; family Rosaceae; genus Prinsepia; species Prinsepia uniflora. Next base: position 34,194,600 of record CM064874.1, read on the forward strand.
ACTACATGACAAAATGAAAGGGGTTAGACTCCACCATAAACAAAATATTCAGTGTACAAGCCTACTTTCTTTTTAAAGAGAGTATGTAAATTTACCGGGTCGAGTAGAGGCTGGATAGCATCACACCTGGCGGAGTAACTACCTAGAGCCATCATATGGTTTTCAAACTAGGTCGTGCCTCTTGGAGCAAGTATAGGATGTGTAGTCGATGCTTGTGGTAATGACGTAGGTCGGTGAATCTTATATTGATATACGAAATATTCTATGCATAGGTTAGTAATTCATATGTCATGAGTAGAGGGTGCCGACCCATTGGGAGCAATGGAAGCATGATGAGAAACAATAGCTTCTAAGGCCGGGTAGGCGGCCAATGTAGGAAGCTGACTAGCGGTATCCATCTGATTTAAAGGTATATTTGAGAATCTAAAATTCAAAAAACAAAAGAAGGAAATATGAATATAGCTCACCATGAGGGAATGAGGATCGGTTATATCACATTATTTTGGGGAGATGCCACCTGCAAAGGTGGGCTAGGCTCGTGGGTAAACTCCTTAATAATGTTCCCTAGGCCAGGTTGGCTAGGCCCCTGAGTAGTCTCCTTAATGATGGTCTCCGGGTCCGAGGCACCACCCTAAAATGAAGGGGGAAATAAGTGAGAAGTGCGGGGTTTTTCAAGGAAGATAATGATAGGGTGAAGTTGACTCACTTGGGCCGGAGTGAATGAAATTGATTTGACCACACTATGGTTGGCCAACTACAAGACGCGATTCTCCCTCCCAACCTATGAATATGATTTTTTTTAGAGAACGATGTTGATACCACAAGAAAAGGAAAAAAGGGTAGTATGTACATACTTTAACTCCTTTAGTAGAAATGACCGAGCTTTTGGTGGTCGGTGCCATAAGCTCCTACAAGAGTGGGAACATAACTAATCACATATAAAATAGTTGTGTGATGAAAACGATCAAAAAGTCTCATGAAAATAGTGGCACACCTGAGGGCCAGAGGCTGAGTTGGTCGAATGGGTTCTTGTGGTCGAGGTCGAAGCTTTAACCGGTTTGGGGACATTTGAGACAAGCTTTGGGCGCTTAAATGCTTTTGTTGACTGGTTTTCTTCATTTTGAGTTGAATCTTCATCGACCCCTTAAAAGAGGAGTAGAAATGGGTGAAGTCGAAAGAGGAAATATAGTAAAAAATTCAAGTAAGATAAATTGTACCTTAGGCGGATGGAGATTGCCTCTTCTTGGTAGGCGGGTGCTAAGTAGGAGAGATGGCGGCTTTGGAGTGAGCTTCAAAAGATCAATCCAAACAAAAGTCATGATATTACATTTAGTTGTGAGAAAGATGCCAAGTCAAAAAATTGAAAAATTCTTATAAATACATTTAAAGTTTGAGGCCGACGGCTTGGGATTAGACCACTTAGGGAGAGTAGGACAAGTCTTAAAAATCCTCACAACATGGCCCTCATCTGGCTTACTGAACCAGGTGGCTGATAATTTGGTCCAAAAGTCACGAAACTCCTTGAGGCAACCAAAGTCTGGAAGGCGACTCTCAATGTCAAATTCGTCGAATTGGAGGGCTTGGAGGTCATGAATATGCCTAGCATATTTCGCTTTCTTGAAAGAAATTCTCCAAGCTGAGAAGAAGTTTTCAGACTCCGTAATTGGGCTAGGAATGGCCTGAGCAAGCCCGAACTGGAGACCCACGGTCGTTGGGAAATACAACTTACAACCACAGTCATAGTTGTTTGATGGACTAGCTAGGAGGTCAAATGAGATGTCTTGGGTGATAAGGAGGCTGACCCAGAGTTGCTTGTGTTCATCGGCAACATCGTCTGTAGGAATAATGTATAGGTTTAGAGCTAGATAGCTCGGGTGACGTCAGGCTAGGAAAATAGAAAATTAGAGCTAGATAACTGGCCAACCTTTTGTTGGCTTGCGAAGGCCTCATTGAGGAGGCCAATATAGGTTTTCACATAAGAACAAGAGGCACCGTCTTCACCCTCCTCTAAAACCTCCAACAAGCCGTGTGGAATTTTTAAAAAATTTGGACCAAGATGGGAGCTGGGATGGTCGGGCCCGTTCAAGTCGGTTGGATATGTGTCCATGATTTTTTGGACTCTCTTGTATTGGCCAAATACATGCTTCGGGGCCATTTGCTTCCTACAAAAAGAAAAAAAATACCAAAATTCATGAGCACAAGAAAATTTTGGATTCAACCAAGTGGTTGAAAAATGGAAAAAAGAAAAATAACAAGAACATCATGTAGGTATTCCCCAAAGATGAGTTATGTCTGCCCTCTATACAACTCAGGTGTTGAATCCCAAAATCATCTTTTGTTTACCTGCTCTTATATTAAGGTGGCTTGGTGCTTAATGTAACACCCCGGACATTCGAGGATTTTAATATTTCAATTTAATGTGTGAATTGACGCTTTTACCCTTGTGATTGATATGGCCAAATTGTTAACTTTTTGATTGATGAGTTAAATGGACTTTGACCTATGACCGTGACGTAGTACGGGATGTCACGAGTTCATAGACAGGTGGCACGTCCATTTCGGACTATCAGGGAAAAAGTTATGACTATCGGAAGTTCAGGGGCATTACCGTAAGTTGGACTTCACGGGCGAAAATGTTGACTTTTCGTTTGACAATTAATTTTCACGCGACTCAAGGACCGATGGGTAGGTCTCGACGTCCTGAGTCCGTAGACAGGCGGCACGCCGAAATCGGACTTCGTATGGCTGAGTTACGGGTCTAGGAAGTGAGGGGTAGTTTGGTAATTATTGAACCAGGGGCATTTTGGTCTTTTTGCCCTGGTTACTGTAGCAGGCCGCGGGGGACATGGGCGGCACCACCATGTGCGGTGGTTTAATCGTGCAATTGGCTGTGCAATTGTGTGCTGGAAAGTTGGGAATATCTGATGCTTTAGAACGTGGTCTGTTGCATCCACCGTGCACGACCCCATTATTAATTCAAGTTTGAAGATTTTCGGGGGACATTTTTCAGTGGACAATTGGGAACCCACGAGCCTCTGGGACGGCTTGAAATTAATTAAAACTGATTATATAGTGTGTGAGCTTCACTCTGGTATTGAAAGGACTGAAAATAAGAGTGGAACCAGAGAGAAACCATTTCGGGAATTTTTGGAGGGAAACCGGGTCTTTGATTTCTACGGTGTGTTGGGCCAATATAATCGCAGAGTAAGCTTTCTGGGAGTGTTTAGAACACAACCATATCAAAATCGAAGGCAATCAGCCACGGGTGAGCTGGGACGGTGACTGCTGTTTTCAGGGAAATCGCAGAGCTTGGGACGACGACCTTCAGGTACTTTCAGACACAATTGATTGTTCATTTTGGTTCGTTTTGATCCTGTTATACTTCCTGTGAAGTTAATTGGACAATGGGTTTGAAACCAGTGAGTTCTGGTGATTGACCCGTTTGGATGATCACGGGTCGAGGGGCCATTTAAGGATTGGTTTTGGATAATTAATAACTCAGAACTTAAATTAGATGTTTAAATAACATGTTAGGATCAAATTGGATTGAAATCAAGTAGGAATTGACGGGTAATTAACCGGGTCAAGCCGCGGGTGGCAGGCCCGAATTACAGACAAACGGGTGAAGGTGCTGACACTGTAGCTACAGTGTCAGGCGCGTGACTTTCACGCGCAGCCACTTTGGGCGGCGCGTGAGGGCGCGTTGGGGCTTATCTCCGATCACGATCAACATGACTTTTATTCATCTCATCATTCTGAACATTTTTGGTGAATTAACCATGTTGATCTGAGATAGTTTTTGATGGGTCAGTTTAGGGCCGGGTGCCTCGGGAAACGTGTTGAACGGCTTCCCCGAGCCGGTTTCTATTTAGGACTTTGTGGTTAAACGTTTAAGACTTGTAGTGACACTTACATGTGATTTGGACTGACAGGAATTGTACGATAATCCCGGTACAAGTTCGTACGCGCAGGTTCACCGCGGGATCGTACAGTGAGTGGGCCATTTTCTTAAACCCTTGCGTGCATAAATGTTTTCTGGTTTATTATACTTATTCACATGCTAAAAACAATAATGGTTTTGATGATATGGAAAATATGGTTATGGCACGTTTCACGGTATTTGGGCTTGAGACCCGTCCGATGAAACTTAATGATTGGTTCGGATTCTATCTATGTATATATATATGCTTGCATGTGGATATCAATAAAATGTATTTGGTACTGCACTGTATAGATCCATTCATATGATACTGTCTCCTCCGGATGAGGTACCCCGGTGAGGTCACGGACGTCTAGAACGTCCAGCGTCTATGACGCTAAGCATCGGGGATGCTGTACCCGAACGGGGTTCGGGGATTGAACTCGGAATTGAGACCCGAGTGGCACGCGTAGCCTTGTGATTGTGACCTTATTGGACGTCAGGGACGTCAGACATCAGGGATGTCGGGATTGGAGTGTATAGTGCAGCAACTCAAATTATACTTATGGTTTTATTACATGCCTTATGTTCATATTATATGACTTATGATTTTAAATACGGTTGCATGCATGTTTGGAAAACGGAGGGGTAAATTATATGTTTTACTTGTCAAATGGTTTTATAAACTTGAGTTCGGTCCACTCACCCTTAATGTTTTTGGTAACCCCTTCAGGACACGATACTGAGGTAGAGGAGGAACATGAGGCTGAGGCATAGATCTACTTCTGCGTACCTGAACCCCTGTTGGGTGGTTTTACCCGCAGGTTTATTTTAGAGTCGTGCTCGCAACTTGTAATTTTGGATTTCATCCCTTGTCTGACATCTGTTTAATTCGGATTTGATGTATGACTTTAATTGATTATTTTATGCATTTGAGGTTTTGAGGTCAAAATTGGTATGAATTATTGGGTGTCAGAAGGGAGCAGGGCACGTTCCCTTGTGGTCCCTGTGGGATCGGGGCGGGTCCTGTCACTTAATCTTGGACTGTATTGAGGCTGGCTGGCTGCAGCTCTCCTGGCCCTCATTCATTGATATCGCTGGTGCTACTTGGAGAGGCAAATCCCTCCAAGTGGTGTGAAGAAAACTCGCTATTGTTCCCATGGTATACTACGTGTGGAAAGTGAAGAACTCTCGTACCTTTTGTAGTAGCTTTGTCTGTCTGTGGTCCTAGCTAGACATGTGTGTTTCATGGTTAGATGTAGATTACCCATCATGTCCTTTAAATTTAATTCTTCCAACCAAGCAGCTGCTTTGAGTTGGGATATAATTTTGGATAGTTAGTGTTATGGTTAATTGTTCGTTTTTGTTACCATTTTGTGATGCTTCTTGTGCCCTCAGGTGTTTTTTTTTCTTGGTCTTCCTCTCGGCTTGACTTTGTTAATACATTTTTATTTACCAGAAAAAAAAATATTAAGATAATCTTTTAACTCAAGATGTCACATCAAACCTCACATTTTTAACCAATTTGTGAATATAAGCAATAATCAATCCAAAGTAAGTTAAAAAATTAATTTACATCAGACTTAAGCATTTTCAAAAATAATAAGTATAAATTGGACAAGTTGGAACCCTTATGAAACTGCAAGTTTGCACCCCTAGTGTAGCAAAGGCTTCAAACACATGTGGCTGGTAACATTGATTTTGTTCCAACATTCCCACAATGAAAATCTGCCTATAATTTGGGATTACCATCCTATTACCAATTGTTAAGATTTCAGAATCGGTCTTATATCCCACCACTAACAACACAGGTTTGCAGTAACACCTTGGTAGTATTAGGAGTGGAACCACATTTTAATATTATAAGTAGTATTTATTTTCTCTAAGTTTCCAATGGATAATTTATTATTTAGCACTTATCCTCATGTGTGATAACCACATAATGGGTCACACGTCAATCAGTTCCACATGGGTCACTTGGTTTTTATTTAATTTTCTTTAGAGTTTCAATTCAGGATTTGGGGACCTAGTGATTCGTCCTTTAATTTGGGAAAAGACTCAATATTTCGGGCCCATTTAATTTGGGAGAAGACCTAGTAATTCGAGGGTTTTTGCTTTCAAATTAGCCCCAATTCAAGTTATATTGGACTTGAAAAATTGGCACGCTCTTACATTTAATTCTAGAGAATACGTGATAAATAAGAGATTCTCGCATTCAAACTAATTCCAATTCAAGTTCAATTAGGCTTAAAAAATCAACCAACTCTGATAACATGTTAAGAATTTAGAATCGGTATTGTCCTTACGTAACCACCTAAGTATGTCTGGGTTTAAATTTAGGGAGGCACACTTTATAAACCATCTAATGTGGCAGTGGAACTCGTATGCTACATAATTAAGTTAGACTTTTAAAAACTTGACAACTTATCAGCCACATCATGTGATGTGGTTTATGAATGTAATTTATAAAATGTCTCCCTAGCATTTCCCATTTGAAAAATGCTTCATGATGTTACAGTGAAACCACTTATATCAACACCCGCAACCTTCGAAAACCACTTACTCAACACCCGCAACCTTCGAAAACCACGTACTCAACACATGTAGCCTTCGAATTTTGATTCCACAAAGCATCAATATTAAACTTTACAAGGCTTACAGGATGAAGTGTCTAGGATGTGTTCACAGCGGTCACACTTGGGCCTCTAGGTGTTGTACTGAGAAGGGTAGCCAAGACATTCCAAAAATTTGGATGGACTTCGGATCAGCTCACTTGGCTTAATGCCAATATGTCCTCCCTCATTTGGAAGCCAATCAGTTCAGTTGCAAAAATATAAATTTTCTCTACCTTTCATATGCCACGTCATTAAAATGAAGGCACTTGGGTGATGGAAACAAAAAAGATGTTAAGTGAAAGAGGGGTGTTATTGGGAAACTTAAAAGTTAAAATTGACTACATTTAATAACTATTTTATGTGAAATCTTATGTAGTCAATTGATAACTATTTTATGTGAAATCGTACGTGGTGGCTGATGTGTCTGCCATTTCAACTAAAAATAAAGCCATATACTTAATGATTTTCTTCCATCATTTATCGATCATATCCTCTCGACCAAACCGAATTCTCCATTGTTGCTTTGATTTTCGACATTTCAAACCATGCAAAACTTGGGCTTCCCTAGGTCTATGGAGTTGAGTTTTCCGCTCTCCTAACTTCTATGAATACAAACACAAACCTAAACAATTAACCCAGATTTGCAAAACAAACCATCTTCATAGCCTTGTGGTTAAGTGCACTTTGCATTTAAGCTTCATAGTAGTCTTAGGTTCGACTGCTGGTAGTGACGATGATGATGATCTCAATTTCAAACCCAGATTTGGAAACATCTTGGGTTAAAATTCAGGAAATAGCCCTGGAAATTGATTGAGTTTAGGAAGTTAGGGCCCACAAGATTTTGGTGGGAGAGAGAATTAGATTGCCTTGCAAAGATGAATTGGAGAAAATCGAGTAGGGCGAAGAACATGGGATTACAGACATGAATGAACCAAGGGCAAATAAGAATTTGAATACACATGAAATTGTGAAAATTTGAAGATTTGAAGATTTTAAGATAATGTGTGTTTATTAATATTTGATTCTAATTTTAGGGGTATTAATGGGTATTAATATTAAAAAATAGGCCTAAAAATATATATATAAAAAATTAAGTGAAATTTTTTAATTTACATGGCATGATTAGATCAGCTATTTAGGGGTGTCTAAGAATTCGTTAAATCGCTAACCGATCTGTTCTAAACCGTTATTAATCTAACAGTTTAGGTTTGACTGGATAAAAATCAAAACGATTTGAGAATCCAAACGACTCCGTTAGTAACGGTTTGAATTTGGATTTTTATTTTGAAAATCCGTTAAATCCAAATCGGACCCTTAAAAAATATATTAATTTTTAAATCTATTATTAATACAAAGTATAAATAATAAAAATAAAAAGATACTCAGATATACCCAAATAAATATATATATATAACTAGATAAAAGTATAATAAAAAATTATTAAGTAGTAATGTTTGTTTGATAAATCTTAATATAATAATAATGATTGCAATCCAATTTTCCGGAAATTTAATATACAAAATTTTGGATATTAATTATTTTATTCTTTATTGTATTTATGTTTTTTTTAATATTCTTGTTTTTTTAATGTCTAAACAGTTTAAAACCGTTTCGATCAAACCAAACAGTTAGCAATAATTTGAATTGAAATAGTTTTATTTCTAATTTTAGAAAATTCAAATCATATCAAACGGTTAAAATTTCAACAATTTAAATTATATATTATAATATTTATATCAAATCGCGCCATACATATCCCGATAACTATTATATAAAACTCTGAACAAATATTATATAAAACTCTCAACTATATTGTCAATTTGCGTGTACAAAACAAATTTAAAATACGATGCAAAATGAGATTTAATCCACAAGTTCAGGCGGCGTTACGAAAAACCATTTCTTTTGATGAAAAAACCCACCTTGGGGAAAAAAAGATGAAAAAACCCACCCGTCTTGGCGCGCAAGAACCCTCGAAATTCTAAAAGCCAGGGTTTTAGTCTTTTAGATGGTAGGCCAAAACCCAAAACCCCAAATGGCACCTCCAGCCCTATCTCTATGAAACCGTCACTTTCCTTCCAACCCTCTACCATGGCCTTAGCTTCCAGTCTTCGCTTGTCTTCCTCTATCCTCCGCTGCCGCCTTGCTATCCCGCTGAACCCGACCCGATTTGCTAGTCTACGTCACAACCTGTCAGAGCTCCGCTTCCTATCAGCATCATCTTCCCGCCGCAGGACCCACGTCCAACCAATTAAAGCGAGGGTCCCGAATGAGCCCCAGAAGGCGGACCCAGGCGAGGGGCAAGATGGGAATGGGAGTGTGCTGGTCAAGGACACAAGTGAGACTAGTGAAAGAATTGTGCGTGTTGAGCTCCATAAAGAGGCCACTGAAGCCTACATGGCCTATGCTATGTCCGTCCTTCTGGGTCGTGCCCTGCCGGATGTCCGAGACGGTTTGAAGCCAGTGCACCGTCGGATTTTGTAAGTAATTTTACTTGCACAATGTTAGTTTACGGAGAAATGTTGCAGGGAGAGGAAACAATTGATGACCATATGAGTATTATAATATACTGCATTATTCAGATTTATAATTCATGTTTTGTATCTCCTCAAACTACAGGTATGCAATGCATGAGTTGGGGCTTTCCTCGCGAAAGCCCTTCAAGAAATGTGCTAGAGTTGTTGGAGAGGTTGATAATCATAGTCTTCTTGTTTCTTTTATTTGAGTCCCCATATTCTATATTAACATTTAGATAAATATATAATGCTCTAATGCAGGTTCTAGGAAAATTTCATCCCCATGGAGACACTGCTGTGTATGATTCCTTGGTGCGAATGGCTCAGGTAACAATAACATTTTCTATTAACCAATACCTGACTTCATAACTAAGGTAAAAACGGAAAATCTAGCTACTATAGATATACAAATCACTACCCCTTCTGTGTTTTATGTTTCTTATCTGGATGGCCTCCTTGCATTGCTTCATTTTTTTTTTTTTCATTTGTTACAATTTTTCAGTTTTCTCAACTGTAGGAGTTAGTTATTTGAAGAATCCCAAGGCATTGGAATACATACTTTTTAAAACTTTTTTTTGGGTTTTGTGCTGTCATGTTTGTTAACAATGTCGTCTCTGCAAGACATGGTAGGTTTATTAAAAAATTAATTATAATGTTTATTGTGAAATAACTTTGTGCAACATTTTGTAGTTTTATTGTGGAGGGAGGAGTAAGAGGATTTTGAGAATTATTGTGGAGTTGGAGTGGAGGTTTTGGGTTAAAGTGAGATATATGTCCTCACTTTGGGCTTCTTTGCCTTTAAGTTTTGGTATACCATTGTTGATGCAGCATGAATGCTAAATTAAGCCAGGATTCATAGTAGAGCTACTGAAACAACAAAGCTCAACAAAATACTGAAAACATTCAACTTACACAAGAGAATTTCCCATAGATAATTTGTATGAACAAGCAAATTTATTACCCACATTAAATTCCCTTTGAACATTCAGAAACAAGTGCAGTTCATACCTGGTTTGAATCCTCTAGTTTAGGGTTCATTTACCTCTGATGTAAGACTTAATTCCTATAGGTGGTTGTGCATATGGAATGGAACTAGATGAAAGATTCAGAAATAGATTAGGGTCTAGGTAGGAATGGGGAAATTGATTGGAATCACTCCAGGGCTTTGCACCTAGGGTTCACACCCAGATTGGCTTCTCACCAAAAGTTTCCTTTCTCAGGAATCAGACCAGAGGTTTTTCTGATTCTGAAATTTCATCAAAATTCATTACCTCTGCCTAAAGGCACTTACATTGCTTTTATAGGCTAAACGCTAAAGTAGCCATGTATTACAAAGGGATTTCGAACTTCCTATTCAATACTTAATTAAGCTAACCATAAAAACATTTAAGTAGCCACTTACTACAAAGGGCTAACCAACTTCTTATTTAATGCATAATTAAACTAATCATAAAAGTCTGGGAAGGACATTATTCTGGCCACAAAGAAAATGCTGAACTGTTCAGCTTCTTCCTCCATCTTTTTCTGTGATAAACTCTAAGTAGGTTAACACCAATATTCTCATCAGTTATCTTAAAGAATTGCAAATTGAAGCAGCAGACAGTCTCGTTTTGGGGTTCCTATTGTGACATAAACTGCATTGTTTTCTTTGACTATCAGGTTATATTGATTTGTTGTTTTGGTACACAGCCTATCTCATTGTCAATGTACTTTATTTTGTTTTCCAATAGAATTTTTCTTTGAAAGAATTTATGCTTCTTTCAAAATTTATGGCTGGATAAAACAGCATTGAAGAGATAGAGTAATCACTTTGGAAAATGGAAGCTCAACATTTTTTATAGCTATTTGAATGGTTAATACAGGCTACACTAACCTTTGCTGCCTCAGTTGATTTTCCATTCTTATGTATGTTATTTGCTGTATTACATTCATGATATTTCCTTGATGTAGTTACCATAAAATCTTATAACTCTTAAAAAATAATCCTCATTTCAAGTAATTCCAGCTTTCATTCTACTGACTTTCTCTTTTATTTTTCTGTTTCTCTTTTCTGAATTTTGATTTGGATCAAAGTATAATAGTTATTTAGTTCACTTGTTCTGATTTCTTTGAATATAAAATTTCCAGGATTTCTCCTTACGATTCCCTCTAATCCAAGGGCATGGGAATTTCGGTTCGATTGATGCTGATCCTGCAGCTGCCATGCGTTACACTGAGTGCAGACTGGAAGTATGTTCAGATATCTATGTCACCTTGAACATCATAATGGGTTCTTACATGCTTTTGTTAATAATTATGATATCAAGATGACTATAAGATCTTGATCTGCTATTCCAGTTGTTCAATTTCTCTCTCTCTCTCTCTTGGTTTTTAAAGATCTTTTCCAGATTGTTTACTTCATGCCCCATGCATAGTGGTTGAGTGGCATTCGATTAATTAGTGATCCCTGGCCCTACCTAACAAGGTGATGTACCCGAAATGGGAGGTTGGTTGATCGAAAAGCTCGGGCAGAAGTAGGATATTACATAAGAACTTTCTGATCCCCTAGCTGGTGGGCTCCTCAAATCCCATTTATTCATCGACAGTTAGAGTGAATTCTAAACTCCTTATTCCAGTTGTAAAGGAAGATTGGGGGAGGTGGGGGAGTGAGAATGGGCACAGCCTCACCAGCAGCCTGCATTTTTGACCCGAAAGGAATTAAAATTAAAGAAGATTCTGTGTTCTCTATATCTAAATCACTTTTTTTTTTTTCCCATGGACAACTATTTTACAAGTCTGTGCCTCATCATCCAAGTAAATATTGTCATGAATAGTTTTCCTCATCATCAGTAGTAGTTACTAGAATGAAAGTCACTATTTAGATCTTATTTGGGCCCTAAAAAATCTTTTATTGCTAACTATTTCAGGAAACTTTATGACATGATACTTTGGTAATGCGGATATGTATGGAGCTGTATTTGTTGAATCAGTTTTATTTTTTTCTATCTGCTCTAAGTTTGTTAGGTATATATTTGTCGCTAGTAATAATCGCACATGGTTTTTCTTTTCAGGCACTAACAGAAGCTGTGCTATTGGCAGATTTAGATCAAGATACGGTCAGAGCAGTTCCATACATTCTCTAGCCATGAACCTTATTTTTGCAGCAGTAATATGTTTGTCCATAATGTGCTTAATTTGGTGCAGGTGGATTTTACTCCAAATTTTGATAACTCACAAAAAGAGCCATCGGTTTTACCTTCTCGACTTCCAACTTTATTACTGAATGGTGCTTCTGGGATTGCGGTATTTTCTTTTGATTTGATTATCCTTCATAATTGAAAGCGAATTCCTATGTTTTGTTCTTCTTCAGAAGTTGTATATAGTCCCTTCACCTATGGATGCATAATTTCAGGTTGGCATGGCAACGAACATTCCTCCGCATAATCTTGGTGAATTGGTTGATGTTCTTAGTGCATTAATTCATAATCCAGAAGCTACGGTAAGTGGTTAGACCTAATTTATTTATTTTTAATGTTTATCTAATTAGGTATATTTCAGTTAGTTTTCTTTTGAAAAGAAGTTCTATGGTTCATTAATTTTCTAAGGTTCATAATAGATGTTTATAAATAAAACCTGTTTTGTGGGGGAAGAGACTTTCACTTAAGCTCGTGTCTTGTCTTCATGGAACTGTAGCTTCTTTTCCAAATTTTTTTCTCTAGTTTTTCATTTCATTTTTCCTATTGAGATGTTTTACGGTTGGTTTTCCCTGTGGCAGTTGCAAGAATTAATGGAATACATGCCAGGACCAGATTTTCCAACTGGAGGACTGATTATGGGGAACCTTGGGTAAGTTGGAACCAGTTAATCAATTGCTAATCAGAGAAGATAAAAAATTAACAGCCTCCTTGAGTAGTTGTGTCCTTGATTATACCAATTTTGTAATTTATTCTTTGTACTGAACTAATGGCTGCAAATTGAATGGGATGATGGGCAGTCGTGATATATTTAATGTTTGTTACATACTTGCTGCATCGTGGGCTACTGCTGTACTGCTAAGGTTCTTACAGACAGTTCTATTTATTTTTCTGAACAAGTGAAAATGCCAAGAAATGTGAGCATAAGGCAGTGCTAGGGTAAATAGTATGCCTAGTGTGATTGAAGATATAATATAACACAAATGATGAATGAGGCAGGCAGGGTTTCACACTAAGCAATTAAACTTTTTTAATATAGGATCCCTTGTTGGCAGAGTTATCCCTTTTTCTTATGCTGGCTGCTTCCTCCTTATATACGCCTACTTGTGCTTATCCATGTCGGTGAAAACATTCGTGCACATTTATGCTTGTGTTATTGAATAATGCTTGGACATATGTTCATTTTGTGAAGCATCTTGGAGGCATATCGAACAGGGAAAGGGCGCATCATTGTCAGAGGGAAAACTGATGTTGAATTGCTTGATTCTAGAACAAAGCGAAGTGCAATTATCATAAAAGAGGTAACTGCCTTGGTCTTCTTATCTGCTTCACATTAAATAATTGATTTGTTTGGTGATTGATGATTTGTGAATTAATCAGATCCCTTACCAAACCAACAAATCAGCTCTGGTGGAGAAGATTGCCGAACTTGTGGAAAATAAGGTGACAATTTTGCACATGGAAATTGATCCTTTTAAAAGGGCTATATTGTAATACTTTGTAGTCTAGTGAATGGTTTTTATATTTGTTGTTTGAGTATCTTCATCTGAAATGCTCCAGTGTTCGGGTCCAAATGCCCACATCATAAACTTTAAGGCTTATTAATATGTGATTATATTAAATCCAAAATTCCATTGTATTCATGTAAGTTATTTATTAATATCGCATTGAAACCTCATATAATAATGCTTCTCTGTTGATCTTCTTCCAAGGACATGTAACTACGTTTAATACTCTCTTGATCTCAAATTTGTCACTATTCTTGTGTTGAAACATTGCATTTCTAAGCATTTCTAGCTGCTGTAACACTCCAATGAAATTTATTTAAGTAATCAGGTCATAAATCATTAATTCTTATCTTATTTAGTTTTTTTTTTCTCTTGTTTTCTTTACACATTTTCCTGTTTTTATTATTTTTTTCCCTTTCAGACTTTAGAAGGCATAAGTGATATCAGGGATGAAAGTGATCGTTCTGGAATGCGTGTAGTCATTGAGGTATGCAATTGTTTTGACGCTGTGCTCCTCTGTATACGTTGTAGTTTTTGAATGCTAACATTCTGAAGAATTAACATACGTTGAGAAATTTATTTAGTAAAATGGTTTTGTAATTCTTCTCAAATAAAAAACAAGGGATCTGCAATTGGATAATGATCTTTTTTCATCCTTCTTTCAGCTCAAGCGAGGATCCGACCCATCCATTGTCCTAAATAATCTTTATCGCGTCACATCTCTTCAATGCAGTTTTAGTTGTAACATGGTGGGGTGAGTGATATTTATCTGTTCATCAAGAACAATGGTAGACATGTCAGATTATGGCTTTTAGTTCTTCACTGGTGTATGTAATATTTCTCCATATTTTTTGAGCTACGGTCGAAACTTTGATTTTTGGGCCTTGAATTATGACTTTAATTAAACATTATGACTTCAAAGAACCATGATACTATATAGAAAATTTTAAAGTTGGGGAAAAATCTGTAAAAAAAGTATCCCAAGGTAGAGATACAAGGACTGCATGGTCAAATTAAACACAAATCCATCCCTTTCAAAGCTTGTGGCTTGATTTTTTCTCATTGGATTTGTCACAATATTGTCGGTAATTGGGGTATCTTGAAGGAAAACATAATGAAAGCGTTTGATATTCCCCAAGGATGGGGTGATAAATGCAATAATTAAGTAGACTTACAAATACCATATTGCAGAAGTCAAGGAAAAGTTATGGTTTTAGACCATTATATTGGTTTCCAGCTAGTATGAAGTGCTGTTTTAAGTGTTGTCTTCGTGAATAATGTCGGGTTTGGGAAATAAGCTGAAAACTTGTCTGCCATACTTGCATCATCTGGCAGTATACTGCCATTATTTCTGCAATGTAGAAACCAGAAACATTAGTGAAATATGGCCAGTGTTTTGGATTTTCATTTCTTGGTCATATGCATGCGTTTGATAGCATTTATGCTTGGTATCAATAGGAATTTGTTTAGATATGTACTAAAATGATACAATAAAAAGCACATATACATTTTTTCTTTTTTGAATGATTGTGAGCTATAATTGGATTTTCATTTGGTGTTTTATCAATTCACAGTATTCATAATGGGCAACCTAAGCAGATGGGTCTAAAGGAATTGCTGCAGGTGATTTATCAATTTTCATGTCTCTAGTATACATGCCCGCCCACTGGCCCACTAGCTCATTCATGCATATATTTTATTATTCCAATATTTTTTGCATTGTAGGTAAATTATTTAAATTTTTTCATGCTGATTTTTGTCCTCTTAAGAAATGATTTCTCAATTCATACTATTTGGGATGCTTGTTTCATAAGTTGATACTTGACTTTATACGTTTTTCTACTTCTTTGTTTCATACACTGGTTGTTCATCTTCAATGGTAAGCATTCGTTTTTGAGAAACCAGCTGAGCCACTAAGATAGCTCAAGCTGGTATAAATCTTGCCTTATTCCAATCACCAGTAACAAAAATGACCTCAAGACAACATTTCTTGAGGAAAACTAGGGAAATGCTTGTGCCTTGGGAGAAGTTTGATAATGGAATTTTTTGTTGTTTAACCAAACATCAAGGAACCTGAAGAATTTTTTATTGTTTTCTTTCAAAACAAAGTAACAAATGGACCTAGGAGTCTAAGTATTTAAGCTTCTGCATAAGTAGTAAATCCCACTGATTTTTGCTAGTAGTGTCTTGAAAGGGGGGAAATACAAAAACACAGTATTTTTGTACTTCCTAGTCTTTGAGGAATGCTTGTTAATAAATCTGAACGGCTGAGCACTGTCGATGCTCCAATGATAATTGTAGTCAGTGAGATGTATTGACTCCAATTAATTAAAATTATCTTAAATTTGTAATAATAAAATAACCTATGTCTGTGGGTTTATTTCAGATTCTTGAGGCTCTTACCTTAGATGCTATAGCTGCTCTATACCTATTATTTATATGACGATTTGATGAATAATCTGGTGCTAAGATAAAATTTCGTACATCAAAGCTCAAACCTACCTGGTTACTGTTTTTCTATTTTTAATTTATTTTATGTAATTGTGCTATTTTTGGTTTTAAAACTTGCAGTGAATGGTTAAGTTTGGTTTGATACTTCTAACTGTTGATGCTTAATCTGTTCTCACTCATTTTCGTTAATAGATTTTGACGTTCTAGCGTATAGATTTTTTTACTTGTCTACGTACAAGTTGCTCAAGTCTTTTATGTTGAAGCTATACTCAATATTACCTTTGTCATTAATACTCACAGGCATTCTTAGACTTTAGATGCTCTGTTGTTGAGAGGCGTGCTAAGTTCAAACTTTCACAGGCACAGGATAGAAGACATATTGTTGAGGTATGCTACTTAGTCAAAAGAAGTTTATTCTCATCCATGTTGAACTCGTAACAGGCCTAATTATAGTTTATAGGCTGTAGGTTACATTCATTAGCAGATTAGAATTCCTCAGATTAGAATTCCTAATTCCTCTTACAATATGGAAAGATGAATCCTAGAGTACTATGGAATAATTTTCTTAATCCTATATTGAAACATAAGAGAAAACCAGATTTCTAGTCCTTACAAGAAATACTATGGGCACCAATTTTCTTTATTCAAAATTGATTAACTTGCTGAATCCTAACCTGTCTTGGTATTGATGAGCCAAAAATACAGCACATGTGTGCTTGGATGACGCATGCCCTAAACCATATGCGAGAACTTGAGAAAACTTCATTCTTTTCCCCATTGCAGTTCACATTATACTAGATTATCTTTATGCTCTGTTGTGTTATTGTTTCGTTTTTTAGCATATTTGTATATACATAAATGGAACCACACTACAGACTCACATATTTCATATCTATGTTCTTGTTGCAATAGGGCATTGTTGTTGGCCTTGATAATTTGGATGCTGTAATTTGTATACTAAGGGAAGCTTCGAGCAATGCTATTGCGTCATCTGGGCTAAGGAGTGGTGAGTTCCCCTATGTTTTGGGCGCATTCTTTCCTTCAACTGCAGTAGCTATTTTATTCTTCAATCAACTGTGACATCATGTTCTGGATTTGTCCTTAAATTTCTGTTGTTCTGGATGTATTAGTGTTTATGTTTTCTAGCTTATGTTTCAAGGAGTATTCTTTGTCCTTTCTTCGGTGTTTGCTTCTTTTAGATGGCAAGTTTTTTTCCCCTATATAAAGTTCAGATGATAGCACTGTTTTGTCACTTTACTGGGGTTCAGTGTGACAGAAGTTTAAGAGCACTGATTGTTTAACTAATCAGAACCTTCGAAATTTTTTTTTCCGAATTTGTTACTTAGGGGTAGGTCTCATTAATGCCTCATTTAGCGAGGATTTTTCTGGAATAGGCGAGTTGATAATTCAATAGTAGTTAATAGTTCTGTTATGTAATTTTGTTTTGGACATCTGGGATTTGACATTTATTTTTGTGGCATGTTGAGTTAAATCATCTCTAGAATGAATTTTTTTTTAACTGTATCCTATCCATTCCCTGATTTTTTCCTAAATGAATTTCTTAGCGAATCAACAGTTTTTAAAAATTCTTCCGAGCTGAATAAAAATATCGGTCTCCATCATTGCCAATTGATTTGTGGGTTGGATGCTCTAATTTTAAAATTCATAATAATTTGTGAGTCAATATATAAATCTTGGTTTTTTGTTTTCTGGAATTCATTTATAACTGTAATGCAAGATTCCTCAGCATACACCTTTAGGCCATCCACAGTGGTTTGGGTGAGTTTGATTTCCATATACAGAAATCAGGTTCCCTGAGTTTGATTTCTATATCATTAATTCTGTAGTGGTGTAAGTTTAATAGTTTAATCAGTGTGACAGAAGTTTAAGAGCACTGATTGTTTAACTAATCAGAACCTTCAAAACAATTTTTTTTCCCGAATTTGTTACTTAGGGGTAGGTCTCATTAATGCCTCATTTAGCGAGGATTTTTCTGGAATAGGCTAGTTGATAATTCAATAGTAGTTAATAGTTCTGTTATGTAATTTTGTTTTGGACATCTGGGATTTGACATTTATTTTTGTGGCATGTTGAGTTAAATCATCTCTAGAATGAATTTTTTTTAACTGTATCCTGTCCATTCCCTGATTTTTTCCTAAATGAATTTCTTAGCTAATCAACAGTTTTTTAAAATTCTTCCGAGCTGAATAAAAATATCGGTCTCCATCATTGCCAATTGATTTGTGGGTTGGATGCTCTAATTTTAAAATTCATAATAATTTGTGAGTCAATATATAAATCTTGGTTTTTTGTTTTCTGGAATTCATTTATAACTGTAATGCAAGATTCCTCAGCATACACCTTTAGGCCATCCACAGTGGTTTGGGTGAGTTTGATTTCCATATACAGAAATCAGGTTCCCTGAGTTTGATTTCTATATCATTAATTCTGTAGTGGTGTAAGTTTAATAGTTGTGTCCCACTACTTTATCGGAATCAAACTCATGAGACCATATATGGATCTCAACAATTGAACCCTTATTGGACTCAAACTTCCTGTGTGCTATGTGAGTTTGGTTCCTATAAAACATAAATCGAACTCAAAATTGCAGCCACTGTGTAAGGTCTTGGCTGGTTTGTGTGTCGTTCCTCATACCCAATGGTGAAACTTGCAGTTTATTTTTGTATCAATTACTTAGTTTTGGTGCCTGTTTTCTAGAAGCAGTCTTGGTTAAATGTAATAATATTCTCTCTTATTCTCTTATGCAGAGTTCAATCTGTCTGAGAAGCAAGCTGAAGCCATATTAGACATTAGCCTAAGGAGAATTACTATGCTTGAGGTGCATAATAGTCATGATATTCCAATGTAGTTTCTGATTGATTTGTGAGAGATGCTCGGTCATAATCTTATATCCTATTCTACTTATAATGCAGAGGAAGAAGTTTGTTAATGAAAGTGAGTCATTAAAGGAACAAATTCTAAAATTAGAAGAACTCTTGTCCAGCAAGAAATATATCTTACAGGTAATAACAATTGGTGGTATTGCTATGGTGTATATGCATGTCACGGTAGAGTGCATGTATACTTTAAAAGATCATGATATTCAAATCCATCTCTTCATTTAGTAAGATTTTGATAACAGTTTGTCGCTTGCGTTTTAACATTGACTTATAAGCTTCTTATTTTTGAGTGACATATATTGATCCTAAAGATAATTATTTTTAAATGCTTCTTTGAATGTATATTATTTTAAAAAGTGCACATTTATTATTAGGAATCTGTTGCGTGACCGCTGCTGTTGAGGCAGTATAGAATGCATATTAGTCTGGGATTGGGATCTTGATAATTAACCGTCATGAACAAAATTGGTGTATCTTCTGTCTTCTTATCATCATTTTCGCTTCCAGCTATGTTTATGGTCCCTTGTTTAGAAATGATTCCAAATGTTCATAAGTAGACTACCCTACTGTTAATAAGGAAGGTATTTAGTTTTCTCCATTATTATCAAACACTTTTATGGTTCAGAACTTGAAGTAGAATGTTTTTTTTCCCTTCTTTCTATTAGTTGATTGAACAAGAAGCAAACGACATAAAAAGCAAGTTTTCCAGTCCAAGGCGTTCAGTGCTGGAGGACAGTGACAGTGGCCAACTTGACGACATAGATGTTATTCCAAATGAAGAAATGCTGTTGGTACATGCTAACAGATTATTTCATGGAAGCATATTTTGCCATTGTACTTCATATTTACTTCAATTTTTCTTTCATATATTTTTCAGGCCTTCAGTGAAAAGGGGTATGTTAAACGGATGAAACCCAACACATTCAATCTTCAAAATCGAGGAACCATCGGCAAGTCTGTTGGGAAGTTGAGAGTCAACGATGCCATGTCAGACTTTATTGTTTGTCGTGCTCATGACCATGTTCTGTACTTCAGGTATTCTTGGCTTTATATTTAAAGGTTTCATTCAGCTACTGATTGGATGGATCAAAGCGTTTTGACCTCTCAATATGTGTTGGCCTCAACATGGGTGCAGTCTAGAGCTTTGGGTGGTGATGTTGAAAGATTTGTATTTGCCTGTGCCAAGGGGTTGTTCAGTGAAGTAGAATCGGATCAAATTTTCCTTATCATTACCAATGTCATATATGATCTTGTTAGCTGGAAGAGATAACGGAAAAATATTTTGGTGGGATATCAGTTAATACCATGATTCAACATGCTGATACATCAAGGATTAATGGCTCAAAGTCTCATACTAGGGCCTAGGGTAAATTGCACTGAAGAATAAGTCCAAGCAAAGAACCTTCTTTTTAAAAATTGTGACCTACATTCTGTTGAATCCAAAAAATATCAAGTGGCTGAAAACAATTTGATAAATCATAATAGACATCCATACACGCAGATGTGGCGTTCTGTAATGTGAGCTTTTAGTGGTGCTTGTAAGGGTGCCATTGGTCAAAATCTTGTCTTGATATACTATTGCATTTGATTTGTGAGCATCTAAAGTAAAGGACAGCGCAAAAATAGTTCCTAGCTTCCTGGCATGTGGCTCGCCTATGGAGAGTCACAGAGGTGGTTACTGCTGTACGTTTTTTGGGTGTATGAATGTAGTTTTGCATGCCGCTCGAGTCATTCGGGCTTGGAAGGTTTTCCAATCCCATGTTATGATCTAGAAATCAAAATGTCCTTGATAGTGCAGGTGTTGTCTTGGCTTGTGGCTCATGGAAAGGTGACTACTTATGATTTGGTTAGAAAAGAGACGAACAATGTGCCTTGTCTTGGCTTGTGGCTCATGGAAAGGTGACTACTTATGATATGGTTAGAAAAGAGACTAACAATGTGCCTATCCTCCCAATGGCCTATTCCGTGCAAGGAAAATATGAAATCAATGGATGATACTTCATTGCCGCATGACTTTCTGTCTTCGGCTCAGGTTGTTGTATAGGAAAATATGGAATAAATGGATCATACTTTCCTTCATTTCCTTCATGGCCTATTCCTTCATTGTTTACTCTCTTTATGGTTGCCACGAATTGGTGGACAAGGCAAGAAGGTCAACATCTTGGGGATGTATGTTCTTGGCTATGGTTTGGTTGGAAAGAAACAAGAGATTCTTAGAATATTGATGCAATGGCTGAGTTAAAGTATAAAGTTGAGCTTTGGTCAGGTCCCTCAGTGTGTCTCTATAGAGTAGGCTGTCTTTATCATATGCAAAGCCACATTGGTTATTTGTGTTTTTCTTTCTTTTGCTGTCTGTCTTTAGTAGCCCTCTTGTCCACTTTTTAGTTTTTGGTAATTTTGTTGTTTTCCTGCAACAAGATTTCTCTTTCACAAAAAAAAAAAAAAAATCTGGTTCCAATTCTAATATTGCTACCATTTCCAAATTTGTTCCACTTTTTCTATGTTTTGTTTATAACTTCCCTTGCATCTTTTGTAGTTAATTTGGTGATGGATGACTTACCAGTGTTATTTCTGCAGTGATAAAGGAATAGTGTACTCTGCTCGTGCATATAAAATTCCTGAGTGTACCCGCACGGCTGCTGGTACACCACTGATTCAGGTATTTTACCTTTCATTGTTTACTTGTCAATCTGTCTTCTTAGGCATCATTTAAACAGTTGGTTAAGATTATTATTGTTTTTTCATTGGAGCCAGATCTTAGCACTGTCAGATGGCGAGAGAATTACATCTGTTATTCCTGTCAGTGAGTTTACTGGAGATCAGTTTTTACTTATGCTTACAGTGAATGGCTACATCAAGAAGGTGTCTTTGAGTTCTTTTTCGTCAATCAGGTCAACAGGAATCATAGCAATTCAATTGGTTTGTTCTCTCTCTCTCTGCTTTAGTCTTGTATTTCTGTCCATGCGTAAAGTTTCTTTTGGTTCAAAGCTTATTGTTCACGTGACAGGTTTCTGGCGATGAGTTAAAATGGGTTCGTTGCTGCACAAATGATGACCTTGTAGCAATGGCTTCTCAGAATGGAATGGTCATCTTAAGTTCTTCTGGTATTGTAAGTAGGCAGCAATTTCCTTCTCATTAATGAATGCTATGCAGTTCAAGCCTGTACTAATAATTATAATAATCCTTTGAAATGAAAATACTGGAAGAAATATAAGGATTTGTATGTGATTCCCAAAAGAGTTCTGAAACAAAAGTTGACAATAATTGATTTTGTTTTCTGGTTCACTAGGAGTATGGTAATAACTAATAAGGATTCCCTAGAATCAACGGAGATTGAGGATCAATCTCTTTGATTCTCCGATATCCACAGTTAAAGGAATCATTCTGATTCCTTCCTAAAACTGCACATAAATCTCTGTAGATACTTTCCTAGTTTAGGCCTAAGAGTTCTTTCCTAGTCTAAACTTGTATTTCCTACTTTGTCTCTACTAGAAACAGTATATATAGGTTCTCTCAGCTGTAAAGATTCATTCAACTCAATACATAAGGAAATTCATACCACTTTAATAACAATTCATGTAGCACCTTCAAAGGTGCTACTTCGGAAATCCCCTTTTTAGTGGTATTGTTTATGTTATGTAGTGCTTGTGCTCCCCTGCTAGTTACTTACAATTGCTCTATTCAATTCTTCGTAGTGTGTTTCCTAGTAATATAGTATAAATTCCTTGGTACTTTGAAGTTCCTCATCCATACACACCCTTATTTAGTTGTTTGTAGTGCATTTGTTAGTAATATACCCTGAATCTCTTGGTACATGAATTTTCTCATCCCAACGGACCCTCCCTGAAGGATATCTTTGCTTACTAATTTGCTTATTTCATGTTCGTCATTTTTATATACCAGATTCGAGCACTGGGGAGAAACACTAGGGGTGCAGTGGCCATGAGACTTAAAAAGGGGGATAAGATGGCAAGCGTGGACATTATACCAGCAGCTATGTGGAAAGACTTGGAGAGGGTGTCTGAATCTTCACTGAGCGCGTAATTTCTATAACAATAAATTGAATTGTTTCTAGCTTGTTATGAACCGATCACTCGTTAGCATCATATATGACTGTACAGATGCGAGGCTAGCCTGCTCGAGTTGACCCTTAGGATCAAGGCCTTTACATCTGAATTATTCTCTGACGCAATGTAACCAGCATATGCTGATATGTTAATCTTATGTTTGTGTTGATTTTTCCAGTGCTAGAAGTAATAAGGGCCCATGGTTGTTATTCGTTTCTGAGAGTGGATATGGAAAGCGTGTTCCATTGAGCAAATTTCACTCCTCAAAATTGAATAGGGTTGGCCTGATCGGATACAAGGTGTGCTTACCACAGTATAAAGTTCTTTGCTCAAAGCTTAATGATCTATTATCTTGCTTGTGCTTTGAGTGCTTACTTGGTTTGTGATCAGTTTGCATTAGAGGATCGGTTGGCAGCTGTTTTTGTGGTGGGTTTCTCTTTGGCAGGTGATGTTTGGAAACTTTTGTTAGGGTATTACTATATTCTGATGTCTGAGCTTTCTCCTGAATTTTGCTTGATTCTACTGTAAATGAACAGAAGATGGTGAAAGCGATGAACAAGTAGTTCTGGTAAGTCAAAGCGGTACGGTGAATAGAATCAAGGTGCGTGATATTTCAATACAGTCTCGCTATGCAAGGTAAAAGCTTCAACTTGACTCAGGGGTTTTTATTTTTTGTTGGTATATATTCTGAAATTGTTTGGAATCATCAACAACTAGTTGCTACCTGCGTGGATAGAACATGACTTGAGATGCATTCATTGTGGAGGAAGTCGTGATTAACTGATTATTATTCCTTAGTGGTCCGACTTAGTGGTTGATATCATGATTTTTTTCATTTTCGAAGGGGAGTGATTTTGATGAGGCTGGATCATGCTGGAAAGATTCAGTCTGCTTCACTAATCTCAGGTATGGACGAGGAGGCCGAGGCCGAGGTAGGAGCTGCTGCACAAGGTTGAGTGGGCTCATCAAAAAAATTGAAAACAAGTTGTAGTTGTAATAGTAATGATGAATTGGTAGCGCATTGTAATTTTTGTTCCTTTCGGCCGCTGGTCTAACTCTGTACAGGTGAACTATAGACCATCCATAACCAACCAACATTTCCACAAATTTGGTCTGGTGAGAGTTGTGACCATTTCATTATTGTTAGGTCATATTAATGAAAGCAGTGTAATGATGATGGGTCATGGGATTAATTAGGAGAGGTGTTAAATTGACTCATACTATTTAATAATCATAAGGCTAAATTTTATTTTTGATCATTTGAATTTACACAATTTCCTACTTTAGTCTATGTAGTTTCAATTTGATCGATTTTAATCTTATAATTTTAGTTTTATAACAATTTTAGGGGACATTTAAATTTCCATCCTACTAATTAATAAAATAAGGACATCTTCGTCATATAAAGGGGGTATTTATCTAGGTTAGAGTTGTACTCTTTTTTTTTTCAGGCTTGTGTTACAACGTAAATTAAAAAACGATTTGAAGCATCAAGCAACAAGAAATTTAAAGATTATAATCTAATAAAAATGAAAATATCTTTTCATAAGTGAAGTATAAAAATATTCCATTAAATAATTGAATGTAAATTTAGATGTATCATTAAATGGTTATGAATAGGAGATTACGATATTAATATCGATCAAATTAAAATTATATGGACTAAAATAAGAAATTAAGTAAGTTACTTGGACCAAAAGTGACTTTTGCCCTAATCCTAAAAGAATAATGTTATGGGTGCCACATTCTTTTCCCTTTTTTTGTATCCCACCACATGTGACATCTGATGTGGCATTTTATGTCATCATTTTTTTTTGCCAAACCATGCCATCATTTTAATTACCAATCTTAAAATTAAAATTAAAATGAAAACAAAATCAAATATTAAAAAACTAAATTAAAGTAAAAATAAACAAAATATCATCAAGACTGTTGTGAATCAATTGAGAGACTATAGAGAGGGAGGCAGAGAGGAGGAACGTTATCTGTAAAATAATACATACGTTTAGAATGAGTTGGGGTTTATAAAGGTAACTGATCCCTTATATAAGAATGGATAAATAATAAATACGGAAAAACTATACTACTCATGGTACCCTTTACATAAATAGACACAACCCTTAGAGTTATTTACAACACTCCCCTTTGAATATTTCATGTAATGGTGCTGCTTAGTTATGTGCTTATGTATTACCTCGTTAAAATCTTGACAGGTAACAAAAATCCTGTGGGACAAAAATAACCCTAGTCGAAAGAAAAAGAGTGCAATGCGCGTGTAAGTGACCGCATAGGAATCTCTTGAGATAGTTCATGTCGTCTCTTCTAGAATACTGGTAGATAATATGCCTTTGAGATAAAATGCATTAGTGTTGCTTCACCAAAACCTTACCCGGTAAAACCAGTCGGAAAAACCCGTGGTCAAAGGGAAAAGATGAGCAAATTCACATGAGTCGAATCATGACATCTTCGGGATGCATTGTTAGTAGGGTGATCATATCAAAATGTGCCTCATTAAAATCTAGTCGGGTAACAAAATTCAATGGGACAAAATAACCCTGGTCGTAGGATAAAATAGTACACGATGATCATGTGAGTATACTTTGGGATACTCAGTATACTTTCGGATACTTGGTATAATTCAAAATACTCCCCCTGATATTGACTCCCCCTGAAAACTACAGATTAGGTAGATCAGCTAGTCCATGTAAACCAATACCTCGCACAAACTGTTGGAATGTGGCCTTTGGTAATGACTTGATGAACAAGTCTGCATCGTTATCTTGTGACCATTTTGACTTGATCTCAATCTTCTGATGATCTCGTTGTTGTTAGTTGAAGAAGAATTTCGGTGCAATATGGTATGTAATCCACAAGTACTTCGAATATGCCTCGTAATGGCTCTTAGCCATATGCATTCACCAACTGCTTCGTGAAGAGTTAGAATATCTGCATGATTCGAAGACGTAGCAACTAGGGTATGTTTCGTAGACCTCCAAGATATTGTTGTGTTCCCAATGGTAAAGATATAACCAGTTTGGGAACGTGTCTTATGTGGATCTGGTAAGTTACCTGCATCAGTATACCCAATAAGGTAATGCATCATTCCGAGGACCAAGGGTGTTTTATTCATTCATTGATGCATAGGGATAGAATAAGCCCATATCTCACAAACCATTAAGGTATTGGAAAATGTCTTTTATTCTATTCTAGTGGCGGCGTGTTGGCGCAGAACTGAATGTAGCTAGCAAGTTCATAGCGGATGAAATGTCTAGTCTAGTGCATTTGAATCAATTACAATAATGCACTTATTGCACTTAGATATAAAACTTCTCATCTCACTATTTCTTCGTTATCATCTGCTAGATGAAACGGGTCCTTTCAGGGTTTAGGCTACGGATAATCATGGACGTACTTAAACTTTTTGCTTTATCCTCATTAAAGCGTCTCAAAGATCCTAGATGTAATATCAACATCTTCCAGATGTAATATCAACATTTTCTATATATGATTTAATCGATATTCTAAAAACCTTATCTACACGGTACTCGAGCGTCAGATCGATACAATTTTTTGTTCTCCCAAGATCCTTTATTTCGAACTCCAACTTGAAGTGCTTAGTAGTTTCTTTGGTTTCTCCTAGAATACCAATCAGTAGCAAACCTAGAACTTGTTTACTTAATAAACACGCATGGATCTTCGTTATCCCACTCTGATCAAATCACTTAGATGGTTATACCACATCCGTCCATATTATCTCAATCTGTAAAGTGAACGCCTCAAAGAAGTAGAAAACGTGTTCCGTGGTCTGGAACTATTTACATAAGGGATTATAAGTCCTTCAGGAACTTTCAAACATATTTATATTTAGATCCCCATAGAGATAAATAGTAACCGCATCCATAAGCTGCATATTCAGTTTTCCGAAAACTACCAAACTGATAAGGTAGTGGAACGTTATGACGTTCATTATGGGAGAATACGTCTCCTCGTAATCAATCTTAGGGCGTTGAGAAAACTGTGTGCCATTAAATTATTTGTGCATCTCATAATCTCATCTTTCTCATTACGCTTACTTATGACCACCTATTTAAATCCTGCAGGTTTAACATAGGGAAGTGTGGGAATTACAAGTCCAAACATCTTCCTTTTTGTCAAGGAATCTTGATAGGGACCTGCCCTGATCCCCCGGGGACCACAAGGGGACGTGCCCTGCTTCTGTCTGACACCCGAACCAAATTTCCAATTTTAACCTTAAAAACTTAAATGCATAAATATCCAAAAATAAAGTTACACATACAATCCGAATTCAAAAGATGTCAGACAAGGGATACAGTTCAAGATACAAAATCCGAGCACAACTCTAAGCTATCCTGCGGGTAACCTACCCAACAGGGGTTCAGGTGTGCAGTGCAGATCTATGCCTCAACCTCAGGGTCCTCTTCTACCTCAGTAGCACAGCCTGGAAGGGTCACCAAAACATTAAGGGTGAGTGGGCCGAAACTCAAGTTTATAAAACAGTTAATACTTAAAACATATACTTTTACCCCTCCGTTTTCCAAACATGCATGCATAGTATTTAAAACCATAAAATCATATAAGATATCACAAGCAATATAACAACCATAAATATAAAGTAATCATAGCTACTGCACTATACACTCCGATCTTGACATCCCAGATGTCCGACTTCCCTGACGTCCAATATGGTCACAGTCCCAAGGCTACGCGTGCCACCCGAGGTCTCAAATCCCGAGTCCAACCCCCGATCCCAGTTCGGGTACGGCATCCCAGATGCCTAGCGTCCCAGACGCTCGACGTCCCAGACGTCCAATCATATCAATCCTGCTCCTGAGTCATCCTACGGTCCGGCACCTCCATAAAATGACCCCTCGTAGGCAATGCGCCGTGACCGCTCCGGGGTACCACATCCGGAGGAGACAGTATCACATGGTGGATCTATACAGTGCAGTACCTAAGATAATCATCGAAGTCCACATGCATATAGATATATAATCCAAAACAGTGTTCAATTTCCACAAAACGGGTCTCAAGCCCAACATCGTAAAACGTGGCATAACTGTAAATCGAGGTAATCAAAATCCTTCATTTGATTCACACACATATATATTTATATACGGAAATGAAATCGGGCCCACTCACAGTACGTTCCCGCTGCGAAACTGCGCGTACGAACTTGTTCCGAGATTAACGTATGATTCCTGTTAGTCCAAAACACATGCAAGGGTCACTATAGGTCCTTAACATTCATCCAAAAAGTCCGAAACAGAAACCGGCTCAGGGAAGCCGTCTGAACACGCTTCACGAGACAACTGGCCCTAATTTGACCCACTTAACTATCTCGGATCAACTTGGTTATTTTCACTAAAAATGTTCAGAATAATGAGAGGATAAAAAGTCATGTTGATCGTGATCTGAGATAAGCCTCAGCGCGCCCTCACGCGCCGCCCAAAGTGGCTGCGTGTGAAAGTCACACGCCTGACACTGTAGCTGCTACAGTGTCATCCCCTTCACCCGTTTCTCTGCAATATGGGTCTGCCACCCGCGGCTTGACCCGGTTAATTACCCTTCAATTCTAGTTCGATTCCTTCAGTTTTTTATCCTAACATGTTCATTAACCATCTAATTAAAGTTCCATGTCCTTAATTAACCTCAACAGTTCCATAATCTGACCTACGACCCGTGATCACCCAAACGGGTCGATCACCGCAACTCTCTGGTTTCCAAACCATTATTCAATTAACTTCACAGTAAGCGTCCTAAGGCTAAAACGAACCAAAATGAACTATCAATTGGACAAGAAAGTACCTGGAAGTTGTCGTCCCAAGCTCTATAACTTCCCTGAAAACAGTGGCCTCAGTCCCAGCTCAACCGTGGCTGGTTCCCTTCGATTTCGATACGGTTGAGTTCCAGTCACTCCCAGAAGACTAAACCAGCCCTTGGTTTGGTCTAACAAGCTTCAGAAATTAAAATTTGAATTTCCCACCAATTTTTCCAGAGTTTGGTTTTTCACGGTTTCTCTCAATCTTTCAGACCTCCCCTTAGCAGAAATGAGTTCTCATCTCAATGGCACTCAGTTAAGCTAGCCGTTCCACTCAGAATCCGTGGGAATCCTTCTGATCCCACTGGGAAAATGTCCCCCGCACCGGTTCGAAACTCAGATTTTAAAAACCACCTGTGGCCTGCACCAAGCTTCATTCCATACTCCACTGCCTTAATACACTTAAACTAATCCCACTGTCCAGTCCACTACAGGTTTAAACAATTGGGATTGTTCAGAATCACCACACACGGTGGTGCAGCAAATGTGCCCCACGCTGCTACAGTAACCAGCTGTAAAATGACCAAAATGCCCTTCCACTTTCTAGACCCGTAACTTGGTCGTCCGATGTCCGTTTTCAACGTGCCGCCTGTCTACGGACTCAGGGCATCGAGACCTACATAACGGTCTTCGAATCGTGTAAAACTCAATTGTATTTCAAAAAGTCAACTTTTTCCCCCATTTCGTCCAAATTACGAAAATGCCCCTGGATTTCCGAACATCACAACTTCTTCCATGATCGTCCGAATTGGAGGTGCCACCTGTCTATGGACTCGTGACGTCCCGAACTACGTCACGGTCATCGGTCAAAGTCCGTTTGACCCACCAATCAAAAAGTCAACAATTTGACCTTACCATTCATAGGGGTAAAAATGTCATTTCATTCAATATTTTACAATATTACAAATCCTCGAATTTCCGGGGTGTTACAAATCTAATTCGACGTGGATTGGTTCTTTCCATTTTGGCAAGTCTTATCAACATTGGAATTATTTCAACAATGGAGTAATGTTCGATTTTGTTTCTAGTTATTATTATTTCGGTAGCTCCCACGAATACATATAATCATCGATAATAATATCATTCTGATTCCCTATCTCACATAAGCATGCATGATTTTCCGAGATCTCTTTATTCTCGGGAGTGGGTTCCGACGTTGGAGCGTCCCCTAACACCGTCACAGACCCATAATCCAGAATTATCTCATGAGATGGATCAGTTGATATTTAGAAGGGATTAGATTGTGTCAAATATCCTCTTCTAGGGATAAGAATTCTTTGAACCTATTAGTCTACCTCGTTTCTGAGTAGGGACATATGACTGGTTAGCGCCATGGTCGTACTTCGTCCCTCTAGGACGACGCGTCCTATTGGGACGTCTAATCTTGCAGACACATTTGTAGCAGGTATATGTAATCTCGTCACTTTGACTAGATTAGAGGAACTATCTGGAGTATTATTACTATACTCTGTAAATCTAGGATTCACTGTACTGCATTCTTATTTTGTACGGTTTGGGGATCAAGATGAGACATAGTGGGGATACTCTACGTCAATTCACATCGTTCTTCTATAACGTTGACGTTCTTACCTCCCCATAACTGTAACGACCCATTCCGAATTCCAGGATTAGATTAGTGACTAATCAGGATTAGCGAGGTTAATTCGTGATTAGTTGGGCGAAATCAGACGAACGATACAAAATGACCGTTTTGCCCCTGGGCGTGGGCAAAACATTGACATTTCATTCTGGAGGTCAAACGGACTTTGGCCGATGACCGTGACGTAGTTTAAGACGTCACGAGTTCAGAGACAGGTGGCATGTTTAATTCTAACTTTCGAGGAAGAAGTTATGACGTTCGAAAGTTTAAGGGCATTTTGGTAATTTTGGTTAAAAGAGGCAAAATGTTGAATTTTGGACAGGGAGGTTCGATGGCCGAGGGCCGAGGACCATTACGTAGATCGGGACGATACGAATCCGTAGACAGGCGGCACGTCGAATTCGGACGTTCGACGGCGAAGTTACGGTTCAAGGAAGTTTCGGGGAACTATTGCGCATTTTACGAAACGACTTAACTTTTGGATTCTAGTGAGCCCTAGATATTTAGTTCCTGCCCAATGGATGAGTGACAAGTGTCACCCATCCACAGGCCACCCTTATACATTCATGCATCGACCATTTTCTTCATTTCAAACCCAAAACCCGATCTCATTTCATCCCTTCATCTCTGTGCAACCCAAACCATTCCCTTCACATGGTTAAACCTGAGTTTAAGGCAGAGAGGGAGACTGAAGACTGAGGGGAGGTTGCAGGACGGCCAGAACCGCCGTGGACGGCGGCGTAGAGGAGAAACCCGACGAGGTACTCGGTTTAGCCTTTTCCCTTTGATTTTTGATTTGTGACGTTAAGCTTGGTTTTTAGTGATTGCAATGGGTTTGTTAAGTCACTTAGGAGGTATAGAGAAGGTTTTTGATGGGGTTTAATGGCTGTGAATCCTGGGAACAAAATGAAGGTTTTGAACCGTGAGAGGGATGATCGTACCGTGGGCTTTGAGTAGGTTTTTGATGTTTAAATTCCTATATTTAGATTCATAGGGATGTAAGCGATATTTTAGGATTGATTAGGATGGGAATCGGACCAAAACGAGAAGGGAAAACCAGTGGACCGGTCACGCCGGTCCGGTTCGGCTCAAACTAGGTGGACCGGCCGGTTCACCTGAGGAAGGAGAAAACTGTGCAGGGCGCGTGTAGCCCACGCGCAGTGGCATCTCGGGGTGCGTGTCCCATCTTTTGGGAACGTGTTCAACATGTGAAATCTTCTATTCGATGTAACGAATATTTTGGGACTGGTTTCATATCGATCGGACACCGTCTCGATAATGTTCGGGGCATCATAAGGTTTAGGATCGAGATTTAAAATAGTTAAAAATTCCAGAAAATTATGGGGTTTTAGTGGGAGGTTAATTAAGTAGTTAGTAACCTTCTATTACGATTTGAACTGGTTTGAGAGTCCCGATGACGGTGATTGGCTCGGGAGAGCCGTATGGCACGCATATCGAGGCGGCAGTTCGGACGATCTGTAAGTGGACCTTGTTTTCTAAATTAGTGCATGCATAAATGTTTATTATATGTTTTAAATACTTGTTTGTGATGCCATGAGAGCATTTGGATGTGTGGTTACGTATAGGCACATATTTCGAGGTTTCGACCCTATACGGTGCCTATACGGTTTTGTATTCCTTTATCAGTTTAAATGAAATGGATTTGGATTTCCAAAGGGGTAAACGCGGGTATAAACCCATTTGGTTTTGTATTGGGCATATGACGCTATTGATGACCTACGGGTCTAAATCGTGGTCGTGGAGAGTGCTATGTGCACGACGACCGACGATACGACGCTCGCCTCCGGATTAGGATGTGTTCCTTCCGGAGAGGTCACGATGCACGATCTGTTGTCGGGTAGCCAATGGAGGCTCGACTTCGGAGTGCTGACGGTTCAGGATATCGATCGGTGATGAGTGCACCATGATCTTGTGATGGTCGCCTCGGTTGATACGTTCACGACGACATACAAGGATTGAGGGTGGTCCTGGATGGATGGTTGCACGCATCACTACGATCGGAGTCGTGAGTAACCCTTAGATATTGGGCACGATGCCCAGCTGATGTCATATGTTCGGGTATGAGACCCAGTTGTTTTACATTGATGATTTCAGGTCAGGGACCCTAGATGGATTTCCAAGTTCATGGCGGTTTATGGGAACCGGCATGAACCCTGGAAAGGTTATTGTGGTACATGACGGTTTATGGGAACCGAGCATGAACCCTTAAATGAATGTTATAGATCATGACGGTTCAGGGGGACCGGGCATGAATGTTTATGTTATGTATATATATGTATTCATATACCTTTATGTACTTCTATTATCTCCTCCGAGGAGGGTCGTTGGCCTGGGTGGACCGCGGAGTAGTCACGGACCACCGACTGAGTGGAGTTGCCCCCCAGTTGGGTTCCTTACTCTTAGGAAGGCATGGATCGTAACCTCAGGACGGGTCATTGGTCTACGGACATTGACCTTGGACTCTGAGAGACTTGGGTTTGAGACCCCGGGTAGCACGCGCGTGTAGCTTTGGAAACCGTGACATGATTGGTTGTGTGGATTATATGTATATATGATATATCCTATATGAGATATGAAATATGATGTGTGATGGATACAGGGTTTTGGGGAGTGGCCCGTTTACATGGTTTTATTATGGTTTGGGCTGAGTCCCGCATGGATTTGGGCAGTGGCCCGAATGGTTGGTTCCTTATGATTCTTTCGGTTATGGTTTTGGGCTTAGTTCCCACATATGATTCATTTGGTTAAATGGTTTTCGAATGCATGCATGCTTTTTAGTGAAGGGTACAAATGGCTTCGATAAACTGTTTTTATAAACTCTTGTTTTGTCCAATCATAGCTTTTAGTGTTTTGACTGCCCTTCAGATTGACAGCGGATGTGGTGTAATACCCTGGAAATTCGAGGATTTTAATACTGTAATTTAATGTATGAATTGACGTTTTTACCCTTGTGAATGGTATGGCCAAATTGTTGACTTTTTGATTAGTGGGTCAAATGGACTTTAACCAATGACCGTGACGTAGTTCGGGACGTCACGAGTCCATAAACAGGTGGCACGTCCAACTCGGACGATCAGAGAAAAAGTTATGGCTATCGGAAGATCAGGGGCATTACCGTAATTGGGACGTTAGGGGCGAAAATGTTGACTTTTCGTTTGGAAACTAATTTTCACATGACTCAAGGACCGTTAGGTAGGTCTCGGTGTCCTGAGTTCGTAGACAGGCGGCACGCCGAAATCGGACTTCGTACGAGGAAGTTATGGTCAGAAACGTGAAATCGGGAGGTTCGCGTCTCGGTTATCGTGTCGAATATTTTATTTTGATATGCTGATTGGAGGACACATGGGGAGTGACAAGTGTCACTCACCCATTGGTTAGATTGGATCAAGCTGCACTAAGCATTTATTTAGGATTTAGTCTACCTTTTAATCTCAGCCTTTGATCTGAAACCTCCAGATCTAATCTCACCTTTGATCTCATCCATGAGATCTAATCTGGACCGTCCATCCCTTTCCCTCCATTTCTATATATTTTCTCACCCGACACCCACACATACTGTCCATTAATCGAACACATCCGCACTACACCCAGTCTCTGTGTCTGTGTGTTGCTGGACTCACTGGGGAGGACTGAGGCACGGCGGTGAACGGCGGTGGACGGTGGCGAGGTAGGAAAATCCTAAACCCGAAACGGTTTTAAAACTCAGGATTTGGAAGCTTGGTTTCCAGCTTGTTTTGTCGAGTTCTATTGACCCTAACCGACTCTCTGGATTGGTAGAAATCTTTAGGACGTGTCTGTGTGGCCAGGGGTGATCTGAACGGTGGTTAAACGACGACGGGGAACCGGGTCTATTCATCGAGGTAAGCCTTCGATCCTGTCGGTGTTTGTCGATTTTAATTAGCTAGAACCCTTTCTGGGATTGAGACGAGCATGTAGGAACAAACTAGAACGAAAATGGTTGAGAATTGAAGAAATGGTGACCAGGTCAGATCGCGGGTCTGATCGACCCGAGTTGCAGAGAAACGGGTCGACCCGTCTGAGGACAGAGGTGATGACGTGGCACCCTGCCAGACCTGTCAGGTGACGTGGACCAATCGTGAGCCGACACATGTCACATGTCAGTGTTTTTGGTGGGACCACCACTATTCTTTAGGTTTCGACGATCCGGATCCAATGGCGGTGGTTTCGGGTCGATCAGAGATCATTAAGTTGGTCGAAATGAGGTTTATTTCCTCATGAAGCGCGTTCGGGCGGCTTTTCCGGACCGGTTTCGGTCTAGGGTTTCATGGTTAAACGTTAGGGGTTTGTATTGACCTTTACGTATACTTTGGATATGACAGGGATTGTACAATTGTACCAGAACGAGGGTATACGTTCAGTTTTCAGCAGGATTGTACTGTGAGTGGGCCGTTTTCTTAAACCCTTGCGTGCATAAATGTTTTCTGGTTTATTATACATATTCACATGCTAAAAACAAATAATGGTTTTGATGATATGGAAATTATGGTTATGGCACGTTTCACGGTATTTGGGCTTGAGACCCGTCTAATGAAACTTAAAGATTGGTTGGATTTTATCTATGTATATATATATGCTTTGCATGTGGATATCAATAAAATGTATTTGGTACTGCACTGTATAGATCCATTCATGTGATACTGTCTCCTCCGGATGAGGTACCCCGGAGTGGTCACGGACGTCTAGAACGTCCAGCGTCTATGACGCTAAGCATCAGGGATGTTGTACCCGAACGAGGTTCGGGGATTGAACTCGGAATTGAGACCCGAGTGGCACGCGTAGCCTTGTGATTGTGACCTTATTAGACGTCAGGGACGTCAGACATCGGGGATGTCGGGATTGGAGTGTATAGTGCAGTGGCTAAAATTATGTTATGGTTTTAATTATATGCCTTATGGTTCATATTATATGATTGATGGTTTAAAATTCTGATGCATGCATGTTTGGAAAACGAAGGGGTAAAGTATATATTTTACTTACTAAACAATTTTATAAACTTGAGTTTCGGTCCACTCACCCTTAATGTTTTGGTAACCCCTCCAGGTCGTGATACTGAGGTAGAGGAGGAACCTGAGGCTGAGGCATAGATCTACTTCTGCGTACCTGAACCCCTGTTGGGTGGTCTACCAGCATGTTTATTTTAGAGTCGTGCTCGCAACTTGTAATTTTGGATTTCATCCCTTGTCTGACATCTGTTTAATTCGGATTTGATGTGTAACTTTAATTTGGTTATTTATGCATTTGATGTTTTGAGGTTAAAATTGGTATGAATTTTGGGTGTCAGACGGGAGCAGGGCACGTCCCCTTGTGGTCCCTGTGGGATCGGGGCGGGTCCTGTCAGCTTGGTATCAGAGCACTAGGTTGTGGTCAGCATGCTAGACTAGCGATTAGTACTAGTTACTTTTCGAGTTTAAGGATAATGTTAACTGATCTATGCCTCTTGACAGTTGGTTATGCCTCCTAGGAGAATTCCTCATATACGAACGGACGAGGATCTGGAAAGGGAAATGGAATGCGCAAGCATTGAGCGGGCTCAGCGTTTGGGAGCCACACCTTTCAACGGGGGATCGAACCCCGAAGATGCTCATGATTGGATCACCAAATGGGAAAGGATCTTCACGGTGATGCACTGCCCTCCGGGCGAACGAGTAACTTTGGCAGCCTTCTTGCTGGAAGGAGGAGCCTACCAGTGGTGGCACGGCCTTGAAATGTCGGGATGGTCTGTCCATACCACTACTTGGGAATCTTTCCGTTCCCGATTTCTGGACCAGTACTACCCGCGATCATTTCGCGCGGCACGGGAGGCTGTGTTCCTACGGCTGGAGCAGGGGGATATGTCCGTTGCGGACTACGAGCAGACTTTCGGGAAGCTTTCCCAGTTCGCTGCATCATTCGTGAGCACGGAGGAGGACAAATGCCAATGGTTTGAACTTGGACTCCGAGGGGAGATCTGGGCAAGTGTGACTGCTGCTACGCATGCTTCTCTGAGAGATATGTCGACGCTGCGGTGCGTGTCGAGGCCAGTCTGGCGGCACACCAGACACGACAGCCTTCGGGCGAGGGGCGACGTCAGGATCGCCCACATCGTGGGCCATCGGGCCAGAAGAACAACAAGGGAGGGGGCTATAGAGGAGCACCCTCATCCTTCAAGGGTCGTGGCTGGTCAGGTCGACGTGGAGGCTCTCAGGGAAGAGGATTATGATACAACTTTGGGCAGCGTTCATCTTGGAGCTGTGCTTCTGGTGGGCATTCGGACAGGCCAAGGCTAGTAACCTGTTTTGCTTGCGGAGAAGAGGGCCAATATGCCTGTGATTGCCCGCTGTTGTCCAAGAGCAACGACGCCGGGGGCTCTAGTGTGGTGCAGAGCACGACTTCCCACACTAATGGGGGTCGCGGTCAGGGAGGTGACCGTGGTGCTGGGCGTGGCGCAGAACGGAGGGCCAAGGGCCCAAGTGTTTGCAATGACCCAGCAGCAGGCGAGGACTGCCCCAGGCGTGGTTACAGGTACACTACATATCTTAAACTTTCTTGTACGTGTGTTGATGGATGCGGGGGCTACACATTCTTTTATTTCGAAGAGTTATGCTGGTATGCTTGATTGTGTGGTATCAGCCTTAGATTGCGAAATGGGTGTTAGCACCCCGATGGGCATCGTGTACCTTGTGAATCAGGTGATTCGGAGGTGCCCGGTGAGGATTGAGGATGTGGATTTGCCAGCGGACTTGATCATTCTGGATATCCACGACTTCGATGTAATTCTGGGGATGGATTGGCTATCGGAGCATGGGTTGCTCATCGATTGCAGTAGTAGGCAAGTGATTCTGCGGAGCCCGGGTTTGCCGAAGGTTATCTTCCAGGGGGATCATGACGGTTCGCCTCCTGAAGTGATTTCTTCACTTACTGCTACCAAACTTCTACGGAAGGGATGCCAGGGTTATCTGGCGCATGTCGTGTCGGAACAGGTTGATACTCCGGGTATCGGCGAGATACCGGTGGTACGTGAGTTTCCGGATGTATTCCCGGAAGACTTACCTGGATTACCGCCATCGCGGGAGATCGAGTTTACTATTGAACTACTCCCTGGTACCCGACCTATATCCCAGGCACCATACCGGATGGCGCCGACCGAGTTACGAGAACTCAAAACTCAATTGCATGAGTTGGTGGATTTGGGATACGTCCGACAGAGTACTTCACCATGGGGAGCACCGGTGTTGTTCGTAAAGAAGAAGGAAGGGAGTCTCTGTTTGTGCATTGACTATCGGCAACTCAAAAAGGTGACACTGAGGAACCAGTATCCTCTACCCAGGATCGATGACCTTTTTGACCAGTAGCGGGGAGCACAATGCTTTTCGAAGATTGATTTGCGGTCTGGGAATCACCAATTGAGGATTTAAGAGGAGGATATTCCGAAAACTGCTTTTCGAATCCGTTATGGACACTACGAGTTCCTAGTTATGCCTTTTGGTTTGACGAATGCTCCAGCAGCATTCATGGATCTGATGAACCAGATTTTTCGACCCTACTTGGATAAGTTCGTGATTGTGTTCATCGATGATATTTTGGTGTACTCGAGGAGTGCCCGAGCACATGAGGAACATCTACGGCTGGTCTTGGAGATGCTGAGACAGAAACAGTTGTACGCCAAGCTGAGCAAGTGCCAGTTTTGGCTAAGCAGTATTGGTTTTCTGGGACACGTGATATCGACGGATGGGATTAGCGTGGACCCCCGGAAAACAGAAGCGGTGACCAACTGAGCTAGACCGACAACAGTGACCGAGGTGCGAAGTTTTGTCGGGTTAGCAGGTTACTACCGAAAATTCGTGGAGGGTTTCTCCAAAATCGCTGCACCATTGACTCGTTTGACTCGGAAGGGAGTGAAATTCATTTGGGACGAGCAATGCGATCGGAGTTTTCAAGAGTTAAAGGATCGATTGACCACTGCACCTATCCTTGCATTGCCGGATGACAGTGGAGAGTTCGTGGTCTTCAGTGATGCATCACTACATGGTTTGGGTTGCGTGTTGATGCAGACTAGGAAGGTTATCGCCTACGCATCCCGGCAGCTGAAGACTCATGAGTTGAACTACCCTACCCATGATTTGGAGTTGGCAGCGGTGGTTCATGCTCTAAAAATCTGGAGACATTATCTTTTCGGCGCAACGTGTCGGATGTACACTGACCACCAGAGTCTTAAGTACCTATTCACTCAGAACGAGCTTAACATGAGGCAACGGAGATGGTTGGAGCTGCTGAAGGATTATGACTGCACGATTGAGTACCATCCGGGTAAGGCCAATGTGGTGGCGGATGCACTCAGCAGAAAATCAGCGGGATCAATTGCACACCTGGGGATGGTGTATCTTCCTGTGCTGGTGGAACTCCGGAAGGCGGGAGTCATTTTGGGTACGGATGAGCATGGAGCTTTGTTGGCCAGCTTCCATGTACGACCTGTACTGATTGATCGGATCATCGAAGCACAACTTCAGGATTCGATACTCTGTATTTACAGGATTGAGGTCGATGCGCATGGGAGACAGGATTTTACCATCCGTGATGATGGGGCACTTGTGAAGTTGGGCCGTTTGTGTGTACCTGCAGTGGCAGAGTTACGGGCCGAGATTCTTGAGGAGGCCCATAGTTCGGCATATGCTATGCATCAGGGAGGTACAAAGATGTACCGTACCCTTTGGAACCATTATTGGTGGCCAGGAATGAAGAAGGATATTGCTGAATTCGCAAGCAAATGCTTAACCTGTCAGCAGGTTAAGGCTGAACGGCAGAGACCATATGGGGCTATGTAGCCACTTTCGATTCCCGAGTGGAAGTGGGATCACATCACCATGGACTTCGTCTTAAAGTTACCAAGGACTCAGAGTGGAGTTGACAGAGTATGGGTGATTGTGGACCGGTTAGCCAAGTCAGCCCATTTTCTGCCAGTTCAGGAGACTTATAAACCTAACCGACCGGCTCAATTGTTTGTGAAGGAAATCATACGATTGCATGGTACGCTGGAATCGATCGTGTTTGATTGTGATCCGCGTTTCACTTCCAGGTTCTGGCGGAGTTTGCAAACTACTTTGGGGACAACCCTACGTTTCAGTACTACTTTCCATCCTCAGACCGATGGACAGTCTGAAAGAACCATTCAGACCCTGGAAGACATGATGAGGTCTTGTGTACTACAGTTTCAGGATTCATGGGATACTCATTTTCCATTGATGGAATTCGCTTACAACAACAGCTATCAGACAAGCATCGGGATGGCACCCTATGAGGCACTGTATGGTCAACAGTGCAGGACACCTATCTGCTGGATAGAGATAGGGGAGCGAGCGGCGGTAGGGCCAGAATTGATGGACTTGACCCTGGAAAATGTTCGGGTCATCAAGGAGAGATTAAAGGCGGCACAAGATCGCCAAAAGAGTTATGCCAATCGACGGATTCGAGACTTGGAATTTGAAGTGGGAGATTTTGTCTTCCTGAAGTTATCTCCGTGGAAAGGGATTATCCGCTTTGGTCGACGGGGGAAACTGAGTCCGCGTTTTATCGGACCATATGAGATCCTGGAGAGGATTGGCAGGGTTGCTTACAGATTGGCACTACCTCCAGAACTTAACGAGTTCACGATGTTTTCCACATATCGATGCTACGGAAGTACGTACATGATGCTTCGCATGTACTAGGGGAACAACCTGTCGAACTACGGGAGGATTTGAACTTCGAAGAACAACCAGTACAGATCTTGGATCGAAAGGACAAGGTACTACGTTGGAAGACGATCCCTCTCGTGAAGATTCTCTGGAGAAACCAGAATGTGGAAGAAGCCACATGGGGGCCTGAGGCTCAGATGCGAGAAAAATTTCCTTATTTGTTTCTTTGAAATTTCGGGACGAAATTTCTTAATGGGGGAAGGTTGTAACACCCCGGAAATTCGAGGATTTTAATATTGTAATTTAATGTATGAATTGACGTTTTTACCCTTGTAAATGGTATGGCCAAATTGTTAACTTTTTGATTAGTGGGTCAAATGGACTTTGACCAATGACCGTGACGTAGTTCTAGACGTCACGAGTCCATAGACAGGTGGCACGTCCAATTCGGACGATCAGGGAAAAAGTTATGGCTATCGGAAGATCAGGGGCATTACCGTAATTGGGACGTTAGAGGCGAAAATGTTGACTTTTCGTTTGGAAACTAATTTTCACATGAATCAAGGACCGTTAGGTAGGTCTCGATGTCCTGAGTTCGTAGACAGGCGGCTCGCCGAAATCGGACTTCGTACGAGGAAGTTATGGTCAGAAACGTGAAATCGGGAGGTTCACGTCTCGGTTATCGTGTCGAATATTTTATTCTGATATTCTGATTGGAGGACACCTGGTGAGTGACAAGTGTCACTCACCCATTGGTTAGATTGGATCAAGCTCCACTAAGTATTTATTTAGGATTTAATCTACCTTTTAATCTCAGCCTTTGATCTGAAACCTCCAGATCTAATCTCAACCCTTGATCTCATCCCTGAGATCTAATCCGGACCGTCCATCCCTTTCCCTCCATTTCTATATATTTTCTCACCCGACAACCTCACATACTGTCCATTAATCGAACACATCCGCACTACACCCAGTCTCTGTGTCTGTGTGTTGCTGGACTCACTGGGGAGGATTGAGGCACGGCGGTGGACGACGGTGAGGTAGGAAAATCCTAAACCCGAAACGGTTTTAAAACTCAAGATTTGGAAGCTTGGTTTCCAGCTTGTGTTGTCGAGTTCTATTGACCCTAACCGACTCTCTAGATTGGTAGGAATCTTTAGGACGTGCCTGCGTGGCCAGGGGTGATCTGAACGGTGGTTAAACGACGACAGGAGAACCGGGTCTATTCATCGAGGTAAGCGTTCAATCCTGTCTGTGTTTGTCGATTTTAATTAGCTAGAACCCTTTCTGGGATTGAGACGAGCATGTAGGAACAAACTAGAACGAAAATGGTTGAGAATTGAAGAAATGGTGACCGGGTCAGATCGCGGGTCTGATCGACCCGAGTTGCAGAGAAACGGGTCGACCCGTCTGAGGACAGAGGTGATGATGTGGCACCCTGTCAGATCTTTCAGGTGACGTGGACCATTCGTGAGCCGACACGTGTCACATGTCAGTGCACAGTCAGTGACGTGGCCCAATCAGGGACTGCCATGTGTCACTGACATGTCAGTGACGCGGACCAGTGTCGTGCTTACACGTGGCACATGTCAGATCTGACACGTGGCCTGACAGATCAGTGAGGTGGACCAATCGGGTATTGACACGTGGCACCTGTCAGAGTCTGACATGTCAGACCTGACAGCTGTCAGATGACGTCAGCATGACGTCATGCTGACGTCAGCAGTGACGTCAGCGATGACGTCAGCAGGGACTGTTCCTGGGTTGACCGACGCGTTGACCGGCGCGTGGAGGCGCGTGTGAACAGTGTTTTTGGTGGGACCACCACTATTCTTTAGGTTTCGACGATCCGGATCCAATGGCGGTGGTTTCGGGTCGATCGGAGATCATTAAGTTGGTCGAAATGAGGTTTATTTCCTCATGAAGCGCGTTCGGGCGGCTTTTCCGGACCGGTTTCGGTCTAGGGTTTCATGGTTAAACGTTAGGGGTTTGTATTGACCTTTACGTATACTTTGGATATGACAGGGATTGTACAATTGTACCAGAACGAGGGTATACGTTCAGTTTTCAGCAGGATTGTACTGTGAGTGGGCCGTTTTCTTAAACCCTTGCGTGCATAAATGTTTTCTGGTTTATTATACATATTCACATGCTAAAAAAAAATAATGGTTTTGATGATATGGAAATTATGGTTATGGCACGTTTCACGGTATTTGGGCTTGAGACCCATCTGATGAAACTTAAAGATTGGTTAGATTTTATCTATGTATATATATATGCTTTGCATGTGGATATCAATAAAATGTATTTGGTACTGCACTGTATAGATCCATTCATGTGATACTGTCTCCTCCGGATGAGGTACCCCGGAGTGGTCACAGACGTCTAGAACGTCTAGCGTCTATGACGCTAAGCATCGGGGATGCTGTACCCGAACGGGGTTAGGGGATTGAACTCGGAATTGAGACTCGAGTGGCACGCGTAGCCTTGTGATTGTGACCTTATTAGACGTCAGGGACGTCAGACATCGAGGATGTCGGGATTGGAGTGTATAGTGCAGTGGCTAAAATTATGTTATGGTCTTAATTATATGCCTTATGGTTCATATTATATGATTGATGGTTTAAAATTCTGATGCATGCATGTTTGGAAAACGGAGGGGTAAAGTATATATTTTACTTACTAAACGATTTTATAAACTTGAGTTTCGGTCCACTCACCCTTAATGTTTTGGTAACCCCTCCAGGTCGTGATACTGAGGTAGAGGAGGAACCTGAGGCTGAGGCATAGATCTACTTCTGCGTACTTGAACCCCTGTTGGGTGGTTTACCCGCAGGTTTATTTTAGAGTCGTGCTCGCAACTTGTAATTTTGGATTTCATCCCTTGTCTGACATCTGTTTAATTCGGATTTGATGTGTAACTTTAATTTGGTTATTTATGCATTTGATGTTTTGAGGTTAAAATTGGTATGAATTTTGGGTGTCAGACGGGAGCAGGGCACGTCCCCTTGTGGTCCCTGTGGGATCGGGGCGGGTCCTGTCATGTGGACTGTAGCAGAGACCGAGATATCACATACCTCCTCCGGATCCTGGCGTACTCTGATAGCCCGAGAGGGCAAATGTTGGAAATTTCCCTTGTCTGACACTTCGTGTTAGACGGGAGCAGGGTCGTCCCGCGTTAATCCCGGGGGGATTGGGACGGGTCCTGTCACTAACAACAGGAAGATTGTCTCATCAAAGTGACCATCCACAAATATAGCGGAAATGAAATTGCATGTCAAGTGCTTTAAAGAGAATATCTCCCCTTAACAACGGGAAGATTGTTTGATAACCGATATATATGCCCCTCCTTTGTTGATGTCTTATTTGTGTACGTTGTGGCAATAAAATTGGCACGTAACTGTAAACCCAAACAAAATGAGAAAGTTCGAAGAATCTGGTTCGTACCCAGTTACCAGTTATAACGCAGAACATCGTTGGGTGGCAATTGACCTCAACCGGATCAACATTGATGCATGAAAAATTACATAGCCCATACGCAGAAACGAGAAGCTTGGTGCGCATTACCAAGGTTAATTAGTGTTTCTGCGAAACCATTATAGGTGTGAACATGGGGAACCAAATGTTCAGTATCAATCCCAAGGGACATGTAATAATCATCAAATATTTCAATGTAAACTCTCCGATATGATCGGGTTTTATAGGCTATATAAGAGAATCCGGGTGGTGTGGCCCTCAATTGAATGAACTAGGCTAAGAGTTTAGCCAATTCAGTATGACATGACCCAATATGATGAACCCTACTAACAGTGTATTTGGGTCTAGCTCCCATCTAACAGGTAGTATAACGTACCAAAAGTATCCTCAAAATCCTATTAGATAAGGGATACTTGCAACTCGTGAGCTTATGCCTCCGCTCTGGAAACTACCTCAGTCCTCGTCCAACGGCTCTAGAGTGACACGACCCACCCCCAATCCCTCGGGATTAAGGGCTAAGTCATGCTTCCGTCTAATTTACGCATGACACGAAGGCTAAACTGACGTCCAACCTCCATGTAACGCGTAAGCCGGACAAGGGATTTCCAAAAGAACCGTCCACAAGTTCCGGACTTTCCAGAGTGCGCAGAGTCTACTGTGGATCGCGTGTGCGATGTCTCCGTCTCTCTTTACCAATAGCTCGCACCTCAATAACCTACAGGGTATCGAAAACATAAAAGACTGTGAGTGAACAAAAATAAATAATAAGTTTAGAAAACAGTTCATAAGAAATTACATTTATACCCTCCACACAAAACCAATGCATGCATATGAAAACCAATTTACAACACCAGTTCATATCCAAAACCATAAAAAAAAAAAAAAACCAGAATCGTCTCTTTTCATCAAATTTGCAATTCAAATCCAGGGCCTCAGCCCAAAATCATAAATCCTCATCGAATACGGGAACTCTGCCCAAAACTCATCAAATCCAAATCATCCGGGCCATTGTCCAAAACATTTGAAAACCAGTGAAAAACATCAATCAATCAAGTTTCTGGATCTCAAGTGCGCCCGAGTC
This sequence comes from Prinsepia uniflora, assembly GCA_032719365.1. Taxonomy (NCBI): domain Eukaryota; kingdom Viridiplantae; phylum Streptophyta; class Magnoliopsida; order Rosales; family Rosaceae; genus Prinsepia; species Prinsepia uniflora. Next base: position 34,239,438 of record CM064874.1, read on the forward strand.
TTTAAACTCAAAACACATGCGCATAATCAGGCCTTCCCGGGATATCAACGAGTCTTTAAACTCAAAACACAATCAACAGGCCTCGGGGGATATCACAATAACCGAGTCTTTAAACTCAAAACATATACCGAGTCTTTAAACTCAAACATATCAATCCAAGGCCCTCCCTCGTCAATAAACTGAGTCTTTAAACTCAAAACCAGATCCAGCCATTTTCTTTTTCCGGGTCTTTAAACCCAAAACCATTTTTCAATCAAGTGAAAATGACAGGACCCATCCCAATCCCCCCGGGATTACCATGGAATGTGCCCTGCTCCCGTCCAACAAGGGGTGTCAGAAAAAGGATGACCAAGAGCCACTGCCCAAACGGGGCATCCAGAGTGTGCAAGGATCGATGGAGGAGGTGTGCAATGTCCCAGTCTCTGCTGCAATCGCATCCGTGATCAACCTGAAGGGCATTAAAACCAAAAGCTGTGAGTGGACAAAACCAATAAGTTTATTAAACACATTTATAAGACATTTTTTCCCTCCAATAAAAACGTATGCATGCCACAAAAACCAGTAACCAAAACGTTTGCTTAACCGAGCCATTAGGGCCTTAGCCCAAAAACCGTTAACCAAAAACCAAGTGTGGGAACTCAGCCCAAAACTATGAAATACCACAACTATACATAAACAACCATGTGGGTCACCACCCAAAACCATAAATGAACATCAATCCATTAAAATCATATAATCACAAATCCACCCGGAAAGCCATTTCATTAATTCGTATTTTACCATTACCATCACCAGCATCCCTGATGCTAGACGTCCCTGACGTCATATCTCACGGTTTTATAAGCTACGCGTGCTGCCCGGGGTCTCTCCGGGTCCATATTTCTGACATCCCTGATGTCTGACGTCCCAGACGTCAATCATAGCAATCCTGCTCCTGAGTCATCATACGGTCCGGCTGCTCCGTATGGTGACCCTTCGCAGGCAATGCACCGTGACTTCCCCAGTGTCCTAGACATCTGGAGGAGACCATCATATATCCTTGTATCAAGATGGTATATGGAAAACAGTTTTTATTAATTCATTTCACAACATCACAATGGGCCCTGCCCCAATTTTCCATAAAACAACACATTTCCATTTAGGGTCCCTGAACCGAAATCATCATTTTAATCCAACTGGGCCTCATGCCCGACTTTATGAACCACTGGGCCCACGGCCCGATTTATAAACCAACTGAGCCCGCAGCCTGACTTATAAACCAACTGGGCCCGCAGCCCGTTTACGTACTCAAATGGACTCCAAGTCCGAGATTTCCAAAACAAGTGGGCCTCAAGCCCGAGTTCGTCTTTCCAATAAAAAAAAACCGTTTTATCATATTATTTATTTAACCACAAGCACGCAAAACCACAAATAACCCGTTAATCCCGATACACGTGAAATACGGAAAACACCTCGAAATACGTGCAACATACCCAAAATCAATACTCACAAATACCATCATAGAAACCATGTATATAAACCATATATCACATTTAAGCATGCATAGGAATTATAAAACCAAAGTCCACTCACAGACCGTTTTAACGGTATGCCTCGATACGCGTGCCACCGGCCCTCCCGGGCCACACCACTATCACCGGGACCCCCAATCCTCAATATCTGTGTCCACGCGCCGTCACGCGCCGCCGTGAGTGGCTGCGCGTGAAACCCACGCGCCGTGAACAGTGTCACCATTCAAACCCGTTTCTCTGATAAACGGGTCACCGTGACCCGCGACCCAACCCGACTGGTTCTCATCGATTCCTCGACCATTTTCAATTCCGTTTGTTCCTGTTCGTGGAGGTGTGCAGACCAGCCACCTGCAACCGTCGTGTCTGCACGATCCCGGCCACCATTCCTTTCGAAAACGATCCCCAGAGGCTCGTCTCACCTTCTAGATCATCATCCTAATCACCAGATCGATCGAAATATGTTAAAACCCATTCTGCCATTTTTGTACCCGAAAACAAGCTCACGGGTTCGAGGCTTACCTCGTCGCCGTGGCTACCGCCGTGGCCACCAGCATGCCCAGTTCGACTCCAGGAACTCCTTTCACCCCTCAAACACGATCAAAACCAGTCCACACTGATTTCCCAATTTCTGAGTTTTCGGACCTCTCTGTTTTTTCCTCTCCGCCGCCAACCTCGCCGTCTCCCGTCGTGCTCAGTTCACAGCAGTCAACTCACAATCCTCTGCACATCCTCATGGTTATAGTTATGGTGGTGATGTGAAATGGGGAGTCGTGTGCGGGTGTGTATGTGCACGGGTTCTCTTTTCCGGTCACCACCGCCACCCACGGTGGTCTTGCCGCCACATGCGACTCCAACTCCTCTCAGTCTCCCTGTGTTCGCTCACGGTTCCAAAAACAGAGAAGGGGTTGTGTGTGTATGTGTTTCGGGTGGGAGAAAACAGAGTGAGAGAGAGATGAGTGTGATCAGAGATAAAGGAAAGGAAGAGATGAGATCAAGGGCCCCGATTTGATCTGAGGTTTGAATGGATGGTGAGGATTTAAGGGGAGAAAATGGATTAAATAATCCAATGGCCAATAAGGATCCAGATTTTAGGGAAGGTAGGGGATGATGACATGTGTCACTCATCAAGGGTCCAGATTGGTGTGGTTAAAGTAATCAGATTCTATTATTATATTATTATTTTATTCTGAGTCTCGGCTAGTTCGGTTTAATCGTAATTGCGTCTGTGACCATAACTTTTTCGTCGCACGTCCGATTTCGGCATGCCGCCTGTCGTTGGATTCGTATCGACGAAACCTACGTAACGGTCCTTGGCCCTCGTCCATCGGACCTCCCGGTCAAAAAGTCAACATTTGACCCCTAGTATGCCAAATTACCAAAATACCCCTCAACTTCCGAACCTCATAACTTTCTCTACGAATGTCGGAATCGAACGTGCCACCTGTCTATGAACTCGTGACGTCCCGAACTACGTCACGGTCATCGGTCAAAGTCCGTTTGACAGCCCGATCAAAAAGTCAACATTTTACCCACGACCAGGGGCAAAACGGTCATTTTGCACATTTGTCTGATTCCGCCCTACTAACCACCGTTCAACCTCACTAATCAAGATTAGTCAGTAATCTAATCCCGGAAATTCGGGACGGGTCGTTACAGAAAACCTATAACGACCCGTCACGGCAATCGGGATTAGATTAGTGATTAATGATGGATTGGTGAAGTTAATCAGTAATTAGTTGGGCGGTTTCGGACGGACGGTGCAAATTGACGAGTTTGCCCCTAGAATGGGCAAAATGGTTGACTTTTAGTTCGGGCTGTCAAATGAACTTTGACCGATGTCTGTGACATAGTACGGGACGTCACGAGTTCATAGACAGGTGGCACGTCTGATTCCGACATCCAAGGAGGAAGTTATGATGTTTGGAAGTTTGAGGGTATTTTGGTAATTTGGTTAAAAATGGACAAATTGTTGACTTTTTATACGACAAGTATTTTTCACGTATTTTGAAGACTGTTAGGTAGGTCTCGATCCCCTGAGTACAACGACGGGCGATACGTTCTTATTGGACTTCGGACGATTCAGTTATTGGTTGAAACGTACGAGGGGCAAAATGGTAATTTGTGCACCAAGGGCAAAATAGTCTTTTGGCTGATATTGAAAATGGTTCAATAGGTTGGGGACATCAGTCCCTGTGTGGTTGGATATTCTCACCTGGGAGCAATGAGATGTGGCCACCTGTCCACTCACTAGTTGGTTCCAGCCCCTTCTCACCACTTGATCGATTAAAACAGGGGAGGTGTAGTCGTGCTGGTTTATATGGTTGACCGTTAGAAGAGATTAGTGTGGTGTGTGTGACTGAGTGAAACCAGAGGTGAATGGTGGTGTGCATGTGAGGGAGACAGGGAGAAGTAGACAGAGGAAAGGAGAAGCAGAGTGAGAGAAAAAGAAGCTTGAAACCGTGAACACCCATAGCCGTGGAACTCAAATGTGCAAACCTCGTGAACCTCGTCTGTTAGTGGTGGTCAGTGAGTAAAAAGAAAACTAGGAGATGTGAGGATCGTGGTGGAGGCCATGACGAAGTCATAGAGTGAAGGTAAGCCAGTTTTCAGAACCTCAGTTGCTCTATCTCTGTTCAGGAATTATAACTTGGGATTTAGGGATTAAGTCACGAGTTGATTGGCTAGTTTAGAACTTGGAGACTGAGATGAGTCGATGAGTCCAGAGAACGTGTAACCGTGACAGGAGAAGCTCGTGGTGGCCGGGGACAGAGGGTGAAGAAAGTTTTGCACATTAGATGAGTCTAGAGAACGTGACCGGAGGTCTCATTTTGTGTTTTAGTTAGTCAAATCGATTCTAAACTTAAGGACGAACCTAATGGTGAAGAAAGGATCAAAAATGGATTGAAAACAGATGAAAACTGGCATCGCCAGCTCAGTGGGACCGGGCCGGTCTGGACCGGTCTGAACCAGACTGGCTGGAGGATGACGATGATGAACAGTAATCGCGCGTGGCTCCCACGCGCAGCCCCTTTGGGCGATGCGTAAGGGCGCGTGGGGCCCCTTTTGGGGATGTTTTCAACACAAATTTTAAAGTATTCGATGTAACGAACATTTTGGGATTGGTTTCAAGTCGATCGGACATCATCTCGATATGTTTCGGGATGTCCGAAGATTTTAGGGCTCGGTTAAAAATAGTTAAAAATTAGAGAAAATTATGGGGCATTAGTATAAACATTGTGAAGGGGTTATTGACCTTATTATGGGATTTGTACAGGTTTGGAAAAGCCGGTGATAGTGGATTAGCCGGGAAAGCGTAATTACACGAGTATCGAAGCGGAGACGCGAATGGTCTATGAGTGGACTTTTGCTTTCTAACCAAGCACGCATAACTGTTTTTACTTACTCGTTTTATGTTTCTATATATGATTTTATGTTTATAATTATGATATTCCTGCTTTACGTGATTGCACGTTTTTCGATGTGATTTATCGCATTTTACGGATTTCGAAACTATGGTTTCTCCTATGCTTTGATAATGGTTTGATAAGTGATTTTATGTGATTTGTGCGTATCACGTTTTAATGATGTTTTGATTATGAATTGTGAGTATGATTTGGGATTTGAACGCGAAATTCGGACATAAGTCCTATTTCGATAAAATGTGATTTCGGATTCGGAAATAGACTTCGGATTGGGAAATGGATTTCTGGATTTTTTATGATTTTCACTTGGTTTTGGGTTTAAAGACCTGTTGAAACTTGGTTTTGGGCTTAAAGACCCGGATGTGGCTGGATCTGGTTTTGAGTTTAAAGACTCGGTTGATTGATGACGGGGAAGGGCCATGGATTGATATGTTTTGAGTTTAAAGACTCGGTTATTGTGATATCCCCCGAGGCCTGTTGATTGTGTTTTGAGTTTAAAGACTCGTTGATATCCCGGGAAGGCCTGATTATGCCCATGTGTTTTGAGTTTAAAGACTCGGCGCGCTTGAGATCCAGCAGATTGGTTGATTATGATTTTCAGTTGGTTTTTCACTAGTTTTAAGATATTTTGGGCTATGGCCCAGATGTTTTGGATTTAATGAGTTTTGTGCTGAGTTCCCATACTTTGATGAGGATTTATGGTTTTGGCCTGATGCCCAGGATTTGAGTTACAGATTTGAGAAAAGAAAATGATCCCGGTTTTCATTGATGGTTTTCTTATCTTGGATATGAAATGGTTTTGTGAAAAGGTTTTCATATGCATGCATTAGTTTTTACGTGGAGGGTATAAATGTACTTTTCTATAACCTGTTTTCAGAACGTATTATTTATTTTTGTCCACTCACAGTCTTTTACGTTTTCGATACCCTCCAAGTTTGATGCGGTACGGGCTATTATGAGAGAGAGACGGAGACATCACATACGAGATCCACAATAAGTTCTGCACACTCTGAGACATCGGAAGGTGGATTTGGTACTTGGGTCTGGTATCCCTTGTCCAGCTTACGTGTTATATGGAGGTTGGACGACGGTTTAGCCTTCATGTCGCATGTAAGTTAGATGGGAGCATGACTTATCCCTTAATCCCGGGGGATTGAGGGTAGGTCGTGTCAAAACCATAGAAAATCCATATCCGAATAATGATTCCGTAAGCTAGCATCCGGAACCATCATCCTGAACCCAAATCCAGAGTTTCCCTTCCAAGTTTCAAAATCAAATCTGAATCATCTTTTCAAAATCCGATTCCAAAACTGAAATCTCGTTTATCGAAATCACATGAACAGGACTTCAAGCCCAAAATCTCTTTTTCAAAATCCATTTTAAATCATTGAAATCAAATCATTTTTCAAATCCCAAAATCAAATCATCAAAACCACGATCAAATCACAATATAAATCGGAACCTCGTAAAACGTGCAAATACGTCATAATTTCGAAATACGTGCAAAATCGTAAATCATCATGATCATAATCATAAACATAGAAATCACGTATAGAAAACATATAAAAAATTTATGCATGCATCATATGTTCGAAAGCAAAGTCCACTCACAAACCATTTACGCCGCTGCCTCGATACGCGCGCACTTATGCCATTCCCGGCTAATCTGTTATCACCGGCTTCCCTGAACCTGTACAAATCCCATAATAAGGTCACTAACTACTTCATAATGTTCATACTAAAGCCCAGTAATTTTTCCAAATTTTTATCTATTTTTAAACGGGCCTTAAAACCTTCGGACATCCCGAAACATATCGAGATGATGTCTGATCGACTCGAAACCAGTGCCAAAATATTCGTTACATCGAATAATTTAAAAGTCGTGTTGGAACTTCCCTCAAAAGACGTGCCACGTACCCCCATGCGCCTCCCAAAGGGGCTGCGCGTGGGCCTCACCCGCCTCAGCAGTCATCTTCAACCTCACGCCGAACCGGGTCCAGACCGGTTCGGTTCAGTCCGATCCAGCCGAACCGACCAGGGCGGTTTTTGTCCAATTTCAGGTCATTTTCACTCTTTTTTTCCACTATTAGCTTCGTCCCAATGTATAGACTCAACCTACAATGGTGAAACATAAACTTAAGGTCTAGAAACTACCTCCCAGGTGGAAGGAAAAACCAGTCACTATCCTTCATCGAGTTGCCATGATTCCGGCCACCGTCCTTCTTGGTTTTGATCCCAAACGCCTTCTGGAATCCCTAGAAACAACATCCACTCGTCACAACCTCACATAACCTATCAATTCTCAACTTGCCATAATCGAATTTAAACAACGTTTTTACTGGTTTTTTACCTTACCATCCATCTTAGGCCTCGAAACTGGCTCAATCCATTCCTTGTTACCTCTAGATCATCAACCTAGCAATTCATTTGATTAATAACAGTCAAAACGCGGTTCTCCATATTCAAATTAAAACAGGACACTCACGGGTTTGTACCTTCGTTCACCGTCACGAACACCGTCGTGCACCGCCGTGGTGACCACCAGCTTCATCTCACCGCCTTCATCATCTTTGATGAACAAACCATAATTAAAGGAACACATTTTGATCATGTTTGGATCAATTGATCCTCACGGGTTCATAGTTCCCCTGTTTTGGTTTCCACGGCCATCGTCGTGGACGACCCTCCACGGTGGCACCACCACCGCACACGGCTCTGTCCACTCTTCCATTTTGGGTTTCACTCACTAGTCAGGGCCAAGGGATGAAGATCGAGGGAAAATTGGGGAAGGTTCTCTCTATTTTTCTTTTGAACCAAACCGTGCCAAAGTTTAAAACGATGAAATGCGGTGAGCAAGGTTCTACAACCATCCAGACCCAGCCAAGTGTCCAAAACCTTGTGGGCACACATTCCAGAGCAGGCCAAGTGTCCATCTCTAACTGGGCACAGATCCCAATGCAAGAAATGACCAAATTGCCCTTACCTTCACAATTACCATTTTGCCCAAGTTCCCAGAATCGTAACTCTGTCGTCCGACCTCCGATTAACGCATGCCTTTTGTCGTTGTATTCAGGAGATCGAGACCTACCTAACGGTCCTCGAAATACATGACAAAGACCTGTCGTAGAAAAACTCAACAAATTGCCTTTTTTTAAACCAAATTACCAAAATACCCTCAAACTTCCGAACATCATAACTGCCTCCTCGGATGTCAGAATCGGACGTGCCACCTGTCTATGAACTCGTGATATCCCGAACTACGTTACAATCATTGGTCAAAGTCTAGTTGACTGTACAAACCAAAAGTCAACCGTTTGCCCAATTCTAGGGGCAAAATCGTCATTTCGCACCGTCCGTCCGAAAGCATCCAACTAATCACTAATTAACCTCACTAATCCGTCATTAACCACTAATCTAATCCCAATTTCTAGGACGGGACGTTACAATCTCCCCCCTTAAAGAATTTCATCTCCGAAATTTCGCATCTCGTACTTTTCTAAGTAACTGGGGAAAATCTAACTGAGCTCACACCTTGGTCTCCTACCCGGTGTCCAGCACCTGCCAATCCAACTTCTCCTGACAGTTCCCAAATTGTCACCCTAACTCGGCCAAGCGAACCATTTACTACGTTTCAGTCCATCTGGAAAATCATCCCTTCCTCATCGGGGTCAACACATTTTCAACTCGTACCCAAGGTACCTTTAACGTCACACTAGCCGACACTCATGGTTCAACCAACACTAGGTACGCCACAACACCACTGCTTCTGGTTTCAACACTTCCGACTCCTTCTCGAGTTGAGCGTACCTCGTACCAACGTCTCAGTACATCATGCGAGTTTACCGTCAACAGACACAAATCTTAAATACAACCGTTCACAAGACGGCATCTACCGGCCTCGGTACTCCTATGCATTAAGATTGGTACAACGGTCCATAATACTTCCGTCAGTGATCTGCGCCGACCTCACCGGGGTCACAACGTACTCGTCTATACCCTTAATTCAACCAATCATCTCACCAGTGGTTCCACTAACCACCAACACAGTCAACCTATGGAAACACCATCCACATTTCATACTATCTCTTTATAACTAGACCCTATCATAAACCGGTTTAACCATGATCAAACATCTCAATGTCGGGGTCCCACCAGTCACTCATGGTTCTGAGCATCCAGTTCACATCAACACTTACTCCAACAAGCATCTCGAAACTGTTCCGATTCAGCAAGACAACCACAACACACCTCGGCACTAAGCTGATCACCAACTCCTACCAAAACATCATGATGCACATCCAAGTACATCGGCATGGTTCCGACCACTGCAGAACCAGTACGTACACATTTCAAGTACATTACCACCAACCAGAACCACGGTGCATACCACCAAACACACGCAAGGACAACCCTACGAACTTTGAATAAAACAAAGATATTTTAGAATACCTCAAACACAGCTCGTAGAGTATATCCTCACGCACTTCCAACGTCATCCTACATTACGTCCACTAATCAACCACAGCAGCATCAACCACAGCAGCATCAGCCACGCTCTACGACACCCAAGTCCAGCCAACAACATCCTAGTGTACCCGTCACCCTCACAGTGTATTTCCAGGGCACACAAAACATCCTCGTGACTACACTGATTACCACCTGGCTACAGACCAGACACGCTTCACTTTTGCATCCTCGTGACCGCTCAAACCAAAAGTCAACCGTTGGCCCAATTCTAGGGGCAAAATCGTCATTTCGCACCGTCCGTCCGAAAGCATCCAACTAATCATCGATTAACCTCACTAATCCGTCATTAACCACTAATGTAATCCCGATTTCCGAGACGGGTCGTTACATAGAGGGTTTCAAAACCAAGAAAAATGTGTGAGTGGACGAAAACAATGGTTTATATAAAGAAACAAACTATTCAAAAACATATTATTTACCCTTCGTTTAAAAGAGTTATGCATGCACTAAGTTTACGAATAAAACATCAAATTCAAAATATGTGCACTGATAAGAAAATCAGGAACTACACAAACTTTACCAGCATGAAACCAAATCAAGACATCACTGCAAATATGACTAGATCAAAGCACGGACCCAACAAACATAAACAACCAGCCCTATTAAAATATTAGCACATATATGAAACACCAATGCATAAGCTTACTAATCACACAAAACCAGTTGTACTGAGTCCATCAACATACCAACCAGCCAATCATATCAACGACCCAACCTCGATGTCTGTTGTTGGATCATCATATCAAACGTGCACTACAGGTAGGCTAATATCACTCCAGAAAGACGAAGTCCCAGACTCGATGTCCGAGTGTCGACCAGCTCAGGAATTACGGAGTCCCAAACTTGACGTTCGAGTCACCGTCCTAGTCTCAGGAATTACGGAGCCCTAGGCTCGACGTCTGAGACGAGTCTCGAGAATGACGGAGCCTAGCTTGACATACGAGAATTTGCGATAGACGAGTATCAGGAATGACGGAGTCCAGCTCGACGTCCGAGACTTGTATCACAATCGGCATCTCGAGGAGGGTCACCAACCACATCATATCATAGTCACAACATCATAATCATCACACATCACCTCAAATGTCTCAAATACTGAGGAACTACAAATCCACATCAACGGTAACTCACCATCATCCAATATATCGGGTCTAAGCCCTAAAACCATAATGCCATCAAACCTCGTAAAACGAACCATTAAGATATTCAATAAAATCATACAAAAAACTCAAACATCAATCATCACCAAAATCACATAAATATATCATAATGTGTATAAAGTTGTTTCCCAAACCCAATAATGATCTGGAGTATGACAAACCCAATTTCCTCGAAAAACATGTCAAATTGGGATTTTCGTAAATTCATCAAATCCCCAAGAAATCCATATAAAATCCAATTGATCCAACACTAGCAATCACATATCATAATCATACTTATTCAACTCAAATCCACAATCAAACGATATTCGAAAATGACTTACGAAACCTCTCGTAAATTGTGAAATATAATAATAATAATAATAATAATAATAATAATAATAATAATAATAATAATAAAATATTCATAAATTATCGAAAATCATATAATAATTCCAATCACCAAAATATCAATAATGGTACAACGAAACATATTTAAAACACATAAATATGCATGCATAGGGTTTACAGAAAATAAAGACCACTCACACATACCTTTCACATGACTGAACCGAACTGCATGTTTTTCCGTAAAATCCGAGAACCTCAATTCCTCGATGGCCTAGTTCGAATCCACATACTTCGACTGTAAGTCTCAAGTTCGTGCTACCTCGTTCCTGCGTCCCAGATCCTCTGGTTTTTGCACCAAAACGATCACAGGATTTCCAGGAGCTCAAGCAGTGCCTTAAATCCCAAGTTCTGGGCATGAAATCAGGAAACCCAAAATTCAACATTCATCGTTTCAAATTTTTGTCTCACCGTTTTCACGATCTTTTCTTCCTCTCATCTTCTTCTTTAACTCCCCTCACTCCCAACATCATTTCCTCATTTCCAAGTCCCTCATCATTCAGTCCTCTACTATCTCTCTCTCGATCAACACAATCCATGGTGTTTGGCCCATGGCCACCAAACCTTCACTAGCACACACTCACATGTCTATATATAGAGGAGCAAGCTGGTAAAGGGGAGAGCATACCAGAACCATCTAGAGTAGGACACTTGTCCAATTCCAATTAGTTCACATTGCCCAATGACCAAATTTGTACAAATTACCAAAATGCCCCTAAGGGTTCATGACCTAAAACGACCTCTCACGGTCTCCGATTTTGTTGTACCGCCTATTGACATACTCGAAAGGTCGAGACCTTCGTGAAGGCATTTTCGGAATTACCAAAAACTGTCTCGATCAAAAAGTCAACATTTTGGGCCTTAGTCAAAGTCAAACCTTTAACTTTGACAAGAAAGTCAACCTTTGACTTGTAGGGGGGAAATGGTCAATTTAACCAAATTTTTCCAATTTTACCCTCATTAAAGGTCCGGGTTGTTACACAATATGCGTGTGTACAATAAAGTAGCATGTGACCACTTTGTCGGTATGTCAACCATAACCATGAAATTGTTCCAACGGCTCGCATGGTGTTTGGAAAATCCACAAATTTCCCCTTGTCTTCTATACAAGAAAGGATTGAGTCTTTACTCATATTTGCAGATAATGGTCTAATATTCGATTTTTGCTAACGAGAAAACTTGGCATAGTGTTTCATTAAATACAAAGGTGCCTACTAGTAAGAGGTTGCTCGTAAAATTGATTGAGGATGCGGCGCATCATTACCTTGACCTAGGTGTCCCAACTTGTCATGTTATAATGAGCAATTTCTCGTACTAGTTAGCTCTTGGCTAGCTTCTTTCCAGTTTCTCCAGTGTATACTTCTGGCCATACTGATTGAAGGTTATGCAAAGATATTTCCACTTTCTTGTCATTAGTGGTTTCAATGTGATATCCGACGACTCGAATATCCATAAATCTTGCCAATGTTCTTCTGTAACTTAGAGAATAAAAGTTCTTATTGATGGTAATTCAGTACCATTCAACAGCGTTCACTTGTCATATCTCTCAGAGTATAATGTGTGTGATAACACTATCAGCCAAACAATAAACTTCCCCACAAAACCTACGTATTCATAGATTTAATTCAATGGATCACATGCGTAAGAATAAATGTTTGTAATGAATTAAATCATATTCGAGTGAAACCACATTTTCAATTTTGAGAAACATAAACCATCGATTTAATCCATATATGAGAGCTTATCATTATATTAAGTTCGTTTCTCAAGCTTCGCAACTGGCGTGATACTTATATTTAACTTGCAATATGGATCGAATTCGGAATTATCACCAAATTATATTCATAAACATGGATTTAAAATCGATATTACAACATGATGATTCTGTTTTGCCAAGAGTCTTTGTAATGATTGAATAATGTCAATTAGTGCTTTGAGTAAGTTCGTCTATAAGCGACTAATAAAAACTGTAAGTTCTATGACTTGGTATAATAAATCAGATTTAAAACTTATGAAATCTAATGTTTTTACCATGTCAAGTGAACTTATAAAGGAAACTTCATGTTCCCTTTTCTTTTATAACTTCGCTGAACAAATAGGTTCGATGGTCAATATGAACTACTGGTTCATTTATAGATTTCTTGTTTGTTTAAACACATATTGTTCCTAAATGAGTATTAAGTAAATGCAATCATTTAAGGAAATATGTAAACAATTAAATAACACGTAGTAATAATTTGACATAATGTTTTGCGCATTGCTTTTTTTTTTTTTTTTTTTTTCAGAATGTGACTGTCCAATTCGAATGGTTCAGTTCAATTGGACCCGAGCAGTTCGATTAGACCGGTTCAATTCGCTTGGAAACAATCCTACTAGATGTTGTTCATGTTACTGCTTGCATTGGGCTAGCGTTGTTTATATGTCATAGGCTTGTTTGCTTACCCACTAGGGCTTGATAAACCTTTTGGGTTTTTTCTTTATTTCACGTCGGCTTCCAAACCTTTAGCCGTCCGACTTGCCCTCTGGGCTGCATCCCTTTACCCTTCACTTATGTTTCCTAATCCAAAGCCTTAAAGTAAAGAGATTGGATCAATGGGGAAAATTTACTGCGCTAATTAAGGATCCCAAGTCATTTTGCCCTAGGTGAAAATGGAGCCTCATGGTGAGTTTAGGAAGGAAACTTCATGTTCTTTTTATTTATTATTAGTTTATAACATTTCCTAAATAATATAAACGATTAAGAAATATACAACATGCATAGCTAGTTGAAATAAATGCTACTTTGTTCTTTAATTTAGGTATATTGCAATGCTTTAGGCATGCATGATTATATTTTAAGGCTCGACAAGTGTAAGGAAAAATTCAGTTTTTTGTTTTGGGTCGAAGCAGAGCCGAGCCGGTGAGCCAAGCCTCGTTGCCCGGCGTGGCTTAGCAGAGCAAGCCGAGCTGAGCCACTTAGGCTTGGGGGTGGGTTGGCTGCAGGCCAGCCACGCTGTTGGGCCTTTTTGGGCCGAGCCAGATAGGCGGCCTTCAAGGCTATTGGACACCTTGGGTTTCTGGGCTCTTGATTTGTTTCAAACCTAATGGGTTTGTTTTTTCTGTTCGGGCTTTTTTTTTTTGGGACCTTGTAGCCTATATAGGCTACATTTTTCTTTGTTTTCTTTTTCTAGGCCTACTGGGCCTTCTAATTTTTTCGGACTTTTAGGTGGCCTGCTGGGCTTGTTTCTGTGGACGTTTATTTTTTTCCAGCCTCCTGGGTTGATGGCCTTTTGGGCTGTTGTTTCCCCCTTTTTTTTCCGGCGCCTTCTGGCAGATGCCTAGCATCTAAGGAAATAGTTTGGATTGTGCCAAGCGGTGTTGGAGGGGCCGAAAGATATGGGGAAAAAAGTGAAAAATATGGCATGTATATGTAGAAGAATCATCAAATCACATGATACCCCCCATTCAACAAATAAAAATCTGGACTTTGCAGCCGCAATGTTTGAACATTGCATGATAGTCAAACAACATTCCAATTATTTATGAATTCATGCATACGGCACCATCACCAAAAATTTGTAGAAAAATATTTCTCGGAACAACACCAATTAATTATCAAACATCATTAACACCAAATATCCTCATCAGGAAAGTTCCAAACATATACATGGTCACTGTTGATTTTCAATTATGATTTCGATTTTTTTCTTTGTCTTCCTAATGTAGTGACTTCTGGTCACTTTATATATTTAATTCAATTCCAAACATTGTTTACATGTAATTTATATTCAAACGCAAATCATTCCATTCTAATAATATGTAATTCCAAATATTTAGTTTTAATAATCCTAAAGTTCATGTTTATAGGGTTCATCAATAATTAAAGAAATAATAATAAAATAAATTAGATTTTAGGATATCAAAAGCCTACTTGATTGTAGAGCAGTGATCCTCTTCTTGAGCGATCCTCAGTTCCGAAGCGATGATGCTGATAACGTATTGTGAATCAATTGAATGAGAGATTGCAGAGAGGGAGGCAGAGAGAAGAAACGTTCTCTGTAAAATAATATGTACGTTTGGAATGAGTTAGGATTTACAAAGGTAACTGATCTTTTATATAAGAAGGGAATAATAAATACAAAAAGACTATACTACCCTTGATACCCTTTACATAAATAGACACAACCCTTAAAGTTATTTATAAAGACCAATTATCTCCTTCCAAAGTAAACTTAAACCCTAAAAATTTCATAACATCAAATGGCACTCACAATTTAAAGTAGCAAACGTAAACACCAATTTTGGCATTGATGTCAATGTGAAATGAGGGCGGTGCTCCCAGCCTTGAATGTGCACTTCCACAGGGAAAGACAGTCCAACTTTGTAGTGATCAAGGGAAAGACAGTCAAACTTTGTAGTGATAAAAGGAAACCCAAATACCTCCAGAGTGAGATTGGCATCCTCGGGATCAACCCCAAAAAGAAACTAGCTCATACCATTATTAAGAACGACACACCAGCCGAGTGAGGATCATCATGACACATTAGTAAGTCATCCGCGAAGGATCACACCTGGCCAATTCTAAAACGATCTCATCTCTAACGATAACGGAAGGTGGAAATTTTTGCATTGGTTTGGTTTGAGCCTCAAGCCTTGAGCCTTGAAGTAAATAAGGCTTGCTTGAAGATTGTCATTTGCTTTTCGATACCATCTTAAAGAATGAATAATTACATTCGGTGAAGATATTATAGTGCATGCATATAGAAAAGTCCATTCATCTTTGTGAGATTAAGAAAAAGTAGCTAAGCTGTGAACCAATATAACATGTCATGTTTTTTGAACTAAACAAATTAGACTGTTTCTACACCAAACAAAAATATTAATGTTATGACCAACAACACCACCAGTGAACCTTCCGTTTCACAGCCATGGAGCCATTTCCTCATCGTCATATGCTCCCACAAAAAAGTTCATTCATCTTTGTGAAACGGAAAGTACCAAGATTTTTCCCACATGATGATAATTCCTACAACATTTGGCAGAAGAAAGCATAGATTCACAGGTCATGAATCCCAGTCAGAAAATAAATGGTCCCCACTATCCTCGAGAAACCTATACATTTCAAAGAGCATACATCTATGATCTTCAGACGAGTCATGACATGTCAATCTATCCTCAGTACTTCAAACAGATTTGGTAAAATAAATCTTATGAATGATCATATTATGTTAATGCTTTTACTTCAAATGAATCATATTCTCAGACGAAAACTTCACTTTGCACCCCATTCTCAATATTGGTTTTAAGTACACCCTATTCTCATCGAGTCAGCGCAAATCAGTGTATTTTCGTTAATACAGTCAAATGGGCATCCAAAACAGGGGCAAAATAGGGATATCGAATAGAAGAGGTTGACGTGGAAGTGGTTGACGCTAGTATAGACGAAGGCGGCATGGAGCTGACGTGGAATTGAACTAGTTTCTCCTTCGCGAGGTAAATTTGAAATCTGGAAATTGGGGATTCCATTTCGTACGGTTGGGGAATTCTAGGGTTTGGAGAATCACGATTTGGGGATTTCAGAAGTTGGGGAAATTGGTAGATCTGCTCTCGAAATTGGACTCGTTTGAGAAGTCCGAAGACTGCTATGAGGATGATTCGACGAACCGAAGGGGTTGAGAAGCTCATTTATGGTAATTGCTTCTTCATTTTTCAGTTAGAAGAATATGCATTTTGTTTGCTTGATTTCGATTGGTTTTCGTATGGACTGAAATTGTATGTATGTATGGAATTGTATGTTGTTACTGACTATGGAATTGCATGTTGTTAATGATTGTGGAATTGTAAGAACTTGGGACTGAAATTGGGAATGGAAGTGTACGTTGTTAACTGGGACTGGAATTGTAGGAACTTGTATGATGCATTATGGAATTGTAGGCACTTGTATGTTGCATTATGATAGGATAATTGTAGTATGGATTTGTATTAGGGAATTCGGGCTGGAATAGGTACTTGATGTAACGACCCGTCCCAAATTTCATGATTAGATTAGTGACTAATCACGATTAGTGAGGCTAATCCGTGATTCAGAGGGCGAAATCGGACGAACGATGCGAAATGACCGTTTTGCCCCTAAGCGTGGCAAAACATCGACTTTTCATTCTGGCGGTCAAATGGACTTTGACCGATGACCGTGACATATTTCGTGACGTCACGAGTTCATAGACAAGTGGCACGTTCAATTCCGACGTTCGAGGAGGAAGTTATGACGTTCGGAAATTTAGGGGCATTTTGGTAATTTTGGTTAAAAGGGGTCAAATGTTGACTTTTTGACCGGGATGTTCGATGGCCGAGGGCCGAGGACCATTACGTAGATAAGGACGATACAAATTCATAGACAGGCGGTACGTCGAATTCGGACGTTCGACGGCGAAGTTACAGTTCACGGAAGTTCAAGTGCACTATTGCACGAATTATGAAACGAACTAACTTTTGGACTCTAGTGGGGCCCAGATATTTATGGAGGCCCATTGGATGAGTGACAAGTGTCACCCATCCATTGTACAGCCCACACATATTCATGCATCGACCATCCATTCCATTTCTTCATTCAAACACACACACCCCTCCCATTACCCGATCTCACCATTTCTCCATCTTTGTGCAACCCAAAACCCATCCCACCTTAACCCGTGACCAGCCGTGAGGACCAGGGAGACTGAGGGAGTTGAGGTGGCTGGCCTGGAGGCCTGAACCGCCCCCCACGGCGGCGTGGAGGCAAGAACCCGTGCGGGTACCCGGTAAAACCCAAAACTCATTTAAATTCAATTTTGTTGTTATGGTTAGTATTAGATGTTTAGGAAGTGTTCTATAGGTTGCTAGGGACATTTTAGGATGGTTTGGAGGGTGGTTCACGGCGGGGGAAGGCTGAAAAGTGGCTGGGAAAAACAGGGGTCGTGGGGGGTGATTTCTAGGGATCGATTTAGGGGGGTTTTAGTCAGTTTTGTTGATTGGGTTAGATAGGAAATGAGAAAAGAGGAATTTAGGGATTAAAATGCAGGAAAACGGACCAAAAATGAGGGAGTAGGAGGGCCGGACCGGTCACGCCGGTCCAGCTGGACCGGACTGCACAGTCGAACCGGCTGGACCAGTCTGTCGCAAGGAAGAAGACGCACTGTGCAGTGGCGCGTGAGGCCCACACGCAGTGCACTCCCAGGGCGCTTGAGGGCGCGTGGCAAGGAATCTGGGGAAGGTTCCAACATGTAATTTCATCTATTTGATGTAACGAACATTTTGGAACTGGTTTCGAGTCAATCGGACATCGTTTCGATAGTTTTCGGGGTGTCGGAAGGTTTAGGGTCGGTTTAAAAATAGTTAAAAGTTCTGGAAAATTGCGGGGCTTTGCTAGGAGGTTAATTAAGTAGTTAGTAACCTTCTATTAAAATTTAAACAGGTTTGGGAGTCCCGGTGATCGTGGTCGGCTCGGGGAGCCGTATGACACGCAAATCGAGGCGGCAGCTCGGACGGTCTGTGAGTGGACCTTGTTTTCCAAATTGGTGCATGCATAAATGTTTATTATATGTTTTCATACATTTTTTATGATGCCATGGGTGCATTTGTATGTGGTTACATATAGGCACGTATTTCGAGGGTTCGGCCCTATACGGTGCCTATACGGGTCTGTATTTCTTTATTGATTTAATGAAACGGTTTTGGATTTCTAAAAGGATAAACTCGGGTATGAGACCCATTTGGTTTGGTCTCGGGCATATGACACTATTTACGACCTTCGGGTCTAAATCGTGGTCGCGACGGGTGCTATGTGCACGGCGATCGACGATACGACGCTCGCCTCCGGTTTGGGCTGTGTTCCTTCCGGAGAGGTCACGATGCACGATTCGTGGTCGGGCAGCCTGGGGAGGCTCGACTTTGGAGTGCTGACGGTTCAGGATATCGATCGGTGATGGGTGCACCATGATCTTGTGATGGTCGCGTCGGTTGATAAGTTCACGGCAACATACCAGGATTGAGGGCGGTCTTGGATGGATGGGTACACACATCACTATGATCGGAGTAGTGACTGACCCTTAGATATCGGGCACGGTGCCCAGTTGAGTCATATGTTCGGGCACGAGGCCCAGTTGTTTTACACTGATGATTTCGGGTCAGGGACCCTAGGTGGATTTCCAAGTTCATGACGGGTTATGGGAACCAGCATGAACTCTGGAAAGGTCATTGTGGTTCATGACGGTTTATGGGAACCGGCATGAACCTTTGTCATGTCATTATAGATCATGACGGTTCATGGGAACCGGGCATGAACGTTTATGTTATGTTTATATATGTATTCATATACCTTCCTTTACTTCTATTATCTCCTTCGGGGAGGGTCGTTGGCCTGGGTGGATCCCGGAGTAGTCACGGAGCACCGACTGAGTGGAGTTACCCCCCAGTTGGGTTCCTTACTCTCAGGAAGGCTATGATTACTATTACCTCGGGTAGGGACAGTGGTCTGCGGACATTGATCTTGACTTTGAGAAGACTCGGATTGAGAGCTGGTTAGCACGCACATAGCTTTGGAAACCGTGACAGGATTGGTTGTGTGAATTATATGTATATATGATGTATGCTATATGATATGATATATGATGTGTGTTTACACAGGTTTTGGGCAGTGACCCCATACGGTTGAGTCTTTATGATTCTTTCAATCTTGGTTTTGGGCTTAGTTCCCACATATGGTTTCTTTCGGTTAAAGGGTTTTCGAATGCATGCATGCTTTTTAGTGAAGGGTACAAATGTCTTCGATAAACTGTTTTTATAAACTTTTGTTTTGTCCACTCACAGCTTTTAATATTTTGACTGCCCTTCAGGTTGACATCAGATGCGGACTGTAGCAGAGAGTGAGATATCACATGCCTCCTCCGGATCCTGGCGTACTCTGATAGCCCTGGAGGGCAAAGGTCGAAAATATCCCCTGTCTGACACTTCGTGTCAGACGGGAGCAGGGTCATCCCGCACTAATCCCGGGGGGATTGGGATGGGTCCTGTCAACGTGGTATCAGAGCATAGGATTTCTTATCAGAGCATGGTTGCTCATATTACCCTGAATTCCAGAGTGTTTTGCATACTACTCTGTATGCAGGTCGAGGATGTGATATCTCAAGTGGCTACAGTTCGTGATCAACCTGATAGTTGGGGTACCAGTATGATAGTTAGTAGGATGGAATCGCGGATGTCTTGGTTCGGCACTTGGTGTCGGGGTTGCCATAGTTCTATCGTGGTTGACAGTGTGGAACCCTACGGAAGGATTTACGTATTTGTACGTTAGATTGTGATCGTGATACGGTTAGTTGGGATCGTCTTCACGATGTCGTAGGATTAGTTCAGACGACTGGTTGGATGTTGTGACCATCCGATGATCGGATATTGGTGAGTTAGATGGATTTACTACTGTGAGCAGCCGGATTCGGGGAATCCTAGTTGGATTGACGGTAGGATTGGATTGACGTCCTTACGATGTCAAGACCGCTGAGTCGGTCAGATTTTTGATTTTACTGGTTTTCGCAGTTGGGTTTAGGGGAACCCTAGAGTGTGATTGTGGAACCCTACCTTAGGTGTATGGTTCGGAAAGGTGAGTTGGCGAGTGGGTTGACTTGGACGATTATTCGGATTTGGGTTTGTTAGTCGGTCTAGTCATGTCAGCTTGTGTTGGGACTGTACTTCGTAGCCGAGGTTGTATTTATCGGTTATAGCTAGTTGGTTGTCGTGCTACCATAGTTGCGATGGATAGTTGGTGCAACTAAGGTCATAGGCGACCTGGTAGACGACATTGGTTTGGTCGAGTTGCGACTGGTTAGATTGGTTGGACAAGTTATCAGGGTTGGTACTTGTCGATGGAATCCCAGAGCGGGGATACGGAATAGTTAAATACAGGCGATTGATTCCGTTGGATGCGGAGTCTGGATATCGAGATGTTTGGTGTTTAGGTTTACAAGAGTCTGTGGTAGGCACGCCTACCGAGAGTGGTTGTAGTTATGGTTGTTGGGAATCGGGGACGTTCAAGTGACGTTTCCTTTTCTCGTATGAGTTGTCATGGTAACTGTACGCAGAGGTGTTGGGTACGAAGGAGGCAGAGTTTCTCCTATTCGAGCAAAGGTACGAGATCGTCGTTCGGTATGAGCGGAGATCTAGGGTTGTCAGTTTGCACACGGGGTGCTGATACTGATACTGATGTCTGTGTGCCGATGCTAATACGGATGTTGATGCTGGTGTGCTGGTACTAGTGCTGGTACTGGTGCCGGTGATTGTGATGACGTGAGTCGTGATTCGGGATGTGACTCCGTCGTAATGGGCATATGTTCGGTATCTGTGGTTCAGGAGTGGGTCTCAGATAGAGTTAAATTGGTTAGGGGACACGTGGTTGATGTCCGGGTATGTTGTTTCCAATCTTGTTGGAACTTAGGAATCGCGAGAGATTGCGATTGAGGTGACGAGAGGAATGCGGGTTTTCCGCATTGGTATTGGGTATTTCGAAGTCATTTCAGGTGACTTCTCAGGTTCTACCGTGGTAGATGACGGTAGATGACGGTAGACGATGGTTGCGTCACCAGTACGCTGATCGTGTTTTGGTTGGTGGACCTAGGATTTGTTTTGGGTCATCATTTGGAATTGGGTAAATCGAAGTTAGGTGACTGAGATTTCTCATTTTCTACTTGGTCACAGACGATGTTGGGTTAAGTGACGTGGTGAGTGCAGCGAGTTTTGGTTGCATTCACGTAGGATGGATTTTGTTGTCATTATCTTGGATCATCCTTGGTTTTTCCTAGGTGGAATGACAAGGATCGATACGAGGTAATTAGTGAGAACCCACAGTCTCGGCTTGTCTCGTCGTTGACTGATCTATTTAAGATGTGGGAGTTGGTTTAGGACTTTGGGTATCGTTCTGGATCTGGATCGTGATTTGGATGATCCAGATAGGTGGAGAGTTTATCACTCTTACTTGGATGTTTGAGTTGAGGATGTTGGGATTGGCTTCCCTATGAAGTCAACCGATGGTAATGTGGTAATCGATTGAGCAGGTAACCGATAGGTTCGGTTATGGTACGTCTCGGCAGACGTGAACGATATTTCGAGTTTTGGAATCAGATTTCTGGATGACGATTCAGGATTTGATTTTGGAACATGAAAGAGGATTTCTGGATTTGGGTTTTGGAATCGGATTCTAGGTGACGATTCACGATTTGATTCTGGAGCTTGACAGTGGATTTCCTTTTATGGATATGAGTTCTGGGTTTGAATTTGGAATTTCTTACGAAATTGCGGATTCATATTTGGATTTGGAAACGAATAATGGGTTGGAGTTCCATTTGTCTGATGCTGGATTAGACAAGTGAACTCCATAATTGAAACATGATTGGCTACGACCTAGATGGTTGTAAGCTGATTGATGGGTAGATGTACGTACCTTGTGTAACGACCCGTCCCAAATTCCAGGATTAGATTAGTGACTAATCACGATTAGTGAGGCTAATCCGTGATTAGTTGGGCGAAATCGGACGAACGATGCGAAATGACCGTTTTGCCCCTAGTGGTGGCAAAACGTTGACTTTTCAATCGGGCGGTCAAATGGACTTTGACCGATGACCGTGACATAGTTCGTGACGTCACGAGTTCGTAGACAGGTGGCACGTTCAATTCCGACATTCGAGGAGGAAGTTATGACGTTCGGAAGTTTAGGGGCATTTTGGAAATTTGGGTGAATAGGAGGTCAAAAGTTGACTTTTTGACCGGGAGGTCCGATGGCCGAGGGCCGAAGACCGTTACGTAGATAAGGACGATACGAATCCATAGGCAGGCGGCACACTGAAATCAGACTTCGAACGGGAGAGTTATAGGTCATGGAAGTTCGATTTCACAATGCACGAACTTCGAGACAGGGACATTTCGGCGAAATCTGAGTTGGACAGATATTTTGGTGGGTCCCATGGATGAGTGACAAGTGTCACTCATCCTATTGGCTAAATCCCCCAAAATATGGATCTACTTAATAAAATAATATTATAATTATTATTATATAATTAATCTATCCTACCATTAATCCTAACCATCCATTACCAACTAACTATCAATCCTCACCATCAATCCTCTCTTCTCTCATTTGATCACATCACCCTCTCTCCTCTTCTCTTCCACGGCACCACCACCATTTTCATTTCATTTTCTTCCTTTTCCTTCACAAATTCGAAACAACCACACACCATCACCATTCCTTGCTTGGGTGAGCTGAACATGACCGTGAGGTGGTGGAAAGAGGTTTAGGATGGCAAGCCACGGCCAGCCACGACGGAGGACACGGCAGGGAGAGAGAACCCGTGAGGTAAAAATATTCAAAAATTCAAAACTCAGTTTTGTTGCTTTTTATTCGATTCTAAGGTTTAGGTTAGGTTGCTGGTAGCCCTAGGAGTCGAATAGGATTAGTTTTGGGGATGGGGATGGCCTAGAACGGCCATGAATGGCGGAGGAATGCATGGCCGCCATGGCCAAGCTCGAAGGTATGGTTTTCGGTGTTTTCCTTCCATTTTAATGTCATAGAACCCTAGGTTAGGATTAGAGGATGAAAATGGGACAAACAGGAACGGTTTTGGTGGCCGAACGGCGGAGAACCGGCCGGGTCAAGCCGCAGGTCACGGCGACCCGGTTGCAGACATTCGGGTCGACCCGGCGAGGAGGCAGGGATGACTGATGACGTCATCATGTCAGGGATGATGTCATCATGTCAGATCTGACAATGTCAGACTGACATGTCAGACAGTGGGCCAATGGGAGCGTGACACGTGTCACTGTCAGGGGCTATCAGTGATGACGTCATGCTGACGTCAGTGATGACGTTAGCAGGTGCTGTAGTGGCGCGTGAAGCCCACGCGCAGCCACTTCAGGAGGCGCGTGAGGGCGTGTGGCAGGGAATCTGGGGAAGGTTCCAACATATGAAATCTTCTATTCGATGTAATGCCATGGGAGCATTTGTATGTGGTTACTTATAAGCACGTATTTCAAGGTTTCGGCCTTATACGGTGTTTGTACGGGTCTGTATTTCTGTATTGGTTTAAATGAACTGGTTTTGGATTTCAAAAGGATAAACTCGGGTATGAGACCCATTTGGTTTTGTCTCGGGCATATGACCTCAGATTTCGGGCACGGTGCGCAGTTGATGTCCTATGTTCGGGCACGAGACCCAGTCACTTTACGGTTTTGATTTCAGGTCAGGGAACCTTAAATGGATTCCCAGGTTCATGACGGTTTATGGGAACCGGCATGAACCCTTGTTATGGTATCATGGTTCATGACGGTTTATGGGAACCGGCATGAACCCTTGTTGGTTATTACGGTACATGACGGTTTATGGGAACCGGCATATTACCTGATTATGGATATTATGGATCATGACGGTTCAGGGGAACCGGTCATGAATGTTTATGTTATGTATATATATGTTCATCTACCTTCCTTTACTTCTATTATCTCCTCCGGGGAGGGTCGTTGGCCTGGGTGGACCCCGGAGTAGTCACGGAGCACCGACTGAGTGGAGTCACGCCCCAGTTGGGTTCCTTACTCTCAGGAAGGCTATGGTTACTATTACCTCGGGTAGGGTCAGTGGTCTGCGGACATTGACCTTGACTTTGAGAAGACTCGGATTGAGACTCGGGTAGCACGCGCGTAGCTTTGGATACCGTGACAGGATTGGTTGTGTGACTTATATATATGTATGTGATGTATATATGATATATGATATGTGGTGTGCACAGGTGTGCACAGGATTTGAGCAGTGGCTCGTGTACTTGGTTTCTTTATGGTTTGGGGCCGAGTCCCGTATGGATTTGGGCAGTGGCCCGTATGGTCGTTTTCATTATGGTCCTTTCGACCTTGGTTTACATCTACTTTGGGCTTAGTCCCACATATGGTTTGTTTTGGATAAATGGTTTTTGAATGCATGCATGCTTTTTAGTGGAGGGTACAAATGTCTTATGAAATGTTTTTATAAACTTTTGTTTTGTCCACTCACAGTTTTTAATGTTTTGACTGCCCTTCAGGTTGACATCGGATGTGGACTGTAGCAGAGACCCAGATATCACATGCCTCCTCCGGATCTTGGCGTACTCTGATAGCCCGGGAGGGCAAAGGTTAGAAATATCCCTTGTCTGACACTCCGTGTCAGACGGGAGCAGGGTCATCCCGCACTAATCCCGGGGGGGGGGGGGGGGGGATTGGGATGGGTCCTGTCAACGGGGTATCATAGCGGGGTTGTCTCTATTCGAGCAACCGTGCAGCTCTTGGAGTATGTACATAGGTCGAGGATGTGATATCTCAGTGGGCTACAGTTCGTGGTCAACCTGATGTTGAGGTGCCGGTACGATAGTTAGTAGGATTGGCATGCCTTGGTTCGGCATTTGAGGCCGGGGTTGCCATAGTTCTGTCAAGGTTGACAGTGTGAGACCCTACGGAAGGGATGACGTACTTGTACGTTAACGTTTTGATCGTGAGACGGTTAGTTGGGATCGTCTTTCACAATGTCGTAGGATTGGTTCCGACGACTAGTTGGGAATTGTGATCATCGGATGGTCGAATATTGTTGAGTTGGATGATCGGATTTGGTTGAGTTAGATAGATTTACTGCAGTTGGCAGTTAGCAACCGGATTCGAGGAATCCGAGTTGGATTGACGGTAGGATTGGATTAACGTCTTTATGATGTCCAGACCGCGGGGTCGGTCAGATCGTGGATTTTACTGCCTTATGCAGTTGGGTTCTGGGGAACTCTAGGTGTGATCGTGGAACCCTACCGTATGTGTATGGTTCGGAAATGTGAGTTGACGAGTGGTTTGACTTGGACGACTATTCGGATTTGGATTCGTTAGTCGGTCTAGTCAAGTCAGCTTGTGTTGGGATTGCACTTCGCAGTCGGGGTTGTACGTATCGGTTAAACCGAGTTGGTTGTCATGCTACTTAGTTGTGGTTTGGTGCAACTAAGGTCGTGGGCGACCTGGTAGACGACATTTGGGTTAGTCGGAGTACGGCTGGTTAGTGATTGGTGGGACAAGTTATCAAGGTTGGTACTTGTCGATGGAATCCCGGAGCGAGGATACAGAGTATTTGGTACGGGCGAGTGAGTCCGTTGGATGCGGAATCTCGATAGTGATGCCTGGTAGTTAGGTCTGCACGAGTGTGTGGCAGGCGCTACTACCGAGAGTGGTCGTAGTTACGCTTGTTGGGAATCGGTGACGTTTCCTTTTCTCGTATGCGTTATCAGGGTGACTGTACCCAGAGTTGTTGGGTACGAGGGAGGCAGAGTTCTCCTTTTCGAACAGAGGTACGGGGTCGTCGTTCGGTATGAGCGGAGATCCAGGATTGTCTGATTTGCACACTTTGTGCTGATCCTGACAGGTGATGATACTGGTACTAGTGCTGGTGCTGGTGCTGGTGATCGTGATGACGATGAGTTACGGATCGGGGTGTGACACCGTCGTAATGGGCATATGTTCGGTATCTGTGGTTCAGGAGTGGATCTCAGATAGAGTTAAACTGGTTAGGGGACACGTGGTTGATGTCCGGGTATGTTGTTTCCAATCTGGTTGGAACTTCGAAATCGCGAGAGGTTGCGATTGAGGTGACGAGAGGAATGCGGGTTTTCCGCATTGGTATTGGGTATGTCGAAGTCGTTTGGGTGACTTCTCAGGTTCTACCATAATTGATGGTGGTAGATGATGTAGATGTTATTAATGTTGTTGGTTGCCACTAGTACACTGATCGTGTATTGGTTGGTGGACCTGTGATTTGTCTTGGGTCATCAGGTGGAGTGAGTATATCGAAGTTAGGTTATTGAGATTCCTCATTTCTGCTTGGTGGCAGACGATGTTGGGTTATATGGCGTGGTGAATGCATTGAGTTTTGGTTGCATGCACGTAGGTTGGGGTTTGATGTCATCGTGTCGGATCATCCTTGGTTTTTCCTAGGTGGAATGACAAGGATTGATACGAGGTAATCAGTGATAACCCACAGTCTCGGCGTGTCTCGTCG
Source organism: Prinsepia uniflora (assembly GCA_032719365.1). Taxonomy (NCBI): domain Eukaryota; kingdom Viridiplantae; phylum Streptophyta; class Magnoliopsida; order Rosales; family Rosaceae; genus Prinsepia; species Prinsepia uniflora. The sequence continues at coordinate 34,266,493 of CM064874.1, forward strand.
TTGACTAATGTATTTAGATGTGGGAAATGGTTGAGGACTTTGGACGTCGTGACGATCGAGGATCGTGAAGTCTATGGTCGGGTGACGTAGTTATGGATCTGGATCGTGATCTTGATGATCCAGATAGGTGGAGAGTTTATCGCTCTTACTTGGATGTTGGAGTCGTAGATGATGGGACTGAACTTCTTATCGAGGTAAATCCCATATGGCTTACTCCTCGCCTGAGTAGTTGTCCGATGAGTAGTTTTCCGACGTGGTCGGATATGGTCAGTCTTAGAGATGTGTCGATATTGGGATTGGCGTCCCTATGAAGTCAATTGATGGTAATGTGGTAATCGGTGGAGCAGGTATCCGATAGGTTCGGATATGGTGCGTCTCGGTAGACGAGAACGAGATTTCAGGTTTTGGAATCAGATTTCTGGATGACGATTCAGGATTTGATTTTGGAACTTGAAAGGGGATATCTGTATTTGGGTTTTGGAATCGGATTCTGGGTGACGATTCAGGATTTGATTCTAGAGCTTGACTGTAGATTTTCTTTTATGGATTTGGGTTCGGAATAGTTATTCCAAATGCTAGCTTACGGAATAATGATTTCGGATTCGGATTTGAACATGGATATGGATACGACTTCTGGGTTTGGATTTGGGATTTCTTACGAAATTGCGGATTCGGATTCGGATTTGGAAATAAATAATGGGTCGGAGTTTCGATTTGTCTAATACTGGATTGGATAAATGGACTCCATCGTAGAAACGTGATTGGCTATAACCTAGGTGGTTGTAGTCTGATTAATGGGTGGATGTACGTACCTTGTACGTTGTTCAAGGTACGATACTAGGCAGACTTGTCGTGCCTGGTGACGGTATATAGGAGATACCGGTGGTGCGTTGGAGAGCGTATTGGTAGTCGGATTGGTTCTGATACCATCGGATTAGTTGAGGTCGTGGACTGGACATTGGATACTGTGCATTGGGTCATAGTATTTATGAGGGGTCCAGTTACACACATGTCGAGTTAGATGTTGGTATACGTATACTCAGGATGAGTATGTTGGTGGTTAGTGTAACCCCAAGTGGGTATAGTGTCAGTTTTCGACTGGCGACTGTCAAGTGGTGACAGTTTGTCAAATGTGACAGTTTGTCGAAGGTGTCAGCGTGGATAGGTTAGTGAGGTCTGATGACTCCGGGTGGAAGTAGACGTCAGGATAGTTAGAGATTGAGCAAGGAACCGGCTAGTTGTTTATGTCAGCGAAAGGGTAGATTTGACAAGTGGGTCGATCATAGGATACTTGGGCTACTCTGATACTGACAGGTGGTGTCAGTTCGGAGCGTACGACTTCTACTATTCGACGTGGTCGAGTGTAGTCGATACGACGTGAGTGTTAGGGGTACATCTGGGTGCGGACGAGTACGTATTACTCTGGTTAGTTGGTGTACGAGTGTACACGTGTGGCGAGGTAGATGGTACTTTCAACGAGATGGATGTGGAATCAAGATAGTTGGAGTTTCGAGAACGAAACAAATTAAGGAGGGAAGAACGGTTAGATTAGGTCGGTTGGAATTTCGAGGACGAAATTAATTAAGGAGGGAAGGTTGTAACGACCCGTCCCAAATTCCAGGATTAGATTAGTGACTAATCACGATTAGTGAGGCTAATCCGTGATTAGTTGGGCGAAATCGGACGAACGATGCGAAATGAACGTTTTGACCCTAGTGGTGGCAAAACATTGACTTTTCAATCGGGCGGTCAAATGGACTTTGACCGATGACAGTGACGTAGTTCGTGACGTCACGAGTTCGTAGACAGGTGGCACGTTCAATTCCGACATTCGAGGAGGAAGTTATGACGTTCGGAAGTTTAGGGGCATTTTGGAAATTTGGGTGAATAGGAGGTCAAAAGTTGACTTTTTGACCGGGAGGTCCGATGGCCGAGGGCCGAAGACCGTTACGTAGATAAGGACGATACGAATCCATAGGCAGGCGGCACACTGAAATCGGACTTCGAACGGGAGAGTTATAGGTCATGGAAGTTCGATTTCACTATGCACGAACTTCGAGACGGGGACGTTTCGGTGAAATCTGTGTTGGACAGATATTTTGGTGGGTCCCATGGATGAGTGGCAAGTGTCACTCATCCTATTGGCTAAATCCCCCAAAATGTGGATCTACTTAATAAAATAATATTATAATTATTATTATATAATTAATCTATCCTACCATTAATCCTAACCATCCATTACCAACTAACTATCAATCCTCACCATCAATCCTCTCTTCTCTCATCTGATCACATCACCTTCTCTCCTCTTCTCTTCCACGGCACCACCACCATTTTCATTTCATTTTCTTCCTTTTCCTTCACAAATTCGAAACAACCACACACCATCACCATTCCTTGCTTGGGTGAGCTGAACATGACCGTAAGGTGGTGGAAAGAGGTTTAGGATGGCAAGCCACGGCCAGCCACGGCGGAGGACACGGCGGGGAGAGAGAACCCGTGAGGTAAAAATATTCAAAAATTCAAAACTCAGTTTTGTTGCTTTTTATTCGATTCTAAGGTTTAGTTTAGGTTGCTGGTATCCCTAGGAGTTGAATAGGATTAGTTTTGGGGATGGGGATGGCCTGGAACGGCCGTGAATGGCGGAGGAATGCACGGCCGCCATGGCCAAGCTCGAAGGTATGGTTTTTGGTGTTTTCCTTCCATTTTAATGTCATAGAACCCTAGGTTAGGATTAGAGGATGAAAATGGGACAAACGGGAACGGTTTTGGTGGCCGGATGGCAGAGAACCGGCCGGGTCAAGCCGCAGGTCACGGCGACCTGGTTGCAGACATTCGGGTCGACCCGGCGAGGTGGCAGGGATGACTGATGACGTCATCCTGATGACGTCATCATGTCAGATCTGACAATGTCAGACTGACATGTCAGACAGTGGGCCAATGGGAGCTTGACACGTGTCACTGTCAGGGGCTGTCAGTGATGACGTCATGCTGACATCAGCGATGACGTCAGCAGGTACTGTAGCGGCGCGTGAAGCCCACGCGCAGCCACTTCAAGCGGCGCGTGAAGCCCACGCGCAGCCACTTCAAGCGGCGCGTGAGGGCGCGTGGCAGGGAATCTGGGGAAGGTTCCAACATATGAAATCTTCTATTCGATGTAACGAACATTTTGGGACTGGTTTCGTATCGATCGGACACCGTCTCGATATGTTTCGGGGCATCGGAAGGATTAGGTTCGGGATTAAAAATAGTTAAAAATACGGGAAAATTACGGGGCTTTAGTGGGAGGTTAATTAAGTAGTTAGTAACCTTCTATTACGATTTGGACAGGTTTCGGAGTCCCGTGACGGTGATCGGCTCGGGGAGCCGTATGGCACGCAAATCGAGGCGGCAGCTCGGACGGTCTGTGAGTGGACCTTGTTTTCTAAATTGATGCATGCATAAATGTTTATTATATGTTTTAAATGCTTGTTTGTAATGCCATGGGTGCATTTGTATGTGGTTACGTATAAGCACGTATTTCAAGGTTTCGGCCTTATACGGTGTTTGTACGGGTCTGTATTTCTGTATTGGTTTAAATGAACTGGTTTTGGATTTCAAAAGGATAAACTCGGGTATGAGACCCATTTGGTTTTGTCTCGGGCATATGACCTCAGATTTTAGGCACGGTGCGCAGTTGATGTCCTATGTTCGGGCACGAGACCCAGTCACTTTACGGTTTTGATTTCAGGTCAGGGAACCTTAAATGGATTCCCAGGTTCATGAAGGTTTATGGGAACCGGCATGAACCCTTGTTATGGTATCATGGTTCATGACGGTTTATGGGAACCGGCATGAACCCTTGTTGGTTATTACGGTACATGACGGTTTATGGGAACCGGCATATTACCTGATTATGGATATTATGGATCATGACGGTTCAGGGGAACCGGTCATGAATGTTTATGTTATGTATATATATGTTCATCTACCTTCCTTTACTTCTATTATCTCCTCCGGGGAGGGTCCTTGGCTTCGGTGGACCCCAGAGTAGTCACGGAGCACCGACTGAGTGGAGTCACCCCCCAGTTGGGTTCCTTACTCTCAGGAAGGTTATGGTTACTATTACCTCGGGTAGGGTCAGTGGTCTGCAGACATTGACCTTGACTGTGAGAAGACTCGGATTGAGACCCGGGTAGCACGCGCGTAGCTTTGGATACTGTGACAGGATTTGTTGTGTGACTTATATATATGTATGTGATGTATATATGATATATGATATGTGGTGTGCACAGGTGTGCACAGGATTTGAGCAGTGGCTCGTGTACTTGGTTTCTTTATGGTTTGGGGCCGAGTCCCGTATGGATTTGGGCAGTGGCCCGTATGGTCGTTTTCATTGTGGTCCTTTCGACCTTGGTTTACATCTGCTTTGGGCTTAGTCCCACATATGGTTTGTTTTGAATAAATGGTTTTTGAATGCATGCATGCTTTTTAATGGAGGGTACAAATGTCTTATGAAATGTTTTTATAAACTTTTGTTTTGTCCACTCACAGTTTTTAATGTTTTGACTGCCCTTCAGGTTGACATCGGATGTGGACTGTAGCAGAGACCGAGATATCACATGCCTCCTCCGGATCCTGGTGTACTCTGATAGCCCGGGAGGGCAAAGGTCGGAAATATCCCTTGTCTGACACTCCGTGTCAGACGGGAGCAGGGTCATCCCGCACTAATCCCGGGGGGGATTGGGATGGGTCATGTCACCTTGTATGTTGTTCGAGGTACAATACCAGGTATACTTATCTTGCCTGGTGACGGTATATAGGCTGTACCATGGGTACGTTGGTGAGTGAGTTGGTGGTTAGTGAAACCACGAGTGAGTATAGTGACAGTTTTCGACTGACGACTGTCAAGTGGTGACAGTTTGTCGGAGGTGTCAACGAGGATCGTTGAGTGAGGTCTGATGACTCCCGGTGGGAGTAGACATCAGGATAGTTTGGTGATTGAGGAAGGAACCTTCGAGTGTTTGTGTCAGTGACTTGGTAGATTTGACAAGTAGGGTACTCGGGTTGTCCTGATACTGACAAGTGGCGTTAGTTCGAAACGTGTAATTACTGTCACTCGACGTGGTCGAGTGTAGTCGATGCTACGTGAGTGTTAGTGGTACGCTTGGGTACGAGTAAGTATTGTTTTGGTTAGTGGGTGTACGAGTGTACACAAATTTCGAGGTCGATTCTACTTTCCACGAAGTGGATGTGGAGTCAGGATAGTTGGAGTTTCAAGAACGAAACTAAATTAAGGAGGGAAGAACGGTTGGAATTAGGTCGGTTGGAATTTTGAGGACGAAATTAATTAAGGAGGGAAGGTTGTAACGACCCGTAACAAATTCCATGATTTAGATTAGTGACTAATCACGATTAGTGAGGCTAATCCGTGATTAGTAGGGCGAAATCGGACGAACGATGCGAAATGACCGTTTTGCCCCTAAGCATGGAAAAACATTGACTTTTCATTCTGGCGGTCAAATGGACTTTGACCGATGACCGTGACGTATTTCGTGACATCACGAGTTCATAGACAAGTGGCACGTTCAATTCCGACGTTCGAGGAGGAAGTTATGACGTTCGGAAGTTTAGGGGCATTTTGGTAATTTTGGTTAAAAGGGGTCAAATGTTGACTTTTTGACTGGATGTCCGATGGCCGAGGGCCGAGGACCATTACGTAGATAAGGACGATACGAATCCATAGACAGGCGGCACGTCGAATTCGGACGTTTGACGGCGAAGTTACGGTTCACGGAAGTTCAAGTGCACTATTGCACGAATTACAAAACGAACTAACTTTTGGACTCTAGTGGGGCCCAGATATTTATGAAGGTCCAATGGATGGGTGACAAGTTCCATTGTACAGCTCACACATATTCATGCATCACCATCCATTCCATTTCTTCATTCAAACACACACACCCCTCCCACTACCCGATCTCACCATTTCTCCATCTTTGTGCAACCCAAAACCCATCCCACCTTAACCCATGACCAGTCGTGAGGACCAGGGAGACTGAGGGAGCTGAGGTGGCCGGCCTGGAGGCCTGAACCGCCGCCCACGGAGGCGTGGAGGCAAGAACCCGTGCGGGTACCCAGTAAAACCCAAAACTCATTTAAATTCGATTTTGTTGTCATGGTTAGTATTAGATGTTTAGGAAGTCTTCTATAGGTTGCTAGGGACATTTTAGGATGGTTTGGAGGGTGGTTCACGGCAGGGGAAGGCTGGAAGGTGGCCGGGAAAAACAGGGGTCGTGGGGGGTGATTTCTAGGGATCAATTTAGGGGGGTTTTAGTTGGTTTTGTTGATTGGGTTAGATAGGAAATGAGAAAAGAGGAATTTAGGGATTAAAATGGAGGAAAACGGATTGAAAAAGTGGGAGTAGGAGGGCCGGACCGGTCACGCCGGTCCAGCTGGACCGGACTGCACAGTCGAACCGGCCGGATCGGTCTGTCGCAGGGAAGAAGACGCACTGTGCAGTGGCGCGTGAGGCCCACGCGCAGTGCACTCCCAAGGGACGTGAGGGCGCGTGGCAGGTAATCTGGGGAAGGTTCCAACATGTAATTTCATCTATTCGATGTAACGAACATTTTGGTACTGGTTTCGAGTCAATCGGACATCGTTTCGATAGTTTTCGGGGTGTCGGAAGGTTTAGGGTCGGTTTAAAAATAGTTAAAAGTTCGGGAAACTTACGGGGCTTTGCTAGGATGTTAATTAAGTAGTTAGTAACCTTCTATTAAAATTTGGACAGGTTTGGGAGTCCCGGTGATCGTGATCGGCTCGGGGAGCCGTATGACACGCAAATCGAGGCGGCAGCTCGGACGGTCTGTGAGTGGGCCTTGTTTTCTAAATTGGTGCATGCATAAATGTTTATTATATGTTTTCATACATGTTTGATGATGCCGTGGGTGCATTTGTATGTGGTTACGTATAGGAACGTATTTCGAGGTTTCGGCCCTATAAGGTGCCTATACGGGTCTGTATTTCTTTATTGATTTAAATGAAAAGGTTTTGGATTTCTAAAAGGATAAACTCGGGTATGAGACCCATTTGGTTTGGTCTCGGGCATATGACACTATTTACGACCTTCGGGTCTAAATCGTGGTCGCGACGGGTGTTATGTGCACGGCGATCGACGATACGACGCTCGCCTCCGGTTTGGGCTGTGTTCCTTCCGAAGAGGTCACGATGCACGATTCGTGGTCGGGCAGCCTGGGGAGGCTCAACTTTGGAGTGCTGACGGTTCAGGATATCGATCGGTGATGAGTTCACCATGATCTTGTGATGGTCGCGTCGGTTGATATGTTCACGGCGACATACCAGGATTGAGAGCGGTCCTGGATGGATGGGTACACACATCACTATGATCGGAGTCGTGACTGACCCTTAGATATCGGGCACGGTGCCCAGTTGAGTCATATGTTTAGGCACGAGGCCCAGTTGTTTTACACTGATGATTTCGGGTCAGGGTCCCTAGATGGATTTCCAAGTTCATGACGGGTTATGGGAACCGGCATGAATTCTGGAAAGGTCATTGTGGTTCATGACGGTTTATGGGAACCAGCATGAACCTTTGTCAGGTCATTATGGATCATGACGGTTCAAGGGAACCGGGCATAAACGTTTATGTTATGTATATATATGTATTCATATACCTTCCTTTACTTCTATTATCTGCTCCGGGGAGGGTCGTTGACCTGGGTGGACCCCGGAGTAGTCACGAAGCACCGACTGAGTGGAGTCACCCCCCAGTTGGGTTCCTTACTCTCAGGAAGGCTATGATTACTATTACCTCGGGTAGGGGCAGTGATCTGCGAACATTGATCTTGACTTTGAGAAGACTCGGATTGAGACCTAGGTAGCACGCGCGTAGCTTTGGAAACCGTGACAGGATTGGTTGTGTGAATTATATGTATATATGATGTATGCTATATGATATGATATATGATGTGTGTTTACACAGGTTTTGGGCAGTGATCCGTACGGTTGAGTCTTTATGATTCTTTTAATCTTGGTTTTGGGCTTAGTTCCCACATATGGTTTCTTTCGGTTAAAGGGTTTTCGAATGCATGCATGCTTTTTAGTGAAGGGTACAAATGTCTTCGATAAACTGTTTTTATAAACTTTTGTTTTGTCCACTCACAGCTTTTAATGTTTTGACTGCCCTTCAGGTTGACATCAGATGCGGACTGTAGCAGAGACCGAGATATCACATACCTCCTCCGGATCCTGGCGTACTCTGATAGCCCGGGAGGGCAAAGGTCAGAAATATGCCTTGTCTGACACTTCGTGTCAGACGGGAGCAGGCTCATCCCGCACTAATCCCGGGGGGATTGGGATGGGTCCTGTCACTTGAGACTTTAATTGTAGGTTGCACTGGAATTGGGAATAGGCACTGGAATAGGGAGACAAGGTGCACCAATAGGGAGCATTGGGGCTAGAATAGGCCCTGGAATAGGGTTTAGGGAAAACATGGTGCATATTGAAACATGATATCATATTGGAACTTTTTGTCATATTGAAACCTGCTGCTAGATATGGACTTTGATCTTTTTCCACTTAGCTGTTTATTGGGTGATTCTTGAATGCAGATGGTGAAGACTTATTCACTATGAAGATTCATTATGCTGGGACACTTTGTATAGAAAAGTCGAGTTGGTCATACAATGGAGGTGAATTAGTCTACATTGATTGATGGGCAGATGACTTTATATCTGTATTGGAACTTAAAGAGCTTAGGGGCTGAGCTTGGTTATACCCCTAGCATCGTATCTATATTTTATGTGGACTTTGATATTGGTAAATTTATGAAAGTGTACTCCGATGTAGACTTATTCAGACTTTGGAGTTAGGGGCAATGTGTACTTGTTTATTTGAATTCTGGAGGTGGTGATGAGATTAAACTACTAAAACATGTGGAGTTAGGAGATGCTCTTATTGCTGAATTGGTGAAGGGTAGAGGTAATCATGTTGCTGTAAGAAGGGGATTTGAACCTCGAGGTTATGTTAGTTCAAGTACAAGTGAGAGTAAAGATAGAGATTGTGATGATGATGCTTTTATATGTGGAAACATAACTTAAATAGTTTCATTAGATGCAAGTTAATAGATGAGTAAGTCTTACAACATAGCCTTTGTTACAAACCTCGTTACAATAACATATTACCCAACAACCTAGAATCTAGTACAAAATTGGATTTGTTGGGCATTAAACAATTACATCTGCCTCAAGTTTTCATCACATACATCACAACCCATGATATAATAAGAGCTACCCATAGCTTCTTTGTCCTCGCTCTGGCCTTCTTGAGTTCCTCTTCCAATATCCCAATCTTCCTCAACAGCACCGGTATAATTGACTTGCATCTATGACAATTATCAAGATCATACCATTCCCAGAACCCACGGTCATCTCCCTGTAATCAATATAACACATCTTATAAATTGAAATCGACTAAGATTTAACATTCAATGTAGGCTCAATGTAAGAAGTCTAAATTACATCCAGCAATCAATGTAATAAGCCTAATTTAAACATTCAAACCGTAGACCCTAAATTTAACACTCACTCACTCAGACCAAATCAATGTAACAAGCTTAAATTAGTTACCAAAATCAACAAAAAATCCTAAATTGATCACTCACTCAGACCCTTACCCCAGTTACTAGACAAACGTGGAATCGCCTCCCAGGATGTCTATCGGTCCAAGATGTCATCACTTGCAGGGTTTTCCACAGAAACACATCTTGGCTTCAACGCTGTTCATATTGGCTGCAACGCTGTTCATCTTTTGATGCAGCTGGGTTTTGGATGATTCTAGGTTCAAAACGAAGACTGAAGACTGAGGACCAAGAACGAAGATGAAGAATGAGAGACTGACGAACTAATGTGCGACTGACGAGACAACGAAGAACGATAATGAAGAACACGAGACGACGAAGTACGCGAATGAAGAATGACCATGATGACGAAGATGAAGAAGGAATTTGGGGACAAAGACGAAGATGATGAGATATGAGAAGGAGAATAGGGATTTAAGGATTCATTGACGAATTTAGGAATAATCGGATGAGAATGAATTTGGGGATTTAGGGTTTGATCAAAGTTCCAATTATGCCCTTAGTTGACTTGTATCCACTTTGTCCATGTCAGCACCAGGTAAGCGTCACATCAAATTTTGGACACCCATTTAATTGTAGTCGATTTGCACCGACTCGGTGAGAATATGGTGTACTTAACACCAATAATGAGAATAAGGTGCAAAGTAGAACTTTCGTTTGAGAATGTGGTACATTTGAAGTAAAATCCTTATGTTAATTACATTGCCCCCACTTCCAACTTATCCATTTCATACCGCATACCAGGCATTTTTTTCTTACATTCCTAGCGAGACGATATTACTCAGTTTAGTGCAGGTGATATATCGAGTTAAATTTGAAGAACAAACTCTGCCAAAAGTTTACCTATATATATATATACATTACACCTTCAAAGTTGAAGCTGTCAAAACCTAAAAATGCATACCTAATGAAACACGTGAGTTTACTCAGCTTCAAGAGCAGCAATTTCATATCTGACTTCTTCCAAATGCTCGTTTATAGCGGTCACAGTATCCTGCAACCCTGTAATGGCTTCGTTGAGATCATTATCATATTGGGCATCTGCTTCTGCCTCTTCAGTTCTAGCAGCTTCTGTTATCTCAGGGAGATGTACACACTCGTGCTCCTTTGGTTTCTTCAATTTGCAATTTTCATGACTCACCAGACGCTCTGAGGGTCTACCAGCCTTCCTCAACACCTGAATAGTAGCCGTCTTTAAACATGAACAAAAAAAAAAGTTAATGTCGGCAAACAACAGCACAAATCTGGCAGTAAAATACTCAATTTCTCAAAGTATGTAATTGAAACATCATAAATTAAAGCGCCCAGAAGTGGAATTCAGCCCATTAATCACAAACCCATGACGATTTACAGAAACATACCTATAATAGGTAAATAAATCTGTTTGATGTTTGTGAATGTGGATTCTTTCTCTAGTTGTTGAGCAACCACTTATATAATAAACCAAAAACAAACCATAAATCTCTGGTCAGACTATTCCGATGGTATACAGGATATATGCATTTTTTTTTTCCTTATTTTAAAAAATCCAATCAAGTTTATACCCAATTTCAAAATTAAATAATGATAGGGATTCATAACCAAATCCAATAATATCAAAATGGGAAGGATTAAGTACCAAATTCAATTTCTGCTTCTCGTGGGTTTGGATAGCTCTGAGGATATGGGCTAAATCGGGTCCGTGGCAATCAGGACCATTGAGAAAGAGGGATTCCAAGTCAAGCACTTTTTTTGAGCATTCGTTGAATTCCACTGTTACTTCACTGCAAATTTGTTGGTAGGCAACCTCACCATGGACTCCTTCTGATGATGATGATAATGACGACGACTCCAAATACTCGCTAAACCCTCTCTTCAACTTGGCGTAAGCTTCTGCCCTGCGCTGCTGAATTCCGAGGAACTCGCGAAGCAAATAGACGGTTTTCGAGGAACCCTTCGCTGCGTCGGTCTCTTCCCTTTCTTCTTCGATTGGGTCTCTTAGCGAAACCTTCTCAAAGTCATCCATACTCAATTTGCTTCTCGCCGCTACCTCCCACTCTCTCCTTTCTTTGCATACCCCACCAATGCAAAATAGAAGTGAGGTAGAGTACATGCTGCCAACTACACTTAACAATTCCAATTACAGAGTGATAAATATTAGAGACTAAATTGTTATCATTGTACTTTTATTTGTATTTTTTTAGGTTTTATTTCTCAGTGAATATGTCCAATTGTTATAACCATTGCGGGCTATAAATAATGCTGGTTGGGCTCTAAAATCTCTTCTCATTGTTATCAATTACAACATTATTTATCAAGACAACATTATTCCATATGCACTTAATGAGAAGAGAAAGCATATGGAGAGAGCATACCTTGTGCTTGATTGGGACTGCTTCTATAGGAAGCACTTCTGCTCATTAGCTCTATGCGCAAAAGACATGTCCAATTTTTCATCAAAAGTCCTAATGCTTCCTCGAGAAGCACATGGAATTCTTTCCTGAAGAAGCACGTCGTAGGTGCTCTTTGTTTGACTTACAAATGTAGGTCTTGTTTTATACATTTCTTGAAACAACTCTTAATACAAAATCTTGAGATTTGCTTAAAGAGTACTAGAGTTGAAAAAAACTTGAGTTTCTAAAACGTTACAATAGTTGTAGGAAATATAAAGGACATTGAATCTTCAATAAATATAGATATACAATAAAGTGTAGAGAGGGTAAGAAAACTTAAAAGGAGCTCTAAAGAGTAATATTGGTAGAAAATTTAAAAGAATATGTATTTTTCTAGCCCCCAAAGACATATACCCTCGGTACTCAATTAGATGATATCTGGGATTGATGTTTTACTACATAGTTTTATTCAGATTCTTGACTATCTCTTTATGATTCTTAAAATGGACTGAGTTTTGTTTTATTTATGTCTCCCTTTGAACTAAAACTTCATTACGAAGTTGGATCCGTGGACTATGTTTAGGCTTCTTATGTGAAACATTTTTTCACCTAATCACGAGGTCACTATTGCATTAGCTGCTTTTGAAACAACGGTGTTTTAGTTTATTGGTTCTGGAAGATATAAATGGTGCGTGACCAAATTAGATGTATTTGGATTTGGTTGTTTGTGTTGTAAAAATATGGTCTTTATGGTTGGATCTCTTTCTTTTTAATGCATCAAATATGTGTAATTCCTTGGCTTTCTGCTACTCACATGAATTATAGAGTTGATCTTGCTAGGTTGTTATTTTTGATGACTACTCTCTTCTTGTAGATACGTTGTAAAAATGTGTTTATGGTTGGATCTCTTTCTTTATAATGCATCAAATATGCATAATTGCTTGGTTTTCTGCTACTCACATGAACTATAGAGCTGATCTTGCTAGGTTGTTATTTTTGATAAATACACTCTTCTTGTAGATGCATTGAGGTCAGCAGTTGGGTTCACGGTATTTACTGTTCCTTCTCTCATCATGGGCCATTACGTTTGCTACTGGAGGGGAGCACCTTTTTGGGCATGTTTGGGATGAACTAGTGATGTACAATCTTGCTGATCGATTAGGCTTGACAGGTTGGAGCGGAGTGTCCATGCAATCTGTGTGTACGTTGTATTTGTTACAGTTATATAATTCAATTTGGTTAACGTACGGGGACAGGTTGGGTGCTTGTGCATGTCAGATTGGAAAGTCAATTTTGTTTTAAGACTAAATGCCCTAGGAATAGGAAAGTCAATCTCAAAATATACTAAGAATAGAAATTTGCCTCAATGTGTACGAGGAATAGGTGCAACGTTAAAAATATTACATCATCCGTCAGTCAATATTAGTGAAGTCATTAATTATGATGATGTGGCAGTAATATTACAAAATCCGTAAGGGGTAATTAAGATATTTATTTATTTTATTATTTTTTCTATTAAATTTAAAAAAAAATTAAAACAAATAAAATACTCATTTTCCCCAGCCCAACTCACATGTCTCTCTTTACCAGACCTCCCCCATTGCCCACCCACCAACCCTCCCTAAATATTTCTATGGAATACAACATACGATGAATAAGCGCGACATTTTCGTGAGGTTTCTCAAGAACCAAGCAAGCATAGAAAATAAATTAGAAGACAGGAAAAAGGCAGTGACCTGCGTAGGATGCATGGTAGTTTCGAGAGTGGAGAGTCGCTGGTAAAAAGAGCCGAGAATGAAAACCCTATTGATGATGACAGTCTGGCTTTTTGCAGCACATCTCTAATACACGACACTCTCGCTTCTAAGGCCGCCATTGCTTGTGGAACCCTCATGTTTCAACTTTTTCCTTGCTGGATTAGCTCAGACTTTCTGGGCCTATTTGATCGGAGGAAAAATGACAATGCAAATGCAAAATGCGTGATCAAAAACTCGAATTTTTAATTTTTTTGTAATTTGATTAGTTGGCATAACCCGTTCATCGACATCTTGGTCACTGTCATCGAAATACGGAGGGAAAGTAGTTATGAGAGGAAGATCGTGCTAGGGGCGACTTTATATATATCACATGTAGGACCCAGATCTAGTTTCGTCATGGCTTTCCTTCTTAAAATGGTCCATCTTCTCCTACATCTCAGCCCTTCTTAGATAGCTCCGACGTCGAGGGTCACCTGTGAGCCTAAGGACTGCCTCTGCGATGCAATTGAGGAGCTCCATTGTTACTAGTACTTCGCTGCCGCCTTGGATCCCATAAACACCCGCCTTCCGACTACATTACAGTGAGTCATGTGTCGCTCACGTCGTTGCAAATCTGTGCCACTCCAATCTGAATCCCATCTTAGGGATTCAAGGTTTGGGTACTAAGATTGGTATGAACTTTGAAACCTTCTCTTTGTTTCATTTATCGTCTTCATAATTTGGGATGATTTGAGTCTTTGAAAGTGGGATGATCTTAGACTGGGTTTTCTATTAGAGGTGGAAATGAGTCGAGTCGTGTCGTGTCGTGTCGGGTTCGTGTCGTGTCGGGTTCGTGTCGTATCATGAACTCTGTTTTACCCATTTATGCCCAACCTAAACTCGACCCATTTAATAATCATGTCAAGAATGTCCAATCCGAACCTGACATGTTAATGACACGCGTAACCCGTGTAACCTATTTAATAAATAGGTCGTACACAAAATCCAATTAACTTATGACCTGTTTGACCCGTTTAACCTGATTAACATGTTTAACCTATTTAAGTTACAAGATTTAATAGGTACTTAGATAGGTAAATGGGTAGTTGGGCTTTGATACCAAAATGTTAAGCTATTAAACGTCCTCCTCGGCATAATCAATTCCGGTGGGGTTGGGATTTGATACCAAAATGTTAAGCTTTGCCTCCTCCAACAGGATATTATCCTCTTTTGGGCTTGCGCCCTATTGGGCCCAGCCTATACAGGTCCCCGCCCTTATGGATTTCCTCCAGGGGGTCTCTGTCAGGACCCGACCCTCCTCTGTCAGGTCCCGACTCATCTAACACGATATTGTCCTCTTTGGACCACAGAAATACTCAACGGCAAGCCTGCGCCCTCAAGTTTTTGTTTTCGGGAGCTCACGGTGCAACTTCCCAGGGGGTCACTCATCATGGAATTGCACCAGCCTCAACTCGCTTAACTTTGGGGTTCCAATCCCCCCCCCCCCCCCCCCCACCCCCCCCCCCCCCCCCCAAAAGCCACTGAGCTCCCAAAAGGCCTCATGCTAGATAGGTGTGTGCCTACACCTTTAAGGCACACCACCCTCTTCTCCCAGACCATTCCCCCTCGCAGGAATGTGGGATTGTTCACCGTTCCCTCCAGGACACGGGTCTTACAATCCACCCTCCTTAGGGCCCAGCGTCCTCACTGGCACACTTCACGGTCGGGGTCTGGCTCTGATACCATTCTGTCAGGACCCGACCCTCCTCTGTCAGGTCCCGACTCATCTAGCACGATATTGTCCTCTTTGGGCCACAACAATACTCAACGACAAGCTTGCGCCCTCAAGGTTTTGTTTTTCGGGAGCTCACGGTGCAACTTCCCAGGGGGTCACCCATCATGGAATTGCATCAGCCTCAACTCGCTTAACTTTGGGATTCCAATCCCCCCCAAAGCCACTGAGCTCCCAAAAGGCCTCATGCTAGATAGGTGTGTGCCTACACTTTTAAGGCACACCACCCTCATCTCCCAGACCATTCCCCCTCGCAGGAATGTGGGATTGTTCACCGTTCCCTCCAGGACACGGGTCTTACTGTCTCACCCCTCAAAAGGCCTCCTATTGGATAGAGGTGTGCTCACATATATAAGACACGTCCCCCACTTCCCCTCGAGCGATGTGAGATTGGTCACCGTGTTTCCAAAGCACGGGTCCTCACAATCCACCCTTTTTGGGGCCTAGCGACCCAAAACGGACAATATCCTATTGAAGGAGGCGGGGTTTGACATTTAAAGCGGACATTATTCGACTTGGGAGAGGGAAATCCTTTAATTGGAAGGAGGCCTTTTAAACATTCAACCTTTTACATATCGTCACATACATTCAACCTTTTAAACATAATCCTCTCACATCGAGCATCAATATCACTTATATCATTATTTACATATATAACATCATGTTGTCATGTCATCATTATATCATCATCAACATAATCATCATCATATCATTATCATCATCATCATCATCATATCATCATATCATCATATCATCATATCATCATCATCATCATCATCATCATCACATCGTCATATCATCATATCATTATCATCATATGAGCTTTTAGGGTTAATTCCATAACTTATCCATATAACACAAACTATTGTTACATAATCCTCAAATTATTATATAATTTCATAACTTATCCATATTATTATTCATACTTAATCCTTTTTTTACCACTCCTACAAATTTACTACTTGTTATAATTATCACCAATTAACCCAATAAAGTCAAAATCAAACCCTTAATTTTCTCAATTTTATTTTGGATTTAAAGTATAAACAATATATCTTTAGCCTTAAAACTATACTCAATCGATATTCAATTAACTTGAAAACTACACCATTGAACTCACAAAAATAAGTACTAAAACCTCCATGTTGACCGGATGGCCAAAGGAGGTCGTGTACGCCGCCACGCACCAGTGGCCCACTCTATGCGTGGTCACCAAGCGCCAGGCCTTGTCACTAGCAACCTTCAGCCGAGTCTGCAACCCGAGTTTCCTGACCTAACGACCTGACTCAACTCGAATCCTCTCATTTTACGACCAAAACTCAGTTCTAATACTCTATCTTTGTCGTTCTTATCCCATAAACGTCCCTATAACCTCTAAATAAAGAAAAACGTATCTTGTTTATATGTATAATCTCTTTAAGGTTTGGGCCATGGTTTCCTCTTCAACTGGGGCCATTTCCCGTGTCTAAACGTCCTGGTTTTGGACTCTAATTGCTCATAGGATCTCCAGGAGGCCATTAACGTGCTTTTTCCACGATCCCCCTTGGAATAAAAAACTCGAAAGGGACCACTCATGGCTACTTCATTTCTCCCACTATGTATTCCTCTCAAATTTTCTCCTCTTCTCTCTTGCTCTTCCTTTTTTTCCCTTTTTCTCCTCCTAGCTTCTCTTTCTCACGGTGGTGGCTAGATTCACATTTTCTTTCCTTCGGCCACCACCCACCTATGCCTACACATGTACACACTACACACATTTATAAGCTTATAAGTCAGTGGGGAAAATGGGAGGCGAACATCCAAATTTTTCTAAACACATGTCCAGATGAATCACATGTAAAATTGTAAAATTACCAAATTACCCTTTTGCCAAAATTACCAAAATTCCCTTAGCCAGTTTTGTTCTATATCGAGCCTACACGACCTCTTATTCCAGCATACCGCATGTCTATGAACTTAGGAGTACGAGAGCTTCTTAATAGTACTTGCGACTCGTCCAAAAAGTGCCCAGGTCAAAAGGTCAACATTTGACCATTTATGGGCAAATCCATCATTGACATGATCCCAACGTATATACGAACATGCCAATACAGATAGCTCACACTTAGTTCACCTCACAATACACGAATATCAAGAATTCATACAAACACACAAATATATAGAACCTGGTTAGTCCGTGGGAGGAAGGATGAGGGAGAAATCCAGAAAGTTCTGGACATTTGGCACTCCAAAATATATCATGTGTAAAATGACTGTTTTGCCCTTGTGCCTAAAATTACCATATTTCCCTTGATCCGTTTTAGGCTCATAACTACCTTATACGACTTCGAACTTTTGCATGATACCTGTCTATGGACTCCGGAGTATGAGATCGATGTAACGAGCCCTCGAAATCCCCAAAAGTTATCTATATCAAAAGTCAAATTTTAACTTAGTAGGGGCAAAATCGTCATTTTGCCCAATTTCTCCAAATTTTTATTTCCCTCAAATTCCAGGTCGTAACAGTCATTTTTATTTAATTTTTCAACTTGTTCTTTCTCGAATGTTCAGGTCGTTATAGTTAGACTTCAGGGCCCAAAGCGGACAATATTCTTGTTGTGGGAGTGGGCTGGTGCACAACTCTAACTTAGGGGAACACGTTATGGAATTGGATCCTGGGAACAAAGTCGTATGGGTGGGGAAATTGGACTATAGGGCCCAAAGAAAACAATATCTTGTTGGAAGAAGGCGAGACTTGACATAAATTGTCATACTCCACCACCTCCAACAAGGTATTGTTCGATTTAGGATAGTGTCAAGCCCCGTCTCCTTCAATAGGATATTGTTCGCTTTGGGCGCATCCCTGTTAGGCCAAGCCCACACTGGTCCCCGCTTTCACGGTGTTGTTTCTGGGGGTCCCACCCCCAAAAGCCCTCATGTTCCATGGAGACGTGCCTACACATATAAGGCACATACCTTATTTCCCCTCCGGGCGATGTGGGATTGTTCACCATGCTTCCAAAAGCACATGTTCTCACAATCCACCCCTCTTGGGGCCCAGCTTCCTCATTGGAACAATCAATTCTAGTCGAGGTTGGGCTTTGATATCAAAATGTCAAGCCCCACCTCCTCTAACTGGATATTATCCGTTTTGGGCCCGCCCCCGTTGGCCCTAGCCCATACCAGTCCTGGACCTTATGGTTTTGCTCCTAGGGGTCCCACCCCCAAAAAGTCTACTGTAGCATCAGAGTTACGCAACTGCAGCCTCCCCCTAGTAGGATATTGTCCCTTTTGGGTCCTACCCTCAGGATTTTGTTGCTAGGCCCTGGAGTCCAACACCCATGCCTAGAAGGCCTCCTTCCAATTAGAGGATTCCTTTGTCCCTTGTCTAATATTTTACGTGACCAGGTCCCACCAACACGATTTTTTCCCTGGGAGTCCCATTGACACGACTCATCCCAATCCCCCTGGATTATCTTGGGATGTGCCCTGCTTCCAGCTGGAACCACTTGTCAGACCAGGGATAAAACCGTAACCCGCTCGGGGTTACTAGAGTACGCAGTGACTTGTGGAGTCCGTAGCGGCATGTGATATTTGGGTCTCTACTACCGCCCGCATCCGCGATCAACCTGAAGGGTATCAAAAAAACATAAACGCTACGAGTGGACAAAAATAATCAGTTTTAAACAATTTCCGAAATAAACATGTATACCCTTCATTTAAAAGCATGCATCCATATCCATTTAAAACCATTCTCTTTTCAGCAAAACATTATATAAGAAAACCGATGCAATCATTGGAAAACCAATACAAGCAATCATGTTGCTTTCTTAAAACCAAACCATATTGATTTTTAAAGAAATAACCAGTGAAAGCATCTGTGTATAAAGCAATCATCGAAAACATGACCAATCCTCGTGTCTAACATCTGACTCATCTCATCACATTAATTGTCACGATATCAGCGCTACGCATGGGACTCGAGATTACACATCCAAATATACACCTGGCTCTGGAGCCCATGGCTTGCCGTCTAGGTTTTCTAACTCAAGATCACACATCACACAAGATGGTCGACGTCTGAGCGATGACATCTACAGGCTCAGAACCCTTGGCTCGACGTCTGTAAAATGTCCATGTCTGACACTCCTGTAGGCAGTGTCAACGTGACCTCTCTAGGATCATACATCATACAAGATGGTCGACGTCTGGAGCATACAACCATATCAAAGAGGATGGTCTCAGTGAAAACGTTTCAAAAATCCAGGATTCATCGAATCCTGTCAAATCAAATCTCGTAGGGTCTCAGCCCACAATCAATCTCGTAGGGTCTCCGTCCTAAAATCAATCTCATAGGGTCTCTGCCCTAAAATCAATCTAAAAAATCATCACAATAAGGCCCTTGGCCCGAAACATGGTTTTCAATACACATGGACTCAGTCCCGGAGTCCAATATCTTTCCAATAGGGTCACAAGCCCAATATCATTTTCAAATCCAAAAATTATTTTATTAATCAAAACGTTGTTCAATTTCTCTTTTCACTATACTATAAGTCAAACATTAAATCAACTGGGTCTCAAACCCAAAATACCGATTTCACGCTTCCCCGTGAAATCAACTAAAAACTGCTAATCAAATCCTTGATTTCACGTATCTGCGTGAAATCACTAAAAATCGATAATTAAAACATCATTCAAATCATGATCCAACCAACATATAATTCATCATGAAATGTCTCATTCAAAGATATAAATAAACTGGGCATTTCAAACCATATTCATACATTATTAAAAGCATATATATGCATGCATCATTTAGAAATCAAAGTCCACTCACGGAACGTTCATGCTGCTCGTTCAAATCCCGCGTTGTAAGCTAGTTCAAAGCCTATCCACAGTCTCCAAAACGTTACCCAAAGGTTACTATTAATCTATACAAGTCCATATAAAAATCTCCTAACTATCCCAAAACCGAGAAAGCGTCCCAAACACGCTTCTCGAGGCTAAAAACCTCCAAAACACCAACTAGATGATCTCTGATCGACCTGAAACCACCACCATTGGATTCAGAACATCAAAACCTTTTGAAAAAAATCAATTTGACCTTGAAATTTTTGCCCACCCGCCTTCATGTACTAATTAAAGTCCGGTCAATAGCGGTCAATGCCTGATAAGTCTGACAACTGTCAAGTATGATAGCTTCCCACGTGGCACACCCTGATTGGTGCCACATGTCACCTTTTGACATTACCACGTCAAGTGATGATGTCACATGTTGACGTCATCACTACCTCGTCTCCTGCAACGTGTCCCTGACACCTTTGATAGGTCTCTAACATATTGCCACGTGGTACCTCCTCACTAGTCCACGTGGACTTGCCACATTAGCTACCACGTCACCTGACAGATCCTGACACTATGCCACGTGACACCCTCTAACTGGTCCACGTGGTCTAACTTTGCTGACGTTGTAACGACCCGTCCCTAATTTTAAGGATTAATTAGGGATTAATGACGGATTAGCGAGGCTAATCGGGAATTAGCTGAGGATTAACGGATGTTTAGGGTGAAATTACGATTTTGCCCCTGAATTAGGGCAAAAAGTTAACTTTTGAACCAGAAGGTCTGATGGCCGAGGGCCAAGAACCGTTACGTAGATCGAGTCGATATGAGTCCGTAGACAGGTGGCACGTCGAATTCGGACGTTCGACGAATAAGTTACGGTTCGCGGAAGTTTGAACAAACTATTACACGTTTAACAAGATGGAGGCCATTTGTCATTAATGGGCCCTAGATATTTTGTCCCTGGCCTAATGGATGAGTGACAAGTATCACTCATCCATTCCTCACTCAAACACATTCATGCATATCACCCCATTCCTTTGTTCGTCCAAACCAAATCCCATCTCACCCAAACCAATCCATCAACCATTTCAATCCTTGTTGCTGGACTGAGAAAGAGAGAGAGAGAGAGAGAGAGAGAGAGAGAGAGAGAGAGAGAGAGAGAGAGAGAGAGAGAGAGAGACAGAGACAGAGACAGAGACAGAGAGAGGCTGATGGTGGATGGATGATGATAGGACCACCATGGATGGTGACAATGGCCCAGGAAACAGAGGTAACCTGATTACCCGATTGTGTTCAATTTTCCATTGTTTTCGATTTGGACGTTAGGGGTGTTTTCTGGGGATTGAATGATGTTTGTTGGGTTCATAGGAGTGTGTACGAGGGATTTTGGACAGCTGTGAAGGGCTGAGACGCCCTAGGGATGGCTGGGAAAAACAGGGTCGTGGGGTTCAACATGCACAGTTAGTTTTAGGTGTTTTTCTTTAGGTTTCTTTATTTGGACAGCTGTGAAGGGCTGAGACGCCCTAGGGATGGCTAGGAAAAACAGGGTCGTGGGGTTCAACGTGCACAGTTAGGTTTTAGGTGTTTTTCTTTAGGTTTCTTGATTTGAATAGATAGATAATGACGAGACAAAGAGAATGGAATTGGAAGGGAAGAAAAAGGAGGAAAAATGGAGAAGTTATGGGGTCAGACCGGTCACGCCAGTCCAGTTGGACAAGCCGAACCGCCGAGCCGGCTGGATCGGGTTCACGCAGGGAAGAAGATGACACAGTGAAGGTGTGTGGCTCCCACGCGCAGACCCTTTGGGCGGCGCGTGTGGACACATGTGCCATCTTTTGGGGGTGGTTTCAACATGAGAAATCATCTATTTGATGTAACGAACATTTTTGGACTGGTTTCAAGTCGATCGGACATCAGCTCGATATAGTTCGAGGTGTCCGAAGGTTTAGAATCAGGATTAAAAATAGTTAAAAATTCCGGAAAATTATGGGGCTTTAATGAGGGGTTATTTAAGTAACTAGAAACCCTCTAAATTAATTTAGACAGGTTCGGGAGCGCCAGAGATAGTGATTGGCCCAGGAGAGGCTTATGATGCGCGTATCGAGGCGCAGCTTCAGACGGTACGTGAGTGGACTTGTTTTATGAATTCGATGCATGCATAAATGTTTTATATGCTTTAATGAATATGTTTTATGATACCATGAGTGCATTTGTTTGTGGTAGGTTAGAATTTACGTTTTTGCACTTATTTCGAGGTTTTCAGTTTTATACGGCGCTTATACGTGCCATGCTTTCTACGATGGTTAAATGAAATGATTTTGAATTTAGAAATATGAAATCAGGCATGAGACCCACTTGATTTGGAAACCCTCAGACTTGAAGTCCATTTGAATTCAATAGAAATCAGGCCGAAGGTCCATTTGAGTTATACGATCCAGCTGACGGCCCCGTTGGTTTACGAATTAGGGCTTGAGGCCCAGTTGGTTGTAATATCAGGATTGAGACCCTATTGAATTGTGGATTTAGGCTGAGGCCTGTGAAATTGGATTTGAATCGAATTCGAGGAATCCTGTTGAGATTCGGGTATGAGACCTAGTTGAGAAAGAAAGTATTTTGAAAATGTATATACCCTCCATATGAGTTGATTGGTCTCCTCCAGACGTCGACCTGGAGAGTCACGATCCACTACCCGGAATGAGTATCCCCATAGGGAGTACATTCTAGGAGTGGGAGTTATGATATGGTCTCGGACTGGGTCCGGAGACAGCCATCCAGACATCGTAGATCCGGGATGTTGGATAGAGCCTCCCAGATGGAGAATTCCTGGGGGTAGACTCGGAGTGAGACCCCGAGTAGTATGGATACTGATATAGATATGAATCGTGATATATATCGGGGATTTGTTCCCTAAGGGATGTGTGCCCCGAGTTGGCATATGAGATGCCGGTGATGGGTTATATGTATGTATATACGTATGAGGTTTTATGGAAAAGTGGTTTGGGGCGGAGACCCCGTGTTCTATGTTTTGGATATGGTTTTGGGCTGAGACCCACGCATATTGATTTGGGCTGAGTCCCTACGGAAACTGGTTTTGGGCTAAGTTCCCATGTACTTGATTTACGGTTTTGGGCCAAGGCCCTAATGGTTTGTGAATCTTTTGATAAATGATTTTCGAATGCATGTATGTTTTTTAGTGAAGGCAATGTTTTATTAAAATATTTATTTTATCCACTTACGATTTTTGATGTTTTGAATGCTCTTCAGGTTGATCGCGGATACGAGCTGTAGTAGAGACCGAGACATCACTCTCCTCCTCCGGATCCTTGCGCTCTCTGGTAGTCCCAGTTGGGCTAAGGATAGAATTATCCCTGGTCAGTCACTTCGTGTCAGATGGGAGTAGGCATGTCCCACGTTAATCCCGGGGGATTTGGGACGGGTCATGTCAAGTGGTATCATGCTAACCAGATACATACTACCTTCCGCACCTACCAGGGCTTGTACTGCTACAATGTGATGCCCTTCGGTTTGAAGAATGCTGGGGCAACCTACCAGCGACTGGTCAACTACATGTTCACCAACCAGATCGGCAAAACCATGGAGATCTACGTTGATGATTGCTGATCAAGAGTAAGATAGCCGACCAACACATTACCAATCTCACTCGAATGTTCACTGTCCTAAAGAAGTTCAGGATGCGCTTGAATCCCGCCAAGTGTGTTTTTGGGGTCGTCTAGGATAAATTCCTCGGCTTTATGATCTGCCAGCGTGACATCGAGGCCATCCTTGAGAAAATTCGAGCACTCCTAGACATGAAGGCCCCCCAAACACAAAAAGAAATCCAGAGCTTGACTGGTCGTGTGGCGGCACTGACCCGATTCATCTCGAAGGCCACCGACTGATGTGTTCCTTTCTTCAAAGCCCTCAAGGAACGGTCCAAACACATTACTTGGACCGAGGAATGCGACAAAGCCTTCACTGAGCTAAAGGACTACATGAGCCAAGTACCACTACTCTCTAAACTGGAGATCGGAGAACCCTTTATCATGTACCTGTCGGTCTCCGATTCCGCGGTCAGCTCTGTCCTCATCCGGAAGACTGAGGGAGCCGAGCACTCTGTCTACTACGTTATCCGAGCGCTGCAGGACGCTGAACACAGGTACATTGACCTTGAAAAACTTGCCTTTGTACTCATCGTATCTTCTAGGAAGCTCCAACCGTACTTCTAGGCACACGTCATCATTGTCCTAACCAACCAACTGATTCGCCAAGTACTACAAAAAAAGGGATACCTCCAGTTGGCTCCTCAAATGGGCCATCGAGCTCAACGAGTTCGACATCACCTTCACTCCTCGACTAGCCGAAAAAGGCCAGGCCGTCACAGACTTCATCGCTAAATTCACCTACCTGTCGGCCGAGCAAGAGGCCCATATCGACAAAGCACAGGCATCGACGTCCCGACCTACCTTGGACGCCAACTACCCTACTTGGCTCATCCACGTCGACAACTCGACTTGCTATAGTGGCTCGGGCGAGGGGCTCGTGCTGACCACTCTAGACAAGCACTGACTAGAGTATGCACTCCTATTTATGTTCAAAGCTTCTAACAACGAGGTGGAATATGAGGCCTTGCTCCCTGGCCTCTACCTGGCCAAACACTCCCACTGTTCGCCAGCCTCCGCTGGCCATACGCTGACAGGCCGCCCGATATACCCTCATCACAGGTCAACTTTACAAACCAGGCTACACACTCCCACTGCTCAAGTGCTTCAATTCTCAGGCTGGACAGATCCTCTTGAAGGAAATCTATGCACGGGTATGCGGCAACCATTCAGGCCCCCGATCGCTTGCTCACAAGGCCTTCCGGCAAGGATTCTTTTGGCCCACCATACGTGCCGATGCGGCCAATCCCACTCAACACTGCAACAAGTGCCAACGCTTTACCCTGTTCATTCTACTTCCGCTTGAGAACCTAACATTCTACTCGACCCGATCGGCAAGATGTCGATAAGCAAAGGATAGACCGAGTACTCAGTGGTCGTAGTGGACTACTTCACTAAATGGGTCGAAGCCAAGGCCTTCGCCTCCATCACCATTGCTCAGATCGATACCTTCATATTCCAGAACATCATTTTTCGGTTCATCCTCCCACACACGATCATCACTGCCAACGGAAATCAATTCGACAACGCCTGCTTCAGAGCCTTCTACGCTCGATATGGAATCAACTTATGCTTTGCCTCCCAGCTCACCCTCAATCCAATGGCTAGGTCGAAGCTGTTAAAAAAAAATTATCAAACACACCTTGAAAACTCAGCTCGGCGAAGCCAAAGGCAAATGGGCAGACATCCTACCAAGTGCACTCTAGTCATACCAAACCTCGTACCGAATGGCTACAAACGAGACCCCCTTCTCCTTAGCATTTGGAATAAAGGTCGTCATCCCAGCGGAGGTTGATGGAGAGTCTTACCGAGTCTTATCCTACGACACTGACCAGAACAATGATCAGATGACACTGTGCGTGGACTTAATCGAGGAACGCCACACAAAGGACCTTCTCCGGAATATCGCCCACAAACAACGGTTCTGCCAATATCATGACGCTAAGGTCTGACCACGCACTTTCCAAGTGGGAGACTGGGTACTCCTGAAGGTCATCCTTGCAATTAGAGACCGGTCGGTGGGCACCCTCGGCTCCAACTGGAAGGCCCCTACCAGATTACCCGGATATGTTGACTTGGAACTTACGAGCTCTCTGATATCAACGGCCACACCCTCGGTCATCCATGGAACGCCGACCACCTCAAAAGGTACTACATTTATTTTGGCCACAATGCCACAATCTTGTAAGTCGCCCTTAGACTCTCATTGTACAAGTCCCCATTTGACCCACACAGACTATCAATGACAAAATTACTTTTCCCTCTTACTGTTTTTTGCTCGACTCAATACTGAGCACCCACTTAAGTTCGACACATTACCGAGCTACCCTCTAACACAATAACACTGAAAACCCCGAGCTAGTGCTCGACGCCTTCTTCCTCTTCTCCCCGACCTTTTCTGTAGGCTAAGAGCTGGCCGACCTGGTCCTCTTCTGCTCGTCTGACCCTACCATCCTTTGTTCTAGCAATGCAAGTGCCTCTTGTGCCGCTCGATCTATACGTTTCTTAATGTCTTTGGAGACGACTTGCCAAAGAGAAAGCCAAGTGTCAGAACACTGACCAATTCAAAAGAAAAATCAAAACAGAACGACAGCGAATGTTACTTACCGAGATTGGGAATCAGACAAACCTCGTGTAGTAGCACTTGAGGCACCCGAAGTAAGTCTCGATGGCGCCACGGGGGTGTTGAAGCCTTCCTGACCCGTTCACAAGACCTTCTTTCTTCCTCAGTCGGGATCGCCTCGAGGAGAGTACCCGCACAAACAAAAATCCAGTCAGTCCAACTCTGCACTGACTGATGCAAAGAAAAAAAGTATATATAAGTAAAACTGGCTGAAGACTTACCCTCGGAGCTCAAATCTTGAAATGTGGAGGAATTTCCTCGTCCTCCCTAGTTCTCCCGACGTATACAAATTTGTTCTTGTATGTCATCTGGGAGGACGGCAGACCATAAATGAACTCCCCTCGAGTCATCTTGTCCTTACACCGAGCATGCACCCAGCCCATGCTCTGCTGCTGCTGAGCAAATTCATACAGATTGACGACTTGGGAGTAGGTCGGTGGCTTTTCTTTTGCTCTGACGAAGGTCGCGTACAGGCTAACCAGAATGATCCTTACATTTGGATTCAACTAACCGAGGGCCACACCCAGCCCTCAGACCTTCCACTTCAGCCATGGGTGCAAAGGAAACCTGATACCGTGACCGAACAGCTCGGTGTATAACAGAGCCAACCCTCTGATGCCTCACCTGGCAGCTCGGTGGGACCAACCACCCTCAACTCCACATCCGACGACACCCTCCACGCCCACTAGAACTTCTTGATGGTGGCCTCTGTCTCTCTGCTCTCAAAAGCATCTATCGACCACAAGATTGTATTGATAGGGACCCCAGTTAGTATTTCCCCCTCCGACTCTTTCTCTGTCCGACGCACCGCTCGAGCCAACTGACCTAGTTTTCCAACCCTTAGTCACCTGCGCAGCACTCGTACTGTCAGACTTTTTCTTGCTCAACTGAACCATATCCTCACCCTTGGATCGACCAGATGACGACACCCCGTCTGATCGCCCTGCGAGGTTACTTTACGGATGATCTAGTCGATGTTTCATCCACCTAGGCCCCCCTTCCATTAAGAGCTATGTCGGTTCCCTTCATCGTAGTCTCGTACTTTGTTGGATCGCTATCCCGGTCAACATTGGAACACTACGTAAGATAAAAAATAACCTTTGGTCACCAACCACTAGGTTCCTTGGATCGAACCGATGTCCGACCCCCCAGTTCATAAATAACATGAAATTGAATCGATGAAACAGGAAAAACAAGATCTTACCTGTTTTTTATGCGACGGTCGTCCTCACCGGAAATCACACCACCATACACTCTGCCACAAACACTCGTCGAAAATCGCCTAACGCTCAGAGAAATTTCACCAAAGAAACAACGTAAGAGTGAAAAGGATAAAAGCTTTTTCACCCATTATTTATAGGCGAAGGTTGGAAACTGAAGGGTCACCTCGTTTCTCGTGGCATTTATTACCATGACAGTTGTCCTCCACTGACCACACGTCGGCCCAAACCGACCGACTAGGAGGCCCTCGGTCAAACACCACGTCGACGCAGATCGACCCGAAGGCTTGTACTTCTACCCAACACATCTCCACAAGCCCAATGGACCAGGCCCACTCAAACAGGAAAACCCTAGCAGGGCCTGGCCGACGCTAACACATGGACAGTCCCCACCTTCCATGTGTCGGTCCCACAGCGACTGGCATTTGTCCCACATCGAAATAATGTATTTATTACACACAACACACCCATACAAAAGGAGTCCATTTGTCATATAAAGGTAACTAGCATAAACTATTCACTATAACTCTACACTACTATATTCATCATACCCCTTACATCTCAGACCGACCATTAACTTTGGGCGTCAGAGTACTTTTGGGTTGGTACCACACCGGTGCCTATACTCTGACCGACCAACCAATTTTCCTCATTTCAGGTCTATTGAGGCACGTGGCAGAGTAACATCCGCTCGCTAGGTTGGCACATTTTATGCATCAACACATTTGTTTTTTAACTTTTTATTTTTAACTTCTAATTTTTTTCCTTTCAATTTTCGGCTGACCAAGACTAGAAAAAAGAATTATTTTGAAAATTTGACTCTGATAACTTTCTATTTAAAAAAGTTAATGAAAGTGTTGAAATAGAATTCAAAATGAGAAAATCGAACTCATTAGAATTTTTATTATAAACAATTTTTAAGAATTTGTTACATTTTCCTTAATTTCGTCTTTTAATTTAGCGAACAAGGTCATTAACATTATGCTCTCTGGCCCATTTTCGTATGCTCAAATAAATGCTAAATTTGATCTCAACCGCATGATTCGAGACTGGGACTTCCATTTTTCCCTCACCACAGACACAAAGAACATCAATGTGAACATGTTCCAGAAAGTATTTCAACTGCCTCCTTATTTCAGTGCTTTTCTGCTTCTTAAATTTTCCAAGCTGGTGAAGCCAGAAAAGCGAGAAAGTCAAAAGCAGTTCTTCACTCTCTTTGTATTGGAAAAAAAATTTGAGCTGAAAAAACAAGCCTAGCATGTCTCCGTCTCTCAAATAAACCATTCTCCTACAAGACAATGACGTTAAGCCCACCACTCCATCGCATCGCCTCCAAGCGTTCGATCCTCTTCCCTCTAAATTCCAAGAACAAGCTCTCTGGCCTGACCGGCGTTAGCGCCAAGGTTTTCTTCTTTTGGCTCAGCATCTGCGAGGCGACTCGGAATAGTGACAATCTTGAATTCAGCGGTTTTTCTTATTGGCAATTTTTACGAGTGCCCGTACTGGGCTGTGGGTACCCAGCTTACCTTATATTTATTTTTTTCGTCGGTGCTTCAATCAAGATCGAGAATTGAAGGAGGCGACGTTCGAAGGCTGTTTTGTTAAACAGGTAAGGGTACCCAACGGTTAAACCCTTACCCTACCCTAATTAGTTACAGGTAAATTTTGCCTGGTAATTTTTATACCCATATAGTTACTACCCATGGGTACCCAAGCCCATGGGTATTTTGCCCATCCCTACTCCGCCTGTAACACCCCAGATATTCAAGGAAACAAAAAAAAAAAACCATTTTACCTTATTAGGTCAAATGTTGAATTTTTGTTATGGACCTCGTTGGAGAATCCTTAGAAGACCACTATGGAGGTCTCGAGCTACTGAATACATAGAGAGGCGGCGCGTTGAAAACGGAGAACAAAGGAGTAAGTTATTGGCTTACAAAGGATAAGGGTATTATGGTAATTATGTGATGAAGGGTAATTTGGTAATTTCACATTTTAGCATGTGAATCATATGAACTTTTTCCAGAGAATTCTCTAACTCTCCCTCCACAATTCCTCCACCGACATACCAATTTATATATATATACGTGTGTGTGTGTGTGTGGGGGGGGGGGGGGGGGGGGGGTGTGTGTATTTAGGGGAATTCAGTGGTGGAAGGCTGAATAAGAGAAATTGAAGAGCCCACCACCGTGAGGAGAAAGAGAAGAAACCAGGGAGAAAAATGAAGAAAAAAAATGAGGAACAGAGGGAAAGAGGAAGAAGTTGGTGAAATTTGAGAAGAGAAGGAGATGATATCATGAAAGGTTCGAAGGAGCCCATGACTTTCCATTTTCAAAATCCAGTTCGTAGGCCAGTAAGCTTGAAATTGGATATCGTGGAGTGTTCCTGAGGTTCATACGACCATTCTGAGGTTAAAAGGAAGGCCTTTGGACGAGGAGGAGCTATGAACCACTCCTAGACTCCATAGCCGAAACTAGGAATTGGAATGTGAACTCGAGGTAATTTCTTCTGATTTTAAGGTTATAGATTGACTTGTAGGATTGAATAGATGTGTTTAGATGCTTAAACAAGAAAAACAGACAAGGAAAAGTGGTTTTAGAGCAGGGTCATGTCGCTGGGTCAGATGACCCGAGTTTCAGACACGGCCAAAAGTTAGGGGTGACACGGTAGCAGGCGCGTGGGCTTCACACGCAGCCACTTGAGGTGGCGCATGAAGGTAGGTACTGCATCTCCTGACGGTCAGATCAACACGAAAGTTGTTCCTTTTAATTTTCTGAATTTAATTGTGTAATTGGGGAATTAATTGAACAATGTTGTGATTTATTTCCAAATATCAACCTTTTAACCTTATATATATAAATTAACGGATTATTGTGATAGTGTTAAATATCAATGAAGAATAAATTAATGATTCTAGAAAAATTTTAGAGGTAATTTATGTTCCTAAAATATCTCATGATGAATTATAGGATAAGATGTGACATATGTGATTGTATTTTAATATGTCTTGAAATATATATATATATATATATATATATATAAGTATGTTTGTGACTTAAGAGTAAATTATGGAGTTTAACCTTAATAACTCTTATTGATAAATCTCAATTATAATTCTTGATGAGTAGAAGGGTTCATGAATAAAATTTAAACTAATTGAGTACTTTGGAAGAATATGATATATTTATGGCGACAAATTAAGGATATGGTTAATTGGAAATTATTTGTTTGTAACCATATAATAAGATAAAAATATCATAAATTTAGGTATTTGTGTGACTAATAAAACAAAGAAGAGAATTTAGCTAGTAAATTCCACCACTGGCAGGAAATGGACGGACGTGAGTGGTAATGCCGCATGGTGGAAGTAATTTGGTTTAGAGAATCAAAATCCAAACGAACTAACTTTGTGTGATCCCTTGTTTGATAAGACGTTGTCAGAAGGGAGTAAGGCCGATCCGATTTTTCACGAAAAATTGGGAGAGTCCTGTCAACTTGGTTTCAGAGCGAGACTTAACGTCCTATTTGAGATCTAAGTGTTTAAATATTACATGAAAATGGCCCCATGATGCATTTAGAATGATTTCAAAATTATGCAATATTTGAAACTCATGTTTTGCGAGTTTTTCCTAACTGATACTTTCAATTAGGATTTCAATATTAACTGCCAATAAATTTTTGAGATTTTTAAATGAATTTTGAACTATTTTACGAGGCTTCGCACAACTTGTATTTTGTGTGTGAAACCAAGTTTTGAAAAAAAAACAATGATCTAATTTGTAGAATCGGTGTGATCTTGGTGATAATTGGTTGATTATGAAATTGATGTTTTTATAACTACCATTAATTTTCGGGAATTCTAAATGTTATTTGTGGTTTATATGTGATTGTGATTTTAATTGATTACTTTTATGGAAAGAGCTACAACACACATTATACACAATATTACAAATATGTAGTTGGATTAAATTATGAATTTGAAATTGATGTTCGGGTTGTTACAAATAAGTACATGCTGAAAAGATTTGACTTTATGTTTTAACTATATACTTGATAATTGTTCTAGAACTAATTAAATGTTTGGTTGCACGATCTATAAAGTCAAACAAAACAAAATGTGTTTGAACTTAAGTACAAAGTTGAAATATGAATAAAGTGGTTGTGATTTGAGGCACAAATGTACATAGTAAATATACGTTTCTTGGTAGTATGAATATTTGTGTGCAGGGATTTTGGAATACCGGTTGATACTCGAATAATGTACTTCGATTAGTTGTGTGAAGTGGTGGACGGTCTCGGACGTCGAGGTAATACTTCGTAGTTCTCGAGATCGGTATTGTGATGCCCGAGACTAGTATTGTGATGGAAAGTCTCGAATGTTGAGGTAATGCTTCGTAGTTCTCAAGATTTGTGGGCAGCCTCAGACGTCGAGGTAATGCGCTATAGTTCCTGATACTGGGACCACAACTCAGACATCGAGATAATGCTCCGTAGTTCCTAAGCTAGTCCACACTCGGACATCGAGCTGGGCGTCGTAGTTCCCGACTGGGACATTAAGCTTGAGGCTCCGGTTCCTGAGCAAGTATGTGGTATGTTACCAGTTAGTGCACTTGTGATGTGATAACATAGGTGGTACTTGTGCATTGATGATGAGTTGGTTGTATGAGAATTTGTGGTGTGCTTGCCTGCAAGGCAGTGGTTGTTGCTTGTTGCTCTGCATTAAGGAATGGTAATTGTGACATGGGTAGTTTTATGTGATACTAGTTATGGTTCAGTTGTGTGGCATTATTATGAAGGTATCTTAGTGTCTATCATGATGATTGTTGTGTGAATTCTGTGTTAATTGTTGTGATGATTGGTGTGCCGGTTGTTGTGGCTTCTGATGTCTGTTGCATTCTAGATTGTGACATGAGATTATATGATATTGGACTATGGTGAGTTTTATTTCTGGTTGGTTTTCTGGATGTATTAGATGGCATTTTTTATGGAGTTCGTAATTGAGTTGTGTTTTTTCTCAAGCCCAAAGTTCTAATTATAGGTTTGGTTGAGATATGATATAAGGATATAGTTCTTGATAATTGTAAGTGGAATGTTGTAATAACTTCCTAGAATATGGGCTGATATGTGTGATTTTGTGTTAAGAGGGAATTATGTAGATCCGTATAATAAGTAACCCGAGAGTGAAAATTGTAGTAATTGTTAGTATATGGGACCTAAAGTTAATTGTTAAACTAGTTCCAAATAGAGACAGTAATTTAGGCATTAAGATAATAAAAAGATCTCATATTGGATTCGATAAGTACAATAGTAAACTCTGTAAATTGATACGCGGTTTCAGAGATTTTGTGATATCATATAAGGTTAGATTAATCTCTTAGATGTAAAAATGTTAGCGTGTATGATTTTGATAAATAAGAAGGGACTTGTGTGATGATTATGTAAAATAGACTATACTTTGAGAAATCACCTTGTCCTGAATTAATGCTATTTGTTCGCAATCCTTTGGCTAGTAAGAGACTTAAGGACTTGAGACGCCAGTTAATTGAAATAGTGAAAAACCTTTTTGATGGAGTAAAGAATAATATTAGAGTTTGTAGTTTAACTAGTGTTATAGTGACCAAAATATTTCCTTTTGAAATATATTGGACTCTTGATAAGGAAGATTATAGATTGATAGTGGACAAAAAGAAACGTTGCCTGCCTTTATTTTAATATGTGGGATATGATGTTGGAAATCGTTATTTGTAATCTTAAATAGTGAATACGTGAACAATTAGAATTAAGAACGGTTGCTAGCTCAAGGGATACATTGGGATTATACGGGATCTTATAAGTACCAATATTGGATTAACCCGGTGATCTAGTGGTAAAATGAAATCGATAAGTTGGATAGTTTTTTTTTTATCATTTCAATTCTCCAATTTGACTATGGATACAAATTTGGTTTAGTTATAAAATTTTGAGGACAAAATTTTCTATAAGGGGGTAAATTGCAACGCCCCGGATACTCAAGAAAACGAAAAATGACCATCTTACCCCTATTAAGGTAAATGTTGACCTTTTGCAATGTATCTCGTTAGAGAATCTTGAGAAGACCAATGTGGAGGTCTCGAGCTACTGAATACATAGACAGGTGACACGAAAAAAAACGGAAAACATAGGAGTAAGTTATGAGCTTACAAAGGATAAGGGTATTTTGGTAATTATGTGATGAAGGGTAATTTGGTAATTTCACATTTTAGCATGTGAATCATATGAACTTTATCTAAAAAATTCTCTACCTCTTCCTCCACAATTCCTCCACCGACATAACAGTTTATATATATATATAAATATATATATATATATATATATATATATTTGTGTGTGTGTGTGTGTGTGTGTGTATTTAGGGGAATTCGGTGGTGAAAGGCCGACTAAGAGGAAATTGAAGAACCCACCACAGTGAGGGAGAAAGAGAGGAAACTAGCGAGAAAAATGAAGAAATAAATGAGGAACCGAGGGAAAGAGGAAGAAATTTGTGAAATTTCAGAGGAGAAGGAGATGATATCGTGAAGGGTTCGAAGGAACTCGTGACTTTCCATTTTCGAAATCCAGTTCCTGGGCTAGGAAGCTTGGAACTGATATTGTGGAGTGTTCCTGAGGTTCATACGACCCTTCTGAGGTTAAAAGGAAGGCCTTTGGACGAAGAGGAGCTACGAACCACTCCTGGACTCCATAGCCGAAAACTGGGAATTTGGAATGTGAGCTCGAGGTAATTTCTTCTAATTTTAAGGTTATAGATCGACTTGTAGGATTGAATAGATGTGTTTAGACGCTTAAAACAAGAAAAAAAGACAAATAAAACTAGTTTTAGAGCCGGGTCGGATCGCCAGATTGGACACCCAAGTTACAGACCCGTGAGAGGTTAGGGGTGACACTGCAGCAGGCGCGTAGGCTTCATGCACAGCCACATGAGGTGGCACGTGTAACGACCTGTCCCGAATTTACGGAATTATCGAGAATTAATCGAGGATTATCGGATGTTCGGGGTAAAATGACGATTTTTCCCCTAGAAGGGGAAAATGATGACTTTTGACTCGAAAGGTAAAATGCACGTGGAACAAGGTCTATTATGTAAATTGAGATGACACGAGTCCGTAGACATGCAGCACGTCGAGATCGAAAAATCATATGGGAAAGTTACATGTCAATGAAGGTTCGATCGAATTTTAGGATGCACGTATTTCGAAAAGAGTTGACTTTTGTTTTGTTTTTAGTGGCGCAAAATATCAAGCCTGGACCAATCGATAAGTGACAACTCATATTGGCCCATCATCCCATCTACGTGCATCCCCCTTATTTGTTCGAACAACCTGAAACTCATATCCCCATTTTCCTTTGTCATCTGGTGCTACTTGAGAGAGAGACAGAGTGAGAGGGTGATTCGAGGGAGGCTGACGGTGAAGGTGGAGGCACGAACGGACTGGCTGGAACCAAACCCATGTAAAAATCTATGGGTATTCAAATGGTCTTTTGATTTTGGACGTTTAAAACCAAAAACTAAGGCTCTGTACATGTTCTTTGAGGCTGTACGAGTTACCAAGAATGAAAAATTATGGAAATGGACGCGTGAACTGGCTCTAGGACGAGGTGGAAATTGGCCTTGAAGGATCGAAGTGGACAAGTGTGTTTCTGGTCCTTTCTTATGATTTTAAGGCCATGGATGTGTTTCTGGGTGAAGACGATGAGATTGGTGAAAAATGGAGTGATTTGGTGGTTGAATGAGGGAGAACGGATTGGGTGAAGGTCGCGGGTCAAATGACCCATTATAGTGGTTCGGGTCAACCAGGCCAGAGCTTCACATCAGACCACGTCATCATATCAGGCCATGTGACCAACCAGAGGGTGACACATGGCTAGGTGTCAGTCTAGTCAGAAGCTACTATAGCAGTGCCACGTCAAACTTGACAAACCACGTGGATCAGTGAGATGGTGCCACGTGGTATGGTGTCAGTAGTTGTTAGATGAAGAGTTAGCTGACGTGGCATTCCACGTCAGCCTTGTCAGACCACGTGGACCAGTGAGGTGGTGCCACGTGGCAGTGTGTCAGAGAGGTGTCAGACTTGTTAGTGACACGTAGCAGTGATGACGTCAGTGGGTGATGTCATCATGTGACGTGGTAGTGTCAGAGGGTGACACGTGGCACCAATCATGGTGTGCCGCGTGGCTGGTTGTCAGACATGTCAGGCTGACGTCAACGGATGATGTCAGGCTGGCGTCAGCGGATGATGTCAGCACGACGTCAGCGAATGGTGTCAGCACAACGTCAGCGGATAGTGTCAGCACGACGTCAGTGAATGAAGTCAGCATGACGTCAACTTTGACTAGGCGTGTGTGAGATTTGACTGGGGCATATAGGCGCATGGGCACGAATTTTGAGGTCAAATTGGCCTTGTTTGAAAGGTTTCGGCGATTTGAATCCAATTGGTGGTGTTTCACGACCCATTCTAATCCCATCGGGATTAACACGGGATGTGCCATGCTCCCGTCTAACACGAAGTGTCAGACAGAGGATAATTTAAACCTTCAGCCTGACCAGCTTCCGGAGAGCGCCAGGATCCGGTGGAGGAGTGTGATGTCTCGGTCTCTGCAACAGTCTGCATCCGTAATTAACTTGAAGAGCATTAAAAACATCAAAAGGTGTGAGTGGACGAAAATCAATAAGTTCATAAAAACACATTTCATCAAAAAGGCATTTATACGCTTCACTAAAAAGCATGCATGCATACGAAAATCATTTACCGAATCATATTAAAATAACCATTATTAGGGTCTCATTCCAAATTCTGTAAATCCAAATCATACGGGCCCCTGTCCAAAACCATTAAACACAAATCCGTAAACACATCAGCCATATTTGGTAGCCCTGTTAATTAGTTTTTCGGTTCAGTTTTTTTACCGAAATCGAAACCGAATGGGGAACCAGTCTGGTTTTCCCTCCAATGATCGAATTAAACCAAAACCAAATATTCGGTTTGGTTTGGTTCCAGGTGAAAATTGATTTTTTTCTGTTCAATTCGGGCAAATCGGTTCGGTTTTCTTCAAAGCCGATTTTTTTGTTCTTTTATACAATAATCAATATTTATTACCGAATTAATGTCCATTACAACTAATCATTGTTCATTAAAAATAAAAAAAAAATCATCAAAACATCAAAATCCACCTAAAATGTCCATTATAAACAACAAAATCATCAAGTCATCACAATCCAACATAGAATGTCTATTACAAACAATAAAATCATCAAAGCATCAAAATCGAATAAAAAAAGTCCATTACAAACAATAAAAATAGCAAGATTGCAAAATCAAACCATCCAAGTTAACAAAATAGTAGAAAATATCATGAGAAAATCAGTAAGGCATGAAGTCTCAAGGATTGGACTTCTGAGGCACCTTCGCACGACCATTTGCTATTTCTACATATATGACATAAGAAAAGTTAATTATCTACATAAATTCAGAATTAATAACAAACAAATGTATTAGAAATAATAAAAAGATACAACAATTACCTTGTGCAAGGGCATGATAACACTCAACTTCATCAACATTCGGCTCCAAATGTAATGCAACATTAATACTCATAATGTAACGACCCATCCCTAATTTTAAGAATTAATTAGGACTTAATGACGGATTAGCGAGACTAATCGGGAATTAACCGAGGATTAACAGACGTTCAGGTAAAATTACGATTTTGACCCTAAACGAAGGCAAAAAGTTGACTATTGACCCGGATGCTCCAATAGCCAAGGGCCAAGGACTGTTACGTAGATCGAGTCGATACAAATCCGTAGGCAGGTGGCACGTCGAATTCGGACGTTCGACGGAAAAGTTACAGTTCACGAAAATTCGAATAAACTATTGCACGTTTTACGAGACGGAGGCCTTTTTGACATTAAGTGGGCCTAGATTTTTAGGACAGGCCCAATGGATGAATGAAAAGTGTCATTCATTCATTCCCCATCATTTTCCTGTTCATGCATATCCCGTCCCCTTTGTGTTCGACCATTTCCCCACCAAACCCAATCAACCCATCCAAGCCAATCCAAACCCTTCCCCCATCTGATCATGTTTGAGACCAAGAGAGTGAAGTGAGGGCAGGATGATGATGGTGGCTGGCCAAGGATGGCGTCGTCGTGGACGGCAGAGGACCCCAGTGCACGGTAAGCTGGGTTTTGCCCATTTTTCATTATTTTTATTTTGTACGTTATGGGCTGTTTTAATCGATTAGAATAGGTTTATTAGGTTGTTTAGGAAGTTTAGAGATGGTTTTGAGTTGTGGTTAGTGGCTGAGAAGCCCTGGGGAAAAACTGGGATATTGAACCGTGAGGGAGGAAATTGAACCGACGGGATTTTGTGGGGTTTTGGCGATTTTAATTGCATATTTAGGTTTCTAGGATCGAAATATGAAGCTTAGGATTGGTTAGGAAGAAAACGGATGAAGAATGGAAGGTTTAGGGGCCTGAACCAATCACGCCAGTTCAGTTGGACCGGATTACAGTGGCCGAACCGGACCGGCCAGTCGGACCCGGTCGGTTGGAGGACAGGGATGACCCTGTGCTGGCGCGGGAAGCCCATGCGCAGGGCCATCCGGCGGCTCGTGAGGGCGCATGTCCCACTTTTTGGGGAAAGTTCCAACCTGTAATTTCATCTATTCGATGTAACGAACATTTTGGGACTGGTTTCGAGTCGATCAGACATCGTCTCGTTATAGTTTGGGAGGTCCGAATGTTTAGGATCGCGTTTAAAAAAATAGTTAAAAATCCCGGAAAATTAGGGGGCTTTAGTGAGGGGTTAATTAAGTAGTTAGTAACCCTATATTTACGATTTGGACAGGTTTGGGAGTCCCGGTGACGGTGATTGTCCTGGGAGAGGCTTATGGTGCGCGTATCGAGGCGCAGCTTTGGACGGTCTGTGAGTGGACCTTTCTTTCTAAATTGATGCATGCATAAATGTTTTATAAGTGTTTTAGAATATGTTTTGTGATGCCATGAGTGCATTTGTTGTGGTAGCTTAGTCTTTACGTATTTGCACTGTAACACCCCGGACATTCGAGGACTTTAATATTGTAATTTAATGTATCAATTGACGTTTTTACCCTTGTTAATGGTATGGCCAAATTGTTGACTTTTTGATTGGTGGGTCAAATGGACCTTGACCAATGACCGTGACGTAGTTCGGGACGTCACGAGTTCATAGACAGGTGGCACGTCCATTTCGGACGATCAGGGAAAAAGTTGTGACTATCGGAAGTTCAGGGGCATTACCGTAATTGTGACGGTTAGGGCGAAAATGTTGACTTTTCGTTTAACAATTAATTTTCACACGACTCCAGGACCGATAGGTAGGTCTAGACGTCCTGAGTCCGTAGACAGGCGGCACGCCGAAATCGGACTTCGTATGGCTGAGTTACGGGTCTAGAAATTGAAGGGCAGTTTGGTAATTATTTGAACCAGGGGCATTTTGGTCTTTTTGCCCTGGTTACTGTAGCAAACCGCGGGGGTCATGGGCGGCACCACCATGTGCGGTGGCTCTGAGTGCGATTTATTTACTGGTGAGTGTGGGTTGGTAAGTATTGATTGTTTAAACTTTTTTGAAGCATCAAACGTGGTCTGATTCTTCCAGCTACACGACCAAATTGATTAATCAAAATTCGAAGCTTTTGGGGGACAAATTTCAGTGGACAAATTGGACACCCACGAGCCTCTGGGACGGCTTGAATTTGTTTAAAACTGATTAGGACATGAGTGAGCATCACTCTGATGGAGAGATAACTGAGAACGGGTGAGGAAAACCAGAGAAGCCATTT
Organism: Prinsepia uniflora; assembly: GCA_032719365.1. Taxonomy (NCBI): domain Eukaryota; kingdom Viridiplantae; phylum Streptophyta; class Magnoliopsida; order Rosales; family Rosaceae; genus Prinsepia; species Prinsepia uniflora. The sequence goes on from CM064874.1 coordinate 34,306,212, forward strand.
CTGGAAAAATTGGAGGGAAAATCGGTTTTTGATTTCTGGTGACTGTTGGACCAAACCAAGGCCTGGTTTAGTCTTCTGGGAGTGTTTGGAACTCAACCGCATCAAAATCGAAGGCCATCAGCCATGGCTGAGCTGGGACGGTGACTGCTATTTTCAGGGAAATCACAGAGCTTGGGACGACGACCTTCAGGTACTTTCAGACACAATTGATTGTTCATTTTGGTCCGTTTTGATCCTGTTATACTTCCTGTGAAGTTAATTGGACAATGGGTTTGAAACCAGTGAGTTCTGGTGATTGACCCGTTTGGATGATCACGGGTCGAGGGGCCGTTTAAGGATTGGTTTTGGATAATTAATAACTCAGAACTTAAATTAGATGTTTAAATAACATGTTAGGATCAAATTGGATTGAAATCAAGTAGGAATTGACGGGTAATTAACCAGTTCAAGCCGCGGGTGGCAGGCCCGAATTACAGACAAACGGGTGAAGGTGCTGACACTGTAGCTACAGTGTCAGGCGCGTGACTTTCACGCGCAGCCACTTTGGGCGGCGCGTGAAGGCGCGTTGGGGCTTATCTCCGATCACAATCAACATGACTTTTATTCCTCTCATCATTCTGAACATTTGTGGTGAATTAACCATGTTGATCTGAGATAGTTTGAAGGGTCAGGTTAGGGTCGGTTGCCTCGGGAAACGTGTTGACGGTTTCCCCGAACCGGCTTCTGTTTCGAACTTTCTTTTGAATAAATATTAAGGACTTGTAGTGACCCTTACGTGTGAATTGTACTGAGAGGAATTGTACGATAATCTCGGTACAGGTCCGTACGCGCAGATTCGCAGCGGAATCGTACAGTGAGTGGGCCCGTTTTCATTAAACCCTTGCATGCTTAAATGTTTTCTGATTTACTTATATGTTCACATGCTGGAATCTATAAATGGTTTTGATGATATTGAGATTTCGGTTATGGCACGTTTCACGGTATTTGGGCATGAGACCCGTTTGATGAAACGTAACGATCGGTTCAGATTTTACCTATGTATACATATATGTTTGCATGTGGATATCAATAAAATGTATTTGGTACTGCACTGTATAGATCCTTCCATATTATATTGTCTCCTCCGGATGAGGTACCCCGGAGAGGTCACGGACGTCTAGAACGTCCAGCGTCTACGACGCTAAGCATCGGGGATGCTGTAACCGAACAGGGTTCGGGGATTGAACTCGGAATTGAGACCCGAGTGGCACGCGTAGCCTTGTGATTGTGACCTTATTGGACGTCAGGGACGTCAGACATCAGGGATGTCAGATTGGAGTGTATAGTGCAGTGGCTAAAATTATGGTTATGGTTTTATTACATGCCTTATGATTCATATTATACTATTTATGATTTTAAATGATGCTGCATGCATGTTTGGAAAAAGGAGGGGTAAATTATATGTTTTACTTATCAAACGATTTTATAAACTTGAGTTTCGGTCCACTCACCCTTAATGTTTTTGGTAACCCCTCCAGGTCGTGATACTGAGGTAGAGGAGGAACCTGAGGCTGAGGCATAGATCTACTTCTGCGTACCTGAACCCCTGTTGGGTGGTGTACCCGCAGGTTTACTTTAGAGTCGTGCTCGCAAACTTCTAATTTTGGATTTCATCCCTTGTCTGACATCTGTTTAATTCGGATTTGTTGTATGACTTTAATTTGATTATTTATGCATTTGAGGTTTTGAGGTCAAAATTGGTATGAATTATTGGGTGTCAGACGGGAGCAGGGCACGTCCCCATATGGTTCGAGAGAGGATCGGGGCGGGTCCTGTCATGCACGCTTTTCGAGGTTTTCGATTTTATGTTGTGTCTATGTGTACCGTGTTTTCAATGATGGTTTGATGAACTGGTTTTGGATTTAGAAACATGGAATTGGGCATGAGACCTATTTGATTTACGAACTCTCGGACTTGGGTCCATTTGATATCAGGCCGAGGGCCCCGTTGGTTTACGAATTTGGGCTTGAGGCCCTGTTGGTTGTGAAATAGGGCTTGAGGCCCCGTTGATTTATGGGTTCAGGCTTGAGGCCCCGTTATTTGTGATATCGGGCTAGAGGCCCAGTTGATTATGAAATCGGGCTTGAGTCCCAGTTTGGTTTATGAAATGAGAATTCGGGTTAGAGACCCTATTGAACTGTGGATTTAGGTCGAGGCCTGTCAGATTTGATTTTGAATCGGATTCGAGGAATCTTGTTGAGATTCGGGCATGAGACCCAGTTGAGAAAAAAGTATTTCGAAAATGTATATACCCTCCACATGAGTTGATTGGTCTCCTCCAGACGTCGACCTGGAAAGTCACAATCCACTACCCGGAATGAGTAATCCCCATAGGGAGCCCATTCCAGGAGTGGGAGTTATGATATGGTATCGGACTAGGTCCGGAGATAGCCATCCAGACGTCGTAGATACTGGATGTTGGACAGAGCCTCCCAGATGGAGAATTCCTGGGGGTAGACTCAAAGTGAGACCCCGAGTAGTAAGAATACTTATATAGATGAATCGTGATAGATATCGGGGATGTGTGCCCCGAGTTGGCATCTCATCTGAGATGCCGAGGATGGATTGTGTATATGTATATGTATATGCATATGTATACGAGATTTCACGGAAAGTGATTTGGGGCGGAGACCCCGTGATCTATGTTTTGGAAATGGATTTGTGCTGAGACCCTACTGAGTTATGGCTTCGTTGAGAAGCAGTTTGAAATTATGTTTAAAATGTAAAAGAAAACTGGTTTTATGAGGTTTACGGAGAATGGTTTTGGGCCAAGGCCCTAACGGTTTTGTGAATGCTTTGATAAACGGTTTTTGAAGGCATGCATATTTTTAATGAAGGGCTTAAATGTCTTTTTGTGAAATTGTTTTTATAAATCCTTTGTTTTGTCCACTCACGACTTTGCTGTTTTGAATGCCCTTTAGGTTGATCGCGGATGCGGGCTGTAGCAGAGACTGAGACATCACACTCCTCCTCCGGATCCTGGCGCTCTCTAGTAGTCCCTGTTGGACTAAGGATGGAATTATCCCTGGTCTTACACTTCGTGTCAGACGGGAGCAGGAACGTCCCACGTTAATCCCGGGGGATTTGGGACGAGCCCTATCACATAAGCCAATTTTGAGTACAAATCAATGCCTCCACAACTTCAGGGCTCAACGAACTCCTATCCCGTGCAACTCGCGACAAGATTGGATATTTGGATACCCCGATCTATTTCCACCAACCCAAAATATCAAACGTTGAATCATCAATGGCTTCGATAGGATCTAATAGATATCTATCCAATCATTAGAAATAACTTCCTTCTTTGCCATCCTCCTCATGCTCCTTGCTATAAGATCCGTATCGCCACTCAAACCCACTTTGTCCTTTGCTATTCCAGAGGAGCTGCCACTAACATTGTCCCCTCTTGCAGAATCCCCACTCTCACCGTCTTCATAGAGTTTATCAAGACTAGTCAATAAAATCTTCAATCTAGAAATAGCATGTGCAACCTTATCATCATCATCCTCAAATACCCCTCCAAAACAATCCTCCACAGCATCCAATTTATGACAGGGATCAAGAACAAGAGCTATGAAATAATATTGGTTCATACGCTCCACTTCCCCCCAATACTAGTCAAATTTGGCTTGCATGTTGCTAACAATGCAGACAATAAAACACTCTTCTGTTCACGACGCAAAAGAGTTAAAATCCTATAGACATCAAGTAAAGCACATTGGATTGTGGGTGTAGAGGTGCAACATACTCACAAAGTTACTTAATAAAAGGGTTTCAAATAAGCAGCAAATGAACTTGCTACTTCCCAATCATATTCAAACGGTGGTCCTACCCTTCGATCACTTATAAAATAAGCAGCATAATTCGGATCATCCTCAACTAGGACCTCAAATGCTCCCCGAAACTTAAGAGCTGATTCCAACATCAGATAGGTGGAATTCCACCTAGTACCCAACAACTCTGGGTACAGTCACCCTGCCAACTCATACAACAAAAGGAAATGTTCCCTGAACGTCCCCCTATTCACAACAACCACAACTACAACCACTCTCGATAGTAATGCCTGCCATAACTCGTGCAGACCCAACCACCAGACATTGCTATCGAGACTCTGCATCCAACGGAGTAAATCGCTTGTACTAACTACTCCGTATCCCCACTGCGGTATTCCATTGACAAATACCAAACCTTGGTTACATGTCCAACCAATCTCTAACCAATCTTAACTCGACTCAAACAATGTCGTCTACCAGGTCGTCTATGACCTTAGCTGCACCAACTATCCATCACAACTAGAGTAGTACGCCAACCAACTAGGTCTAACCGATTAACACATTTTCAACTGTAGAGTGCAATCCCATCACCAAAGCTCACATGACATGACCTACCAACGTTCCTGACATAGTGAAAGACGATCCTGACATAACCGTCCCACGGTCAAAACTCTAAAGTACTATTACGTTCATCCCTCAGTAGGGTCCCAGACTACCAAACCACGACAGAGCTATGGCATACTTAGGCATCAAATGCCAAACCAACTATCAATGATTCAATCCTACTAACTACCATACCGGCATCCTAACTATCAGGTTGATAACAAACTGCAGCCCATAGAGACATCACATCCTAGACATGTGCGTACCACGAGAGCAACCCTGCTCTGATACCACTTGTCACGACCCATCCCAATCCCCCCAGAATTAATACGGGATGTGCCATACTCCCGTCTGACACAAAGTGTCAGACAAGGGATAATTTAAACCTTCAGTTCGACCGGCTTCTAGAGCGCGCCAAGATCCGGTGAAGGAGTGTGATGTCTCGGTCTCTGCTACAATCTGTATCCATAATCAACCTGAAGGGCATTAAAAACATCAAAATTTGTGAGTGGACGAAGAGCAATAAGTTCATAAAAACACATTTCATCAAAAAGACATGTATACCCTTCACTAAAAAGCATTCATGCATATGAAAATCATTTATCGAATCATATATTCAAATAACCATTATTATGGTCTCAGTCTAAATTACGTAAATCCAAATCATATGGGCCCCTGCCCAAAACCATTAAACACAAATCTGTAAACACATCAGCCATATGTGGGAACTCAGCCCAAAACCGTAGATCCGAGTATGTGGGTCATTTCCCAAATCCATTTACTATTCATAAAACACAATTTCACAAATCCAAGAAATCATGTTTACCAAATATCATACAACCAATCCTGTCACGGTTTCCAAAGCTACGCGCGTGCTACCTGGGGTCTCAAATCCCAAGTCTCCCCAAGATCCACCTAGGTCAATATCCGCAGATCAATTGTAAGACCCGTGTCCTTGAGGGAACCGTGAACAATCCCACATTCCTGTGAGAGGAAATGGTCTGGGAGAGGATGGTGGTGTGCCTTAAAGGTGTAGGCACACACCTATCTAGCACTAGGCCTTTTGGGAGCTCAAGTGGCTTTGGGGGGGATTGGAACCCCAAAGTTAAGCGAGTTGAGGCTGGTGTAATTCCATGATGGGTGACCCCCTGGGAAGTTGCACCATGAGCTCCCTAAAACAAAACCGTGACGGTGAGGCTCAAAGCGGACAATATGGTGCTAGATGAGTTGGGTCCTGACTGAGGAGAGTCGGGTCCTGACAATTTGGTATCAGGGCCAGACCTCAACTGAGAAGTGTGCTAGTGAGGACGTTGGGCCCTAAGGGGGGTGGATTGTAAGACCCGTGTCCTGGAGGGAACGGTGAACAATCCCACATTCCTGCGAGAGGAAATGGTCTGGGAGAGGATGGTGGTGTGCCTTAAAGGTGTAGGCACACACCTATCTAGCACTAGGCCTTTTGGGAGCTCAAGTGGCTTTGGGGGGGATTGGAACCCCAAAGTTAAGCGAGTTGAGACTGGTACAATTCCATTATGGGTGACCCCGTGGGAATTTGCACCATGAGCTCCCGAAAACAAAACCGTGAGGGCGAGGCCCAAAGCGGACAATATGGTGCTAGATGAGTCGGGTCCTAACCGAGGAGGGTCGGGTCCTGACATCAATGACCCTCCCTGGGGGTTATAATCCATATATGCCTTCCTGAGAGTAAGGTACCCCACGGGAGTGACTCCACTCAGTTAGTGCTCCGTGACTACTCTGAGGTCCACCTAGGCCAACGACCCTCCCCGGAGCAGACAATCCATAATAAAGGATGGTATATGAAAAACCATTTCAAAATCATTCTCAAGACCTTTCAAAGGATCCATGCATGGTCCCCATAGACCATCATGGAACTAGAAATCCATTCTTTCCAAATACAAATCCATTTAGGGTTTCCGAACCCGAAATCACATTTAAAAACCATAAATGGGACTCATGCCCGATATTATAGCCAATTGGGCCTCAAGCCCGATCATGTAATCCAACGAGGCTTCAAGCCCGATTTCGTAAACCAACTGGGCCTCAAGCCCGATTTCGTAAACCAACTGGGCCTCCGGCCCGATGCCATATAAAATCAAATGGACTCGATGTCCGATAGTTAGTAAATCAAATGGGTCTCATGCCCGATTCCATATTTTAAATCTGAAATCAATTCACAAACCAGTTGGGCCTCTAGGCCGATAACGTAACTAAATGGACTTAAAGTCCGAGGGTTTCCAAAACCAATGGGTCTCGTGCCCGAGTTTACCTTTTCAAATCCAAAATCATGACATTAAACTATTACCAAAACCAAAAGCACGTATAACCACAGCGTAAAACCATAAACTTCGATATACGTGCAAATATGTAAATCACCTCTAAATACGTGCAATCATGTAAATCAACAATCCATAATCATCGTGATAGAAATCATATCAATAAAACATATAAATCATTTATGCATGCATCACATTTTAGAAATCAAGATCCACTCATAGACCGTCCTAGTTGCCGCCTCGATATACGTGCCATACGCCTTCCCGGGATAATCATCGTCACCGGGACTCCCAAACCTATCCAAATCATACTAGAGGGTTACTAACTACCTCATTAACCTCTCATTAAAGCCCCGTAATTTTCCCGAATTTTTAATTATTTTTAAACTCGATCATAAACCTTCGGACATCCCAAACTATATCGAAACGATGTCCAATCGACACAAAACAAGTCCCAAAATGTTCGTTACATCAAATAGATTATTTCACATGTTGAAGTCATCCCCAAAAGGCCCCTCACGCGCCCCCACCCGCCGCCCAAAGGGGCTGCACGTGAAAGCCACGCGTATGCACAGTGTCATCCCTAACCTCTCGCTGAACCCGGTCCAGACCGGTTCAGACCGGCCCGGTCCAACCAAACTGGGGTTCATGGTTCAACACCATTTCTCACTCATTTCTCATCCATTTTTAACCATTCTAATCCCTATAGACTCGTCTCAATCCTAGGAACCTATTCATGTGATTAAGACAACGAAAAACGACACAAAACCTTACCTTCTCGATCGAGCACAATTCCTCCATTTTTCACCGTTGTGTCCTCCCGTCTCCGGCCACCCCCAGCCTTGGTTCAGGTCCCATTCGACTCATTTGAAACTCAGAAGCCATTTCCAGTTGTTAGAATAGGTCGACAAGCATTAGAATTGAAAGTGCCATTTTAAATCACAAACCTACCTTTTCACGGTTTGCTGCCCACCGTCCACGACGGTCCACGAAACCGATCCCAGCCGACTTGTATGAGCTTTAGCAACTCTCTAGGGTCATTCAAATCGATCAATGAACTCCCAAAACCAAAATCACGATCATTGAAACAAAACAAGGCTCACGGGTTTCACGACCACCTCCACGACAGTCCACCCCAACAGCCTCCACACCCACGACTCAGTCCCCTCTCTCACTCCCATTCATTTTCATTCATGGCTCACAAGATATTAATGACGATTAGAGGTTTAGTGTGTGGGGAGGGTTCACGAAATTAAGAAGAAAAAGATGAAGAAGGTGAAGGTGTCATGCACGGTGAGGAAGAAAGAGAAATGAGAGGGAAAAGAAAATATAAAATAATAAAATAATAATATTATAATACTTAGATCCACTTTCTAGGGGAAGTCACCAATAGAATGAGTGACACTTGTCACTCACCCAAAGGCCCCACCTATAATATCTACCCAAATATAATTAATTAATATTTTATTCTAATCCCGAGACGTAAATCCCTGATTTCAATTCCGTGACCATAACTTCTCCATTCGACATCTGATTTCGACGTGTCGTATGTCTACGGACTCGTGACGTCCCGATCTATGTCACGGTGATCGGTCCTCGTACGTTTGACTCCCCGAGTCAAAAGTCAACATGTTGCCCACGACTAGGGGCAAAACGATCATTTTACGTCGTCCATCCGATTTCGCTCAACTAATCAACAATTAATCTCACAAATCCATCATTAGTCACTAATCTAATCCCGAAATTCTAGACGGGTCGTTACAACCTTCCCCCTTTAAATAATTTTGTCCTCGAAATTTCAACTATCCTAATTCCACACCCACATCGTGGAAAGGAAATTCGATCTCACATCATGTGTACACTTGTACACCAACTAACCAGAACAAAACTTGTCTGCACCCAGACGTTCCACCAACACTCACGGCGCAACGACTACACCCGACCACGTCGAGTGAAATCGATCACACGATCCGAGTTGATGCCACCCGATAACTCTAACATTCGCTGACATATTCAACTTGATGGTTCCTTTCTCAATCACCAATCTATCCTGAAGTATGCTCCTACTGGGAGTCACCAAATCTCACTCATCGATCCACGTTGACACATCCCACCAAACTGTCGCCGCTTGACAGTCTCCAATCGAAAACTGACACTATACTTACTTGTGGTTACACTAACCACCAATTCATTCAACCTGGGTATACATATACCAACATCTCACTCGACCTATATGTAACTGGACCCATCAGAATCACCCTGACCTAGTGCACATTATCCAATGTCTAGTTCACGTACTCAACTAATCCAATGGTATCGGGACTAAGCTGACTACCAACACGCTCACCAACGTACCCCTGGTATATCCCATATACCGTCTCTAGGCACCACAAGTCAGTTCAGTATCGATCCTCGCACAAGGTACCCCGTACGTACATCCATCCACCAGCCAGCCTACTACATGGTTCGTAGCTAAACACGCTTCAATTCTGGAGCCTATTAGTCGAATCTCACATGAGGCAGGCTATACACTCCCAATTCCATGTCCATTCCAATTCCCCTAGTCACCCGACCAGCATCAACACGTCTACTCCTAAACACGAATTCCAACACTTATCAATCAGACTCACGCCTACCAAGGCATACCCATTCGTGTCGAATGAGCATCCAATCTCACCCACGTCTACCGAGACACACCAAATTCGAACTTATCGGTTACTTGCTCAGTCGATTAACACATTACATTCGATTGACTTCATAGGGAAGCCAATCCCACCATCCACACATCTAAGGCTGACCAAATCTGGCCATGTCGGACACCATTAATACTCATACGGGATTAACCTCGAAAAGAAGTCAGTCCTATCATCTTCATAGCCAAAAATCTAAGACAAATCGTATACACCTCGATTCACTCAACTACCGTCTCATACCGGGTTGACTTCGAAAGGAAGTCGTCCCAACATTCTCGTATCCAAATATCCAAAATAGAGCAATAAACTCTCTACATAACCTAATCATCAAGATCACGATCCAGATTCATCACCACGTTACCCGACCATTAACATCACGATCCTAGATCGTCACAATGCCCATTGTCCACAACATCACAGTACCGATCCACCTAGGATCCACACATGTTCTCCCCCAGCTAACTACCCACCTGAAATTTAGTCCTAGGGTCTTACACCCTCTTGAATTCTTCGTCAGTCACATCACTCCTCAACCATTTCCCATATCTAAATAGACCAGTCAACGACGAGACACGTCGAGACTATGGGTTCTCTCTCCAATTGCCTCATATTGATCCTTGTCATTCCATCTAGGAAAAATCAAGGATCATCCAAGACAATGACATCAAAATTCATCCTACGTGAATGCAACCAAAACTCACTGCACTCACCACGCCATGTAACCCAACATCGTCTGCTACCAAGCATAAAATGAGAAATCCCAATCACCTAACTTCGAAATACCCAACTCCTCCTGATGACACAAAACAACTCGTCGATCTACCCACCAATACACGATCAACGTACCGGTGACAACAACCATCATCTGACATGGCAGAACATGAGAAGTCACCTTAAATGACTTCAAAATACCCATTATCAATGCAGAAATAGGCATTTCCCTCTTCGCCTCAATCACAACCTCTCTCGATTCAGAAGTTCTATCCATGTCAGAACCAACACACTCGGACATCAACCACGTGTCTGTAACAAGTCTAACCCACTACCAAGTTCGTCTATCAGCTTATACCATTTATGTACATCCAAAAGGATGTGGACCATTAGTACTCGATCCTCACGTCTCAATCCCTGCTGGATCCCGTCTAGTCCAACTCTATCCGAGATCCACTGCCGGACCACAGATACCGAGCATGTGCCCATCTCGACGGAGTCACATCCCGACTCGTCACTCATCGTCATCACAAACATCGGCACCAGTACCAACACACAGTATGTGAATAAAACAACCTTGGATCTTTGCTCATACCGAGCAACGACCCCGAACCACTGCTCAAGTTAGAGAATTTCTACCTCCCTCATACCCAACAACGCTGGGTACAGTCACCTTGCAAACTCATACAAGAAAAGGAAACGTTCCATGAACGTCCCCCAATTCACAACAACCACAACTACAACCACTCTTGATAGTAGTGTCTTCCACAACTCGTGCAGACCCAACCACCAGACATCGCTATCGAGACTCCGCATCCAACGGAGTCAATCGCCCGTATTAATTACTATGTATCCCCACTCCGAGATTCCATCGACAAATACCAAACCTTGGTAACCTGCCCAACCAATCTCTAACCAATCTTAACTCGACTCAACCAATGTCGTCTACCAGGTCGTCCATGACCTTAGCTGCACCACCTATCCATCACAACAAGAGTAGTACGCCAACCAACTAGGTCTAACCGATTAACACATTTTCGACTGTAGAGTGCAGTCCCATCACCAAAGCTGACATGACATGACCGACCAACGGTCCTAACATCGTTTGGATGTCAATCCAGTCCTACCCTCATCTCAAATGGGGTTCCCCGAATCCAGCTGCTCCCCGCAACACAATTCACAACTCAAAATGACCTGACCATCTAATGGTAACAACTCCATACTATCGTCATATCTGATCCAACAATATCGTGAAAGACAATCCAGACATAACCGTCCCACGGTTAAAACTCTAAAGTACTATTACGTTCCTCCCTCGGTAGGGTCCCACACTGCCAACCCACAACAGAACTATGGCATACTCAGGCATCAAATGCCGAACTAACTATCCACGATTCAATCCTACTACCTATCATACCATCATCCTAACTATCAGGTTGATAACGAACTGCAGCCCATAGAGACATCATATCCTCGACATGCGCGTACCACGAGAGCAACCCTTCTCTGATACCACTTGTCATGACCCATCCCAATTCCCCCGGGACTAACAAGGGATATGTCATGCTTCCGTCTGACACGAAGTGTCAGATAAGGGATAATTTAAACCTTCAGCCCGACCAACATCTAGAGCGCGCCAGGATCCGGTGGAGGAGTGTGATGTCTCAGTCTCTGCTACAGTTCGCATCCGTGATCAACCTGAAGGGCATTAAAAACATCAAAAGCTGTGAGTAGACAAAACGAAATAAGTTCATAAAAACACATTTCATCAAAAAATACATGTATACCTTTCACTAAAAAGCATGCATGCATACAAAAATCATTTATCAAATCTTGTATTCAAATAACCATTATTATGGTCTCAGACCAAATTCCGTAAATCCAAATCATACGGGCCCCTGCCAAAAACCATTAAACACAAATCTGTCAACACATCAGCCATATGTGGGAACTCAGCCCAAAACCATAAATCCGAGTATGCGGGTCATTGCCCAAATCCATTTACTATTCACAAAACACAATTTCACAAATCCAAGAAATCATGTTTACCAAATATCATACAACCAATCCTGTCACGGTTTCCGAAGCTACACGCGTGCTACCCGGGGTCTCAAATCCCAAGTCTCCCCAAGGTCCACCCAGGTCAATGTCCGCAAATCAATGACCCTCCCTAGGGGTTATAATCCATATATGCCTTCTTGAGAGTAAGGTACCCCACAGGGGCGACTCCACTCAATTAGTGCTCCGTTACTACTCCTAGATCCACCCAGGCCAACGACCCTCCCCGGAGGAGACAATCCATAATAAAGGATGGTATATGAAAAACAATTTTGAAATCATTCTCAAAACCTTTCAAAGAATCCTTGCCCAGCCCCCATAAACTGTCATGAAACAAGAAATCCATTCTTTCCAAATCCAAATCCATTTAGGGTTTCCGAACCCAAAATCACATTTAAAAACCATAAATGGGACTCATGCCCAATATCATAGCCAATTGGGCCTCAAGCCCGATCCTGTAATGACAGGACCTGTTCCAACTGGACTTTGATAACTGTGCCCGGTCCTATTCCCGTCTGACACGTCAACTGAAGCCCTAAACTACCTCTCAGCACTTGTTAGGCAAGGGATGACTGGATCGATTTCTGCTCATGCCTCCGCCTCTCGATTTGCCCCGAATCTTGTGCCACGGCCTACAGGGTCATCAAAACAGGAAAGGTGTGAGTGGACAAAAATAATATCATTTAAAAATACATTTCAAAATACATCATTTACCCTCCAGTTTATCAAACCATGCATGCATAGAATCAAACATATGAATCATTTCACGAAACCATTTTATCATAAAAAAAGCACATAACTCGAGAATTACACATCCGAGGGTCCTCTGGGAATTACACATCCAGAGTTATCATCCTGCTGGGAATTACACGTTCAGCCCTGTTGGGAATTACACATCCAGCCTCACCGGGAATTACACATTCGGTCCCTCCGGGAATTACACATCCAGAGTCACTTCACTTCGGGAATTACACATTTGGGGGCACTGAACATCAATACAAAATCAAAAGCTTTATTTCAAAATCGGCATTAAAACCATGTCAAAACCATTTATCACGAAGTCTCATGCCCAAATCTTATTTCTCGTAAATCCGTAATATCATTAAATAATTCAATGTAAGTAAATCCGTAATATCATATCCGAAATCCATTCAATTCCATAAAATCATCATGAACTCATAATCCAAGTCAAAACATCCTTTTAAAATCCCGGGCCTAGCCCAAAATCATCAATTATACTTTCCTCATAAAACGTGCCCAAAACACTGATTAAAATAATCATTAAATTCAGTAAATAATCGTATCAAATCATCAAGCAACTATTTCAAATCAAATCATGCCATAAATCATGTAAAACATTTAACTATGCATGCATATCAGTTTATAAAACAAACGTTCACTCACACACCGTCCAAACCGCTCGCTTTCCGAGCTGCACGCGTTTCCGTAATTTCTGGTACCTTCCAGGAATTCCAAGTCCTGCCCAAATTCATCATTAAGGGTCACTAGTGACTTAATTAACATCATATTAATTTCCCATAATTTTCCAGGAATTAATTACGAATTAAAAACGCTACATAAACCTTCGGACTCTCGAAACAATATCGAAACGGTGTCCGACTGACTCGAAACCAACGCTAAAATGTTCGTTCCATTACATAGAATAAAAGTCATGTTGACCTCACCTCAGGAATTGTGCCCACGCGCCCTCATGCGCCGTCGTGAGTGGCTGCGTGTGAAACCCACGCGCATGCACAGTAACTGCTACAGTGCATCGTCCTCACCCAATTTTCCTGCAAATGGATCCTTCGACCGGCGACACAACCCGGTTAGTTTTCCTTCAATTCGACCTTGTTTTTTTCAATTCTTTCATTGGATCTCTTATAATACATCTTAATTGAAGTTCTGCATAATTTAATTTACACGGTTCACACTAAAACCCACAATTCTCCAAGTTCATACCGTCGAATTCAAATTCCCAATTCATCCAATTCAACCTTAATTGTCCTTTCTAATTAGCCAGAAAGTATCATTAGATTAACAAACACATAAATCCAATATCAATTTGGGAATTCCTCACCTTCAATTACACGAATTATATTCGAGTTTCTCAGAAATTTCGCAGGGCCTGTTCTTGATGGTTTCTTCGACAATTGCCTTCGTTTTTTATGTGGTTCGACTCGAAATGGTCCCAAAAGACTGATTCTAGGCTTACTTCGACTTGGGTTAAGCTAAAACTTAGAAATCGAATCTCAATTTCTCCAAGCACGAATTCGGGTTTTCCTCTCGTTTTTATGGTTTCCTTTCTGTTCTCTCTCTGTTTCCCTCTCGTTTTTCACTCACAAATTCCCACCTAATCTCACTATATCTCTGGTTTCCTTCCTAATCAAAATGGATTGGAAATTTTGCACAATCATTCACTCATCGTTCATATCCTTTGTGTTTGAGTTTTCCAATTTCAAGCGGCAATCTTGCCACTAAGTAAATTTTCCCAGTGATAGATGTCACTAAACCACATGACTAAGGCGGTGGACGGCTGAATCAGCCAATTTTCCCACCAAATTACCTTTTTACCCTTTGCTTAACAAATTACCAAAATGCCCCTAATGTTCCAAGGTTCGTAAGTTTTCCATCCGAACTCCGATTTTGGCATGCCGCCTGTGTACGGACACAGTGTCTCGGGACCTACCCAACGGTCATGGCCAAAAGTCCAAAAGGCATCCCGAACAAAAAGTCAACTTTCAGCCTCCTAACCAAGGGCAAAATCGGCATTTTATATCCAACTTTTCCAATTTTTCCCTTTTCGAATTTTGGGTCGTCACATGTAATCCAACTGGGCCTCAAGCCCGATTTCGTAAACCAACTGGGACTCAAGCTCAATTTCATAAACCAACTGGGTCTCCGACCCGATGCCTTATTAAATCAAATGGACTTGAAGTTCAGTAGTTCATAAATCAAATGGGTCTCATGCCCGATTCCATATTTTTCAAATCCGAAATCAATTCACAAACCAATTGGGTCTCTGGCCCGATAACGTAACTAAATGGACTTCAAGTCCGGGGGTTTCCAAAACCAATGGGTCTCGTGCCCAAGTGTACCTTTTCAAATCCAAAATCATTTCATTAAACCATTACCGAAACCATAAGCATGTATAATGTAACAACCCGTGCCTTCAAGAATGGTACAACTGTAATTTTTGTAAAATATTTGTATAAAAGGATGATTTTGCCTTTGTGAATAGTGTGCCAAAAGTTGACTTTTTGATTTGTAGGTTGAACGAGCATTGATCATTGACCGTGACGTAGTTCGGGACGTCACGAGTCCGTAGACAGGTGGCATGTCCGATGTGGACAATCGGAGAAAAAGTTATGATGTTCGGAAGGTTGAGGGCGTTACTGTAATGTTGGTTAAATAGAGGAAAATGTTGACTTTTTATTGGACTTTTGGTTTTCACATAGACCGAGGACCGTTAGATAGGTCTCGACGTCCTGAGTACAACGATAATGTTGGTTAAATAGGGCAAAATGGTAATTTCGAACCTAGGGGCATTTTGGTCTTTTCACTTTGGGCCAATCAGATAAGGCCAGTTGGATTAGTGGGATTGGATATTTTCTTTCTGTCCAGGGAGAGTTGGACACGTGGTGGGGAACTAGAGGTTTCTAGGAGTGTTTATTGTGTGCACGGCCACAAATTTCACACTTTCAAAACCGTGCAAATTGTTCCTTTAACAGAAACAGAGGGAGAGAGACGGTGGGGTTGCTGATCGATTCAGTGAGTGTGTGAGGTCTTGTGTGAATTGGTGAGAGTGACAAAGAGAAGTAAGGAACTAGTGAGTGACTGGAGAGTGGAAATCGTGCAAAGAACAACGAGGGTGAGAGGTTGGAATCTCAGGGAAACAGAGAGGTGTCGAGGGAGTTGGTGGTGGTCTTGCCGTGTTCTGATCCAATCAAGGCTGAGAGGAAGCTAGGATGGTTGAGGGAGACCCAGTGGACACGGAGGTGCACGGCGATGCGAACGGCGGAGGACAAATCGACGGTAAGCCCAAAATCTCCTGTTTTTCCCGTTTTATTCATTTCAATAATTGTGGCTTTGGGGGATGAGTCGATGGTTTCTGTGAGTTTTGTGAGACTTAGTAGGTTCCTAGGAGTCGATTAAGGTTGCTTCCGTGACGGGGGAGTGTCTGGTTGGCTGGGAACCGAAACAGGGGTTTCGGGTAGTTTTGGTTCGAGGTTGCCGACGACGGCTTAGAGGTCGTGATTCCTCGATTTTAGGATTGGAAATGGTTGCTGGGAATTGGACGAAGCTTCTGAGATTGAAAGGGTTGGATTTGGACAGGAAATGAGGGAAAACCGGTCACACCGGTTCGGTTCAGCCAGCCCGGTTCGAACCGACTGACTCGAGGTTGAAGACGACACTGTAGCAGGCGCGTGAAGCCCACGCGCAGCCACTTTGGGCCGCGCGTGAGGGCGCGTGGGGAGGAATCTGAGGAACCTTCCAACTTGGTTTTGAGTCTAAATGTTGTAACGAATCTTTTAGGACAAGTTTCGTGTCGATCGGACATCGGGTCGGGTTTGTACGAGGATTCGAAGGTTTAGGGTTATCGTTTAAATTGCGTTTAAAATTCCGAAAAATTGGGAAAATTAGGATAAGCCTTAATGAAGTGTTTGTGACCCGATTGTGTGACTTTTGACAAGACGGGACACTCCTGAGACGGTTGAGGAACGTACGGAGCGCGATTGACGCTTACGGATTTGTGAGTGGACTCGTTCTCTTTTAACGAGCATGCCTAATTGTTTTTATCTACATGTTTTATGTTTTTAAGCATATTTTTATGATCAATGCCTATATTATATCTGTTTTACTTATTGCACGTTTATCGAGATAATTACGGGTTTTAGCACATTTTTCGAGAAATGTCATATATGTGTTTTCCATGCCATGCTTTTTATTACTGATTTCGTGACAGGACCCATCCCAATCCCCCCGGGATTAACGCGAGATGACCCTGCTCCCGTCTGACACGGAGTGTCAGACAAGGGATACTTCCGACCTTTGCCCTCCCGGGCTATCAGAGTATGCCAGGATCCGGAGGAGGTATGTGATATCTCGATCTCTGCTACAGTCCACACCGTATCCAACCTGAAGGGTATTAAAAACAGAAAGACTGTGAGTGGACAAAAATAAAGAATTTATAAAAACATTTCATCAAAGACCTTTATACCCTCCACTAAAAAACATGCATGCATAGTAAAACCATTTATCCAAACACATATGTTAAAACATCCACAATTAGGGTCTCAGCTCCAAAATTCTGTAAATACAAGTTATACGGGCTCCTGCCCAAAACCATTTACAGAAAACCATAACACAGTGAACATATGAGGGATCTCAGCCCAAATCCATTTATCATTATAAACACAATTTTCCAAAACCAATTGAAATCATGTTTATCCATTATATTCATATCCAGAACCTGTCACGGTAAAATAAAGCTACACGTGTGCTAACCGGGGTCTCAAACCCAAGTCTCTCCAGGGTCCACCCAGGTCAATGTCCGTAGATCAATGACCCTCCCTGGAGGTAACGAACCATGCCCATCCTGAGAGTAAGGAACCCAACTGGGGGGCGACTCCACTCAGTCAGTGCTCCGTGACTACTCCGGGGTCCACCCAAGCCAACGACCCTCCCCGGAGGAGACAATCATATATATAGGATGGCATATGAAAAACCTTTTGAAATCATTGTTTAAATCTTTCAAGAATTCCTGCCCGACCCCCATAAGCCGTCATGAACCATAAAATCCTTTTATGGGTTCATGCCGGTTCCCATAAACCGTCGTGACCCGTAAATCCATTTTAAGGATTCATGCCAGTTCCCATAAACCGTCATGAACCATAAAAACCATTGGTAACACATAATTGGGCGCTAGGCCCGAATCCACATAGAAACTGGACCTCCGGTCCGAATTGTAAACCAACTGGGCCTCCGGCCCGATTCCGTAAAGCAAATGGGTCTCGAACCCGAGTTTATCTTTTCAAATCCAAAACCATTTCATTAAACTATTTCCAAAACCATAAGAATGGAAAATCATAGTAAAACCGGAATCTCGATTTACGTGCAAGCATGTAAATCGCCTCGAAATACGTGAAACCATATAAATCACAAGAATCCAAATCAACATCATAAAATCATATTCATAATCCATTTGTAAATACAAAACCATTTCATTTAGACCAGTAAAGACATACTGCCCCATATAAGCACCGTATAGGGCCGAAACCTCGAAATACGTGTCTATACGTAACCACACATCCAAATGCACTCATGGCATCACAAACAAGTATTTAAAACATATAATAAACATTTATGCATGCACCAATTTAGAAAAAAATGTCCACTCACAGACCGTTCGAGCTGCCGCCTCTATTTGCGTGCCATAGGCTCTCCCGAGCCGATCACTGTCACCGGGACTCCTAAACCTGTCCAAATTTTAATAGAAGGTTAATAACTACTTAATTAACCTCCCATCAAAGCCCCGTAACTTTCCCGAACTTTTAACTATTTTTAAACTGACCCTATACCTTCCGACACCCCGAAAACTATCGAAACGATATCCGATTGATACGAGACCAGTCCCAAAATCTTCGCTACATTGAATAGAAGATTTCTCGTGTTGAACACTTTCCCAAATTATGGCCCAGGGGCCCTCACGAGCCCCTAGAAAGTCGAAAACACTGTTCATCGTCATCCTCCTCAGAACTGAACCAATTACTATTCACGGGCACTGTTCACCGCACAGTTTTCTCGGGTTTTCGGACTGATTCGGGGTCCGTTTGGTCCCATTTTAATCCCTAAATTCCTATTTCTTCATTTCCTATCTAACCCAATCCCTAAAACTAAGAAAAACCACCCGAAACCGAGCTTACATCCGCCATCAATGGTGGCCGGATTTTCTCCGGCCGTTCACGGACATGTCCGGCCATCCCAAGCCCCAAAACTAATCCCATTCTACTGCTAAGGTCCCCAGAAACCTTACCCAATAAACGAAATGGAGTAAAAACCATTAAAACTCAAATTCGAATTTTCAAAGTTTTCTTACCTCACGGCCGAGCTCCGCCGTCCACCACCGTGAGTCACCACCCTCCCCAGTCGTGGCTCGCCGTCCTTCGTCTCTCATCACCCTCTCACGATCACACACACAGCATATGGGTTCATGGTGGTATGTGTGGGTTGTGTGTTTTGAAGAAAAAGGAAGAATGAAAAACATAGGTGGGGTGCGGGTTTGATGAAGAAAATAGAAGAAATGAAGGTGATGATATTGATGGCTGATGAGAGAAGTGAGGATTAGATGATTAGATGAGTGGTGAGGATTTGAGAGATTAGAAGGAATGGATGGTTAGGATTTTAAGTTGTTAAAATTTATTATATAATAATAATTATAATGTTATTTAATTAATTAGATCCACAATTTAAGGGATTGTCCAATGGGATGAGTGACACTTGTCACTCATCCATGGGACCCACTAAAAATATCTGCCTAATCAGATTTCGCCAAATCATCCCCGCCTCGAAGTACGTGCATAGTGAAATCGAACTTCCGTGACCTATAACTCTCCCGTTCGAAGTCCGATTTCAGCCTGCCACCTGTCTATGGATTCGTATCGTCCTTATCTATTTAATAGTCCTCGGCCATCGGACATCCCGGTCAAAAAGTCAACTATTTTGCCTTTTAACCAAAATTACTAAAATGCCCCTAAACTTCCCAACGTCATAACTTCTACTACGAACGTCGGAATTGAACGTGTCACCTGTCTACGAACTCGTGACGTCACGAACTACGTCACGGTCATCGGTCAAAGTCCGTTTGACCGCCCGAATGAAAAGTCAACTTTTTGCCACGACTAGGGGCAAAATGGTTATTTCGCATCGTTCGTCCGATTTCGCCCAACTAACCACGGATTAACCTCACTAATCCTGATTAGTCACTAATCTAATCTAGGAATTCGGGACGGGTCGTTACATTTCGTATGATGATAAATGAGTTTTAAAACATGATTTGACAAATAAGGTTTTCAGTTTTAGAATCGGATTTCGGAAACACGAAATTTGGTTTAAAGGTTGAAAAGTGGATTTCTGGATTTGGGTTCAGAATGACGGTTCTGGATGCCGGAATGGCGTCAGACCAGTGGTTTCAGATTCGGGTTTGGATGTGGATTTAGAAATGGTTTTCAAATGATTTAGATTGGATTTGCTAGATCTGGATATTGGGTTTAAAAACCTGGATTATATATATGACGGGGGCGGGCCCGGATTGAGTTTAAAGACTCGGGAGTTTAAAGACTCGGATATTACGATATTACCCCCGTAGGCCTATTGAGTTTAAAGACTCGGATTACATTTGAGGCCTGGATTGAGTTTAAAGACTCGGATGGACCCAGCAGGTTTGATCAGGACATTACTATTGATACATCTTACTTTTGTGATACACTTTTTGTAACGACCCGTCCCAAATTCTTAGATTAGATTAGTGACTAATCATGATTAGTAAGGTTAATCGGTGATTAGTTGAGCGAAATCGGACGAACGATGCGAAATGACCATTTTGCCCTTGGACGTGGGCTAAACGTTGACTTTTCGTTCAGGCGGTCAAATGCATTTTGACCAATGACCATGACGTAGTTCGTGACGTCACGAGTTCATAGACAGGTGGCTCGTTCAATTCCGACATCCGGGGAGGAAGTTATGACGTTCGGAAGTTTAGGGGCATTTTGGTAATTTTAGTTAAATAGGGCAAATAGTTGACTTTTTGACTGGGATGTCCGATGGCCGAGGGCTGAGGACCGTTATTTAGATAAGGACGATACGAATCCATAGACAGGAGGCACGTCAAATTTAGACGTTCGACGACGAAGTTACGGTTCACGAAAGTTCAAGGGTACTATTGCTCGAATTGCGAAACGAGTTAACTTTTGGACTTTAGTGGGGCCCAGATATTTAATGGAGGCCCAATGGATGAGTGACAAGTGTCACCCATCCACAGGCTACCCAAATTGATTCATGCATCTCCCTTTTCCCGTGTATCTTCATTTCTTTCATTCAAAATACAAACACCTCCCCCCCCCCCCTTAACCGAGCAAACCGATTCCCCATCTCCCCCAAACCTCATCATTTGTGGCTAGAGTGTGAAGGGAGATGAGAGAGGGTCGTGAGGTGATGAAGATGGTGGCTGAGGGACGGGTTGGGCCGCCGTGAACGGCTGTGGAGGCCAAGTGGAAACCGAGAGCTCGGTAAGCGCATTTCTCCCTTTTATTTTGATTTTGACATCATGGACGGTATTGGATGATTAGGTTGAGTTTATTAAGGTTGTAGGGAGGTTTTAAGGAGGTCTGGGTGGTGGTTTTGGACTGAGCAGCCGTGAGGGTGGCTGGGAAAACATTGAACCGTTTGGTTAAAATCAAACGAAGGGTTTTAGACGTTTTCGGTTGCGTTTAAGGATTGAAATGGATAGAAAACGTCAAAATAGGAAGAAAGGAATTGAAAAGGAAGAACTAGGATAAAAAAAATGGGGTGTCTAGGGCTGTGAACCGGTCATGCCGCTCCAGTTGGACCTGACAAACCAGGTGAACCGGTCCAGCACAGGAAAACCGGTCCGCTGGAGCTTGCTGATGATGAACAGTAATCTGGCCCTTCTTGGAGCCCGTGAGGGCGCGTGGTCCATAATTTGGGGAAGTATTCAACACATGAAATCTTCTATTCAATGTAACGAAGATTTTGGGACTGGTCTCGCGTCAATCGGACATCATTTCGATAGTTTTCGGGGTGTCGGAAGGTTTAGGGTCGGTTTAAAAATAGTTAAAAGTTCGGAAAAATTACGGGGCTTTGGTAGGAGGTTAATTAAGTAGTTAGTAACCTTTTATTAAAATTTGGACAGGTTTGGGAGTCCCGGTGATGGTGATCGGCTCGGGGAGCCGTATGGCACGCAAATCGAGGCGTCAGCTTGGACGGTCTGTGAGTGGACCTTGATTTCTAAACTGTGATGCATGCATAAATATTTTATATGGCTTATGAATATGATTCTATGATGTTGATTTGGATGATTGTGAATTATATGGTTTCACGTATTTCGAGGCGATTTACGTACTTACACGTAAATCGAGGTTTTCCAGTTTTACACTGATTTTCCATACTTATGGTTTTGGATATGATTTCATGAAATGGTTTTGGATTCGAAAAGGTAAACTCGGGTTCGAAACCCATTTGATTTACGGAATCGGGCCGGATGCCCAGTTGGTTTACGATTCGGACTTGAGGTCCAGTTTCTATGTGGATTCGGGCCTAGGGCCCAGTTATGTATTACAAATGGTTTTTATGGTTCATGACGGTTTATGGGAACCGGAATGAACCCTTGAAAGGTTTTATGGTTCATGACGGCTTATGGGGGCCGGGCATGAATCCTTGAAAGGTTTCAAGAATGATTTCAAAAGGTTTTTCATATTCCATCCTTTATATATGATTGTCTCCTCCGGGGAGGGTCGTTGGCCTGGGTGGACCCCGGAGTAGTCACTGAGCACTGACTGAGTGGAGTCGTCCCCCAGTTGGGTTCCTTACTCTCAGGATGGGCATGGTTCGTTACCTCTAGGGAGGGTCATTGATCTACGGACATTGACCTGGGTGGACCCTAGAGAGACTTGGGTTTGAGACCCCGGTTAGCACACGTGTAGCTTTATTTTACCGTGACAGGTTCTGGATATGAATATAATGGATAAACGTGATTTCAATTGGTTTGAGAAATTATGTTTTATGATGATAAATGGTTTTGGGCTGAGATCCCACATATGTTTACTATGTTATGGTTTTCTGTAAATAGTTTTGGGCAGGAGCCCGTAGAACTTGTATTTATAGAATTGGGGGCTGAGACCCTAATTATGGTTGTTTAAACTTATGTGTTTGGATAAATGGTTTTACTATGCATGCATGCCTTTTAGTGAAGGGTATAAAGGTCTTTGATGAAATGTTTTTTATAAACTCTTTATTTTTGTCCACTCACAGTCTTTCTGTTTTTAATACCCTTCAGGTTGGATACGATGTGGACTGTAGCAGAGACCGAGATATCACATGCCTCCTCCGGATCCTGGCGTACTCTGATAGCTCGGGAGGGCATTGGTTGGAAATATCCCTTGTCTGACACTTCGTGTCAGACGGGAGTAGGGTTATCCCGCACTAATCCCGGGGGGATTGGGATGGGTCCTGTCACTTTT
Source organism: Prinsepia uniflora (assembly GCA_032719365.1). Lineage (NCBI taxonomy): Eukaryota > Viridiplantae > Streptophyta > Magnoliopsida > Rosales > Rosaceae > Prinsepia > Prinsepia uniflora. Next base: position 34,329,638 of record CM064874.1, read on the forward strand.
GGAATGCTTAATTATTGTTTATCTCACTGTTTTCTAGTACTTAGTTGGGCGTGCATGTTTTCTTTAAAACGGAGGGAAAATCCTGTTTGTTTTATAAATTGTTTTCATACGTTTGTTTTATTTTTAGTCCACTCACGTTTTTCTGGTTTTAAATTACCCACCAGGTCGTGGTGAAAAGCGTCGGGGTGATCGTTGAGGCAGGGACAGAGGCATAGAGCTTTGCGGCGTTTTCCGTTGCGTGGATAGCCTAGTAGGATTTTTGTGCCTGTTTTGTATAATAATATGCTCTGTGTTACTGATGTATTACATTTTCTCCCTGGTCTGATAGTTATACTTATGGTTTCTTGAGGTTGTTTTGGTACTTTAAGTGTGATTGTCAGATGGGAGCAGGGTTCGTCCCGGTTATCGAGGTGATAATCGGGGTGGGTCCTGTCATATAACCACAACGTAAAACCATAAATCTCGATATACGTGCAAATACGTAAATCACCTCAAAATACATGCAATCATGTAAATCACCAATCCATAATCATCATGATAGAAATCATATCAATAAAACATATAAAACATTTATGCATGCATCACAGTTTTGAAATCAAGGTCCACTCACAGACCGTTCTAACTGCCGCCTCGATATGCGTGCCATACACCTTCCCGGGCTAATCACCATCATCGGAACTCCCAAACCTGCCCAAATCATACTAAAGGGTTACTAACTACCTCATTAACCTCTCATTAAAGCCCCGTAATTTTTTTGAATTTTTAATTATTTTTAAACTCGATCCTAAACCTTCGGACATCCCAAACTATATCAAACGATGTCTGATCGACACGAAACAAGTCCCAAAATGCTCGATACATCAAATAGATTATTTCACATGTTGAAGTCATCCCCAAAAGACCCCTCATGTGCCCCCACGTGTCGCCCAAAAGGGTTGCGCGTGAAAGCCACGCGCCTGTACAATGTCATCCCTAACCTCTCTCTGAACCCGATCTAGACCGGTTCAGACCGACCCTGTCCAACCAAACCAGCGTTCACGGTTCAACACTATTTCTCACTCATTTCTCATCCATTTTCAACCATTCTAATACCTATAGACTCGTCTCAATCCTAGGAACCTATTCATGTGATTAAGATAACGAAAACGACACAGAACTTTACCTTCTCGATCGAGCATAATTCCTCCATTTTCCATCGTGTGTCCTCCCGTCTCCACCCACCCCCAGCCTTGGTTCAGGTCCCATTTGACTCATTTGACCCTCAGAAGCCATTTCCAGTTGTTAGAATAGGTTGACAAGCATTAGAACTGAAAGTGCCATTTTAGATCACAAACTTATCTTTTCACGGTTTACCGCCCACCGTACACGACGATCCACAAAAACGATCCCAGCCTACTCGTATGAGCTCTAGAAACTCCCTAGGGTCATCCAAATCGATCAACAAACTCCCAAAACCCAAATCACAATCATCGAACCAAATCAGGGCTCACGGGTTTCACGGCCACTGTCCACGACGGTCCACCCCAACAGCCTCCACACCCATGACTCAGTCCCCTCTCTCACTCCCATTCATTTTCATTCATGGCTCACAAGATATTGATGACGATTAGAGGTTTAATGTGTGGGGAGGGTTAACGGCTTTAAGAAGAAAAAGATGAAGAAGGTGAAGGTGTCGTGCACGGTGAGGAAGAAAGAGAAATGAGAGGGAAAGGAAAATATAAAATAATAATATTATAATACTTAGATCCACTTTTTAGGGGAATTCACCTATGGGATGAGTGACACTTGTCATGCAACCAAGGGCTCCACCTACAATATCTGCCCAAACAGAATTAATTAATATTTTATTCGAATCCCGAGATGTAAATCTCATATTTCGATCCTGTGACCATAACTTCTCCGTTCGACCTCCGATTTCGATGTGTCGCCTGTCTACGAACTCGTGACATCCCAATCTACGTCACGGTCATCGGTCCTCGTACGTTTGACTCCCCGAGTCAAAAGTCAACATTTTAATCAGGACTAGGAGCAAAAGGGTCATTTTGCGTCGTCCGTCCGATGTCGCTCAACTAATCACCGATTAATCTCATAAATCCTTCATTAGTCACTAATCTAATCCCGAAATTCGGGACGGGTCGTTACATAGTGGTTTTAGGTCGATCGGAGATTGTTTGGTAGGTCAATTGGAGGTTTTTAGGCTTGGGAAGTGTGTTTGGTGTAACGCCCCGAAAATTCGAAAAACGAAAATTTGGAAAATTGGAGGAAAAGGATGATTTTACCCCTGGAATTGGGCGAACGGTTGAGTTCGAATTGGCTAGGAATGAGTCGGGTTGGCATGCGGGTCGTAGGATCCGTTTACCAGGTAAACAGGTGAGGAAGAAGACTGTGCAGGTTACTGTAGCAAGGCGTGTGAACTCACGCGCAGCCGCTTGCGGCGGGGCGTGAGGGCGCGTGGTGGGTTTTCTGAGGAAGGTTTCAACAGGTGTTTTACTCTATGTAATGTAATGGACATTTTAAAATTGGTTTCGAGTCGATCGGACACCGTCTCGATAATGTTTTGAGGGTCCGACGGTTTATGTTATATTTTAAAATAAGATTTTAATCCCGGAAAATTATGAGGAATTGATATGATGTAAATTGACTTGTTAGTAACCCTACATAATGATTTTGGACAGGCTTCGAGATTCCTGGCAAGTGTCGGACATTACGAAAAAGCGTGCAGCGCGGGAAACGAGCGGTTTGGACGGTGTGTGAGTGGATGTTTGTTTTCTAAACTATGATGCATGCATAGTGAAATGTTTTACATGATTGATTTCATGATTTGACTTGCAATGATGTCTTGATGATGTGGCATTCTTATGTGTGATTTAATGAATATTTTAATCGATCTTTAAGGCACGTTTTTCGAGGAAATGTGCAAATGGTATTTTGGGCTAGGTCCGGAGTCAAAATGCTTTCAAAATGGATATTTTGATGAATTGGTAAGTCAAGGATGATTTCTGGATTATTTTTAATGATTTCATTGTGATTTCACGGATTTACGTATAATTGGTATTTGAGCCTGAAACTCTATCGGGAATGCTTATGACTTGATTTGAGGTCATGGATATAATTGATATGTGTTGTGGTATGGATTGTGATTGTGATTGTGGTTACTAGATACTGGATCATGCTGGATGATGCGAGTGCAGTGCCAAGACGTAACTCGGATGTTGCGTGAGTGCAGTTCCCGGGTATGAGACGTCTAGAGGATGCGTGTGCAGTTCCCAGACATGATGGATATGACTCGGATGGTGCCTGAGTGCAGTTTCCGAGATTGGCCTACGCGTAGTGCGGATGTGAATGTGTGAGTATTTACATTGATTGTGAACTTGTGCATAGTATTGCTTGATGTTGATTGTGATTACGTACTGGTATTGAGTACGAGTTCTGGTCTGTATGGCCAGGTGATTATGTGTTCGTATGTTTTGGCCTGAGAGTCGGGATTTAACTTATTATGTGGTTTGGCTGGAAAGCCAGTGGTTGTGTTTCATATGTTTTTCCCTATGCATGCAGGTTTGATAAACTGGAGGGTAAATGATGTCTTTTAAAATGTGTTTTAACGAATATATTTTTGTCCACTCACACTTTTCTGTTTTTGATACCCTCCAGGTCGTGACACGACGTTCGAGGCTAACCGAGAGGCAGAGACATAAGCGGCGATAATCCCTTGTCTGATAGGTGCTGAAGGATTGTTTCGGGACTTCAGTTGACTTGTCAGACGTGAACAGGATCGGGCACGATTATCGAGGTCCAGTTGGGACGGATCCTGTCATTTGGGATGCGTTCTTGGTTTCGGGATTATTAGGGGTCTTTGATACGGACTTGTATAGGTTGATAGTAACCTTTGGGTATGGTTTGGATAGGCCCAGACATCCTGGAGACTGTGGATTGGCTTCAGATTGGCTTATGGCGCGGGTTTTGAGCTCACAGCGTGGACTGTCTGTGAGTGGACTTCTGTTTATAAATGATGCATGCATACATGTTTTATGTTTTAGGAATATGGTTTAAAATTCAAGGTTTGCATATTGCTTTGAATGATAATTGCTTAAAGCTTTATATGTTGGTTTGATCATGGTCGAAAATAGATGATTTTACGAATTTTCGTGAAAATGGCTTATCAGGCCTGAGGGTTTAGTTAGCATCAGCAATCATTGCCCTATGCTGCCCAAAAATACCTCACCAAATCACAACTCTCATAATGACACATCAATGTGTCCATAGGAAAGAACGTCTAGTTCTCTCGGGATTCACACTAACCCCGACCACTACTAACACTTATGTCACAAGTCTACTCTGGTCGACTAAGCCTAACACCACGAAATTTTCCTTTTAGGATAGTCAACACATTCAGGCCCATCTGTAGGTGGAGGCACACCAACATGTTATCATAACCAATCCAACTGTGGTCAGAATACCTGCCTCATCATCTCACAGTCATAACCGACTCATCCAGAGCCCTCATATCACATCTGGACTCAGCCCGAGTCCTAACCAACTCCTGACTCCTATTGAGTCCAAGTTTAATGTCTCGACTCCTCTCAAGTCCAAATTCAATATTGACTAACGGCAATGCCACCACTAGCATATCCGGTCACCTAACAAATACTCCTAGGTGAACCACATCCTTTCCAAAATCTCTCAGTACTCACTAAACCATTTCCGGACTCCCCATCCTCGGGTCAAGTTCATTCTGGGCCCAACATGCCTATCCACATACCAAATTGTTAAAAAAAACAACCATCCGGACCAACACTAGTCCGACACTATCAAACACATGATACAATATTACAACACAAGTTTACAATACAAACTATTTACAAAGTATCACGAAACGAAGTATCAATACAATTACTTTGAACTACTTTCAAGTCGATAGGGGCAGTTCCTTCGCAAATGCCCAAGTTTCCTACAAAAGTGACAGGGGGCAGTGCTAAGGCGACTTGCTCCACCACGCCGCTTACCTGTCGACTGGGTTGAAGTCCCACTCGAATGAACACCCACCGAGGGTCGCAACACAAGGGAGTGAAGACTAACTCGATTCGATGTTTCCTGACTTATCTGTTCAGTATCCTGACGCTCTTGGCGTCGTCTAGAGCTCAAAGATTGCTCTTGCACATGTAAAGTAGCTTCCACTCGAACAACAGCATCCGATAATTCCCTCAGGGTAGAATACGAGCCCACAGTTACAGCACCTCGTATCGCATTCCTCAATCCCTGCTCAAACCTTCGACACTTATCCTCCTCATTTGCCACATACAAAGGAGCGAAACTAGATAAGTGCAAAAATTTCTGCTCATAATCGACCACTGACAGATTCCCTTGCTGCAATTGGAGGAACTCAACCACTTTAGCGTTCCGAAATGAGCGAGGGTAAAACTGATCTAAAAATCGCTCTCGGAATGCATCCCATGCCAACGTACGGGCATCCCATCCAGTCAACTGCAAACTATGCCACCACCTGTATCAATAGCCATCCAAAAGAAAAGTGGCTAATGGCACCATGTCCTCCGGGGGACATATCATGACTTCAAAAATCCTTTCCAATCGAGTAATCCAATCATCGGCACCATCCGGGCCCGAATCAAAACGAAACACAGTGGCCCCTAACTGTAACAACCCGTACCTGCGGGAAGGGTATAAATGTAATTTTTGTAAATATTTGTATGAAAGAACAATTTTACCCTTGTGAATAGTGCGTTAAAAGTTGACTTTTCGATTTACCAGTTGGATGAGTGTTGACCATTGACCGTGACGTATTTTAGGACGTCACGAGTCCGTAGATAGGTGGCATGTCCGATTCGGACAATCGGAGAAAATGTTATGACGTTCGGAAGATTGAGGGCGTTACCGTAATTTTGACTAATTGAGGAAAATGTTGACTTTTTAGTGGACTTGTGATTTTTGCGTAGACCAAGGACCGTTAGATAGGTCTCGACGTCCTGAGTACAACGACAAGCAGCACGCTGTCATCGGACGTTAGATGGAATAGTTACAGGTCTGAGAAGTTTGAGGGTAAAATGGTAATTTGTACACCTAGGGGTATTTTAGTCTTTTTCCCTCAGCCCAATCAGATAAGGGCAAGTGGCAGTAGTGGATTGGTATCTTTTCTTTTGGTCCATAGGGATTGGACATGTGGGGAAGGTTGGATGGTTCTAGGAAGATCGATTGTGTGCACGGCCACATTTTGTTCAAGGCTAACCGTGCAATTGGTTTCGAACACAAAAAACAGAGGGGAAAACTGGGGGTGAACGTTGGGGTGAACGTTGAGGCAGGAATCGAGGCATAGAGCTTACGACGTTCTTCCGTTGCGAGACTAGCATAGTAGGATTTTGTGCCCATTTTGTAGAACTATGCTCTGACTGACAGTTGTATTTTATTTACTCCTTCGTCTGATAATTATGCTTATAGTAGTGTTGAGGTTATTTTTGGGGTACTTAAGTGTGATTGTCAGAGGGGAGCAGGGTTCGTCCCGGGTATCGAGGTGATATTTGGGACGGGTCCGGACACTAACCGTCGAGCTCTTTCAATATCTGGACCTTCTCTAACACTATTCTCGTCCCTCCCATCTTCAAACCATGTATGGGACGCACGACTCGGAGGCATGACGTAACAACAGAAATCAATAACCAAATGCTCTGATACCACTTTGACAGGACCACGTCCCAACTGGACGTCAAAAACCATGCCCGGTCATGCTCCCGTCTGACAAGTCAACCAAAGGCCCGAAACTACCCTTCAGTGCTTGCCAGACAAGGGATGATTGTGTTGATTTCTGCTGCTACCTCTGCCTCACGATCAGTCCCAAACGTCGTACCACGGCCTGGAGGGTCACAAAACAGAAAAGGTGTGAGTGGACGAAAATGACCTCTGATAAAAACGTTTGCCAAAACACATTCTTACCCTCCAGTTTTCACAAACTTACATGCATATCATAAAACATGAGTAATAGTATGAAATCATTCAAGTATGAACAGTGGACCGATAAAATCAAAACATGTTTTCCCATGGTCCATAAAACTCATGTTCATCAAATCAGTTCATGCTATAAAGCATCAAATCCCGGCTCTCATGCCAAAATATATGAAAACATAATCACCTGGCCACAAAGACCAAAAACCCGTACTCAATACCAGTACGCCATCACAAATAACTCAGCACTATTCACAAGTGCACAGTCAATCAATCAATCCAATCAATCCGCACTACTCACAAGTGCACCAACTATCACACAGTCACATCTGCACTACTCACAAGTGCTGCACTACCCGTAGGCCAATATCCAGCCACACTCTCGGGATCAGACACCTCTGGGCTCAACCCTCGGGCTTAGTCACATCTGGGCAAACACATCCCCAGGCTCAGACACATCCGAGTGGTACATCCAGGCTCAGTCACATCCGAGAAGTTGGCTTACCATAGGATCAACTCATGATCCTACAATCACATCCCCCAAGCTCCGGTCGTCTGGGTAATCCCCCCCAAGCTCCGACCTTCTGGGTATTTCATAATCACAAGGAAAACCATCTCGGGAATTACATCCCAAAACATTTCAATCAAATCTTGACTTCATACAAAGTCAAGATCATTCCTTGACTTCAAACCAAGTGAAGAGCATTCCCGACTGGGTCTCAAGCCCCAATTACCACTTACACGTAAATCTTTAAAATCACATTTTAAAATAATAAAATAATCCAGAAACCATCATTGACTCACCAACTAAGTCAAAATATCATTTTAGAAATCATTTAGATTCTAGGCCTCGCCCAAAACATCTTTTGCACGTTCCTAGTAAAACGCGCCCGAAAGACTGATTAAAATAATCAAAAAATCACAAGAAATCATACAAAATCATCAATTTCATCATATTCACAAGTGACTCCAAATTCGAGTCAAAATCACTATCCAGTTGGGTCTCACGCCCAAAATATCATTTTCACGCAAATCCATGCGTTCGCAACCTCAGTTGCCATTTTCACGTAAATCCATGAAACCGATCCTTGACTCATTCCCGAGTTAATACATCATTTTCAATCCATGACTCATAACTCGAGTCCAAACATCATTTTCAATCAATTTCAATCTCGGACTCATAAACCAAGTCCAAACATCATTTTCAACCAATTTCATAATTTCTCAAAAATCGTGCCAAAATATAATAATATAATAATCCATAAAATCGAGAAATCACCAGATTGAAACATCAATCATGCCAAAGCATATAAAATCATATAATAAGGCATTTAAATCATATATGCATGCATCACGGTTAGAAAACAAAGTCCACTCACACACACCGTCCAGATTGTTCAGCCTCGAGCTGTTCGCTTTCTTCCGACGTCCCAAGAATATTCCTGCCTGTCAAACAAAGTAATTTAAGGTTACTAGACTATCGAATAGTCCTCATATATGAATTCCCTAATCGTCGGAATTTTATAACATTATTTAAACATAAACTATATGCTTCGGGTACTCGAAACTACTCCGAATCCATATCTGATTGACCCGAAACCAACGCGGATAGGTTCGTATCATCGAGAACATCAAAACTCACATTGACCACTTCCTCGGATTCCCATCCATGCGCTCTCACGCGCCGCCGCAAGCGGCTGCGCGTGAAACCCACGCGCGTAGCACAGTAATGCTACAGTGCTTCGTCTTCGCCCGTTTGTCTAATAAACGGGTTGGAAAACCCGCGACAGAACCCAACTGGCTTTCCCTCAATTCGACCTCGATTCAATCCATTCCTTCAACTGATCCCTTCTAATTTAACTCAATTCCAGTTCTGTAACTTTAATTATTTCAATTATGGTCTAAATCTTCACAACTCATGATCAACCTTCGACGGGTTTTCTATTCGGGTTCACTCAAATCGTCCCTGTTTTCCAAATTAATTCATACTAGAAGCATCGTGAGAGTGTAAGGAACGGTTTTACAAAATCAATTTCATAAATGCTTACCTCTAGCTAGTTGAACCCAAGCTCGATTTTGTGCAGCAATGGATGTAACAACCCATCCCGAGAATTGGGATTAGTAGAGTGCTTAAGGTGTGATTAGTAAGGTTAATCAAGGGTTAGGTGGTTCCGAGGGGTCCGGGAACTTAGAATGACGATTTTGCCCCTGGGTCGGGCAGAAATGTTGACTTTTATTTCGGGTGGTCAAATAGGAGTTGACCAGTGACCAGGACGTAGTTGAGGACGTTACGAATCCTTAGGCAGGTGGCACGCCCGATTCCGACATCCGAGGAGGAAGTTGTGATGTTCGGAAGGTTGTGGGCATAACCGTAATTTTGGAAAAATAGAGGGAAAAGTTGACTTTTTGAATAATCGAGTTTTGGTAGGTTGACCTAGGATGGTTAGATAGATTCCGTCGTCCTGAGTTCGATGACAGGCGGCACGTATTCATCGGACTTACGAGGCGAGAGTTACGGGTCTAGGAGGTTTTGGTTAAAACGTAAATATAAGCTAAAAAGAAGGGTAATTTGGTCTTTCTGCACATTGGGATTTGTGCAGAAAGAAGGAAAGGGACGGCTGGGATGGAGCCATTTGGTGAGAGAGTGAGGAGGATTGGTGACACGTGCTAAAGGTGGAGTGGCTTCTGGTGAGTTCGAGTGTGTGCACGGCCCAAATAATTGGGGTGCACCCGTGTTGTGTGTGATGCTGGTTCAGAGAACAGAGGGAGGTCGTGAAGGAAATTGAGGGCGGTGGTGTGTGTGTTGATGAATTGTGAGTGTCTGAGGATGATCATAGAGTGAGAGGGAAGCAGTGAGAGAGGTTGACGGTGTGGTGGCCGTGTGTGAGGGTGTCGAGAGCTGCGGGAAAAATCAGGGAGGAAACAGGAAGGAATTGTGAGAATTGTGGCGGTGGTAGCCGTGTACGGGGCAATTGAGTCCGTAGTGGTGTCGTGCGGGTTGCGAGGAGTCAACCACTACCAGCGGAGCTCACGACGGCGACTGGAGGCAGGTAATTCTCTCATCCCCAAATCGATACTCTGTTTTCCCGTTGAGTTTCAACGTGGAAGTCGTGGTTTGGGAGGTTGAATTGATGAGTCTAGAGTGATCTAAGGGCTTTAATTGAGTCCTGGGAGTAGTTTGGTGGTGCTGCCGTGAGGAGTGGTGCACGGTGGTGGCAGGTACGACGGAGGTGTCCTCTGTTTTGGCCGTGGGTTTCAAACGGCGAGTTGTCGAGCTTGGGGCTGAGTCGACAGTCCAGGAAGGTTGGTTGAGGTTTGGTAGAGTCCTAGGAAGAGGTTGGTGTAGCCTCCGTGAAGGGGGAAGTCGTGGGTGGCCGGAGTAAGAAACAGGGCAGTGTACGGGTTTTTGTTCAAGGTTGAGTCGACGAGTTTTAGGGTGAATCGAGGTGAGTGACACACGGGAAGGTGTAGCCTAGGACGGGACGATGCTGCTGGTGAAGAGAGGAGTCGTTTTGGTGGACGGAATGAGGAGAACCGCTCTCGCCGGTTCAGGGTTCAGACCACTGGTGCGAACCGGGTCTGCCCAAGGTTGACGGTGTACTGTAGCTGGCGCGTGAGGGCCACGCGCAGCCACTTTGGGCGGCGCGTGGAGGCGCGTGCGGCGGTTCTGGGAGAAATGGTCAACATAGTTTTTGGTCTAGGAGTTGTTGTGAGTTCAATGGAGTTGGTTTCGGGTCAATCGGAAGTCGTTTGAGTTGAGTCCCGCGAGGGAGGAAGTTTAGGGTCCCGGGTTCTTACGTTTAAGATTCGGGGAATTTTGAAGGAATTAGGTGAACCTTCGTAGACGTGTTAGTGACGTATTTTGGCGGTGTTTGACAGGATCGGGATTTCCCGAGGAAGCCGAGGAACGGGCTGGACGTTCGGGACGCGAGTAGGGCTCAGTATTGTGAGTGGACCCTTTCCTTAAACTCGAGCATGCATAACTGTTTTTCTATAATTGTTTTATGGTTTTTATATGATTTCATGAATGTTGAATATGCTATGTTGATTTTATATAATTGCACGGTTTTCGAGAAATAACGTATTGAGCACGTTTTACGAGGAATGTTGATTTCTGAGAATAATGTTATGGTTTTGGGATTTCAATGGTTTGAATGTTCATAAAGGGATTTTGAAACGTGATTTGGTGATTAAAGGGTTTCGGTTTTGAAATCGGATTTCGGTAAGCAAAATTTGGTTTTAAAGTTGAAAAGTGCATTTCCGGATTTGGGTTCGGAATGACGGTTCTGAACGCCGGAAGGGCTTCGGACCAGTGATTTCGGATTCGGGTTTGGATATGGATTAGTAAATGGTTTTCAAATGGTTTTGGGATTGGATTTGCTGGATCTGGATATTGGGTTTAAAGACCCGGATATATGTGACGGGGGACCGGCCGGATTGGGTTTAAAGACCCGGATTGAGTTTAAAGACTCGGGAGTTTAAAGACTCGGATATATATTGATTTTTCCCCGTAGGCCTTGAGTTTAAAGACTCGGGAGTTTAAAGACTCGGATATGATTAAGGCCTGGATTGAGTTTAAAGACTCGGGAGTTTAAAGACTCGGATAGATCCAGCAGGTTTGATCGGAAAAATGATAATTTGATGTTTATGGTTTTTGATACGGTTTCTGATACTCATGTTATGGTTTCTTATGGTATTTTATAGTGTTTCTGTTTCTTATGATGTTTAAGAATGATTCTTTATAAATGTGTTTATAATTGTTGGTTATGCATGTGGTTTCAAAACGGAGGGTTTAACTCGGTTTTCTTATAAAATGGTTTTTGAACTTTTGTACCTTCTGGTCCACTCACATTTTCTGTTTTAAATTGCCCTCCAGGTTGTGGAGCTAGCGCGGGGTCTTGACGTCGAGGCAGTGTCCGAGGCATAGAAGTGACGTGAGAGTTCCCAGAGTAGAGTAAAGGCTTCCGTGTGCGTGTAGTTATCGGTTTTATTTTCTTTGTATGTTCGTACTATGTTCTGTAAATGCTACCTTCGGGACATTGTGTCTAATTACTCCTGCGTTTGACTGGGTTCGAGTAAGTGTTCCTTAGGTGTTGTGTCGGGGAGTCAGACGGGAGCGGGATTTACCTCGGGTTTCGGGGTGAAACCGGGGTGGGTCCTGACAATGGAAGCTTCTGTTCTTCCTCAATTCGTCACCATTTCCCTTCGTTCTTGTTGCAGAAAGGTTCGTATTGATCCCAGAAAGCTTCTTCCAGTCACAATTTCCCTCCTCCTAGCTCACAATTTCCAATTCGAAATCACACTAAATTTTCCAAATTTTCGATTCTGAAATGTCCCAGTGGCCTCTCTGTCTCTCGAGTTCTTCTTCCAATTACACAAATGAATTAGAATCAGTGTTTATTACTGATTGAATGGACACAATCATGATAATTATCCCAAATTAAGGGATAACTGTCTAAAGTATCATCATTAGCCCAAGAACCTGATTCCATGTTATCTGGGGCAAGGAAGATGACAAAGTGACAGATGTCACTGTCTGAGTCATTGTTAAAAGACCATTTTGCCCTTCGCTTGACAAATTACCATTTTGCCCCTAGATTCCCGTGACCCGTAACTTGGTCACCCGATGTCCGTTTGACGCGTGCCGCCTATCGTTGTACTCAGGGCCTCGAGTCCTACCTAATGGTCCACGAATCGTGTGAAAATTTTTTGTCGATCAAAAGTCAACATTTTCCCCATTTTCATCCAAATTATGAAAATGCCCTTGAACTTCCGAACGTCATAACTTTTTCCCTGAATGTCGGAATCGAACGTGCCACCTGTCTATGAACTCGTGACGTTCCGAATTACGTCACAGTCATCGGTCAAAGTTCGTTTGACCGCCCGAACTAAAAGTCAACACTTTGCCCACGCCTAGGGGCAAAACGATTATTTTGCACATTTCGTCCGATTTCACTCAACTAATCCCCGATTAGTCATTCTAAATCATAATTAATTAATATTTAATCCCGATATTCGGGACGGGTCATTACATGACCGTTGACCTTGACCTGACCGTTAACCAGCCTTGATTTTTACACTGACCCGCGCGTGGGCTCATGTGAGGGCGAAACTCGAGGTGGGACTAGTGCCATTTTAAAGATTTCGACGATACAAATCCAATGACGGTGATTTTGAGTTGATCAGAGATCGTTTGATAGGTCAAATTGGGGTTTAAAGCCTCGAGAAGTGTGTAGGGACGCTTTCCCGGGCTGGGACTGTTCATGGGTTTTATGTATGAACTTATAGAGTCTGTTAGTGACCTTTGAGTGTGATTTGGACAGGTCTGGATGACCCGGAGAGGTTGGATTAGCCCTGGAGAGGCTTACGACACGAATTTCGAGACGCAACAAGGACGATCTGTGAGTGGACATTTGCTTTCTAAATACGATACATGCATAACTGTTTTATATGTTTTGTATCGATGATTTGAAATGCCTTTAGTGCATATGGTTGTGGTATTTTGTATTTACGTACTTGCACATATTTCGAAGTTTATGGTTTTATGATTGATTTATACATGCTAGTGTTTTCAATAATGTATTAATGGAATGATTTCGGATTTGGAAATATGGAATCGGACTTGAAACCCATTTGACTTATGAACTATTGGACTTGAAGTCCATTTGATTTAATGAGGTATCAGGCTTGAGGCCTAGTTGGTTTATACTATCGGGCTTAAGGCCTAGTTGGTTTATGATATCGAGCTTGAATCCCAGTTGTGGTTTACGTATATGATATGTGGAAATGGTTTATGAAGTTATAATTCGGGCATGAGACACATTTGTGGATTTACGATAGTTTTATGGAAATTGAATGAATGAAACTATATTCTGGGCATGGGTCCCTTTGAAAGGTTTTGAGATGATTTGTGAAATGTTTTCCATATATCATCCTTATGTGTACATTGTCTCTTCAAGATGTCAGGGACACTGGAGTAGTCACGGTGCATTGCTTGAGAAAGGTCGCCCTATAGAGAGACCGCATAGAGGCTCACGTAGAGAGGCTCAGGATCAGGATTGCATGAGGGTAAAACCTCCCTCCAAGGAGGGTCATTGACCTGGGGGGACCTTGGGGAGACTCGAATTGATACTTCCGAGTAGCACGCGTAGCTTAGGACCATGACATTATGACATCGGGGATGTCAGGCATCTGGGATGCCAAGGATTGGTAAACTGTATTTCATTGGATTGGTTGTTTGGTATTAAAAGATTTGGGTTGTAATCCACATACTTGGTTTTGGACTGAGTTCCCACGTGGATTTATAGTTTTGGACAGAGTTCCCACATGGTTGGTTTGGTGGTTTTGGGCTAAGGCCCTAATGATTTGAGGAAGGAAATGGTTTTGATTAAACAATATTTTTCACTGAGTTTGGATTTGGAAAACCTATGATTTGATTTAATGCAATTGTTTGTAATAACTGGTTTTCGAATGCATGCATACTTTTTAATGGAGGGTATAAATGTCTTTTTTGAAATGTGTTTTATGAAACTATTTAGTTCTATCCACTCACAGTTTTTCTAGTTTTTAATACCGTTAAGGTTGATAGCGTATGTGGACTGTAGCAGAGACCGAGACATCACATTCCTCCATAGATTCTAGCGCGCTCTAGAAGCCCCGAGAGGATCAAGGTTTGGGTTATCCTTTGTCTGGCACGTGGTGTCAGACGGGAACATGGCACATCCCACGTTAATCCCGGGGGGATTGGGATGGGTCGTGTCACACGATGCATTTTCTGTTGGCAAGCAGCTGTAGGAGGCTCGACTCAGGAGTGCTTATGATGTATGAGATCATTTTTTTATTGCTTCACGACAATATAGACGTCGGCCATTGATTTGTTCACGGCGACGATATGAACATCGGTCGTAGATGCGTTCTCGGCGACGTGCTCTACTTGGATATCGTGACTGATGTTGATATATGATATGAGACAGATGTTGGATATGAGAATGGGTCCCGAGGATTTTGATTTATTGATTTTGTATCCAGAGGTTTTTACATGTGTGTCTTTTGCAATGATTGTAGAGGTTTCCATATATTATTTTTTTATCGTGTTATTGGAAAGTAAAGGTTTTTAAATTGATATGCATGCACACTTTGTAAAACGGAGGGTTAAATATTGATTTCAGAAATTGTTTATTTTTGTCTACTCACATGTTTTATTTGGTTTTGGCACCCTCCAAGTTGATTGCGGATGCGGGCTGTAGTGGAGACCGAGACATCGCATGTCGCTGCGTACTCTGGAAAACCCTGTTTGGGTCACAGTATTATCCCTAGTCTGACATATGGTGTCAGACGGGAGCAGGATATCCCGCATAAATCCCGAGGGATTAGGGATGGGTGCCGTCAGCACGTAAAGGAGCGTGCCGTGTCTCCCGACGGTCGGACCAACACGAAAGTTGTTCCTTTTAATTTTCTAAATTTAATGGTGCAATTTAGGAATTAATTGAACAAATTTGTGATTTATTTCTGAATTATCAACCTTTTAACCTTATATATATAAATTAACAATTATTATGATAGTGGTAAATACCAATTAAGGATAAATTAATGATTCTGGAGGATTTATGTTCCTAAAATATCTCATGATGAATAATAGGATAAGATGTGATATATGTGATTGTACTTTAATATGTCTTGGAATACATATATATATATATATATATATATATATAAGTATGGTTCATAACTTAAGAGTAAATTAGGGAATTTAACCTTAATAACTCTTATTGATAAATCTCAATTATAATTCTTGATGAGTACAAGGGTTCATGAATAAAATTATAAACTAATAAAGTACCTTGGAAGAATATGATATATTTATGGCGACAAATTAAGTATATGGTTAATTGGGAATCATTTGTTACTAATCTTATAATTAGATAAAAATATGATAAGTTAGGTATTTGTGTGACTAATAAAATAAGGAAGAGAATTTAGCTAGTAAATGCCACCACCTAGCGAGAAGTGGGACAGACGTGGGTGGTAATCCTGCACGATGGAAGTAATTTGTTTTAAAGAATCATAATCCAAACTGAACTAAACTTTTTGTGATCCCTTATCTGACAAGAGGTTGCTAGACGGGAGCAGAGCTAGTCCGGTTTTTCACAAACAATTGGGACTAGTCTTGTCACCACCAGCATCGTGTGGGCTGTTTACGCGTAGTACATGGATTGGTTGGTATGGTCAAGTATGAAGGATGGTGCATCTTGGTTACTAGTTGTGGTATCCAGGTTGTTTCGTGATGGTTGATCGGGGTTGTTTTATGGTAGTGTGGGCCCTAGTATGTTATATATGGTATGATATTGACTTTTTGATTTCGGTCGTATTCTATATGTATGCATGTTTGGGAAAACAGATGGTGATTATTATTTTTTTTGGATAAATGTGTTTGAAAAGGATTATTTATTTTTGGTCCACTCACGAGTTTTGTTTGTGGTTTTGGAAAGCCTTCTAGGTTAGGGTTTAGGTGTCGGGGCTACTTTTGCTACATAGGCATTACTCGTGGCTACGTACTCGATGTGGATTACGTTATAGTATTTGTACCCTCATTTTATTGTGCTTTTAGTCACTATAGTTGGTTAATAGGTTGTATTGCTTGAGCGGGTATCCTTGGTCTAACACGTGTGTAAGGGAATTTTGTGTATTTTGGTCTTGTGTGTCAGACGGAGCAAGTGTCAGGACCCACCCCGGTTTCACCCCGAAACCCGAGGTAAATCCCGCTCCCGTCTGACTCCCCGACACAACACCCAAGTAACACTCACGCAGCTCAGTCAGACGCAGGAGTAATTAAACAAAATATCCCAAGCTTATCGTTTACAGAGCATAGCACTAATTTACAAGGAACTAAAAATAAAAACTGATAAAGTACACGCACACAGAAGCCTTTAAACTCTTCTAGGATCCCTCACGTCACTTCTATGCCTCGGACACTGCCTCGACGTCAAGACCCCGCGCTCGCTCCACAACCTGGAGGGCAATTTAAAACAGAAAATGTGAGTGGACTAGAAAGTACAAAAAGTTCAAAAACCATTTTACAAGAAAACCGAGTTTAACCCTCCGTTTTGAAACCACATGCATAACCAACAGTTATGAACACAGTTATAAAATAATCATTATAAAACATCATAAGAAACAGAAACACTATAAAATATCATAAGAAACCATGGCATGAGTATCAGAAACCGTATCAAAAACCATAAACACCAAATCATCATTTTCCCGATCAAACCTGCTGGACCTCTCCGAGTCTTTAAACTCCCGAGTCTTTAAACTCAATCCAGGCCTTAATCATATCCGAGTCTTTAAACTCCCGAGTCTTTAAACTCAAGGCCTACGGGGGAAAACAATATATCCGAGTCTTTAAACTCCCGAGTCTTTAAACTCAATCCGGGTCTTTAAACCCAATCCGGCCGGTCCCCCGTCACATATATCCGGGTCTTTAAACCCAATATCCAGATCCAGCAAATCCAATCCCAAAACCATTTGAAAACCATGTACCAATCCACATCCAAACCCGAATCCGAAATCACTGGTCCGAAGCCCTTCCGGCGTTCAGAACCGTCATTCCGAACCCAAATCCGGAAAAATATCCATTTTCATACCAAAACCACATGTAATCACAAATCACATTTCATAACCCATTTATCATTATCAGAAAACCTTTATAGGTGGAAATCCCCAAATGTGGCATCAAAATCCGAAAACCAACATTTTCTCGAAAAACGTGCAAACAATGTAAAACCACCCAAAACATATTTAATAAACATAGAGTCATAGTCAAAATCATAAAACAATTATAGAAAACAGTTATGCATGTTCGAGTTTAGAGAAAGGGTCCACTCACAGTACTGAGCCCTACTCGCGTCCCGAAGGTCCAGCCCGTTCCTCGGCTTCCTCGGGAAATCCCGATCCTGTCAAACACCGTCAAATTATGTCACTAATACGTCTACGTCACAACTACCTAATTTCCTTAAAATTCCCCGAACCAAAGACTTAAACCCCGGGACCCTAAACATTCACCCTCGCGGAACTACACTCAAACGACGTCCGATTGACTCGAAACCAACTCCATTGAACTCACCATAACTCCTAGACCAAAATCCATGTTGATCACTTTTTCAACCGCCGCCGCACGCGCCCCCACGCGCCGCCCAAAGTGGCTGCGCGTGGCCCCACGTGCCAGCTACAGTACCATCTTCAACCCGTGCTGAACCGGCCGTCGCAGGCTGAACCGGCGAGAACTGATCTCCGCCGTCCGGCCATCAATTCAACCTCTCTTTTCTCTCACAGCTGCGTCCAGACCTGCCCTATCTCTTCCCGTACTCCGTTCACCTCGACACGGCCTCTACACTGTCAACTGAAGCTCGAAATCAGACGGCCTACTTCCCCTGTTTTCCTTCCCGGCCACCCAGTTCACCTCCCTTCACGGTGGCTACACCAAACTCTTCCCTGGACCTCTCTAAGCCTAACCCAGCTAACCAGAACCGTCGACTCACTCCCCAGCTTCACGACTCGCCGTTCGAACCTCACGGCTAAAACAGAGCACACAAGTGCACTCCATCGTGCCGGCCGCCACTGTGCACCACCCGTCACGGCATCACCACCAGGAGATACCCAAGTCTCCCCTGAGTCACCTAGACCACCCTAGACTCATCGATTCGACCTCTAGACTCACGACTCTCACTTTGAACTTCGACGGGAAAACAGAGTATCGAACACAGGACTTAGGAATTACCTGCAATTGATCACCGCCGTACTCGCCGCCGCGTTCCCTGGAGTCCCCAGAGCTACCTCAGCCTCCTCTCGAGTTCCCTTGCACCGTACACGGCCACCGCACCACCGCAAGCCCTCAGCCTTCTCTGTTTTCTCTGAATTCCCCGTGGCTCCCAACCGCACCACCACACGACTTCCTCACCCCCCAAACTTCTCACCGTCTCTCTTCCACTCTCTGGACACTCACACACACTCACAACTCACCAACGCCCGTGATCAACCTTTCAAACCTCTCAATTCCTTCCCTCTGTTTCTCTCTGTGTCGAGGAACACACACGAGCACACACGGTTGCACCCCAAATAATGGAACCGCGTACACACCAGAGAACCCCCCAGAACCCACTACACACTTGCCACATGTCACCATCCCCCACTCTCTCTCACCAACTGGCTCCATCCCAGCCGTCCATTTCTTTCTTTCTGCACAAATCCCAATGTGCAGAAAGACCAATTTACCCTTCTTTTTAACTTATTTTACGGTTTCGCCACTAACGTTCTAGACCCGTATCTCACTCATCGTAAGTCCGATGCATACGTGCCGCCTGTCATCGAACTCAGGACGACGAGATCTATCTAACCATCCTAGGTCAACGTACCAAAACTCGTCCGTACAAAAAGTCAACTATTCCCCCTATTTTTCCCAAATTACGGTTAAGCCCTCGACCTTCCGAACATCACAACTTCCTCCTCGGATGTCGGAATCGGGCGTGCCACCTGCCTAAGGATTCGTGACATCCTAAACTACGTCCTGGTCACTGGTCAATCCCTAATTGACCACCCGAAATAAAAGTCAACATTTCTGCCCGACCCAGGGCAAAATCGTCATTCTAGGTTCCCGGACCCCTCGGGACCACCTAACCCTTGATTACCCTCACTAATCACACCTTAATCACTCTAGTAATCCCGATTCTCGGGACGGGTTGTTACAATCTACCCACCTAAAAAGAATTTCGTCCCCGAAATTCCACAGCTAGTTCCCGACACCTAAAGTCTCCTATCTGGTCACCAACACTAGGTCAACAATAACCTCTCCCGAGTTTCCTGTCTATCATCTCCACCTTGGGTATTTCACTCTATCCCCAACTACTGTTACCACAGTCAACCCTAGCTATGTAACAACTGCATGGTGTATGCAAGGGAAACTCTATGAACAGAAAACAAAGGTATTATAAAATACCTCATTTCACAATACCCGACAGAAGTCATAGAGTACATCCTCGTATACAACCACCCTACCTGCCCGAACCAACTCGACTACTAACCCAACAATCGACCACCCATCTCCCTCTGCTGCTAATTCGGCCACTATCAGAAGAAAGCTACAAAGTCCTAAAGGCAAATACTAGCTTGTGGGTTCTCTTCTTCAATAACCTCCCCAGTCCATCTAGGAAAACTCCTAGCCTCTATCCTGGAATCCAACCACCACCTAAGTACAGCACAACCAAAAGTAAAACAAGTACCTGTCTCTGTATCTAGTGTCGACTGATCCTCCTGCTGAATCATCGAAAACACCCGGGCCTGAGATCCAGACGCTCTACCACGTCCCCTCGAACTACTCGTGGCAGTGCCACCACCTCCTCTAGTGCCCGCTGTCCCTGACGCTGTACTCTGCCCGGACTCCGCTGCTCCTCTACCTACACCACCTTCCTGTGGCAACAGTGGACACTCACGTCGGAAATGACCTCGCTCCCCGCAGTAGAAACACACATTCCAACCTGGTCCACTGCTCGGTCTCCCCGTAGACGCTACCGACGTCGCACTCGCTTGCGGAGTCGGCGGTGCTCGGTAACCCCAAAATCCTGAACTCTGGGCACTGCCAGGCCTACCAAAACGATCATCGCCCGACGAGGACGATCCACCGAAGTTACCTCTTTTCGGTGTCCGCTGGCTCGAAGCTCCAGGAATAGATAGTTCCCGGCGTCGCACCGGCAAACTAGCCTCAACTCGCACCGCAGCATCCGACAAGTCTCGGAGGGTAGCAAAAGATCCAGCTGTCACTACGGCTCGAACCTCGCAAACCCAACTCAAACCTACGGCACTTCTCGGCTTCAGTGGCCACAAAAGCAGGAGCAAACCGAGACAACATCTGGAACTTCCGTTCATACTCTGCCACGGTCATATTCCCTTGCTGGAGCTGCAGAAACTCTGCCTCCTTCGCATCCCGAAAAGAACGAGGATAATACTGTTCCAGAAACCGTTCCCTGAACGTCTCCCAAGTCACACTATGGACATCCCAACCGGACAACTCAAGAGTATACCACCACTCGTACGCCGCACCATCTAGTAAAAATGCAGCCAACAATACTCGCTCCTCCGGCGGGCAATGCATCACCGCAAAAATCCGCTCCAGTCTGGTAATCCACCTCTGGGCTTCCTCAGGATCAGCCCCGCCACTAAAAGTAGTAGCCCCGAGCCGCTGGGCTCGCTCAATCGTGGCACTCTCCGTCTCTCTTACTACTTCTTCAGGTTGTGGAGAGGGTCTACGTCTCGAAGGCATCATCAACCGCACGCTGAAAGAGGCATAGAAGTAGTTAAGCAACTAAAACACAACCTCACAAACCAACAAACCCCACAAACCCGACAAACCTATGCTCTGATACCAATTGTCAGGACCCACCCCGGTTTCACCCCGAAACCCGAGGTAAATCCCGCTCCCGTCTGACTCCCCGACACAACACCCAAGTAACACTCACGCAACTCAGTCAGACGCAGGAGTAATTAAACAAAATATCCCAAGCTTATCGTTTACAGAGCATAGCACTAATTTACAAGGAACTAAACATAAAAACTGATAAAGTACACGCACACAGAAGCCTTTAAACTCTTCTAGGATCCTTCACGTCACTTCTATGCCTCGGACACTGCCTCGACGTCAAGACCTCGCGCTCGCTCCACAACCTGGAGGGCAATTTAAAACAGAAAATGTGAGTGGACTAGAAAGTACAAAAAGTTTAAAAACCATTTTACAAGAAAACTGAGTTTAACCCTCCGTTTTGAAAACACATGCATAACCAACAGTTATGAACACAGTTATAAAATAATCATTATAAAACATCATAAGAAACAGAAACACTATAAAATATCATAAGAAACCATGGCATGAGTATCAGAAACCGTATCAAAAACCATAAACACCAAATCATCATTTTCCCGATCAAACCTGCTGGACCTCTCCGAGTCTTTAAACTCCCGAGTCTTTAAACTCAATCCAGGCCTTAATCATATCCGAGTCATTAAACTCCCGAGTCTTTAAACTCAAGGCCTACGGGGGAAAACAATATATCCGAGTCTTTAAACTCCCGAGTCTTTAAACTCAATCCGGGTCTTTAAACCCAATCCGGCCGGTCCCCCGTCACATATATCCGGGTCTTTAAACCCAATATCCAGATCCAGCAAATCCAATCCCAAAACCATTTGAAAACCATGTACCAATCCACATCCAAACCCGAATCCGAAATCACTGGTCTGAAGCCCTTCCGGCGTTCAGAACCGTCATTCCGAACCCAAATCCGGAAAAATATCCATTTTCATACCAAAACCACATGTAATCACAAATCACATTTCATAACCCATTTATCATTATCAGAAAACCTTTATAGGTGGAAATCCCCAAATGTGGCATCAAAATCCGAAAACCAACATTTTCTCGAAAAACGTGCAAACAATGTAAAACCACCCAAAACATATTTAATAAACATAGAGTCATAGTCAAAATCATAAAACAATTATAGAAAACAGTTATGCATGTTTGAGTTTAGAGAAAGGGTCCACTCACAGTACTGAGCCCTACTCGCGTCCCGAAGGTCCAGCACGTTCCTCGGCTTCCTCGGGAAATCCCGATCCTGTCAAACACCGTCAAATTATGTCACTAATACGTCTACGTCACAACTACCTAATTTCCTTAAAATTCCCCGAACCAAAGACTTAAACCCCGGGACCCTAAACATTCACCCTCGCGGAACTACACTCAAACGACGTCCGATTGACTCGAAACCAACTCCATTGAACTCACCATAACTCCTAGACCAAAATCCATGTTGATCACTTTTTCAACCGCCGCCGCACGCGCCCCCACGCGCCGCCCAAAGTGGCTGCGCGTGGCCCCACGCGCCGCCCAAAGTGGCTGCGCGTGGCCCCACGCGCCAGCTACAGTACCATCTTCAACCCGTGCTGAACCGGCCGTCGCAGGCTGAACCGGTGAGAACTGATCTCCGCCGTCCGGCCATCAATTCAACCTCTCTTTTCTCTCACAGCTGCGTCCAGACCTGCCCTATCTCTTCCCGTACTCCGTTCACCTCGACACGGCCTCTACACCGTCGACTGAAGCTCGAAATCAGACGGCCTACTTCCCCTGTTTTCCTTCCCGGCCACCCAGTTCACCTCCCTTCACGGTGGCTACACCATACTCTTCCCTGGACCTCTCTAAGCCTAACCCAGCTAACCAGAACCGTCGACTCACTCCCCAGCTTCACGACTCGCCGTTCGAACCTCACGGCTAAAACAGAGCACACAAGTGCACTCCGTCGTGCCGGCCGCCACTGTGCACCACCCATCGCGGCATCACCACCAGGAGATACCCAAGTCTCCCCTGAGTCACCTAGACCACCCTAGACTCATCGATTCGACCTCTAGACTCACGACTCTCACTTTGAACTTCGACGGGAAAACAGAGTATCGAACATAGGACTTAGGAATTACCTGCAATTGATCACCGCCGTACTCACCGCCGCGTTCCCTGGAGTCCCCAGAGCTACCTCAGCCTCCTCTCGAGTTCCCTTGCACCGTACACGGCCACCGCACCACCGCAAGCCCTCAGCCTTCTCTGTTTTCTCTGAATTCCCCGTGGCTCCCAACCGCACCACCACACGACTTCCTCACCCCCCAAACTTCTCACCGTCTCTCTTCCACTCTCTGGACACTCACACACACTCACAACTCACCAACGCCCGTGATCAACCTTTCAAACCTCTCAATTCCTTCCCTCTGTTTCTCTCTGTGTCGAGGAACACACACGAGCACACACGGTTGCACCCCAAATAATGGAACCGCGTACACACCAGAGAACCCCCCAGAACCCACTACACACTTGCCACATGTCACCATCCCCCACTCTCTCTCACCAACTGGCTCCATCCCAGCCGTCCATTTCTTTCTTTCTGCACAAATCCCAATGTGCAGAAAGACCAATTTACCCTTCTTTTTAACTCATTTTACGGTTTCGCCACTAACGTTCTAGACCCGTATCTCACTCATCGTAAGTCCGATGCATACGTGCCGCCTGTCATCGAACTCAGGACGACGAGATCTATCTAACCATCCTAGGTCAACGTACCAAAACTCGTCCGTACAAAAAGTCAACTATTCCCCCTACTTTTCCCAAATTACGGTTAAGCCCTCGACCTTCCGAACATCACAACTTCCTCCTCGGATGTCGGAATTGGGCGTGCCACCTGCCTAAGGATTCGTGACATCCTAAACTACGTCCTGGTCACTGGTCAATCCCTAATTGACCACCCGAAATAAAAGTCAACATTTCTGCCCGACCCAGGGCAAAATCGTCATTCTAGGTTCCCGGACCCCTCGGGACCACCTAACCCTTGATTACCCTCACTAATCACACCTTAATCACTCTAGTAATCCCGATTCTCGGGACGGGTTGTTACAGCAAGACCCAGACACATGTTTTTAGGATTTTTGGGTCGGGTCCTGTCAATTTGGTATCAGAGCTCTAGGTTAACTTTAGTGGACTGGGGTACGGTTAGGACGTATGCCTCTACGAAGTGAGCCCTTTGACATCCTAGGAGTGAGGATGTGACTGTTAGTCGGGTGTACGTGGAATTAGATTAGATACGAAGTTGATAATGCCTTTGAATACTTGGATCGGGCATCGAATATTGTGCTTTATAAGAGAGGGACTTTTGAGGCTTCTATTGTGTGAGCTTGGAGGTTCAGGGCTATACGGTTGGTTGGCGAGGGGAACACCAGTGAGATAGATTCATTTCCTTTTTAGCTAGAGCAAGTAATCGATGTGGTTAGGGTACACTTTGAATGAGTGGGGATGCCTGATTGGGACTCGAGAGGAGTCGGGATTGCTAGTTGGGTCTCCGGTTGAGTTAGGGTACCAAAAAGGGACTCTGGCATGAGTGGGGTTTTTGGCAGGGGACTCGGATGGATACAATGGAACCGATGGGTTACTAGCTGGTCACGACGGTTCATCATGGGTGTTGTCTATAGTTGAGGTGTTTCTGGTGCTAGAGGACTTGGTAAATGCTTGGTAAGAGCAGGAACGTTAGACTTGGTTTTATGTAGTACCTGCGTGGGTGGCAAGTGGGGTTGAGAAGTGTCGATGCCTAGAGCGGGATTTGAGTTTTGAGTTTGAATCTAAGTGGCAGGTAAGTCGCATGCCTTTCAGTTGCTGCCATTGTGGGTGAACCGAGATTAGGCGATGGTTTTGAGTCATCGTTGACTTTGGGTGACGATCGTCCCTTGTGTGTTATGTGGCGGGATTGTGACGTGGAGAGACCACGTGGGAGCGAGGGATGATTACGAGCATGGTTACCATAGTAGGTGGGGGACATTGTGAATTTCAGGGACAAAATTCTTTTAAGGGGGTAGATTGTGACGACCCGAATCGGATGTTTCAAAAAAATTGAGGCGACTTGACAATTTTGTCCCTAGGCGGGGACTTTTGACCGAAAGTTGACTTTTGACCTGGGAGGTCGATTGCACTTTTACCTAGGACCATTACATACATCTCAGGATTCCAGTTACATTGATAGGTGGCATGCCGAGTTCAAAAATCATATGATGATTTTATAGGTCAGGGATGTTTTTTGACGAATTTTTGGTTCCACGTTTTACAAGGTAAGTTGACTTTTGTTAGTTTATGGGCCTAGATATTTTTCTACCTACGTTCCTTGAATGAGTGACACTTGTCACTCACCCATTGATCCTTACCCATGTTACGTATCCCTTTCTCTCTTTGTTTTGAACCACCCGAAAACCCACCCTCACCATTGTCATTGTCATCCTCATAAGTTCTTTCTGTTTTGAGGGGCACTAGATGTGAGAATGAGAGTCAGGGACTATGAAAGAAGAAAGACGAGTGGAGGTTCAGTCTAAACCTAGGAAACCAGGTAAGCCGTGAGCTTTGATTTTTGGGTTTTGTGTTTTAGTTGCTGGAACACGGAAAATAGGTTCTTACTACCTTCTTGGCTTCTTTTCAAGCATGATGGGTGAGAAATGGAATGAAATGGATGTTAGGACTGCTCTTTGGATGAGGTTGGAGGTTGGTCGTTAGCTACCAACTTGGCACGAGGATTACAGGGAATTGGTGCTCCGAGAACCTTGGGAAACGTGCGGTTCAGGATGGAGCACATACAGACATACTGTGAGTGGACCTTTACTTTCTAAACTGGTATGCATGCATATATCACTGTTTTTGATACTTTGAATAAAAATTCTAGATATGAATGCCTTAATGTGCAGATTTATGGTTTTGGATATCTATTTGATGATTATGGGCACTAGTTTTGCAGATTTGCATGCGTAAACTATGTTTTGGAATTGGGGCTGGTTTTATGGTTTTGGTATGGATTTGGAGTCTATGAGGTATGTTTTAAATGATGTTTAGGTGTTGGATTTGGACTGTTACCACAGTTGACCATCCTCAGAGTATGACCAGGGTGATTACCTTTTTCCTGGAATGACGTTGGAGTGTGTCTCCGTCAGTTTCCTGGACTGATGTTGGAGTGTTTCTCCGTCAGCTTCTTGGGAACTTGTCTTTCCCAAACTGATGTCTGGAGTATGTCTCCACCAGCATCTTAGGGGCTGTCTATGCATAGCACAAGGATTAGTTAGCATGGTCAGGTATGGAGGATGGTGTATCTTTGTTACTAGTTGTGGTGTCCAAGTTGTTTCCCAATGGTTTCTCGGGGTTACTTTAGGGCAGTGTGGGCCCTGGTATGTTATATATGGTTTGATTTTAACTTTATGATTTCGATCGTATTTCTATATGTATGCATGTTTTGGAAAACGAATGGTGATTACTGTTTTTTTCTTGATAAATGTGTTTTAAAAGGATTATTTATTTTCGGTCTACTCATAGGTTTTTTTTGTGGTTTTGGAAGCCCCTCCAGGTTGGGGTTTAGGTGTCGGGTCTACTTTTGCGGCGGAGGTAGTACACGTGGTTGTGTACTCGATGGTGATTACGTTATAGTATCCGTACCTTTATTTTATCGTGCTTTTAGTCACTGTAGTTGGTCTGTATGTGGTAGTGCTTAAGCGGGTATCCTTGGTCTGACATGTGTGCAATGGCATTTTGGGTATTTGGGCCTTGTGTGTTAGACGAGACCAAGATCCAGACACGTGTGTTTTGGAATTTCCGGGTCAAGTCCTATCATTATGGATGACTGGTTACTTGATTCCATATATCAACAAATATATTTTTAACAGTATAGATACTGGAGTTATTATGCAACGACTTAAAAATGAGAACTCGTCGATGACAACTATGATTGTAATGAATTAGTAATGCGATGTGATGTTTTTATATTTTTTTTATATTTTAATAAATTATTATGATGAGTTAAATTACATTTAAAGTTCATTTTTTAAGAGGGCCCCTTTTTTAAACTACTTTATGAAACGTCCCCACATAAATGAAATCCTGACTACGCCACTAATTCAAAGTCTGGAATTATGGATGCAAGAGCATAGTGGGAGAGAGGAATTTAGTGTTCAGGGTTGTCGGATAGAGAAAGAAAAATTATTATTTGTTTAATTTTATTTTAATATCCCAAATAGAAATTTAGTTTTTTTTAAATTATTTTAAAACCAGTAAGATATTATGATTAAAAATCCATTAAGTTAATTGTATTAATTTGTAAGGAAAATTACACTTCACCACCATGTATTTACATTAAGTAACACTTTTATGCTTATACTTTTAAATATTGCAATTACCACTCTATACTCTTCAAAACATTACAGCATGGACTATTCCGTTAATTCTCATCATCTTCTTCCTTAGTTGCCGCCCAACCAACATACCCTTCCTTCTTCCCTCATTTTCTTCCAACCACCACCACTACCATTAGCGTCTTCTTCTTCCAATCTTCATTTAAGTCCCCCAATTTGAGATTGGATGATACGGCTTCAATGGCGGCTTTCCTTCTGTTTTTTGTGCTTTGTGGGTCCACTAGGCCTGTAGTGACTATAGAGGTTGAATAAGTTATGAATGGGAATGGAGAGACCAAATTATATGAGCCACTTTTAAGTAAATCCAATGTGGTTGATTATGATTCGGCTTCATTAATTTCAAAGGCATGTTGGGTTTGGATGAATCCTCAGCTCAGCAAATGCTACAAAAGCCCTCTCACGGTCGATGAAGTCCCAACCCTGCATCTAGAGAATAAAGCGAGGAGAATATCCATTTTTTTATTATTTTGTAAAAAAATTAGTAGAATAACCATTTTTAATTATTTTTTTAAATTAATTAGTTTTTAAAATTAATTTATTCAAGTGACACTTATATGTTCAGACTTAAATTAAAGGCTTATTAACTTAAATACACTCTGAATTCGCATATTAGTCATACTTTGCACCCTGAACTCATTATTGCTTCACTTAACAGCATCAAACGGCCGAATTGAGTCACTCAACTTCATTTCCATTACAGTCGTTCAATTTGGGGTCAAAGCGGCTACATGACATGACAGGACCCATCCCAATCCCCACGAGATTAACGCGGGATGACCCTGCTCCCGTCTGACACGAAGTGTGAGACAAGGGATATTTTTGACCTTTGCCCTCTCGGGCTATCAGAGTACGCCAGGATCCAGAGGAGGCATGTGATATCTCGGTCTCTGCTACAGTCCACATCCGATGTCAACCTGAAGGGCAGTCAAAACATTAAAAACTGTGAGTGGACAAAACAAGAGTTTATAAAAACATTTTAACGAGAAGACATTTGTACCCTTCACTAAAAAGCATTCATGCATTCGAAAACCATTTAACCAAAGAAACCATATGTGAGACTAAGCCCAAAACTATAATGAAATAGACCATACGGGCCACTGCCCAAACCATAAAGAAACCAATAAGGGACTCAGCCCAAAACCATAACCATACTGAAATCAAGTACACGAGCTCCTGCTCAAATCCTGTGCACACCACATAACATATATCATATTTATATCACATACACATATAATTCACACAACCAATCCTGTCACGGTTTCCAAAGCTACCCACGTGCTACCCAAGTCTCAATCCGAGTCTTCTCAAAGTCAAGATCAATGTCCGCAGACCACTGACCCTACCCGAGGTAATAGTAATCATAGCCTTCCTGAGAGTAAGGAACCCAACTGGGGGATGACTCCACTCAGTCGGTGCTCCGTGACTACTCCGGGGTCCACCCAGGCCAACGACCCTCCCCGGAGGAGATAATAGAAGTAAAGGAAGGTATATGAATACATATATATACATAACATAAACATTCATACCCGGTTCCCCTAAACCGTCATGATCCATAATGACCTGACAAAGGTTCATGCTGGTTCCCATAAACCGTCATGAACCATAATGACCTTTCCAGAGTTCATGCCGGTTCCCATAAACCATCATGAACTCGGAAATCCATCTAGTGTCCCTGACCCGGAATCATAAACCGTAAAGTAACTGGGTCTCGTGCCCGAACATATGACATCAGCTGGGCTCCGTGCCCGATATCTAAGGGTCAGTCACAACTCCGATCGTAGTGATGCGTGCAACCATCCATCCAGGACCGCCCTCAATTATACGTAACCACATAAAAATGCACCCATGGAATCATCAAACATGTAATAAAACATATAATAAACAGTTATGCATGCACCAATTTAGAAAACAAGGTCCACTCACAGACCGTCCGAGCTGCCGCCTCGATTTGCGTATCATACGGCTCCCCGAGCCAATCACCGTCACCGGGACTCCCGAACCTGTCCAAATTTTAATAGAAGGTTACTAACTACTTAATTAACCTCCTACCAAAGCCCCGTAATTTTCCCGAATTTTTAACTATTTTTAAGCCAACCCTAAACCTTCCGATGCCCCGAAACATAATGAGACGGTGTCCGATCGACACGAAACCTTGAGTTGTTTTTGTTTTCGTCTGCTTCATCTTCTCCACCCACCCATTTCTTCCGCGACCATCCACCATGCCCAGTACCATTCACACCCAGCTTCGCCACCAAGACCCAAATCCTTCCGCAGGTTGAGACGATCTCATCCCCAGTCTCCATCACTCTGAGAATCATAGAGAATGAGGAATTAGAACCAATGTCCCAGAAATCTTCGACGTAATTTCTTGATGTTTCCGATGAAGGCAGACCACGAGACAACCACCATTCTACTTGACTCAACAAGGTGAACAGGATGAGGAAATTGGGCAATTTTTTGTTTTTTTTTTTTTGCTTTGAATATGGATGTCGGTGGGTATCGGCGATTATCGGTCAATTTCGACGATAATCGTCGATTTTTGCTGAAATTATGGATTTTAGGGGAAAAAAATTCTTTCCCCCCTCTTTAGGTGTCGACCTTCCATTTTTCCGAAATTTCGATGAAAATATCGGCGAAATTGCCGATATTTTCATCCGTGGTTACTCACGCACCTCGTATCATCGTCACGACTAACAATCCCATCGTCACGACAACCTGAGTCTACTCGACCTGATAAGACCTCGACTACGTCCATCGTTAGTAGCATCTGCCACAACCTCGCGCAGACCTAACTACCAGGCATCACGATCTAAACTCCGCATCCCACGGAATCAACCGTCCGTACTACTATTCCGTATCCCAACTCTGGGATTCCATCGACAAGTACCAACCCTGGTAACCTGTCCAACCAGCTCTAACCAGTCGTAACTCGACTCACCCAATGTCGTCTACCAGGTCGCCCACGACCTTAGTTGCACCAAACCACAACTACGGTAGTACGACCACCAAGTAGGTCTAACCAACAAATACAACCTCGACTGCAGAGTGCAGTCCCAACACAAGATGATATGACTAGACCGACTAACGAACCTAAATCCGAATAGTCGTCAAAGTCAAACCAATCACCAACTCACCTTTACGAACCATACACCTAAGGTAGGGTTCCACAATCACACCTAGGGTTCCCTTGAACCCAACTGCGAAAAGCAGTAAAATCAACAATCTGACCGACCCCGCAGTCTTGACATCGTAAGGACGTCAATCCAATCATACCGTAAGTCCAACCAGGATTCCTCGAATCCGGCTGCCAACTGCCATAAGTTCAACCAGAGTTTCACGAACTTGGCTGCTAAACGCCAAATGCAATGTAATCCATTTAACTCAACCAAGTCCGACCAACCAATGGTCACAACTCCAAACCAGTCGTCGGAACCGATCCTACGACAACGTGAAGACGATCCCAACTAACCGTCTCACGATCCAAAACTCTAACGTAATACTACATTCACCATTCGTAGGGCTCCACACTGTCAACCTTGACAGAACTATGGCAACCCCGGTATCGAGTGCCTAACCAAGACATTCCACGATCCATTCCTACTAACTATCATACTGGCACCCTAACTATCAGGTTGATAACGAACTGCAGCCCATTGAGATATCACATCCTCGACCTGCGTACATACTCCAAGAGCTACACGGTTGCTCGAATAGAGACAACCCCGCTCTGATAAGCATCCTACGAGCAATCCTATGCTCTGATACCACGTTGACAGGACCCATCCCAATCCCCCCGGGATTAACGAGGAATGACCCTGCTCCCGTCTGACACGAAGTGTCAGACAAGGGATATTTTCGACCTTTGCCCTCCTGGGCTATCAGAGTACGCCAGGATCTGGATGAGGCATGTGATATCTCGGTCTCTGCTACAATCCACATCCGATGTCAACCTGAAAGGCAGTCAAAACATTAAAAACTGTGAGTGGACAAAATAAGAGTTTATAAAAACATTTTAACGAGAAGACATTTGTACCCTTCACTAAAAAGCATGCATGCATTCGAAAACCATTTAACCAAAGAAACCATATGTGGGACTAAGCCCAAAACTATAATGAAATAGACCATACGGGCCACTGCCCAAATCATAAAGAAACCAATAAGGGACTCAGCCCAAAACCATAACCATACTGAAATCAAGTACACGAGCTCCTGCTCAAATCCTGTGCACACCACATAACATATATCATATTTATATCACATACACATAATTCACACAACCAATCCTGTCACGGTTTCCAAAGCTACGCACGTGCTACCCAAGTCTCAATCCGAGTCTTCTCAAAGTCAAGATCAATGTCTGCAGACCACTGACCCTACCTGAGGTAATAGTAATCATAGCCTTCCTAAGAGTAAGGAACCCAACTGGGGGGTGACTCCACTCAGTCGGTGCTCCGTGACTACTCCAGGATCCACCCAGGCCAACGACCCTCCCCGGATGAGATAATAGAAGTAAAGGAAGGTATATGAATACATATATATACATAACATAAACAATCATGCCCGGTTCCCCTGAACCGTCATGATCCATAATGACCTGACAAAGGTTCATGCCGGTTCCCATAAACCGTCATGAACCATAATGACCTTTCTAGAGTTCATGCCGGTTCCCATAAACCATCATGAACTCGGAAATCCATCTAGTGTCCCTGACCCGGAATCATAAACCGTAAAGTAACTGGGTCTCGTGCCCGAACATATAACATCAGCTGGGCTCCGTGCCCGATATCTACCAGTCACGACTCCGATCGTAGTGATGCGTGCAACCATCCATCCAGGACCGCCCTCAATTATACGTAACCACATACAAATGCACCAATGGCATCATCAAACATGTAATAAAACATATAATAAACATTTATGCATGCACCAATTTAGAAATCAAGGTCCACTCACAGACCGTCCGAGCTGCCGCCTAGATTTGCGTGCCATACGGCTCCCCGAGCCAATCACCGTCATCGGGACTCCCGAACCTGTCCAAATTTTAATAGAAGGTTACTAACTACTTAATTAACCTCCTACCAAAGTCCCGTAATTTTTCCGAACTTTTAACTATTTTTAAACCGACCCTAAACCTTCTGATGCCCCGACACATATCGAGACTGATAGGACCCATCCCAATCCCCCCAGGATTAGTGCGGGATGACCCTGCTCCCGTCTGACACGAAGTGTCAGACAAGGGATATTTTCGTCCTTTGCCCTCCCGGGGTATCAGAGTACGCCAGGATCCGGAGGAGGTATGTGATATCTCGATCTCTGCTACAGTCCACATCCGATGTCAACCTGAAGGGCAGTCAAAACATTAAAAGCTGTGAGTGGACAAAACAAGAGTTTATAAAACATTTCATGAGGAAGACATTTGTACCCTTCACTAAAAAGTATGCATGCATTCGAAAACCATTTATCCAAAACAAACCATATGTGGGACTAAGCCCAAAGCAGATATAAACCAAGGTCGAAAGGACCACAATGAAAACGACCATACGGCCACTGCCCAAATCCATAAGGGACTCGGCCCAAAACCATAAAGAAACCAAGTACACGAGCCACTGCTCAAATCCTGTGCACACCTGTGCACACCACATATCATATATCATATATACATATAAGTCACACAACCAATCCTGTCACGGTATCCAAAGCTACGCGCGTGCTACCCGGGTTTCAATCCGAGTCATCTCAAAGTCAAGGTCTATGTCCGCAGACCACTGACCCTACTCGAGGTAATAGTAACCATAGCCTTCCTGAGAGTAAGGAACCCAACTAGGGGGTGACTCCACTCAGTCGGTGCTCCGTGACTACTCCGGGGTCCACCCAGGCCAACGACCCTCCCCGGAGGAGATAGTAGAACATGTAAAGGAAGGTAGATGAACATATATATACATAACATAATATCCATGCCCGGTTCCCCTGAACCGTCATGATCCATAATAACATAACCGAGGTAACATGCCGGTTCCCCTAAACCGTCATGTACCGTAATAACCAACAAGGGTTCATACCGGTTCCCATAAACCGTCATGAACCATAATACCATAACAAGGGTTCATGCCGGTTCCCCTAAACCGTCATGAACCTGGGAATCCATTTAAGGTTCCCTGACCTGACCTGAAATCAAAGCCGTAAAGTGACTGGGTCTCGTGCCCGAACATAGGACATCAGCTGGGCACCGTGCCCGGAATCTGAGGTCCTATGCCCGAGACAAAACCAAATGGGTTTCATACCCGAGTTTATCCTTTTAGAAATCCAAAACCATTTCATTAAAACCAATAAAGAAATACAGACCCGTATAAGCACCGTATAAGGCTTAAACCTCGAAATACGTGCTTATACGTAACCACACACAAATGAACCCATGGCATCATCAAACAAGTAATAAAACATACAATAAACATTTATGCATGCACCAATTTAGAAAACAAGGTCCACTCACAGACCGTCCGAGCTGCCGCCTCGATTTGCGTGCCATACGGCTCCCCGAGCCGATCATCATCACCGGGACTCCCAAACCTGTCCAAATCGTAATAGAAGGTTACTAACTACTTAATTAACCTCCTACCAAAGCCCCGTAATTTTCCCGTATTTTTAACTATTTTTAATCCCGAACCTAAACCTTCCGATGCCCCGAAACATATCGAGACGGTGTCCGATCGACACGAAACCAGTCCCAAAATGTTCGTTACATCGAATAGAAGATTTCGTATGTTGGAACCTTCCCCAGATTCCCTGCCACGCGCCCTCACGCGCCGCCTGAAGTGGCTACGCGTGGGCTTCACGCGCCGCAACAGTACCTGCTGACGTCATCGTTGACGTCATGCTGTCAGCATGACGTCATCTGACAGCTGTCAGGTCTGACATGTCAGACTCTGACAGGTGCCACGTGTCTTGCTCCCATTGGTCCACTTCACTGTGCTGTCAGTGCCACGTGGCAGTCTGACATGTGCCACGTGTCATCACGGCACTTGTCCACGTCAGTGCCACGTGTCAGCCCCTGATTGGGCCACGTCACTGACATGTCAGTGATGACTGTGCACTGACATGTGACACGTGTCGCACTCCTATTGGCCCATTTTCTGACATGTCAGCTGACATTGTCAGATCTGACAATGCTGACGTCATCCCTGACATGATGACGTCAGCATGATGACGTCACCTGTCATCTCTGTCCTCCCGCGGGTCGACTCGAATACCAGTAATCGGGTCGCCGTGACCCGCGGCTTGACCCGGCCGGTTCTCCCAGCTCCGGCCACCAAAACACTCCCCGTTTGTCCCATTCTCTTCGTCTCAACCTAACCTACCGTCCTATGAATTAAAACGGAAGAAAAAACATCGAAAACCCGTACCTTCAATCCAGCCATGGCGGCCGTGACTTCTCCCGCCGTTCACGGCTGTTCCAAGCCGTCCAACGCCTCGAAACCAATCTCATTCATCTCCTGGGATCCCTAGAAACCTTACCCAATTAATGGAATCGAGTAAAAACCATTAAAATCCAATTTCGAATTTTTGAACATTTTCTTACCTCACGGGTTCGACTCCCCGCCGTGGCCACCGCCGTCCCCGGCCGTGGCTTGCCATCCTCAGCCTCTCACCACTTCCTCACGGTCATATTCATTGTAGCACACTCACAAGATGAGTGATGGAGGTGGGAAATATGTGTGTTTGTGTTTTGAAGAAAATGGAGAAAATGGTGAAGGGGGGGGTTTCGAGTGTGAGGAAACAAAGAAGAAGGAGATGATAGCTGATGAGAGAAGAGAAATGGAGGGTGAGGATTTAAAGATGAGTTGAAATGGATGGTTAGGATTAATGGTTGGTGGATTTGATTATAAAATTAATTAAATAATATTAATTAATTATGTAGATCCACATTTTGGGGGAGTTAGCCAATAGGATGAGTGACACTTGTCACTCATCCATGGGACCCACCAAAATATCTGCCCAATCAGATTTCGCCAAATCGTCCCCGTCTCGAAGTTCGTGCATAGTGAAATCGAACTTCCGTGACCCATAACTCTCCCGTTTGAAGTCCGATTTCAGAGTGCCGCCTGCCTATGGATTCGTATCGTCTTTATCTACGTAAAGGTCTTCGGCCCTCGGCCATCGGACCTCCCGATCAAAAAGTCAACTTTTGACCTCCTATTCACCCAAATTACCAAAATGCCCCTAAACTTCCGAACGTCATAACTTTTTCCTCGAATGTCGGAATTGAACGTGCCACCTGTCTATGAACTCGTGACGTCACGAACTACGTCACAGTCATCGGTCAAAGTCCATTTGACCGCCCGAACAAAAAGTCAACATTTTACCCACGCTAGGGGCAAAACGGTCATTTCGCATCGTTCGTCCGATTTAGCCTTACTAATCACCGATTAACCTCACTAATCGTGATTCGTCACTAATCTAATCATGGAATTTGGGACGGGTCGTTACAGAGACGGTGTCTGATCGACACGAAACCAGTCCCAAAATATTCGTTACATCGAATAGAATATTTCCCATGTTGAACACTTTCCCAAATTATGGTCCACGCGCCCTCACGCGCCCCTAGAAGGGCCAGATCACTATTCATCATCATCAACCTCAGGAAAACCGGTCTGAACCGGCCGGGTACTGTGCTGAACCGGCGTGACCGGTTCAGTGCTTTCCCCTCTTTGTTTTGGTCCGATTTCAACCCCAATCAATCCTATAATTCCTATTTTCATGTTTCCTATCTATTCTAATCCTTAAAACAACCTAAAAACACCTAAATCCTATGGTTTGATTTTTAACCAAATGGTTCAAAGTTTCCAAAAATCACCCACGGCTTCACAGCCGTCCAACCACCATAGAACCCTCCTTAATAACTTCCTAACAACCTATTTGATTCATTAAAACCGATCCAAAACGTCAAAAATGGAAAATGGATTAAAATGGGCATAATCGAGTACCTCACGGGTTCTTGCC
The DNA here is from genome assembly GCA_032719365.1 of Prinsepia uniflora. Classification (NCBI taxonomy): domain Eukaryota; kingdom Viridiplantae; phylum Streptophyta; class Magnoliopsida; order Rosales; family Rosaceae; genus Prinsepia; species Prinsepia uniflora. The sequence goes on from CM064874.1 coordinate 34,366,379, forward strand.
TCCACGCTGCCGTCCACGGCGGTTCTGGCCATCCAAGCCGGCCACCTCAGCTCCCTCAGTCCCCCTGGTCCTCTGCCTGGTCATGGGTGAAGATTGGATGGGTTTTGGTTTGCACGGATGGGAGGAAAATGGTGAGATGGGGGAAATGGTTTTGTGTGTTTGAATGAAGAAAATAAAAATGCACTGGGAAGGTGCATGAATACAATTTGGGTGGCCTGTGGATGGGTGACACGTGTCACTCATCCATTGAGCCTCCATTAAATATCTGGGCCCCACTAAAGTCCTAAAGTGAACTCGTCTCGTAATTCGTGTAATAGTGCACTTGAACTTCCGTGAACCGTAACTTCGCCGTCGAACGTCCGAATTTGACGGGCCGCCTGTCTATGGATTCGTATCGTCCTTATCTAGGTAACGGTCTTCGGCCCTTGGCCATCGGACCTCTTGGTCAAAAAGTCAACATTTGCCCCTTTTTGACCAAAATTACCAAAATGCCCCTTAACTTCCGAACGTCATAACTTCTTCCACGAACGTCGGAATTGAACGTGCCACTTGTCTATGAACTCGTGATGTCACGAACTACGTCACGGTCATCGGTCAAAGTCTATTTGACCGCCAGAATGAAAAGTCAACGTTTTGCCACGCCATGGGCAAAATGGTCATTTCGCATCGTTCGTCCGATTTCGCCCTACTAATCACCGATTAGCCTCACTAATCGTGATTAGTCACTAATCTAATCATGGAATTTGGGATGAGTCGTTACATGACACCTACATGAAATTATTTGATTAGTTATTCCCAAAGAAATTATATGTTTTAGTTATTTGATCAATAAGGACAACAAACAATTAATTATAACAAAAATAAAAAATGGAAATTAAATCCAATTTCAATTTATAAATACTCAGATAAATACATTAAATTAACAAAGGGCAATTATGGAATTTCATACTTATAAAAATCAACAGTTTTCTTCGTCATGCACTAGAAATCCAACCCACCACATTTTCTCTATGAATTTGTGCTTGGGTTTGCTTTGCTTTGCTTCATTCTCCATCATGATGAAGTCTGGAAGGCGAACATCCACCACACCCATCTTGCATAACAAAATTAGATAATTTATTAATTATATTAATTCTGGAAATTGTTGGCAGTACGAAGATTTAGCTGAGCTCGAATGGCTATCGAATTTCGTGGATGAGTCTTTTTCCAGCAAGGACCTGCAGAAGCTACAACTGGTATCTGGAATGTGAGCTTGACCCGACGAAGCTTCCTCCGAGACCCGCCAATTCCAACACGAGCCCAAGCGAACTAAGCCACACTTTGCAATCCGTCATGAATCTTCATCTGAGGCAGTGATCATGAATCTCTGAGACCCGTCATGAATCTCTGTTTGAGGCATGGATCATGTAAAACATGTAACGGCCCAGACTTCCGAGGAATTGGAAAATGACGCTTTTACCCCTGGTCAAAAGGTTGACCTTTTTGTGATCAAAGTTAAAGTTAAAATGTTGACTTTTAACCTAGGAGACTTTTTACACGTTGATCGAGGTTCATTGCGTAGATCGCAGGTCACGTAAAATTTGGACGTCGTACGATGAAATTACGAGTATAGAACGGTTTAATTGGATTTTACGGTTGCAAGTTTTACGAGAGGGGTTAACTTTGGTTTGTTGGCTAGTGGGCCCCTAAATATCTAACCTGGACCAAAGGATGAGTAACAAGTGTCACTCATCCCATTAGCCCATTTTCCCTAACACATGCATCTCTCTCCCTTCCCTTCATTTCGAAGATACCTGAAACCCACTCCCACCCACTGTTTAAAACGGCGGCCGCCTAGTCGGCCTAGGCGGCGCCTAGGCGCTCGAAGGTGAGAAACCGCCCCGCATAATGGCTGAGCGCCTATGTGGATTTGCGTATACATCCTTATATATATATATATATTTAATTATATAAGTTCTTATATATATATATATATTTATTCATATAAGTTAATTTATTTATTAAATACTTAGTTAATTATAAAAGTATTAATTAAAATAAAGATAATAAATTTAAAAATATAGAATGTTGTATAATAAAATTAATAAAAAAACTTACATTTTTAATGTCTATGATTCCCAACTCAATTTATTTGTCTAGATAATTAATTTTTGTTTTGAAATCATTTGATAGTATTAATTATATTATTAGTTAGTTGAATTTAGCCTTTTAAAAAAACTGCATAGGCCCCCGCCTAACCACCTAGGCGCTAGGCCTCTATCGACCGCCCTAGGAGCGCCTAGCACCGTTTTGAACCTTGCCCCCACCTCATTTCCATCTTCTTGTTCATCTGGTCGAGGGACTTAGAGAGTGAGAGTGTGTGAGAGAGAGGTTGATAGAGACGGTGAAGGAGGCAGAGCCACAATGGCTGGCTAGAAAACCTAAAAAACCCAGGTAACCCGTGAGCCGTGTGTGTGAGTTTTGAGTTTTAGACTTTTGGACGATTTGGATGGTAACTGTAGCCTTGGTTGTGTTCTGTGAGCCCTTGCGAGTGTGTAGAGCCAAGAAACAGGAAGGTTGGGTGTTGTAATCGTCTTGGAGACGAGTTTGAAAGGAACCCGTGAAGGATCAAGCTTAGAAAGTGAATTCCAGGTACTCTTTCTTAATTTTAAGGCCATAGATAGATTCCTGGTTGGATTACGAGTCTAGTGGTGGAAAATGGTGTAAAACGGTCGAGAAACGACGGAGTTTGGACTGGGTCACGATTCGGGTTTAATGAATCATTACAGTAAACCAGGTCAACCCAGCTGGAGGTTAACGATGATGATGTGGCAGTCTACGTCATCACTATCAGTGCACGTGGCAAATCAGGTGATGCCATGTGGCAACTTGTCAGGTGGTTATCAGTGCTGATGGGGCTGAGGCTGACGATAGCATGACATCATAGTGATGTCAACGGGGACACGTGGCATGTAGTAGGTGGTGACCATGGAACCTATCGAGTGGTGCCATGTGGCAGGCTATCAAAACTGTCAGGTTGTTAGGCTAACGTCAGTAGGTGACGTCAGTGTTGACCAAACTTTGACAGGCATATGTGGGCACATGGACACAAATTTTGAGGTTAAATTAATCTTATTCAAAATGTTTTGACGTCCTGAATCCAATGGCGGTGGTTTTAGGTCGATCAGAGATCATTTGGTTGGTGTTTTGGAGGTTTTTCTCCTCGGAAAGGGTGTTTGGGAGGCATTTTTAGTTTCGGGGTTTGTGAGGGTTTATTGTATGGACTTATTGACACGACCCATCCCAATCCCCCCGGGATTACCATGGAATGTGTCATGCTCCCGTCTGACAAGAGGTGTCAGACAAGGGATAACCTGTTGCCACTGCCCAACCGGGCTTCCAGAGTGCGTAAGGATCGATGGAGGAGGTGTGCGATGCTCAAGTCTCTGCTGCAGTCGCATCCGGAATCAACCTGAAGGGCATTAAAAACAAAAGCTGTGAGTGAACGAAAATAAACAAGTCTGTTTAAAGCATTTATAAGACATTTATGCCCCTCAGTAAAAAGATATGCATGCACCATCATTTGAAATCATAAATCATATAGTATGAACCATAAGGCATGTAATAAAACCATAAACATAATTTTAGCCACTGCACTATACACTCCAATCCGACATCCCCGATGTCTGGCGTCCCTGACGTCCAACAAGGTCACAATCACAAGGCTACGCGTGCCACTCGGGCCTCAATTCCGAGTTCAATCCCCGAACCCTGTTCGGGTACAGCATCCCCGATGCTTAGCGTCATAGACGCTGGACGTTCTAGACGTCCGTGACCACTCCGGGGTACCTCATCCGGAGGAGACAGTATCATATGAATGGATCTATACAGTGCAGTACCAAATACATTTTATTGATATCCAAATGCAAAGCATATATATATACATAGATAAAATTCAAACCAATCTTTAAGTTTCATCAGACGGGTCTCAAGCCCAAATACCGTGAAACGTGCCATAGCCATAATTTCCATATCATCAAAACCGTTATAAGTCCAAATAGTTGATTTAAATCCAAAATCATTTGTTCAATTCCATTTTAGGGTCCCCGGCCCGAAATCACGTGTATAAATCAACTGGGCCCTGGCCCGATTTCATAAGTTAACTGGCCCCTGGCCCGATTTCATAAGTTAACTGGCCCCTGGCCCGAATTCATAAGTCCACTGGGCCCCCAGCCCGAATTCACAAGTTAAATGGGCCCGTGGCCCGATTTTTCTTTATCAAGTCCGTAACCGTTTCATGAAATCATATCCAACCATATTTATGGAAATCGGTGCAAATCCAGAAAACCTCGATTTACGTGCAAACACGTAAATCACCTCGAAATGCGTGAAATCATATAAATTCACCGATATCCAAAATAAATCATTCAATCACAATTATAAAACTCATGAAACAGTTCTGCATGCATCGAATTTATAAAACCAATGTCCACTCACAGACCGTTTAACCGAGCGCCTCGATACGCGTGCCATAGGCCTTCCCGAGCCACACCACTATCACCGGGACTCCCAATCCTGTCCAAATCACATTAGAGGATCAATAACCTCATCATTAACATCCTATTCAAGTCCCGTAATTTTTCCGAATTTTTAAGTATTTTTAAACTGGATTTAAAACCTTCGGACATCCCGAACAATATCGAAATGGGATCTGAATGACACGAAACCAACGCCAAAATGTTCGTTACATTGTATAGGACAAAAGTCATGTTGACCTCACCTCGAGATTCGTGCCCACGCGCCGTCACACGCCGCCGTGAGTGGCTGCGCGTGAAAGCCACGCGCCTGCTACAGTGACTGCTACAGTCACCACCTTCACCCGTATGTCTGGTAAACGGGTCTGATTACCCGCGATCTGACCCGGCCAGATAACCCTCAATTCGACCTTGATTCCATCCGTTTTTTATCCTAAAACAAACATTAACCAATTAATTCCAGTTCTGTGTCAATGATTAATCTCGACATGGAGTAAATCGACCAATCCAAGTCCGAACAGCCAAACGGGTCGATGATATCAACTCACCCAACTCAAGTCCATTGTCAAATTAACTTAACAGGAAGCTTATTAAGATTAATACGAACCAATTCGAATGATTAATTGAACACGAAGTTACCTCAATCACCACGACTCAAGCTTGGATTTTTCGGCCGTCCACCTCGTCCGTCCACGACCCTAGGAGCCTCAAAGCTTGCCCCAAATGATCTGGATCGACTCGTGGAGGTTCCAGGAAGCTCATTCAATCATCAATAAGTCATGGGCTGGCCTAAAACTAGAAGTTCGAATTTGAACTTCACAAAAACCAGTTTCGGGTTTTTGAGCATTCTTCCACCATTTCCACTCCATTCCTTTCATTCTCAATCTCAGAGTTAACCTCTCGACTCACTCTCAATTCTAACAATCCAAATCAGCCATTAAAAGCATCCGAAAGTGCCACTCAGTCCACTGTGTAAAGTCCCCTGCACTGACCCGAAAACATAATAAAATGGTGCCCATGTTCTTGTGATCGATTGCCAGCACAATTACATGTGCAATCACACCTCAAACTGTCCCAATTCAGTCATTTAATTGATAAACAATCCATGGGATCGATCGCACAAACATCCCATTTCACGGTTGTTTCAATCAAACAGTACCCCCGTGAAAATTACCATTCTGCCCTGTACAGAAAATTACCAAAATGCCCATCACGCATCCTGACCCGTAACTCGGTCATACGGACTCCGATTGATGCGTGCTGCCTGTCTACGAACTCAGAGCATCGAGACCTTCCTAACGGTCCTTGGTCCTCCGCCATCGGACCTCCCGATCAAAAAGTCAACATTTCCCCTTATTTCGTTCGAATCACGAAAATGCCCTTGAACTTCTGTACATCATAACTTTCACCACGAACGTCGGAATCGAACGTGCCACCTGTCTATGAACTCGTGACGTCCCGAACTATGTCACGGTCACCGGTCAAAGTCCATTTGACCATCCGAATTAAAGTCAACGTTTTGCCCACGCCTAGGGGCAAAACGGTCATTCAAAACGGTCATTTTGCACAATTCGTCCGAAATCACTCAACTAATCTCAGATTAGTAAATCATAATTAAATATTATTAAATCCCGGTACTCGGAACAGGTCGTTACACTTATATTGATTATTAGTGACCCTCAGGTATGACTTTGACAGACCCGGATGTCCCGAAGGCTTCGGATTGGCTTACGGCTCGTGTTTTGAGCAAGCGATGGTACATGTGAGTGGACTTTTGTTTTTCCTAACTATGCATGCATTTTTATATATTTTTTATTGATTTATAATGAGAATTGCTTGATGGCTGGTTACGTATGATTCATGTGGAATTCTGGGGAACTTTTATGAATATTTAAGAAAAATGATATTAAAACGTTTTGCGAGGAAATTGGGTTTATTAAACCCCGGATCCTCAATGAGTTATAAGGAATCGTGTTATACTTGTGATGTCATGTTTATATGATTTTGACGGTGTTTGGTAAAATGGGATTTGACATAATTTTATGATTATTTTAATGACTTGTTTTACGAGGTTTGATGTAAATGTGATGTGATGTGACTGTGATATGATATGATTGATGCGAGATGTTATGATGATGGTGATGATTGTGATGATGTGAAATGTGATTGATAACCCACTCGAGATGCCGATTATGATAGATAGTCTCGAACGTCGAGCTGGGCTCCGTCATTCCCAAGACTCATCTCAGACGTCAAGCCTCGGGCTCCATCATTCTTGAGACTAGAACCGTTCCTCAGACGTCGAGTTTGGGACTCCGTCATTCGTGAGTTGGTCCACATTTGGACGTCGAGTTTGGGACTCCATCTTTCCCGAGTGATATTTGTCTATCGGTAGTGCATATTGACATGACGAAATACAGCTTATAGACATCGAGGATGAGTTCATTGATATGGTCGTGTTGGCAAGTTTGCTTTGGTATGGCTTTGGTTTACCTTTATGTGGGGTAGGTTTTGAAACTTTCTGATTTTCTAGTTATTGCATGTATTTTGAAATTGATGTTTTATTCGTAAATTCGATGCATGCATAACTTTATTAAAAGGAGGGTTTAATAATTGATTTCAGAAAATGGTTTTTCCAAACCTTTCTTTTGTCCACTCACACTTTTTATTGGTTTTGGTACCCTCCAGGTTGATCGCGGACGCAGACTATGTGAAGGTTGAGGCATCACGTAGTTTTGTGTACTCTAGATATCCTGTTTAGAATGTAGCCTTATCCCTTGTCTGACATGTGGTAAGTATACATATTTAAATCTCGAGGGTACTTTAGTGATTTTGCGTGACGTGTCAGACAGAAGCAGGCCTTCCTATACTAATCGAGGGGAATTACGAGGAGAGTCATGTCAAAACATCCCAAGCCAGATTAGTCTTACTGTTCCTACACAAGGTAGTGATCAATTTCGTAAGTTTCATATTGTTAGGAAACACACCATGGTCACCAAATTTCAACACCAAACCCACAATGTCCTCGTCAGTGACACTCATCCCAGGCCGCTCTTTCTTTAATAAGGAGGCCAACACAATATCACCCGCAACTGCTCAATCCATAACTCTATTTTTGGATCATACATTCATCGAGCAACTTCAGTGCATCATCGACATATCCAGATTTTGACAACACATCAATTACTACACTGCGGAAACGGGTGTTTCTCAAAACTGGGTCCAGTTTATTAAACACTATGCACGCCTCATCCACTATACCAGTGGTGATTTTGAGCCATGGATCTGGACACTCTTCTTTTTTTTTCGAAAGTTTTTTATGATTTGTTGATTCAGATATTTATTTAATGACACTTCTAAATATCATTGCCATGTCTAGTCTTGTGTTTTGCTATGATTATATATTAGTGTCATGTGTCCTCAACATCTAATCTGGTCTTTTATACCCACACTTTGACATATGGAGCCCAATTATCATTAACATTAGATTGTTCATTTTTTTCTCTTGATCAAGTTGCAGATCCAAGTTTTTTTAGGATGCTTTATTTAAAATGTTTTTGGTTAGAGAATTTTGAAATGCCAAAACCAAAGGCTTGGTCGTGAAGGCGTGGGCTTCACAGATGGCGATCTTGAACCATGGATTTGTGACGCATTGTGGGTGGAACTCGCTACTTGAAGCTATGAGTTTTGGGGTGCCAATGGTGGCGTGACCTTTGTATACAGAGCAAAGCGTGAATAGAGGGGCCTTGGTGGAGGAAATGAAGGTGGCGATAGCAATTGACCTGTTAAAGGAATGAGTGATGAGTGCTGAGGAGGTGGAGAATAAGGTTTGAAGCCTTCTCTTTAGCCAACCTTCACATCAGAACCTTCCCTTTTCTTGGATCTCCTCACTCACTTGCATTGTTTTCAGGAAGTATATTCTCAAGGCTTGTAATGAGTACAGTGTGCGATCTATTACGGCCATGCTTGGGGTGTGCCTTCTTGGTAATATTTTGTGCACCCACTATGTTTTGTATGTCATTTATGTTTGATGATGGTGTTGATGCAATGTTATACCTAGTAAAGGAAGAAAATGGAGCAATTAGGATGGGGAGTGTTATCGAGCAAGAAGTTGGACTAATTATATGATATAATTAATCTTTTATATATATATATAATTAATCTCCCACTGGAAAAAGTGTTCCAACGTGTCAAAAATCTTTATTTTACCCTTACTTTTCATGACTACTTAATATCTGTGATGAAAATAGAGGTGAGTGACTCAACTCAGCCGTTTGATGTTGTTAAGTGAAACAATAACAAGTTCAAGGTTCAAAGTGTGACTAGTGTGTAAGTTCAAGGTGCATTTAAGCCAATAAGCCTAAATTAATTGGTGGGTTCCATTTTATCCACATAAACATTTAACAGAAAATTTAGCGGAATAGTTAACAGAGTATGTTTTAATATTTTGAAGGTTATATCGTGATAATTGCAAGATTTAAAAGTATAAATATAGAAGTCTTGATGTGAACCATATAGTAATAAAATATAATTTACCCTAATTTTTATCCACACGGTGCAACCTTAATGTTCACATAAGCTTAAAAAATGGACCCCACATTTAATACATTATTACTTAATAAATTTTTGATAGAATAGTTAATAGAGGATGTTAATTAATAGAAAAGAGAAAATTCAGAGCGTGCATTAAAAAATGTGAAAGTATAACTCTTTTATTTGAGGTGAACCATATAATGGTAAATTGTATATGCGAGTCTGCGAAGCCTCCTTTGTTGATCTCATTCGCAAAGTCTATTTGTGACTCCTTCACTTCCCCTCTCGACTAATAATCTTTGTGTTCCTTATGCTCCTTCTCTTCTCGAGTAAGTCGAATCTCTTGACTCTTCGTGAAGATTCCTCCAAATGGATGATGTCGAGTGATTGAAGAAACTTATTGAATCTTCAATTCTGTTTTGAACAAATAGATATTAGTAAATGACTGCTCTGCTATTCTTCCCCAATCTAGATGAGGAAGAATTTCGGAAAAGAATCAATAGAAAAAAAAATCGGAATTGATCGATACATTTCTCGAAACAAACAGATCGACTCATCAAGTTCCCATTAAAATATGATCCACACAAGGAAAAGAACTTGCCATTCGTTGGTTAGACGCAAGGGGATTTACCGCATTTTAGAGAACAAGACCCCCAAATACTTAGAATCAAGCAAGTAGCAAAAATTCTTCCCGCCAAGACTTATTTAGTCTTCACTTTTGAGTTTTGACTAAATGGATGAAACTTCTAATCTTCCAAATCCTACTAATATTCTTAATTTATTATTATTATTATTATTATGGTTATTTTTTAATTTACTTTATTTTTACTGTTTTTTTTCCAAAGCTTTATTTCTATTGTTCATTATCTTACAAATATTGCTAACTTATTGTCAATCATCTTAAATATATTGTTAGATTATATTATTAGTCATTATCAAATTATATAGTATCATATTACTTATTATATATTTATTATATTAATATTATTTTATAATTTTTATTAATCTAATCACGATTGGATTCATAAATTTTTTCTTAAAATTTTATTAAAATTTTCAATTTTTAAATTAAATTTTTATAAATTTAACCATTGATGTATTCGTCATACCGGAGTTGAAACGACGTAAATTTGGCATGTCAATTAAAAAAATGATGGACTCAAAGTCCCCAAAGCACACGATCTTCAATCAGTCATACCAAGTCACTGACTGCCCAAACCCTCTTCCACTCCCAAATCCCAATCCGACCGGCGAGGCCACCCAGCTTCAACCGTCGACCACCCCGGCCTCGCCCAATTCAGCTCCGATAGGCTACCACTACAATTTTGAAGTATGTTTCTTTGATTTCTCAGTTGGGATTCTGCAAATATTGTTTAGGGCTAGGATTGGATTATTGATATGAGTTTTGAGAATTCGGTGCGTGTAATGTAAATTGGTTTCTGAATTGTTTATATTATCATCTTTTTTATCAGACTTGGTAGGGTTTTGTTGGGGTTTTGTTTGGACATTGGTGAGCAATATGAATCTGGTGGTTGTTTTGGTGGCGATTCTGCTTGGGCACTTTTGCATGACCCAGGCTAAGGTGGTGCTGATTGGGAATAATGTCACTCTCTCTTTCGACGACATTGAAGCTAATTTTGGTGAGTTCGAGATTTTTCATATATATTTTTAATCTCTATTTGGTCACTAATAAATTGTGGGGAACAAAAGTATCTGAAAAAAACTAATAATTCGTGCATATTTGTTAATGCTTTTCTTGATTTATTGGTGGACCATGATGTCATTACAGCTCCAGCAATTAAGGCTTCTGGGGTATCTGGAGTATTGTATTTGGCAGAGCCTCTTGATGCATGCTCGACATTAACTAATGAAGTTGAAAAAGGATCAAATTATAGCTCCCCTTACGTTTTGTTGATAAGAGGAGGGTGTAGTTTTGAGGATAAAGTTAGAAGAGCTCAAAAGGCGGGGTTCAAAGCTGCAATTGTCTATGACAATGAAGATGATGGCATCTTGGTTTCAAGTAATGACCTTTTTTCTGTGACAAATATCATGCATTTAATTTGTGAAGTTTAGAATTTGTCCGACAACTGATCAATGAATTAAGATTTATTAAAATGTTTCCTTGTAGTTCATATTCTTTGGGAAAACTCAGTAAAAAATATGATTGCTGCCATGGTGGATTTCTGAAAGAATTTTATATTGATCTAGTATGAAACTGTACTTATAGCCTCAATGATGAATGTTGGGAAACTGGCCTTAAGGGTAAAACTATTCTTGATCTGCTGGTATAGTATACTGCACCTTGGAACCCAATCTACTACTCTTTGCATTGGTTTTGAACCTTCCACAAGTAATTAAAGACTTCATGTTATGAGATCTGTGATAATTTTATTTTGGAGTAATTTGCCAATTTGCCCCTGTATTTTATTTTGGAGTAATTTGCCAATTTCCCCTCTGTACTTTTATTTGAGTGAATTTCCTCTAAGCCATTATTAAGGCCCAGTGTCCCCCTATCATCTTATTTACTCGGATTTCATCCATTTTTTCGTCCAAACAAGTCACATGTTGGTCAGTGAAAATTTTCTGATTAAAAAAAGAAAAAGAAAAAGAAAAAGTTGGTCAGTGCATTTTATTAGTTATGAATCAGGTTTCCTGTATTAATGTTAATTGATACTTCTTCTTTCATGTAATGTGAGAATTTTAACGAAAAATGAGATGAAGTGTTACCATAGGGGGGAAATTAACCATTAATAATATTTCGGGGGAAATTGGTTGAAATATGAGTTCATAGGGGAAATTGGCAGCGGGTTACAAATTCAAGGGGGAAATTGGCATATTAGAACTTTCTGGCCTATATAGCCATTTCTCCTCCCATGTGGATTAAGTTTTAAATTCTTTGTTTTATGTGTAAAATTTATGCCCTTATTGGAAAATCTCTAATTCTTATTCGTGTCGAAAATAAAGTGGCAGGAAACTCAGATGGTATAAAAATATATGCCGTGTTCGTTTCGAAAGCTGTTGGCGAAATACTAAAAAAGTACACTGGACTTACTAACATAGAGCTCTGGCTAATTGCAAGCTTTGAGAACTCAGCATGGTCAATCATGGCAATCTCTTTCATTTCCTTGCTCGCCATGTCTGCAGTTTTGGCTACTTGTTTCTTCGTTCGCAGGCATCGAATAAGACGAGAGAGGCCTCAAGCTTCTCATGTCCGAGAATTTCATGGGATGAGCAGTCGCTTAGTAAAAGCAATGCCAAGTTTGATATTTACTGCTGTCTTAGAGGACAACTGTACTGCAGGAACATGTGCTATATGTCTTGAGGACTACAGTGTTGGAGAGAAACTGAGGATTCTGCCATGTCATCATAGTAAGTTTCCTTTTTTGTTCTTCTACATAAAAAATTGTTCCTTTCTTTGATTTTCTGTTTAATTTGATTGCATGGTGTTTCTATTATTAGCGTTTTGCTCTTCGAAATCAAACTGAGCATATATGATATATCTACTCTCTTGAGGTTTTCCAATGTTTATTGGGTGGCCACATTTAGTGTGCACTTCTCTAAAAAGAACACATTTCCTATTCCTCCTCAATCTCATTATTAAAAATGTTGTAAAATTGTTCACATTTGGCTTACTGAAATAATATAGTTCAGTTACATACTTGTATGTAATAACCTAGTGAGTTTGGTGCCAAAAGTTGCGTTATGTAGCACAAAACAGAATAGCAAAAACTATAACTTAGCGGAAGCAAACTCTAGGAAACACAAGCATAAAACATAAAAGATAGGGTCTGGATTCACTCCAGCGTTTTCACACCCGAAATTGGCTTCACACCAAAACTTGGTTTCGCACCAAAGAAGTCCTTTTGCAGGAAATTAATTCTCAGAAACTCTTATTCATAAATTCATCCCCCTCCATTGAATTACAATGGGTTAGTTATAAGGAACTAAACAAACTAGAACTCCTACTTAAAACAAAAATTGAAAAAAAGGTCCTAATCCCAGTAGAACATGGAAACATGTCTTTCCTACTTGAAAACAAGAATCATAATAAAACTGTAATTCCTAAACTAATTGGTAAACTGCTGAGAAACAAATTATTCTAATTCAACCACGTAGACATGATCAAATTAACTGGTCTGTTCTTCCTTCTCTTCCACTGATAAACCCTAAATGGTTTGTCAATGATGTTCTCATCAATTCCCCTCTGTTGAGTAGAGCTCGACTCTGGCGAGATAAAACTGTAGTTTCTTTGTGACATGTCGGGATCATTTGGGAAATCCCCTTTTGCTTCTTTGTGAAATTCCTTCGCATTAATGAGGTGTAAGCCCTTTATTTGGCTGGTTTTGTGCTGCTCTCTTTTGTTGGTAGCTATTTGAGGGGCATTTTGGGGTGGTAATGGTTTCAGCCTGATTTTCTTCCCTTTATGAGCGTAACTGCGTTCATTGGATTGTCCTACAGTTTGGACATTATTGTCATATATCCATGGTCTGCCCAATGGAATATGACCCACCTCCATAGGTACCACATCACACCAGACATCTTCCTTGTAGGATGATAGTTGAATTGACACTAGACACTGTTGAGAAAGAAGAATAGAGGAAGTTTCAATCCATGACACTATATGGTTGTGGATGATTTATAGGAGATAAACCAAGTTGGGAAACTGTTTGCGCAGACACGACATTAATACAACTCCCTTTGTCGATAATGAGCTTACAGTTTTTGCCTCCATATTGGACGGAGGTATGAAAGATTGATGTTCTTCACTAGTCGTCGTCATTCTTAGGTTGAGTCGTGCACCTTACTAGTGCTAGATTTGGTGGGGTTTAACTGCCAGAACTGCCATTACTATCTTCATCACTAAGTGGAATTTCAGATTCATAAACCTCTTCTTCGAAGTCACCATTTGCCGCAAATAGATTTCGGGGTGTATCCCGTGTAGGGCAGTGGGCAACAAAGTGTCCAAATCCTTGGCATTTATAGCAGCTTGTGCATCCACCTTGCATGTCTTGGACTGCCTTCCCTTTATCCCATTTGGTTGTACTAGTCGTAGCAGTCTCCCTAGGAACTGGATCTAGCTTTGTCCCAGATGAACTAGCACGAGGATCAGCCTCTCGAACCTCACAGTGTTCGACAAAGTTGGTGGGTTTTAGATAACGTTCTAATTCTTGCACCACTTGATAAGCCCTCCTTAGGGAGTTCATGTCAAGAGGAATAAATTCTTTTTACAGTTCTAGTCGTAGGCATGTCCTAAAATGAGGAGTCACCAGTCGATCCTCCCTGACATCACATTGCAGCATGAATTCATCAAACTTGGCATTGTATCCAGAAACTAGCATGCTACCTTGGCGAAGAGATTGTCATTGGCCTAATAGTCATCGCTGATAAGACACTGGGACATAATTTTCCTTCAGTCTTTCTTTCATCTCGTCCCAATGAGCAATTGGCTCTTGATGGGTTCTTTCCACTTGTCTCTCTACGTTTGTCCAATGTAGGTTCGCTTGATCAACCAATTTATACTTGGCAAATCTGACTGTTCGACCTTCAGACATCTCATACCATTCAAAATAGCAATCCATAGCAGCCAACCAATCAAGAAAAGCCTTAGGATCTAACTCACCATCAAAGCTAGGATCATCAAGCTTGATTGATTTCATGACCCTCTCATGACCCTCTCATCAGATCTGGTTCACTTACTAAGCCCAAACTACGCATTAATTTAAACACGTAATTTGAGTATTGTGCAATTTAAACCCTTTTTGTGTAGATGTAGTATTGGTAAATAGGGATCGTTCTTAACCGGGGAAATTAGGGAACATTAATAATGTGTTAGTGGGAGATGAATAAAAGAATAATGAATTAAAGAATTAAAGGAATAAAAGAATAAAAGAATTAAAAGAATAAAAGAATAAAGAAGGGGGGTTTTGAAAAGATTTATAACTAAATTAAAGAAAACACTAATTAAGAATTAAAATGCAAATGCTCATGCTAATTGGAATTTACAAACCATAGAGTAGTTTCATAGACAAAACCCACACTTTTACGTAAGTAATTTCGAATTAACAATCACATTATTTAAACTACTCCTAAAAATAGACTTCTTTCTAACATTTTTCTCATAATAAACCAATCACGAAATCCTACCTTCATCATCTCAAATACTTACATATATCTTTCAATATTATAAATGCATCAACCATTAATGTGCGTCAAACATCAATATGCTTCAAACATTTACAACATGATTTACCTTAAGTTTATAATTAAATGCGCCGACAGCGATCAACATTTAATCTCTTCAATTCTACTCTAAGTGCACCGACAGCGGATAAAACACTTAACATCAAATTGAAGTTTAAGCACTAAAACATATGAAGTAAAAGAAATTCAAAAAGTAAAACACATGGAGATTGCATTCTTACTTACAAATGTTAGAAAGAAAATACCAAGAACAATAGTAAAGAAGAAATGAAAATAACATAAAAATAACATAAATTACGAATAAGAATTAAAAGAAAACTAATTAATAAGAAAATCTACAAGAAGTAAAAATGGTCCCCAAAATTGTCTCTCAAAAGAGAGAAACAAAATAACTAAACTAAGAACTAAGAAAAATGAAAGAAATGGAAGAATGAAACTAATGAGGGACTCCCCAAATACATGAAATGACCTCCCTATTTATAGAGGGAATGCCACAATTGTTTAATTAAAAGTACAAAATTAAAATATAAAAATAGCAATAAAATAGTACATGAAGAAGTGATGGAAATGATGAGATTGGGTGGGAAAAGATGCTGATTTTGGGGCAAATATGCTGATTTTGGGAACTATTGGGGGGCTGCTGGATTTTTGGCTTGGGCTGCTGGATTTCAGCAGCTTCCCACCGAATTTCCTTGCGATTTTCAGTGGTTTCTCATTTCGTCCATAATTTCTTCGTTATAATTCCGATCGGGACGATTCTTTCACCAAAATGCTCCAAATTCCAAGCTTTATTTATTTCTACAAAAATATCACAAAATAAATTAATTTGTCTAATTATTTATTATTTTAATATTAAAAGTCAAGTATAAAGGGTATAAAATAATATAAAATAACGCTTATTTGAGGATCTATCATTCACGAAGGTTTTGTCTTTCCCTTTCTCTGTTATCCCTCCGCTCACCTTCTCTGTCCCTCTCATGGTCTCTGCCTTGACGAAAGTTTCTCAATTCGGTGGAGAGCCCTTGCACTGTGGTCCGAATTTCAGCAACATCTGCTGTTAGTCCAGCAAATTCTCTTTTTAGTCCATTAACATCTTTTGACAGATTCTCTCTTGAGCTGTACTAATCATTCTGTATCCGTATCGGATGGATAGGCCTACTTGCTGCGAATTGTGGACATACAACTGTGCCTAGAGGAGAAAGAATCTGCTCTAATACCAAATTATACATAGGAAAAATCAGAATAGCAGAAAACTATACTTTAGCGGAAGCAAACTCTAGGAAACACAAGCAGAAAACTTAAAAGATAGGGTGTGGATTCACTCCAGGGGTTACACACCCGAAATTGGCTTCAAACCAAAAGTTGGTTTCGCACCAAAGAAATCTCTTGCAGGAAATTAATTATCAGAAACTCTTATTCATAAATTCATCCCCCTCCATTGAATTACAATGGGGTATTTATAGGGAACTAAACAAACTAGAACTCTTGATTAAAACCGTGAAAAAAACGTCCTACTCCTAGTAGAACATGGAAACATGTCTTTCCTACTTGAAAACAAGAATTATAATAACCTAAAGTAATTGGTAACTGTTGCGAAACAGATTAGTCTAATTTAAACAGGTATGAACTTCCATGTTTTTATTAATAATACTGCTTTACAATAGGAGAATCCTATATATACAGTTTCTAGGTAAGTCTAAGTAGGAAACACAATTGTAAACTAGGTAAGAAATCGTGGACCTAACTAGGGAAGTATCTACAGAGATCTTAGGACTGTTTTAGGAAGGAATTTGCTGGATTCCTTAGACTTCTGAGATCTGGGAATCAGGAAGATTGATCCTCAATCTCCTGGGATTCCCGTGTATCTTTATCACGCCCCCGCAAGATGGTGGAGCCGTCAGCGACACCAATCTTGTCACGGAGTAGCTGGAAGCGTGGACGCGGCAGGGGTTTGGTGATAGCATCTGCGAGTTGATCATCAGTGGGAACATGATGGACATGAAGGAGGCCACGGGTGACCTGGTGACGGACGAACTGGAAGTCAATATCCACATGTTTCATCCTGGAGTGTAGAGCAGGATTGGCACAGTAGAAAGTGGTGCCTAGGTTCGCAGGAAATAGTGGGTGTTCCTGTGGCCTGAATGCTGAGCTTCCGCATTAGGGATTGAACCCAGAGAAGTTCTGCAGTGGTTGAGGCAACAGCCCTGTATTCAGCCTCGGTTGAAGAGTGAGAGACCGACCGTTGTTTGCGGGAGCTCCAGGATATTAAGTTACCACCTAGGTAAACAAGATATGCTGTTGTGGACTTGCGGTCGTCATGGTCTCCAGCCCAGTCTGCGGCTGAAAAGGCACTGAGTGTGTTGAAGGAATGTGCAACAGCATGTAGATGATGGATGGCAGTGCGGCGGATGGGAAGACCAAGAAGTACTGTGCCCTTGAGGTAGCGGAGAACACATTTTAGGGCCTGCCAATGAAGGTCCGTTGGGGCATGCATGAACTGGGAGAGGCGGTTGACAACATATGATACATCTGGGCGGGTTAAGTTAAGGTACTGGAGGCTGCCCACCACTCAACGAAAGAGAGTGGCATCAGTTGGTGGCGAACCATCGTTGAGAAGTAGAGGTGGAGAGACTGCCAAGGGTGTTGACACGGGTTTGGCCCCCTCCATATGCACCATGGTGAGGATATCCTGCAGATATTGATGCTGGGACAGGAAAAGGCCATCAGAGGTGGGAAGAACTTCCACGCCCAAGTAGTTCAAGGTGCCTAGATCCTTGATAGAAAACCGACTGGCCAATGTGGTGATGAACTTCGAAATGAGGGAAGAATCACGACCTGTTACAATAAGGTCGTCAACATAAACTAGGAAATAAAGGACGTGAGAACCTTGCCTGTAGAGGAAAAGAGAGGCATCAGATTTGGCATTGACAAAGCCGTTGGCCAGAAGAAAAGAGTGGAGCTCTTGGTACCAGGCCCGGGGTGCTTGTTTGAGGCCGTAGAGGGCCTTCTTCAGCTGGCAGACATAAGTGGGGTTGTGGGGGTCCACAAACCCCGCAGGTTGTGCCATGTAGACAGTCTCGGTAAGTGTGCCTTGCAGAAACGCATTGTTGACGTCCAACTGTCGTATGGGCCAACCATGAGTCACACTGAGATGTAGAATCAGTCGAATGGTTGTGAGCTTGACTACTGGGCTGTAAGTAGCAGTGAAGTCCAGGCCTGGGCGTTGGTGATAGCCCTTAGCCACAAGTTGGGCCTTGAATCGGTCCACAGCGCCATTGGGCTTCTGTTTGATCCGAAAGACCCATTTGTTGCCAATAACATTCTGGGTAGGCTGAGGGGGGACCAGAACCCACGTGCCATTATGAATAAGTGCATTCAGCTCTTCGGACATGGCAGAGCGCCACTGTGGGCGTTTCACAGCCTGGGAAACATAGGTGGGTTCAAGGATTGGAGGGAGTGGATGGGCGGTTGCTGTGAGGGCATAGCTGGGGACTTGGGGGAGACAGCCGGTTTTGTTGCGAGTGAGCATAGGATGAGTGGGTGCTGGTGGTGTAGGGGTTGGGGAGGGAGGGGGAGCCGTGGGGTCTGGCTGTAGGGGTGGGGGAGCAGGGTTGTGGGACGGCCGTGAGGACCGCCGTGTATAGGTACGAAGGGTAGGTGGTGCAGGGGGCGGAGGTGTAGTGGGCAGAGGTGAGGCCGTGGTGCTGGTGGTGGTTTGTGGCAGGGGTAGAGGTTGAACTATGGCAGGGGCGGTTGTGGCGTCAAGAGCAAGTGAGGAGGATGAATCCGAGTGGCCTTCAGGGGAAGGTGTTGACTGTGCAGGCACTGGTGAAGCAGCCGAATCATGAACTGGGAGATTAGAGACAAGAGGCTGGGAGGATAGCCATTGGTGGAAGGCATCAGAGGAAACATGAGGAACAGCTGACGGAAGACTGAGACCAGGGTAGGTAGACTCATCGAACTGGACATGACGGGAGACATATAGGCGGTGAGCTGAAGTATCATAGCATAGGTATGCACTTTGGTTTAGTGAGTAGCCGAGGAAGAGGCAGGGAGTAGATCTAGGCTGCAGTTTATTGGAGTTGTAGGGGCGAAGCCAAGGAAAACAACGACAGCCAAAGGTTCGGAGACGATGGTAGTTTGGTGGCTGTTGGAATAGGGCAGTGTATGGGGATTGGTTGTGGAGAATGGAGGTAGGAAGACGATTGATGAGGTATGCGGCTGTTTTGAAGGCGTAGGTCCAGAAAGTTAGGGGTAGGCTGGCTTGATGAAGGAGAGTGAGACCGGTTTCAACAAGATGACGATGGCTTTGTTCGGCCACACCATTGTGTTGGGGAGTGTGAGGTGGGGTAAGAAGATGATTGATGCTGTGGGTGGCAAGGAAAGGTTTGAGTTTGGTGAATTCACCACCACCATCAGTGTATAGGGTTTGAATTGGATGTTGGAAGTATTTTTCGACTAGAGTTTTAAAATCAATGAAGGTGGAAAAGACATCCGATTTTTTCTTTAGAGGATAAAGCCATGTATACTTCGTGTAATGGTCGAAAAAAATAATGTAATAAGAAAACAGTCAATAGAAGTGTGAGGGGCAGGACCCCACACATCGGTGTATATTAATTGTTAAGGACGATGACTGTGAAGGGAGGAGGTGCCAAATGGTAGCCTATGACTCTTATTACATAGACATAGCAAACATGGGGGCTCTTTGAGCTTGAGAGACAGATTGATGGAGGATTGACGAAGGACGTTGTGGAGGACTTTGGAGTGGGGATGACCAAGACGACGGTGCCAGAGATTGGGAGAAACAGCAATGCCTGCCAGTGCCTGTGGTTGGTGTAAGGTTGCAGGTGACCACTTGTAGACACCATCCTTACTCGGGCCTTGAAGGAGAACCGCCCCCGTGCTTAGATCCTTCACATGAAAACAAGAGGGAAAGAGTTCAATAGAAGTATTGTGCTGTTTGTTAAACTGGGAAATAGAGAGAATATTTCTAGTTATCTGAGGTGCATAGAGAACATTATGGAGAGTAAAGGATTTAGAGGAGGGAGAGGATAGAGTGGTGGAGCCGACATGGGTGATGTCAAGCCCTTTACTGTTACCAATGATGATCTCTTCTGGGCCCTGCTATTCAGAACAGTGGACAGATGTTGGGGGGAGGCAGTCACATGGTGAGATGCACCAGAATCGAGGAGCCAAGGTGAGGAGGTGCCCAGGTTGGTTGGATTGGCTACGGGTTGGGCAGCAGAATTGTGTTGAAGTTGTGGACAGCGCTTGGCGCTATGCCCCTGTGTGCGACACCATTGGCAGAACCCTCAATATCCATTGCCTTGGTTTGTATTGGACCTGCGATTGCTGGTGGAGAGTTGGGAAGAGCGGTTGGAGGAATAACCACGGTTGTCAGACTGCTGGTAAGAGCTCCGGTGGTCCGAAGAGCTTCTTGGCTGACGGTTATAGGAAGGGCCACGGGCTGTGTGGGCCGTATTGGCAGTGATGGGAGGTTTGGGGGAAGCAGGGGCTTCACGTGAGGTGGCGGCCTCATGCTGTACCAGCATATCGTGCAGGTTCTCAAAGGAGACAGGAGTGTCTCGAGAAAGAACAGCAGCAGAAATATCCTTAAATGCAGAGCCGACGCCATTAAGGACGTAAAGAAGGAGATCATCGTTTGAGAGAGGTACATCAATTGCAGCCACTTCATCGGAGAGGAGACGAACTTCCTGCAGGTAGTCAGTGACAGGACGATTGCCACGACGAAGGAGAGTCAACCGCTCCTTAAGGCCTAGGACACGAGCTCGAGCCTTGCTAGCGTAGAGCCGTGTGAGGCGGGTCCAGGCTGCTTCTGAAGTTTTGGCAGCAGCGATCAGGGTTACTACCTGAGGAGAGACAGAGCCAAGGATCGCATGGAGGATGAGCTGATCCTGGCGAAACCAGAGAGCACGGGCTAGGGTTTCAGTTGTGGGTGGGCAGGGACGGGTACCATCAACATACCCCATGAGATCGTATCCGAGTAGGAGAGCATTGAATTGTGCTCGCCACGGGAAGAAGCTGGTGGCTGTCAGTTTCACAGGAAATTGGGCAGCGTTGATGGAGATGAGAGATGAAAAGGGGGAGGTGGTATCAGTGGATGGTGGGGGATTAGGGCTAAGGATGGCGGCTGCAGTAGTGGGTTGAGCGGCCATGGATTAGGTTTTGTTTTCTAGGGTTGCTCGGTGGAGCTTTTACTGCTCTGATACCATAAACAGGTATGAACTTCCTTGTTTTTATTAATAATATTGCTTTACAATAGGAGAATCCTATATATACAGTTTCTAGGTAAGTCTAAGTAGGAAACACAATTGTAAACTAGGTAAAAAATTGTGGACCTAACTAGGGAAGTATCTACAGAGATCTTAGGACTGTTTTAGGAAGGAATTTGCTGGATTCCTTAGACTCAATCTCCTGGGATTCCCGTGTATCTTTTATCATAATTCAACCACATAGACATGAATGAATTAACTGTCTTCTTCCTTCTCTTACATTGATAAACCCTAAATGGTTTGTCAACGATGTCCTCATCATGTTGTCTTTTTTTTCTTTTTTGGATTTGAAGTCGCTTATTCTTCTAATGGAAGCATATAGGATCTTAAAATATTGAGTAGAGGAAATGATAGCAACGATCTGTTGTTGTTTGAAGTACTGAATATAGGTCACTAATCCAGGTGAGACTCTGTGACGTGTATTGGGATTGGGATTGGGATTGAGACAGTAGCACAAGAACTTCTGTTAAAAAAATTGTCTAGATAACACATTGTCGCAATAATAATTTGTTATTTAAATGAAGCTATATTCTGAAATGTCCAAATTGGGCACTGTAGGTTAGGAAAATTCTGATAAGTTATTGATTCATCTGATGTTTAATTGAGTTTACTAGGTAAAAGATTATGAGGCAGTAAAAATTTATAGATCCGAAGTCACATTCAGTTTAACTTATTTATGGTACATATATAGGGTGTACTCGGATCCGGCCCAACAGAAGTATTAGAGATGATAACCTTAGCAAGGACATAAACCTAAGAAAATTTCTTTTGGAAAAAGAACAGAGGACAAGATCAATTGTCAAATAGGTGAATCTACCTGGCCCCCTGATTTGTGAGGTATTCATTTGTATTTATGACCTGAAACGAGCGAAGTATGGGTTTGGATTTTTTATTTTTTTTTTCATTTTTTTAAGATGAGAAAATAGTTTTTAGCTCGTTAGGACTTCTGGAGTACCGTAATTGAATATTGGTCATAAAACAAGCAAAGTATGAGTTTGGATTTTTTTCCCCTTTTTTTTTAAGATGAGAAAATATTTTTTGGCTCGTTGGGACTTCTGGAGTACCGTAATTGAATATATTTGATTTTTTTCTTTACCAACAAAAGCCAGCAAGATCAATTTTGACATTTTAAGCTTCTAGGTATGGCATGGTTGGTGGAGCTTATCTTTTGTTTTTCATCGTTTCGTCATAGTTTTAAGATTTCTATGGAACCAATTACACTATAGGAGCATGTTGGAAGCTACCAGTCATTCTAGCCCTTAAATTTTGTTGCATGCGTACATAATGTTGAATCCAGAATCTGAGAAGGTGCTTAATGTATTTTTACACTGTTCTGACCCCCAGAATCATTCCAATTTCTGCCCTTTAGTACTTGCTTATTCACCGAACTAACTGCATGTTTGAACCTTTAGAAAAGTATCACTTTTAAAACTTTAGATGGCGAATAAGCCTCTAGCTATCCTTGAAAATCTATGTCACTGCCCGGATATTGCAGCAAGTGCGAATTTTTCGAACCTTAAACGTTTTTATTAACTAATCTATAAATGTAGATTTTTTTTGTTAGAAATTTTAAATTCATATTTTCATCTGTTGTAGTTCCTACATCATCCCCACAAGATAAGTCGATGTAAACTGGTTCATCTGCTGCACACTAAGAAACCAATGGAAGAGTTATTTAAGACTTATCATTTTTATTAAGTTTAATATTTTTGTATGGCAGTAAAACTCCTAACCTACAAAGTTCAGTCTCTTGATAATGCTTATTGTAAATGGAAATTTAAGTTTCTGCTAATGCTGACAATTCAGACACCTTTCTAAAAACCTATTCCAGATTTTTGTTAGTGGTCAGTTGAATACTGATGAATGCGAAGTAACTTTTGGGAATTTTTTTTTTTAAATTCTTCATATTTATGACCCGCTATGATATTAATCTAGCTTACTGCAGGTTGTTCAATAAAAAAAAATAACTTGCATACCTTATGTGGAATATTGAACAAAAGCTGTATATTTTTTACTTTGTTGACTTCTTGTAGTGAGCATTTCTCACTGTACTTTACCACGGAATTTGACAGGGTTTCATGCTTTTTGTGTGGATTCTTGGCTTACTTCATGGAGAACCTTTTGCCCAGTTTGCAAGCGTGATGCAAGAGCTAACACGGGCAATCCACCAGCTTCAGAATCCACACCGTTGCTTTCATCGGGCGCATCCTCTGCGGCATCTTCTGTACTTTCATCTATGAGATCATCATTAGCATCATCTACAGCCATACAGATAAGACCATCAATGTCACGGTCCCCTTCATGTTCTCTTCATCACTCTCATGCTAGCGCAACTCACAATCAAGAGTCTCTTAGGTCCTCCTACCGTCAGTCCCCTTCTATTAGTGTAACCAGAAGCTCAATGGAGCTCCGAAATGCCTCTTCCCAAAGGTCCCATGCTTCCTATTTTGTTTCACCCCATTCCCTTGGTTATCCATCTTTATCACCACTGAACTCAAGATACATGTCTGTTGCAAACGCTCCAAGCCCTAGCAATGCGTCACCAAGCTTCATCAGCTCTTCCAGTCATCAACTGCATCCACTTCATTGCAGTGAGTCAGCTGCAACATTTTCTCCTTTTGCTTCTGCTCAATCTCTTCCTGAATGCTGATCCTAATTTCTGAAATTGGCTGAGAAGAGGTGAACCAAGATGCTTTTCACCACTCTGACCTCATCTTACTAGCTATCTCATCATGATTGGGGTCGTCTGATGTGAATGCTTGCGATATACTAATTTACACCTGAAATGTGTCTTGTTACCACCTCACATGTATATTAAAGTTTTAATTTACAATATATGTTTATGGTTCATACATATCAGAATTATATTAAATTTTCACAAAGTCAAAAAGTGCGTTGTGTTGCGGTGTTGGTATTCCTGACATTGAATTTGATATTTGCCTGGGATTTTCTGGTTGGAATAAACAAGCAACCTACTAAAACACCATTGATAATCCATTGTTAAAAGTTTTGAAAAGCAGCTTGAATAAAACTTGAGTCTGGTAAAAAGCTGCTGAAAGGTTGCTTTTTTAAAAGTTTAGATGACAAGTGATTGGTTCCCTTTAATGAGATTTTCGTAAGCTGCAGTTATTTATTTTCAAAGATGACAGCCCCTATCCCTCCAACACCTTAGATTAGTGTTTCTTCAGGAGGGGGGTAGCTTTCGCCTGTTAGCATTCTACTATGCTTCACATTGCAGCTGTAGATCCCTTACTTTTTTTCTGAGAAAGTTGATGGCTAATAGCGAAACCTACTCATCAAGTCATTGGTAAGTTTATTATTCTCATTTCTCAATACTTTTTTGTTTTTTTTTTTTTTTTTTAGTGATGCAATCTCATTTGATCTCTACTTATAACTAAAAATATTACAACTTCCTCTCAATTATGGGGTTAAATTTCAGTTATGTATTCCATTTGACTTGATGCTTGTATCCTATTATTATTTAGGCAAGGTTTAGCTTACATCAGGTTAACAAAAAAGAAAAAAAAAATCATACTTTTGGGTCTGTGAAGTATTTGGATCCTTTGTGGCTTTCCTATTTTATTTATTTATTTTTTGTTTTGTTTTGAAGATTTGTGAATCTGATATTTCCTTTCGTCTACTCTAATTGACAAAAAGTCAATACTTTGGGGTCAGTGAAGTATTTGGACCCTTTGTGGCTTTGCCTGATTTGTTTTGGGTTTGCGAAATGATACTTTTTTTGGTCAGTCTACTTGGGTATCATATGGGATTCACACATTCCGGTTTCCAAGTTTGACTTAGTTTGTGGAATTGGTTTTTATTCATAAGTCTAGTTCTTCCATAGAGGCTTTATAATGTGAATGTTGATCGTGCCCTGTACATCCAGATGTATTTTTGGTTCTATTTTCAGATATTCTCTGTCCAGGTTTTCCTTCATTCAGTACGTAAGTGGAGTTACTTTGCATTACCATATATTATGCAATAACTTTGTCGTTAATTCTGGACAATCTATTGTCGTTATAGTTTTTAAAATGATATAGGAAAGGTGTGGCTGCACAGGTTAAACCATAAATGTCTGCAATGGTGAATTATAACTCAAAAGTGGTTTGAAAGTTTCTGTTCTCTAATACTCAGTTTGCTGCGCTTCTAACGATTTCAAGATTTCAAATTAAACATTCTCGAATGTATTCAGGGTTCGATCATAAAAAGTCTGTTATGCTTTATTTCTCCGGAACAAATTTCATTAAAAAAAACTGGCAATGCAGAGCCTGTTATGCTAACCATATAATTTTGTTTTTTGTTATGCTATGGTGTTTCCAAGTGGTGCTGGGCTTGCTGCAGTCCTTTTCCTCTAAAAAATGCATTACACTGGTACATTATATAGTTTCAAAGTTTTATGTATTATTGGGAATATTACATTCTGTTTCTGTTTCATGGAAGACAGCCGGTTTTGGAATGGAAGACAGCCGGTTTTGGAATGGAAGACAGCCGGTTTAGGTCGTTGCCACATGGTGGGAGACTTATGACATAGAAGTGAAGAATCTGAGCTTCAAAAATGGTGGCAGTGAAGAAAACTAAGAAGATCCACGAGATCATTAGCAACGACCTCATTCGGATCAGTGAAGAGGGACAAATATACGTAGTTGCAAGACTTTCCATGATTCCCTTATCAGCTCCAAAGGTTGTATTATTTAATATTTATCCTATTTCTCATCCTTCTTATTCCCATTACTGTGTTTAATTGGTTTACTTTCAAAATTTTGAAATTGGAATTATTCTTTTCTGGAATAGATGCAGGGAAGCTGAATATAATTTGGAAGTGTCCGCTTTGCAGAATTCTGAAATTGAATACAAATCAATGCTTGCCATGGTTATGGCATGTATTCAGTATGGAAAGGTATGTAGTGAAATTATGTGAGGGACTTGTTTATGTTGTGGCGTGGATTTAGAGTCTGTGTTTTTGTTTGCGTGTTCACATAACTCTGATGGAAGAAAGAACCGGTCTATTTATCTTGTGTGTCCGTTGTTTAGTTGAATAAAAAAGTTAATAGGTTTTTGATTAATGGTGAAAGATGAGATGAGAGTACACTATTTGACCGGCTTTCAATGCCCACGAACATGTTTTTAGGGTTTTGTCATTGAACAAGGAGATCCTATTGGAATTTGGGATTGGATAAACTCTACTTAGTTACTGGTGCTAAAAATGTATGATTTGACAAGAATTTATGTTGCTGTGTAGAAAGGATACCTTGTTCTTATTTTGTTTTAATCATTTGACTAAATTACTGATCTTCTTAGATGCTGGATTTACTTCTCAAATTATAAGATTTGCCTTATTATTTTTTCCAAGCACTTTTTTTCTATGCCCCATCATTTTCTTCTCAGTTCTCAGTTCTCAGTTCTCACCCACCACTCCACAAGCATATATATATATATATATATATATATATATATATATATATCCAACAATCTCCCTAAAACCCTAGATCTACTTCTCTTGCGTCAAAATTTAGTTCCTCGTTCATTCAATTGTCAATTTCAGACTGAATTATAATTAGGGTTGTTGGGAAAAAAAAACTGACTTTGATGTCAACTAAACAAGAGACTAATAATTCGGGTTCCTTGATAATTATTTAATTTGTATTATTTATTTTTCACTTTTTTGTAAATAGTGCCGATGAAAGAGAGAATGAAAAATGGAAACAAAATCTTAAAGTGAACCACAGGTTTTTGTTTTTGTTTTTGTTTTTTTAATTTTCATTTTGTGTAAATTAGCATTTTTCTCCCTTTCTATAATCAAATATTTTAATTTTAATTCATTTTCTTGCCATCATTTTTTTTATTTGTTTGTACTTTTATTATTGAACCCAATTCTTCTTCTTCCACCAGATACGATATCATGTATCACCGTCTTATTAGTCATGGAAACTGGAAACTGGAAGCCATCACTTGGATTACTATTCAAATTCATTGTTATCGCAAAAATCTGCATCCAACCATAATCGTCGTCAGTACTGGATGGAGTTGATCAATGAGGAACATGATCGCTTTACCAGATGAATTTAAATCCAAGTGCGGAGCTAAATAATTTTCATTTGCCTTTTTCAGACCCATCGTGTATATATATAGATGGTCGAGTGTGGAATTCATTAAGGAAGAGTACAGAGGGAAGATTCAAAACGTGAAATTCAACTTATGGTGTTACATAGAAAGTAAACATAATGAAAAGAAAATACAAACACAACCAAAATAAAGAAACTCCAAATCAAACATCAGCTCCAATGCTCCACCGGCTGCCATCACCAAGCAAGCAGCCACAACCAACCAGAGTATGAACTAGGTGGGAACTAGCAAGATCGGCTGAGCATGGATTGAAGACACAGAGATATTAAAGATTTGCATACTCAAGCGTTCTGTCTGGTCAAGATCACTTTACAAAGTACACAACTTAACCTCATAAATTAAAGGCACAAATCTAAGGAGAGGTTGAAGGTGGTGAACATAAGTGATGGAGAAGCAAATCAAAATTTATAGGCTATGTGATTTGGGGAGATGATGAGTAAAGGGTAAATACGAGAAGGAAGAGAAAGGCAAGGGTGTGATATAGAGAGGGAGGTGGAAGCCTCCACCAAATATACCACCAAGAGCTGGAGATCAGAGAAACCTCCACCTCAAATGAGCAAAGGATGACGGAGGTGCTCAGAGAGAAGTTAAAGAAAGTTGTTTAGAGAGAGAAGGGAAAGCATTGGTTTAATATAATTGCTCATCATCCCAATACTATATATAAAATAAGAGACAAAATAGAAAAGGCCTTCACTTCAAAAAGAAAAAAAAAAATAGCAATGTAATATGTCAAGTCGAATCGATTAAAAGAGTAGTTGGCAAAAATTTACCCTAGATTTTTAACATCTTTTAAAAATTCAACCTCGATGTTTTGAAAGGAAACAAAATTGAACTTTCAAGATCCAATTTCATATTGTTAAATTTTACACAAACTTTTTTATTGAAAAAATCAAACTCAATTTGGAAAAAAAAAATTACAACCTGGAGATTTATATAATCTTTATAATTCAAAATACAAATTCAATTTTTTTTTTTTGAATTTCGAAAACTTAATCATATATTGTTAGAATTACTCAAACTTTTCCATTAAAAATAAATAAAACTTACAATAGAAAAATGTCAACATTATTTTTTGAGTATGCAATATTAAGTATTAGAGTTCATATAAATTTTATAATTTAAAATCCAAACTAGAAATTTTGAAAGGAAAAAGTTTCATCTACGAAATCCTAATAGTATATTGTTAGAATTCATATAATTCTTCTACTTCTATTGAAAAAATCTAACTCAAAATGAATGGAATCAAGCCGCGCCATCTAACTTTATATAAACTTTGTAATTTTAAAATCAAAACTCGAAATTTTGAAAAGGAAAAAAATTCAACTTCAAAATCCCAATTATATATTGTTAGAGTTCATATGAATTTTTTTATTGAAAAAATCAAACTCAAAATGGAAAAATTATTTTTCCAATCCGCAATGTCAAAAACTAAAGTTTATATAAACTCTATAATTCCAAAATTGAACCTCAAAATTTTGTAAGAAAAAAGATTTAGCTTCGAAACCCTAATCGTATATTGTTAGAGTTCACTTGACGATTCTAACGAAAAAAAACCAATGACAAACTATTTCTCCAATCCGCAATATCAAAAGTTAAAATTCATAATAATTCCAAATTCCAAATTTTGAAAAAAATAATAATAATTTGATTTCAAAATTCCTTGTATATTGTTAGAGTTCACTTAACATTTCTATTGAAAAACCCAAACTCAAAATAGAAAAATGTCAAAACATTTTACCAATTCCCAATTTGAAACGACATAGTTCATATGAACTTTATGATTCTAAAATATAAACTCCAAATTTTGAAAAGATAATAATTTAATCAAAAAACGAATCGTATATTGTTAGAGTTCACTCGAATCCTACGATGCAAAAACTCTATGCTTGACCTTTACAACACTACCAAAGTATTCCAAATGTTCGATTTTTGTTTGATCAATTTTACCATCATTTTTTTTCCTTCTCGATTATACTAGAGTTTTTTTTATGAGTTTTTTATTTCACCAACAAAAGTTTTGCGTGACTAATTTGCCGAATTAACTTTTGTAACTCGTTTCGAATTATGCAGAATATTTTGGTTGATTCACTATATTCGGCAATCTAAACCGTAATTAATTTTGATAGAACCTAACTACTGGTTTTATAATGCAACATACTTTATACGAATGACTTAGTTTGATATACCATATTGTACTGACATTAGATAGACTAATCCTTCCATCGAATTGATTTGCTTATTTGGTATATTATACCAAATTAGACGAATTTAATAAATATAATTTTATATTTTTAGGTTTGTAATAAGTGAAATTAGACATTATATATATATATATATAATGGTAGCGAGATTGAGTGATTCTGTAACAACCCGTCCCGAGAGCCGGGATTAGTAGAGTGATTAAGGTGTGATTAGTGAGGGTAATCAGTGGTTAGGTGGTCCCGAAAGGTCCGGGAGCCTAGAATGATAATTTTTCCCCTGGTCCGGGCAAAAATGTTGACTTTTATTCGGGTGTTTGGGTATTGACCAGTGACCAGGACGTAGTTGAGGACGTCACGAACCCGTAGACATGAGGGACGTTCGATTCCGACATCCGAGGAGGAAGTTGTGATGTTCGGAAGGTTGAGGGCATAACCGTAATTTGAGTAAATTAGGGGGGGAATAGTTGACTTTTTGGATAATCGAGTTTTGGTAGGTTGACCTAGGATGGTTAGGTAGCTTTCGTCGTCCTGAGTTCGATGACAGGCGGCACGTATTCATCGGACGTACGAGGCGAGAGTTACGGGTCTAGGAAGTTTTGGTAAAACCGTAAAAATGTGTAAAACAGGAGGGTATTTTGGTCTTTTTGGTTTCCGGGGATTTGTGCAGAGAGAAAGGAGATGGACGGCTGGGGTTTAACCAAGTGGGATAAGGATTGAGTGGATGGTGACATGTGGCCAATGTGGAGTGGTTTCTGGGACGTTCTCGTGTGCGCGCACCACCCAAATAATTGGGGTGCACTCGTGCAACCCGTGCAGTTCTTGGATACAGAGAAACAGAGTGAGCTTGTGAGGAGAAATTGAGGAGTGATCGTGGCTGGTGATGAGTTCTGGTGAGTGAGGAAGGAACAAGAGACGGAAGGGAGGCTGGTGGTCGTGAATTGGTGGTGCAATCGTGCACGGCGGCACGGCGGAGGTGCGGAGAAGTTTTGGGGGAAATAGGGAGCCTGAGAGTTCGAGGTGGTGGCTACGCCGTGAGGTGAGGCAAACCAAGGCGAGGGGAGGCTGAGGAGGTTGCAAGGAGGCCAACGAGCACCGTGGTAGGCGGCGGTGCGCACGGCGGAGCTGCAATCGAAAGGTAAGCTTCCTTGCTCTGTTTTCCCGTGAAAGTTCATTTGGAAAGTCGTGAAGTATGGTTGAGAGTCGAGAGGTTAGAAGGTCAGGGTGATGTTCAGGAGGGTCCTAGGTGTCGACTAGGATGGTCGCCGTGACGGGGCCATACACGGCGGGGCTCAGGCAAAGATGAGCACTCTGGTGCTCTGTTTGGCCGTGAAATTCAAACGGTGAGTCGACGAGTTTGGGGGTGAGTCGAAGGTAACGGAGATTGGTTCTAGGTTCAGTAAAGCCTTAGGGATCGTCTGGTGTCGCCACCGTGACGGGAGGTGACCGGAGCAGGTGAATCGTGAAACAGGGGTTTGATGGTTGTCTGGTTCAAGCTTCAGTCGTGAAGCTGGGAGTCGAATCGAACCAAGAGGAGTTGGGGAATGGATTCGTGGTGTCTGGACGAAGCTGCAGGAGAAGAGAGGGAGTGAATTGGTGGCCGGACGGTGGAGAATGCTTCTCGCCGGTCCAAGCCACGGCGGCCGGTTCAGCACAGTCATCTCGAGGTAGGGGATGTACTGTAGCTGGCGCGTGAGGGCCACACGCAGCCACTTTGGGCGGCGCGTGGGGGCGCGTACGGCGGCGGATGGGAAAGTGGTCAACATGGTTTTTGGACCAGGAGTTGTGGTGAGTTCAATGGAGTTGGTTTCGGGTCAATTGGACGTCGTATGAGTTTAGTCCCGCGAGGGTGAATGTTTAAGGTCCCGGGTCTTAGGTTTTCGATTCGGGGATTTTGAAGGAATTTAGGTGAACCTTCGTAGACGTGTTAGTGACGTAATTTGGTGATTGTGAACAGGATCGGGATTTCCCGAGGAAGCCGAGGAACGTGCTGGACGTTCGGGACACGATTGAGGGCTTGGTACTGTGAGTGGACCCTTTCTCTAAACTCGAGCATGCATAACTGGTTTCTATCGTTGTTTTATGGATTTAATCATTATTGAATATGTTTTGGTTGATTTTACATTATTGCACGTTTTTCGAGAAATACGGTATTTGGCACGTTTTACGAAGAATGGTTGATTTCTGAGTAAAATGCCAGGGTTTTGGGATTTTTAAGGATAACTCGTTTGATTTCTTACAAAGGGATTTTGAAATATGATTTGGTAATGAAATGAATTGGATTTTAAAGTTGGAAAGTGGATTCCGGATTTGGGTTCGGAATGACGGTTCCGGATGCCGGAAGGGTATCGGACCAGTGATTTCGGATTCGGGTTTGGATGTGGATTGGTAAATGGTTTTGGGATTGGATTTGCTGGATCTGGATATTAGGTTTAAAGACCCGGATATATGTGACGGGGGACCGGCCGGCTTGGGTTTAAAGACCCGGATTGAGTTTAAAGACTCGGGAGTTTAAAGACTCGGATATATTGATATTTCCCCCGTAGGCCTTGAGTTTAAAGACTCGGATATGATTAAGGCCTGGATTGAGTTTAAAGACTCGGGAGTTTAAAGACTCGGATAGGTCCAGCAGGTTTGATCGGGAAATGATGATTTGAGCTTTATGGTTTATGATACTGGTTTTGATACTCATGCCATGATTTCCATACCTGTTTTATAGTGTTTCTGTTTCTTATGATGTTTTATGAGACTTGAATTAGACCTGTGTTATTAACTGTTGGTTATGCATGTGGTTTTCAAAACGGAGGGCTAAAACCCCGGTTTTTATATGAAATGGTTCTGAACTTTTTGTACTTTCTGGTCCACTCACATCTTCTGTTTTAAATTGCCCTCCAGGTTGTGGAGCTAGTGCGGGGTCTTGACGTCGAGGCAGTGACCGAGGTATAGAAGTCACGCGAGGGGTCCCGGAGTAGTTTAAAGTCTTCCGTGTGCGTGTAATTTATCGATTTTTAGTTCCTTGTATTTTCGTACTATGCTCTGGAAACGATAACTTTGGGATATGTTGTCTAATTACTCCTGCGTCTGACTGGGTTTGAGTGAGTTTTACTTAGGTGTTGTGTCGGGGAGTCAGACGGGAGCGGGATTGACCTCGGGTTTCGGGGTGAAACCGGGGTGGGTCCTGACAATTGGTATCAGAGCATAGGTTTGTCGGGTTTGTGGGGTTTGTTGGTTTGTGAGGTTGTGTTCCAGTTGCTTAACTACTTCTATGCCTCTTTCAGCGTGCGGTTGACGATGCCTCTGAGACGTAGACCCTCTCCACAACCTGAAGAAGTAGCCAGAGAGACTGAGAGTACTACGATTGAGCGAGCTCAGCGGCTCGGGGCGATTACGTTTAGTGGTGGGGCTGATCCTGAGGAAGCCCAGAGGTGGATTACCAGACTTGAGCGGATTTTTGCGGTGATGCATTGTCCGCCGGATGAGCGAGTATTGTTGGCTACCTTTTTACTAGATGGTACGGCGTATGAGTGGTGGTATACCCTCGAGTTGTCCGGATGGGATGCCCATAGTGTGACCTGGGAGACGTTTAGGGAACGATTCCTGGAGCAGTACTATCCTCGTTCTTTCCGAGATGCCAAGGAGGCGGAGTTTTTGCATCTCCAACAAGGGAATATGACAGTGGCTGAGTATGAACGGAAATTCCAGATGTTGTCTCGGTTTGCTCCTGCTTTTGTGGCCACTGAAGCCGAGAAGTGCCGAAGGTTTGAGTTGGGTCTGCGAGACGAGATTCGAGCCATAGTGACGGCTGGATCTTTTGCTACCCTCCGAGACTTGTCAGATGCTGCGGTGAGGGTGGAGGCTAGTTTGCCGGTACGACGCCGGGAACCATCTATTCCTGGAGTTTCAAGCCCGCGAACACCGAAAAGGGGTAACTTCGGCGGAGTGTCCTCGTCGGGCGATGAGCGTTTTGGTAGACCTGGCAGTTTTCAGAGTTCAGGATTTTGGGGTTATCGAGCACCGCCGACTCCGCAAGCTAGTGCGACGTCGGTAGCGTCCACAGGGAGACCGAGCAGTGGACCAGGTTGGAATGTGTGTTTCTACTGTGGGGAGCGAGGTCATTTCCGACGTGAGTGTCCACAGTTGCCACAGGAAAGTGGTGTAGATCGAGGAGTAGCGGAGCCTGGACAGAGTACAGCGTCAGGGACAGCAAGCCCGAGAAGAGGGGGTGGCACTACCACGAGTAGTTCGAGGGGACGTGGTAGAGCATCGGGATCTCAGGCCCGAGTGTTTTCGATGACTCAGCAGGAGGATCAGTTGACACCAGATACGGGGACAGGTACTGGTTTTACTTTTGGTTGTGCTGTACTTAGGTTTGATTGTTATCCAGGGCAGAGTCTAGGAGTTTTCTTAGAGGACTTGGAGTGTTACAGTGAGTTCCGTAGGAGGATGACGGAAGGTACAGGAAAGGAGTGACTATAACTGATCGATATGAGGTTATTGAAGGAGAGAACCCACAAGCTAGGGTTTGCCTTTAGGACTTTGTAGATTTATTCCGATAGTGGCCGAGGTAGCAGTCGAGGGAGATAGGTGTTCGATTGTCTGGGTTCATAGTCGAGTTGGTTCGGGAAGGGTATACGAGGATATACTCTATGACTTCTGTCGGGTACTCTGAGATAAGGTATTTTCTAATACCTTTGTTTTCTGTTCATAGAGTTTCCCTTGCGTACACCATGCAGCTGTTACATAGCTAGGGTTGGTCGCGGTAACAGTAGTTGGGGATGGAGTGAAATACCCAAGGTGGAGATGATAGACAGGAAACCCAGGAGAGGTTGTTGTTGACCTAGTGTTGATTACCGGTTAGGAGACCCTAGGTGTCGGGAACTAACGGTGGAATTTCGGGGACGAAATTCTTTTTAGGGGGGTAGATTGTAACAACCCGTCCCGAGAGCCGGGATTAGTAGAGTGATTAAGGTGTGATTAGTGAGGGTAATCAGTGGTTAGGTGGTCCCGAAAGGTCCGGGAGCCTAGAATGATAATTTTGCCCCTGGTCCGGGCAAAAATGTTGACTTTTATTCGGGTGGTTGGGTATTGACCAGTGACCAGGACGTAGTTGAGGACGTCACGAACCCGTAGACATGAGGGACGTTCGATTCCGGCATCCGAGGAGGAAGTTGTGATGTTCGGACGGTTGAGGGCATAACCGTAATTTGAGTAAATTAGGGGGGAATAGTTGAATTTTTGGATAATCGAGTTTTGGTAGGTTGACCTAGGATGGTTAGGTAGCTTTCGTCGTCCTGAGTTCGATGACAGGCGGCACGTATTCATCGGACGTACGAGGCGAGAGTTACGGGTCTAGGAAGTTTTGGTAAAACCGTAAAAATGTGTAAAACATGAGGGTATTTTGGTCTTTTTGGTTTCTGGGGATTTGTGCAGAGAGAAAGGAGATGGACGGCTGGGGTTTAACCAAGTGGGATAAGGATTGAGTGGATGGTGACATGTGGCCAATGTGGAGTGGTTTCTGGGACGTTCTCGTGTGCGCGCACCACCCAAATAATTGCGGTGCACTCGTGCAACCCGTGCAGTTCTTGGATACACAGAGAAACAGAGTGAGCTTGTGAGGAGAAATTGAGGAGTGATCGTGGCTGGTGATGAGTTCTGGTGAGTGAGGAAGGAACAAGAGACGGAAGGGAGGCTGGTGGTCGTGAATTGGTGGTGCAATCGTGCACGGCGGCACGGCGGAGGTACGGAGAAGTTTTGGGGGAAACAGGGAGCCTGAGAGTTCGAGGTGGTGGCTACGCCGTGAGGTGAGGCAAACCAAGGCGAGGGGAGGCTGAGGAGGTTGCAAGGAGTCCAACGAGCACCGTGGTAGGCGGCGGTGCGCACGGCGGAGCTGCAATCGAAAGGTAAGCTTCCTTGCTCTGTTTTCCCGTGAAAGTTCATTTGGAAAGTCGTGAGGTTTGGTTGAGAGTCGAGAGGTTAGAAGGTCAGGGTGATGTTCAGGAGGGTCCTAGGTGTCGACTAGGATGGTCGCCGTGACGGGGCCGTACACGGCGGGGCTCAGGCAAAGATGAGCACTCTGGTGCTCTGTTTGGCCGTGAAATTCAAACGGTGAGTCGACGAGTTTGGGGGTGAGTCGAAGGTAACGGAGATTGGTTCTAGGTTCAGTAAAGCCTTAGGGATCGTCTGGTGTCGCCACCGTGACGGGAGGTGACCGGAGCAGGTGAATCGTGAAACAGGGGTTTGATGGTTGTCTGGTTCAAGCTTCAGTCGTGAAGCTGGGAGTCGAATCGAACCAAGAGGAGTTGGGGAATGGATTCGTGGTGTCTGGACGAAGCTGCAGGAGAAGAGAGGGAGTGAATTGGTGGCCGGACGGTGGAGAATGCTTCTCGCCGGTCCAAGCCACGGCGGCCGGTTCAGCACAGTCATCTCGAGGTAGGGGATGTACTGTAGCTGGCGCGTGAGGGCCACACGCAGCCACTTTGGGCGGCGCGTGGGGGCGCGTACGGCGGCGGATGGGAAAGTGGTCAACATGGTTTTTGGACCAGGAGTTGTGGTGAGTTCAATGGAGTTGGTTTCGGGTCAATTGGACGTCGTATGAGTTTAGTCCCGCGAGGGTGAATGTTTAAGGTCCCGGGTCTTAGGTTTTCGATTCGGGGATTTTGAAGGAATTTAGGTGAACCTTCGTAGACGTGTTAGTGACGTAATTTGGTGATTGTGAACAGGATCGGGATTTCCCGAGGAAGCCGAGGAACGTGCTGGACGTTCGGGACACGATTGAGGGCTTGGTACTGTGAGTGGACCCTTTCTCTAAACTCGAGCATGCATAACTGGTTTCTATCGTTGTTTTATGGATTTAATCATTATTGAATATGTTTTGGTTGATTTTACATTATTGCACGTTTTTCGAGAAATACGGTATTTGGCACGTTTTACGAAGAATGGTTGATTTCTGAGTAAAATGCCAGGGTTTTGGGAATTTTAAGGATAACTCGTTTGATTGCTTACAAAGGGATTTTGAAATATGATTTGGTAATGAAATGAATTGGATTTTAAAGTTGGAAAGTGGATTCCGGATTTGGGTTCGGAATGACGGTTCCGGATGCCGGAAGGGTATCGGACCAGTGATTTCGGATTCGGGTTTGGATGTGGATTGGTAAATGGTTTTGGGATTGGATTTGCTAGATCTGGATATTGGGTTTAAAGACCCGGATATATGTGACGGGGGACCGGCCGGCTTGGGTTTAAAGACCCGGATTGAGTTTAAAGACTCGGGAGTTTAAAGACTCGGATATATTGATATTTCCCCCGTAGGCCTTGAGTTTAAAGACTCGGATATGATTAAGGCCTGGATTGAGTTTAAAGACTCGGGAGTTTAAAGACTCGGATAGGTCCAGCAGGTTTGATCGGGAAATGATGATTTGAGCTTTATGGTTTATGATACGGGTTTTGATACTCATGCCATGATTTCCATACCTGTTTTATAGTGTTTCTGTTTCTTATGATGTTTTATGAGACTTGAATTAGACCTGTGTTATTAACTGTTGGTTATGCATGTGGTTTTCAAAACGGAGGGCTAAAACCCCGGTTTTTATATGAAATGGTTCTGAACTTTTTGTACTTTCTGGTCCACTCACATCTTCTGTTTTAAATTGCCCTCCAGGTTGTGGAGCTAGTGCGGGGTCTTGACGTCGAGGCAGTGACCGAGGCATAGAAGTCACGCGAGGGGTCCTGGAGTAGTTTAAAGTCTTCCGTGTGCGTGTAATTTATCGGTTTTTAGTTCATTGTATTTTCGTATTATGCTCTGTAAACGATAACTTTGGGATATGTTGTCTAATTACTCCTGCGTCTGACTGGGTTTGAGTGAGTTTTACTTAGGTGTTGTGTCGGGGAGTCAGACGGGAGCGGGATTGACCTCGGGTTTCGGGGTGAAACCGGGGTGGGTCCTGATAGATTAGCTTGCAGAGAATGAAACAGTTGGTTAATATTAGGTTATCACCTTCTTGGCATAGAAGTATTTGGTGTGGAAGGAGGTGACAGTTGCACTAAACTTGATAAATGGTGGAATGTCATCATTAAAGATGGTGTTAGAGACTTCTTTTTGTAGAATTGTTACAAAATAGATTATTTTTTAAAGTGTTCATCATTTAACTATTTAATACGGACAATTTAGGGTATTTTATTTTAGCGGTTGTTGACCTTACAAAGGTAATGAACCGTATTAATTTATCGCATAACTAAATAATATGAGAGATACCAAATAACGATTTCGTGCTATATTATTGTATCTAATTCCTTGATACGATACACCAAACCTAGCCTTGCAATGTTGCACAAAGACGAAAACATGCACCCGTTTGGATGTGCTACTTGTAAGGTTATTTTAACGAGTAGCACTATAAGAAACAATTTGATGTTTGGTATGCATACAGAAAAATATTTTTAATTTTAAAAAAGTACTTGCGATATAATTTTATAGTTTTGATTGTAAAAACAAAAAATGTTTTTAGAATAGAAAATAATATTTCATTTCGTGTTCTTAATCTTATGACTCGATTTTGTAACAAAAAAAAATATTTGGGAACTTATGTTATAACATAAAATTAATAACTTAACAAGTATACCAAAATTAAAGAGAAGCATTAATAATAATAATAATTATTAAATAGCTTTTTTATAGCATTATTGATAAATTAAATAAGTAATAGTTAAAGTAAGGTCAATTTGCACATTTAAGGTACTACTAGTTAAATATAAGACTTATCATTGGAAGAATGAAAGTTTCACTTAAAAAACAGAAAAGAAAAAGATGCTTTCTTTGTTTTTAATAGGTAACACTTTTGAAAGGAAGTGCTTCTTGAAAACCATCATGAAGTGCTTCTTGAAAACCATCATGAAGTGCTTATACTTATAATCTAAAGCGCTTCTTGAAATTTACAAAACATAAATTTTTAACATAGAAAATGCTTTTATCCATTTAAAAGCACTGGCCTTTTTCCATAAAAAAACAAGGAACCAAACACTCAATTAAGTTACTACACCAAACAACATTACAATCTAACTACGAAATTTCATTTCATAGTTCCTCTTTCAAATATCATCCCTATAAAAATAAAATTCATTCAAATTGAAAATCATTTAGACGTTATATTATTAGCAAGAATGTTTCGTGGGCTATCAAAAAGACTGTTCGTTTATATATTTGGCTATAATGTTAGATGACTAAATAATTACCTTTGAAAGAGAAATTACAAAATAAACAATTATATTAAACTTTAATGAATCCAATCGAGTGGTTAGTTAATTAATCTAGCCTCAAGGATTGTCACATTATGCTGATGGCTGCAAGCCTGCAACATGAATTGGGAACATTTTCCTATCAAGTGTCTTGTGTGAAAATTCAAAAGAAAGACGTTTTAGAACCAAATCTATTGTTACATCCAACTCTTGTAGTCTTGTGTGATAAAATTCATTTATCAAGTGTCTACTTCTTTGCTCTTTTAAACAAGGCTAATTACACTGAATGAATCTTCTGAGATGCCCCCCAAAAAAATTATAAAAAAAAAATAAAAAAAATATAAACCTAACTACAAAGTTACAAACCGTATCCTTTGGATAGCAAACAATGGAAAATGAGGCAACTAAGAGAGACGCACTCTGAAGCAGCCTAAAGAATAACTATAATACAAAAGAAAATGAAATGAAAAGGAAAAGGAAAAAGATATCCCATCTGGGATAATGTTACCTTCTCATCTCCTTGGGGGATCCATGATCGCATTCATTTCTACTTGTGCGGGGCTTAACGCGATTGGATTGCCAAACTTCTCAACTTCTCTTGCAATTTGGATATCGCAAGGGCTATAGTACTGATACAGATACTTTACAATAACGCGAGGAGTCAATGCTGCTATGATGATAACAAGCAAACACAACCAAAAAGATGCAGTCTTTGAGACTTCAAAAATTGCCCTGTCAAATTATATTGGAATTGCAAAGATTAGTATAGACATGCATCAGTAACATATTACAGATGGAAAATTCGAGTTAAATGCACATATGGAGATTTTCATGATACAGTAAACTTATTGGCAGTCCCATAAAATAAAAATAAAAACGATAAAAAAAATAAAAAAATTGTTCACAATTGTAATTTTCGGCAATTGCTATTTTCAGTTCAAAGAAGGCAAAGGTATGTTATTGAGGCTGAACCATGTTTTCTGATTAGAGTGGTCTCCACATACTTTTTATGAATCACTGCTTCAGGTTTAAGAAGCATCCTAGGGATAGCTGTGGGGCCACCTAAGAGATTTAGCTACTTTAGACATTTTTAAGGATTAACTATACTAATTGGAAATATAGAAAAATCAATTAACCCTAAGAATTTAATTCTGGAAACGATGGTTCCTTTAGGAATCAAGTGCAGAGCCAAGAACTACTTCATTAATATTTCATTTCTAGATGCAGTTCCTGCATGTGCATTGTAAAGAAACATTCCATTTAATTCTTTGTTGAAAATGGTAGGCCATCGCAAGACAACTGCTAACTTCACATCCAGTTATGTAGAGTTTTCCTTATTTGCCTCAGTATTGTGAGCTATTTGTACTAACACTAATTAAATGAGCCAAGGGGTTCAAGAGGACATGTTTCAAGAAATCTACTCTTGCCAGGAATTTTGTGACATTAAATGCAACATATTTGCTTGCCAGTACACCCTATAGGGAAACGTAGTTTAAATGCGCTAGATGCAACTATGTCTGTTCCAAAAGGAATAAATACATAAATGCAATAATACTAGTTAGAAAGCATACCAGTAGCCCGCCAGTGAAGGTACTGCATCAATGACAATGACACAAATCCAAGTCGCAATTATAGATCCCCATATGGCTGCATGTGTAATCCAACTCCACCGGATAACATCCATAGCCAAATGAGAATTAACCAAAATTACCACTGCAAGTGTCCAAAGATCTCCTATACATGATGTATCAATGCTGCTACCCCAATATGCAAAGAGAGGTATAAAAAAGACAGCCACACTTTGCCACAATGTGTCAACCATTGTTAACCAAAATAATTTTGAGTTGTAGCATTCTTGTCTCTGACCAGCTCCATATAGCTGAGGATATTTTAGAAGGGTCCTTCTACTTAGGTCCTTGTCAAGAATCCCAACAACAATAGTAGGTACTGCAGTGTAGATTATAGAATACAACATGCTGCTCCATTCAGTGATAGCTGTTGTCAAAGTAAAAGAAGTAAAGAGTGCATACCTGCACAGAGCACATGAAATTTCACTTTCTGTAATAATAATAAAGGCTTAGTAACCCCCTATCAATTATATATATTTTATTTTTATTTACAGCTTAAAGAAAAAATGAAAGTGAGGGACAAGAATTTTCAGGCTTATGGAAAAGAATTGAAATCTGCCAAATACTGATAGTTTTAACCTACTAATTTAGGTAGCATATGCAAGTGGATTGGATGCATGCAAGTACTGAAAATATCTCCGAGAAAGAATTACTCACCAAAATAAAATAAGCACAAACACTGCATTCCTGTAAAAGTTGTATAATATCATATAGCCCATTCGCTGGTAATTCCAATGCCCATGTACTAATAGAAGGGGAACTAAGAATCTGAACTGCCCCATTGCAAAATCTGATGCCATGACAGCTTGTCGACCTTCTTGGCCACTAATGCCAACTCCCACATCAGCCATTTGGATCATTGAAACATCATTAGCACCTAAAAACATTCAAGTAATTTCTATTATGAACCCGAAATGGTAATGGAAGCGAGCATAAGATATTGATTTTGGTATTGGAGGCATAAGTTATTTATTTAAATGCAATCAACAGAGTGACTATTACCATCCCCGATTGCAAGTGTCATGTCAGCAGTCCTGTTCTTCACAAGGGCAATAATTCCAGCTTTTTGCAAAGGGGCCACTCGACAACACAGCACCACAGAACAGTTCCTGGCCAATTCAAAGAGCTGCAGGAAATACATTAGATTAGAATTTAAGTAGGACATTGTCAAGAAGTTTAGAAAACTAACAGGTAGGCCTAGCAGTAATTACCTTTTCCTCAAGTTCGCTGTCAAGAATATAAACAAGGCTGGTACCATCGATAATTAAAGCAACTGGAGTTACAGCATCTCCTGAAATTCCTCTGGTGGTGATTGTTTCTTCGGAAACTGTCATGAGCTTCTTAGACATGAGAACAGCATCCTCCAAACTCCTTTGACATGACTCCTTGGAGCTGCTGTTGATTATAACCTGTGTCATCCTTCTTGTTAGAAGCTTTGATGAGTAGCCAATCGATATGGCAGTTTCTTGCTTGTCCCCTGTCAAAACCCATACTTGAATCCCTGCTGTTCTTAGAGAGTCTATGGCATCAGGCACCCCCTGTTGCAGTTTATCTTCAATACCAGAGACACCTAGTATGATGAGATTGTTCTCTATGTTGCCAGCAACCTTGCGAAGTAGAACAGACCTGCCAATTAAAGCTGTGCTTGCTGCCTCAAAAGACGAGTGCCATTCCTCGAATTCTAAAGCACTCAGTTCTCTCATCCCCACAACAAGAGTTCTCAAACCCAGAGAGGAGTAGGCATGAATATGAGCTTCAGTTGCACGTATTATATCCAAGTTCAATCTTTTGTCTATTACATTGAACATAGTTGTGTCAGCACCTTTTACAAACACTTTGACAGTATTATCAGGGCACCCCAATATAACCGACATTCTCTTCCGGTCACTATCGAATTCATGCAAACCCAACACATTGAACCTGCACTGCCCATAAGTGGGATATTATGAATGAGATATTAAAGCTGTTTATTTCACAAAAGGATGTTCAGTAATAACAGGAATATACAAGAATGCTGAGACAATGTCAAATTACCTTTGCTTTGCTCCTTGGATATCAATAACTATATGACCAGAGGTTCGTTCAATCAGCATATAACCATATGCACCAGCAGCATAAACCAATGCCTGTTCATCGGGAGACTCCCCTTGGTAATCTATCAATCTCACATTTGGATCAGATGTGTTGATAACAAGAGGCACAATAGTATTACACGCTGCCAATGCAAGGAAGAATTCATGCACATGTTTTCCTTCATTTGTGTCATTTCCACTTCTTACTAACTGTAGCAGCTGTGGATCTGCCTTCACCTTCATTTTCGGCCTCAAACTCTTCCCATCAACTGATACCAAACAAGAAAAATAAGAAAGTGCAAACTAGTAAAACATTCGATTATTAACCGCAACAAAGTATAATAGCAAAAATTTAGTACCTTGACCAGAGTACCCCCCTTGCTCGGAGCTGCTTGTCTCACCATTATAATCTACTCCCCAAATGCTTGCACGTTGAAATTCCATTTTATTCTCAGTAAGTGTACCAGTTTTGTCTGAAAATACATACTTAACTTGTCCTAAATCTTCGTTGATATTCAAAGCTCTGCACTGAAATCTTGAATTAGATGCCTCATCATACATCTGAGTATCTCGGATCATGAAGTAAGCCTGTCCCACTCGGACAAGTTCCATAGAAATGTACAAAGAGATAGGGATCATGATCTGGAACACAATGACAGACATGAGGAATGTGAAAAGAATTTCTAAACCCCATCCGTAATAGTTATAATCATCAACTTTCTCCTCAGAATAGTCCTTCTTCCTGTAGAAAATAATGTCCTCCAAGTTATCATTGTTACGCCTCAACCAAACAGCAGCACAGACAGACACTACTGTACACAAAGCAGCAAGAAATCCAGAGAGTACGATGATCTCATAGTTCATCCGAGTCTCCAGACAACTCGTCTTGGATGGGGCCCCAGAGCTATTAAGCATAACTTTGGTCTCACGACCAGTATATACAGCAACCCCAAGGGCCCAATGAGTATTCTTGAGCTCACACCCACGAAGTACAATATTAGAGGGTCCCAGTGACAATCGCTTGCCATCAATTTCTATGAATGCATGAAACCCGTATATATTCCTGTTGGGATTTTCACACTTAATCAAGCCAGTAATCTTGTCCTTTTCAGGAAACTTGGAGAGTGTTTCTTGCTTTGCGTATCGGGTCTTCAAATTTGACTCTCCATCTAAATTGATAGTCTGCACATAAGCAACCCCAGTTGGGTCACTGGTGGACAGAAGTACCATATCACAAGGGATGGCCTCACTTGACTTAATTTTGATGATTTCACCAACTTGGATATCCTTCCATTTTTTGGATTGAAACTGGTTATTA
Organism: Prinsepia uniflora; assembly: GCA_032719365.1. NCBI lineage: Eukaryota > Viridiplantae > Streptophyta > Magnoliopsida > Rosales > Rosaceae > Prinsepia > Prinsepia uniflora. The sequence goes on from CM064874.1 coordinate 34,410,490, forward strand.
ACCAAAACTGATGCCTGCCGATTGTTCTCAATCCGGTCAGACCGATGCCGCCTATAGTCCTCGTAGGCATCCTTAACAGCAGTAACAAGTAAGACAAACGCCAATGGCAAAATGGAAGCTCCCCGGCCAAAAACTGCCAGCTGAGGGAGCTGATTGAGCACAGCAATCACAAGAAAATATATGTATGCTACCCTATGGAACTGTTCAAATAAATTTCTAGGTAAAAAAGTGACAATTGAGTACTTTGCCGTCCTTATTGAGTTCCCAGAAAACTCAAATCTCTCATTTGTCTTACCAACATCACCTATATACACAATCCTTACATTTTCTTCATTCATCTCCTTCTGGGACATGGTCATCGCTTCAGAATCAGCTCCTCTCGATCCATAACGCACTGGCTGCTTTGCTCCTGGATCACCAAAAGTCACTTCCCGAACAGAATTGGTGCCAGAAGCCTTAGACTGAATCGAAGAAATGCTTCTTCGAGACGAGGAGTTCAAGGTGAGTTCCATGTTGAGGGAGTTCTCAGGTGGTTTTCTAGAATCCATCCCCGAAAACGATCCAGAACGACCGAAAATGGGATTTAGAAAATCAGAATAGCCGGGAGGTCTTGGGTATTGGGGGTTCTTGGAGATGGGATCAAAAGAGATGCTTAGAGGTCGTGATCCGAAGAAGATCAGATCAGAGACTCAACAATCAAGCAATTCATGAAATACCCAGATGAAAAATCCAATCAAGTAAACAAACAAGCTGATATATGTATACGTGCAAGAACAAGAACAAGAGCCCAAGGAACTAGCAGGAAATTGTGTTTTTACATAGAAAACTTTGGGAGTGAGAGGAGGTTAGGAAGAGCTTACTAGCCTGCACGCGCTCGGCATTTTAGAGAGAGATAGTGCCGTGGGTGTGTTGCAGCTTCAATGGTGGTTGAAGAAGAAGAAGCGTGTGATTGAATTTGAGGGAGGGGGATAACGAATTGTTAAAGGTGAAAGGAATCGTGAAGTGCATTATGGATTTAGAGGGAAGGCGGCTATTACAAGGAGAAAGGAAGAAGAAGTCGCAAAGTGTGGCGACAGCAAACATATGAAATTAAAAAATGTTAGGAAAAGTCTTCCTTCTACTTTTTCTTCTTCTTCTTCTTTTTTCTTCTTCTTCTTCCAGGAGACACGGCAAAAGCGACGAGAGAGAGTTTCTTTCCCTATTTATTTTCAAATGTTCTAGAAGGATTGCCGTGATAAAGTCATGTCTATAGACTATAGTGTGTATTATAAAAACTGATATTAATTGTTTGGGTTGGCTGTCTGAGTTCGACCACGGATTCTCTTGTTTATTTCTTTCAGCTTTCCCTCTTAGCATATTTTAAGTGGCTAATCTTTCTTTTCCACGTAGTTGGTTTTTTTTTTTATTTTTTTAATTTTCACGTAGTTGTCAAATAAAATTTTCCTGATTACTTATTTTTCAATCACTAACCTCTTTTTATTTGTAATAAACATTATCTAAATTTAATATGTATAACTTAAAATTGAAGCGATAAAAAAATAATAATAAAATTAATAGACCTGTATAATAATAAGATTATCTAAGCGTCTCATTTTTCATCAGACCTTTAATAAAGACTAACCGCGTGCGAGTTTGAATTTGTTGATTTGTTGATGCAAATGGGTTCCTACATTTTCCAAACTAGTTCGAAACTAATGCCCTACCATCTTTGCACTCTTATCTTCTCTTTATAAACTTTTTTTTATTTTTAATAAATTAAGTGTCCGGACAAAGGGAGTGAAAATTAATTCCCTACAAAAATTTACATTTAGCAAATAAACGTATGTTTCAGAAAGACAAGTTCTATGTTTTTAGACTTTATTTAAAGGCACATTTTAGGCCGTCTATGAGAATCAAACTCAAAGAATCTCATTATTAAATACATGAATTTTATACAAGGAAAAAAAAAAAGTCATACCCAATACTCACTAAATACATGAATTTTATAAGAGGAAAAAGGAGTCATAATCAATACTCATATGATACAACCCAATTTTGTACTATTAAAAGAGAGACAAAAATGACCAACTCAAAAAACATTTCTAGTTTATTATTTCTCCCTCTTCTTCTTCCTCATGCATCTCAATTCCCTCCCCACCCCCATCATCATCATCATCTTCATAATCATTGTTAGAAGCTTCTTTCTCTGCAAGTGCAGCCCCAACTTCGTCGCACCTACTTTCTTTAACTGTTACAGAAGGAAATTTCAAAGGTTTGTCAGGACAATCTTTGAAGAAAGAGTTTGTCACCATGAACCTAAACACCTGCAGCAGTTGGCTCCTATCTCTCCTTATATCCGTACCAAGAAGCTTCTCAAGTAATGTTGGCTCCCTTTTGCTGATACAAGCAAGCTCATTATGTGAATCTTTATGTTGTGATCTATGCCTCTTGCCAAACCGATCCTTCCTATCAAAGTTTTCTCTCTTACCAAACTTGTTTCGAAATCTCCCTTTCTTAGTCAATGGCGCATTCTCTTCTCTTCCACGCCCTTGATTTGAGTCTGCAAGATAGTATGATGGTATTTCGGCAACTTCAACTCCCAACTCAGCCTGCTTCTTAAGAATCTCCTTAAGTTGCTGAAACAAAGTCCATAAACATGTTACAAATCGTTGTACTTCGTAAACCAAAAGACAAACCGTTTTTGATTCAGACAACATGCCTAGATACAGACCAGTGAAAAAAGACAAATAAACATCAGAGATTTTTAGCATGTATGGGAAAAAAAAAAAAAAAAAAAAAAGGGTAAAAGAGCACATTAAATTGCAGGGAGTTCTACTATAAAACAAATAGTACAAGAACATTCAAATATAAGTAAAAGACAGTAAGATTCACTTCATCAGTCCCTGGAACCTGTCAACGAAAAAGACTATATCACCTTGTGAAACCATAAAAATCAACCCTGTTTGTTTGCTGATTGCTGTTTGATAGAAGTTTAAGATATATATGAGAAGAGTATGTATGCAAGATATCAAGTAGAGCACTCGGTCTCTAGAAAGTAGGTTAGGTATAACTGTATAAGTATCAACAATCACTAATCTATCAATGTAGAAGATGGATGGACAGATTTGGGATTGATAAACATATCACCTCTGATCCAGATTCACGTTTCCACCCCCCAAAAAAAAAAAGAGTAAAAGGAAAGATTTTCTTGTTTGTCTTTCCTTAAACACTAAAACCAAGGTTCTCATACCACCTATAACACACAAAAATCTTTCTCCATTTTGATTGTCATGATCATGGCACCACTCCACCTAGACCATTTATAAGTATAACCTGTGATCTCATTAGTCAAAATAAAGGTCAAGTGCAAATAATAGAAAGATATCTAACCAAGAAATATTAGGTGATCTATTCTGGTAGCAATTCCATATAAGTGACTATGCAGTTTATATGCACAAAGTACGAGAGAGAGAGAGAGAGAGAGAGAGAGAGAGAGAGAGAGAGAGAGAGAGACCTCTCGTCTTGTTTTGACTTCTTTCTCAATGACCTCGGAGTTTACCAATGTTTCATTCATCTTCTGCAAGTAGTATTTTCGTATCAGCACATCCACATTACAGGGGTAAAAAACAAAGCAGCATGTCTCACAGTCGGCCAAACCTTCTCCACGTTGGATTTTGATGGATAGTGTTTTCTACGTTCTTCACGCCATCGCTGAATCTCTTGTTCCGTATAGGACAAAGAAAAAGATCTTCTCATTTGAGACAGAAAGTAGGCATGTACATGCAGAGACAAAAGAATGATGAGATTTAATTAAAAAAACAGGAGTTAAATAGAAGAATGATCATTCACAAGGAGGCAAGATGTGTAATTATGGATGCTGAGAATGTAAAGCGAATTCATGACTGTAAAATTTTTATGCACTGCAACAAAAAGCATAAAAACATTTTAATTTCACCTCCTAACAGTGAATTCCTTGGAAACAAGCCCGTCATTGTATAAAGTTTTCTTAGTTCCGGAATTCACAGATGACAGTTAAAAACACTATCAGTCCTCTTTACTTAGGAAGAGTAAGCTCATATTATCTCTATCCTTGAAACATATTAACTCTTACTTATAGCAGCTTTAAGTGTCACCAATTTTGAAAATGATACTTTCACCCTGCGTTTGGATGAGGGAATGTGAATGCCCCAATTTCCAACTTTAAATTCCACGTAAAAGGTTGCCATTTCTAAAATCCCATATGGAACTGTTATCAATAGGCCCTAAGTAATGATCACCTTTAATGATGTTCTCAACTTATCCTTTTTTCAAAATGCCTGCTGGGGTAAAATTCACTGATATCACCAAGTATTTTGTAACCCTAAGTTAGGCTCCAAATGGAAATGGCATGGTTATGTGTTAGATTTCAGAATGACCTCCAAGAAACTAAGACCAAACATAACATTGAAAAGCAAGAAATACCTTCAAAACAATTTACAAGCACGAGTGTTGACATCTCATTAGAGAGCACCCATTGACTCGCACGCAAAAATATATGATTACCTTTTCCTTTCCTTGCCTTGGTTCGTAAACTTTCCTTCGCTCTCATTTCTTAACCCTGCTTTTTTGTGAGATAGAAGGAGAGACTCATTCAGCATCATTCTAATAAAGCACATTAAGTATTCCATACTTGACGAAGTAACAGGAAATCATCATGCACTGTAGTAACAGGAAATCATCATGCACTGTAGTAACAGGAAATCATCATGCACTGTAGTAACAGGAAATCATCATGCACTGTAGTAACAGGAAATCATCATGCACTGTAGTAACAGGAAATCATCATGCACTGTAGCCCTCCAACCTCACACATGTATGCAAAGCAAAGACATCGAAAGAGAAGACAAGCATGGAGATAAATAGGGATTAAAAAATCATCTGAAAGGGTACCAAATGATATCGGACTTCATTTTGATGAAATAAGAAAGTTAACGAGCACACATGAACATTGTTTCTATTTCTTCATACGAATGTTGTAGCGCTGCATAACATCATTACTGTAATTATTATGATGTATGATTAAGCGATTGAGATTTTATTGTTTGGCAGTGTCCACTGAGTTTCATATAGCAAGGTTCTCCAATGATACTGTCTATAGTTGGATGTTTTCTATGACCTTTTAGTAACAAGGCCAGAAAAACTCAAGAGAACAGTTTTAGTGTTTTAGACTATCTCACGCCCACCCTTGATGGGATTCCACACATAACATGTTGCAAGAGGAGCAAAATGAAGTGATAACTATTTTGAATTAAGTTGGTCTTATAATGACAGGCTGTCAAATTGCATGATAGTGATAATTCCGCAAGCTGCCAAGTAGTTAGGGAAAAGAAACAATTGATCAAAAAGAAGAAGAGAATAAACAACGAATAAGTTTAAAAAAAATTAAGTAAATAAAGAAATTTTTAGGGCTACTACATCCCAGCATATTCCTATATATAAATGTAGTATTTATATACTTAGTAGACAGGTGTACAACTATACCTTTCCCCTTGTTAACATTAGGTAGCTTTCCCTTTGCATTTTTCATACGACGGAACTGAGAATTCTGAAATCTACACAAACCATATTTATTAAGAATCACAAGTCATTGATCTAATCTTCATAAGTAAATTTAATGAAATAGCACTAGTATAACCTACCCCCCTTGCGGTTGCACCCCTCTTTCGGTATTTTTTGAAAAGCTTTTGCTTGGTGAATGTTTCCACTTGGAATTTGAATTGTAAACACCATTAGTGTTTGTATGCTTTCCCTGCAAAAATGGTTAGCATTTGTATCAACCACAACACATGCAGCCACTTTACAATAGTATATTCTATTAAAAATTAACTACTTTCGAGAACAATTAGGTAAGTGAAAATGCTGAAATAAGATCTACAAAAGAGATAACAGAAATTGAGGGCAGGATAGGAAAGCCTAACCAAATAATGAAATTTTAAAGAAGTTTGGCCTCACTATATCAGCATAATGTAACAACTTTGGGATCTTAACCAACAATAAAGTGACTTACTATTGTGATTTTGTTTAAGAATGGGAAAGACAAACTAACATGGTTCGACTACGTGCCTAACTCCATGGGGCAGCAACAACAAGACTTCCACTATATCAATAATTGAGCCAACGCATTATCTTATCAACCCTCTAGAATTAACTTGATAAACAGAAAGAAAGAACAAGAACGGAAAGCAGGAAACACACTTTATCTCTGACTAGGGAAAGTAATCTCCTATAATCCCCTAGACTTAGGAACCTCATCTTGGGATGGAAAGAAAATACAACACTTACCACCCAAACTAACCACCAACTAGGGACACATATCACGGACAAAGCAGATCCCAGCACCCCTTACAAAAGAAAAGAAAATAAAGTTTGTTTTTAACCTCTAAAGAAGAAATAAAAGTGAACAAATATTAGGCGATACGGGGAGATTTCATGAACAATATTTCCACAAAGCATAAAAATTCAAAACCCAGAAAACAAAACAAAACTACCTGTGTCCCCTGCAATGGAGGCAGAACCAAGTCTTGCTGACTCTGATTAATTTGCTGTCCAGGCTGAATAGGATGAACATTACCAAACTGATGATTTGCTAAAAGGGGGGCATTTTGAGAACTTGTGGCCTGAGGTGCTTGATGTGATCCGGAAAATGTACAATTAGGACCCCCTTGGTATGGATTTTGCAATTGCATTGGCACAAATTGATTCATATTTTGCAATTGGTTCGGCAAACAGAACTGTCCATATGGAAAACCCATGTTGTGGTTCATCTGTTGGGGTAAATTTAACATGCTGTTCCCAAATAACTGCCCAGACTGTTGAGAAGCAATCACTTGATTCGCATTCTGCATCATATTGCATAATTTCCCTTGAAGTAGAGAGTTCATGCCGGGTGCATTAGCTTGTGAGCCAAAAAATCCAACATGGGCCTGACCCGGTTGAGATGCAGCAGCAAACGAACCAAACTGGGACATACCCAGATGATTATTTTGCATAGGAAGTAGGTTATTTGGAAGATTCATGAAATTGGGTTGAGTTATCATATAAGGTGGCATAATGGGCATGGCCCCTCCTCCGTGGGCATTGCTTACATGGGTATTCGAATTACTGAATGCAATTGGAATTCGATTCTTGTTGACACCCATTTGAGGTTGGAACTGGACCAAGAATTTCAGCATATTTAACTCAGTAGATTGCATAACCTGCTGCAAATTAAAAAATCCAAAACAAAGCCACGGAAAAGATAGAGAAGCAGTTTTTAACTCAGTAAACGCAATTATTGGCGTACCTGGTCAGGCCGAGCAGAGCTACCAGTGGTGTGAGCTTGGTTAGAATGGTAAGGAAAGGAATTATAGTGAGGTAGCATTATTTTTTGTTGCGGGTGGAAAGTCGGAGACTGAAGTCAGATTATCCAATATGATCGATCGACTTCTGTGTTCTTTTTTTTTTCTTTTTTTTTTCCTTTGAGGCAATAGAGAAAAGGAGGAGGTATGGTTTAGAGAGGGTTTTACAAGTTCCAGTTTTCTTCGTTTGCTTCTTTGTCAGCTCCAGGAGTGTCGAGGGTTGCCTGGTTTTGAACAATTCGGGGCTTCTTCTTCTTTTATATTTTTCCAATATTAGGCCTGCTGAAGATTGGAGCCGTAGGCCATGGCCGGCCCTGCCTACTATTTCACATGAGGATGGTACAAATTGGAGGAGGAGTCCATCTATTGTGACGGGAATGGGCCATCTAACTGGTCCTCCCTATGTACCCAAGACTTTATGTTGATGGACCAGCCAAGTATCCCAATTGTGTTGGTCTTTTTTTAAGGTATCTAGCCACGTGCCCATTACTAATTGATATGATTGGATACAATAAATATGTGCATTAGCAAACGGTACAAATTCAAGGATGGATTGTCGAATTACTTTTCTTTGCAATTACAAAAACATTATATTTAAAAAATTTCTCATGCCACAATTTATTTTAAACCCTCATTTTAATTTTATTACAAACTCTAACATTAAGCGACCAACATGGCTTTATATTGTCGAATATGTGGTATGGATACATTATTGATAGCAGCTACCTGAAATATTGGATACACAATAGACACTACTCTATACCGGTTTACGTATGAGAGAAGAATTTTTTGGAATTTTCTCTGTTGCTTTGGTCATTATTTAGATTTTGGGCGAAGTAGCCGTATTGGTTTGTTGAAATCCAGTAGCACAGATTAAAGCGAGGCTGCCAGGGTAGGGCGGAGGCTGGGGTTTCAAACACAAATGGCGATAACACTGAACAGGGGGTTCAAAATGCCAGTAGTCGGTCTTGGTGTTTGGCGAATGGAAGAAAAACAAGTCAGAGATCTCATTATCAATGCTATCAACATTGGTTATCGCCATTTTGATTGCGCTGGTATTTCATTTCAATTTCTTCTCTGATTCTGATATGTTCTCACTTCTCAGCTCATTAATTTCATTTATTGATTTTTGCTGGGAGCTTAATTTCTTGTTAATTGGTTAATTTTGGTTAATTATAGGTTCCTTGGATGATTGGCACTTCATTTTAGTATGAATTAGACTGTGATGCAGTTCAATTAGTATTAAGATTAGTGCCTCACTATACCAAAAAGACAATGATTATAGCGCCCAGTTGAGTTTACTCTCGTAGTAACAGAAGCATTATGTGTGTGATGACTGATGACACACACCATTGGAGATGATCCTAATTTACAGAGTAAATTGAAATTAGAAAACTCATTGGACATGGTTGTAAGCATCGCACCCCAATACTTTGATAATGGCGAAGTTTGATCACGTCAGGGTGGTTTCCAGTTGCCTATTTGTGCCTGAACTGGATTCGGCCCTTATACTGTCATTTTGACACTACTGAATGCCTCAAGCTACATGCTACTTTATTATTAGGTCCTTGGTTTGGTTTTTTTTTTTTTTTTTTTTTTTTTTTTGCCCTGCTTGCTTAGCACACGTTTTAGCTACTACATGTTGGTTGCAAAAGGAAATTGGGAAGTATTCCACCCTTGTTTTTGCATTCAACCAATATGTTGCTTGAATCTCTCATTTACTGTCCATTCAATTAAATTTATTCCAAACTAATTCCTCAGGTCCCCTATTGATAAGATTGACTATGCGCTTAAAGTGTAATAACTGTAGTTACTACTTACTAGCTCAATCTCTCATTCTGCTTTTCTTTTTGTCTTTTTTGGGGCCCTATTGTAGTCCTAATTGTTTGCATCTAGTAGCAAAAACTACCTTTGTGGAGGTTTGACAAGTTAGTGTTGCTATCAGCTGATTTCCAGAATGAACCAGACGTTGGGGAGGCACTTGCTGAAGCATTTTCAACTGGGCTTGTTAAGCGAGAGGATCTCTTCATTAGCACCGGCCGGTTTAATTTTCAAACAAGATTTTTCTTCTCCTGCTCGATCTAGTTGACTAGTGCATATCCTGCATTCTCCACGCTATGACAAATTTATTTTTTTAGTTTCTTCCTGTGTCTTCATCCTTATTGCAGCTTTGGAATTCAGATCACGGAAATGTTGCTGAGGCCTGTAAAAACAATCTGAAGAAGCTACGGTTGGATTATTTGGATCTATACCTTGTTCACTTTCCTGTTTCCACGAAGCATACAGGTGGTTAATTATTATTTTGTCATCATTTATACAGCCAACGTATTATGAAATCTAGAACGATAATGATCCAGCTGCTGTACATTTGATCCTTTCTTCCTCCGCCAATGGCTCTTTTGATCTTACAAAATTGACCGGGCAAACAGGCTGGTTGGGAAGCATTGATTGTGGGCTTTACAAATCAAAATCTGATTGAGAATAGGAGTAAGTAACTTAAGGTAGAGATTGCTACCGAAGCAAAATAGTTCACTTGCCACCAATTGATGTCTATCCTACAGCTTGGGTGGTGCTTCGCTGTGCCTGGGAAGGGGGCATGTCACCATGCAATTTAATTCACACTAGAAAAATGGTTAATGGTATTAGTGGATACAAATTCTAGATGAACCCTACTATCTGAAATTTATTGTGATGGAAACTAATGGTAGATGGATAAAGGAGTCCATGATGGTATTGGACTCTAAAAGAGGAATTTTAGTGAGCTTTTAGAATGAACAAAATGGAAAAGAAATGAAAACTAGGCTTTTGTTGGCAAAGTTGAGTATGACCCACCGATATTAGGAGTCGAGTGTTCTGAGGCAATTTTTGATGGATCTTCGCGCAAAATCTGGTTTACAGAGCGAGGGGGCGGATCATTCGTAGGGTCTCTTTTTTTTGGTGAATGTGTTGTAGGTGATGTTGGATAGGCTGAGCGTGGTGAGTCTTTAGCTATCGTTTCTTAAATGGGTAGACCAGGAAGTAAGTAGACCTTTCAACTCAAGCACATACGTGCTACTAGTAAATGTTGTTATTAGATAATGTAGATGAGTATCATTTTCAGTCCAAGAACCTTTTTTCTTATCAAAGCAAGTCTGAGGCAAGCAGACAAGATTAGCTTGCACTGTTCTTTTTCTATGCATTTCTCAAGGACTTTAAAATCTTCTTTCTAGTGTAGTCAAAGTTCAGTTATTTCGCTATGACATTTTAGTTGGCGACATTATTTTAGTAGTCAGGTGGGTAGGGGTCCAAGGCTCCCCCCAAGTCGGAATCAAAGTATTCAGACCAATTAAAGATGGTATCCCGACTTGGAAAGTCGTGAACCACACTTTGATGGTGTATCCCGAGTACCAATTACGACTTAAGAAAATTTGGTTTGTATTGAACTGGAAACAGAAGTATAAATACTGGAATGTAAAAGTACTGGAATTGAACTAAGCAACAACTAAAATTAGAAATGCAATATAGTAAATTATTTATTTCGCATTCAAGCTCGTATCAAGCAAGAAATTTTATAAATCATCAACATAAATGAATATCAGTTGAAATCATGCCATGAAATGGCAGAGCACTCAAATGCAACGGCAAAACGTGGAAATGAGGTTTGAACACCTCAGTAACTAGACATGAACTAGCAGTCGGAACGACTTTCCGTGAGTCGGTAGTCAGAATAACTTTCCGTAAGCTGGTAGTCAAAATAATTAACCATTATGACAATATTTAGTAAAAAAAAAAGGTCAATCTTCTGAGAGCCTCAACGACCATCCATGAACTGGTAGCCGGAATGAGGTTAACCCTTATGACAATGTTGTCAGAAAGAAGGTTAGTGCAAAAATTGAAGCACACAATTATTACATTATTGCTGGAGCAATTAGAAAGTCGGTTAAGTATTTGCATAAATGCTTTAAGGAGGTGAGACGAGAAGCTGCATCTTAATTTCCTAAATAGTTTTTGCCACAAGGGCTAGTCTTTGTTAAATCATGAAACCATGGTCAGGTGTTCATAAGTTCAGAAATTGATGGAGATCAATTTACTGAGTTTGATTGGTTGATTGTCGGTCATTAGAGAAGCTGGTTTTTTCTTCTTATATAGGTGGTGAGGAAGCTGATCAAGTTGCCAAGTTGAGCTGCTAGTTAGTCCCATGTTGCTGTTTTTCCCGATGGAAACCTCCCCTTTTGCCTTCATTTTCTTTGCATGTAAGAACCGCCCATACTTTCTTTTTCTTCACGTTCCAAGTAGTCGCTTGGGCTGGGTCCTCATCTGTTTTGGGTCTTTAATTCCTTCGAGCCGTTGGCTTTCACCCAAATGGAATTTTTTCGGGTGTAAGCATTGCCCTCCTGAATTTGAAATTTTTTTATTATAAAACAATTTAAATTCACATGATCACACCTTCGTCTGTCTTCTAGTTCCATTTATATCTTTTAGCGATTTAGAGTACACTTTCCCATAGCTCTGTCACTCTTAATGTGAACTTATTGAATTGTCCATAATAAAAAAAAAATCATGACTTCCAAGCTTGCTCCTTGGAAAAAAGATAGGGATGTTTATCCTAACTCCTCCATCCCAGAACCCACAACCATGACTCCTTGGGTTTGTGGTGTGGACTTTGAACCCATATAAGAACTTCTTGTGATATTCTAGAGTTCTTCGAGGATGATAGTGAAATTATCTGTGACCCCTGTTTCATGATCTACTCTGATCGCTGTTTTGCTCTGAGGTCCTGTTGAAAGGGTTCTCTTTCGGATAGAGCGATAACTCTTAGCCTTCATTTGAAAAATCTTTAGGCTTTGCCCATATATCAGTGGAGGTCATTCATGTGGGCGGATCTGGACCTTGCATGGAAACATCTCTTTCCTTCTCTAGGTTATGAGCCTTGCATGCCCCTCGAAACTATGGGTTCAGAGGATGTAACAGATGTATCCAGATGAACTCTAAAGAAACAGGATTTATCATTTGGTAAGCCTGCCTACTTTTTCCACTACTCTTGACTTTGGTCTCCTACGTTTAGCGATGTGTTTCTGGAGTAGTAGTACGAACACGTTTGATTTTTGAGTTGAGCCTATGACGCCGACTCTTTTAGATATGGTTGTCTTGTTCAGGCTATCCCTATCTGGGGATACTACTGAATTTATTTACTCTTTTCTGTCCAACTTCGATGAAGGTCTCGGTCCTCCGATCATTAAATTTCCTTTGGGCACTCCTTATGTGCTTCTTCTCTCCCAATTTCTATCCATCGATGCCCATTAGATGGGAACAGACAATTCAAGGCTGAAAGTGAGTTTTCAAGATCTTGGGTTCTTAGGTCCCTACTATGGATTTGTTTATGAGAAGATCCAATTCTACCACTTCTGGTTGGATTGGTTTTTGTTTTCTAATGCTATGAGGAGTCCAACGATGGAGTAGACCCCGTTGGTTGAAGTATTGGCCTCTCACTCAAACATAGGCCTAGGGCCCCTTGTCCTAACTCACATGTATAACATTATGCGCTCTATAGTCCTTCATCCCATATAATCAACTTCCTTAGATGGTCCCCTCTGAACAGTTAAAGTATGGTTAAATTGAATATTCCCTCAATTCCAGATCTGTATAATTAAGTACCCCGATGACGTAGTGCTAGCCCAATTGCTGATGTCTCTACCACCTCTATCTCTTTCAACAAAAAATTATTTGTCCTTCTTTTGTAAATTGGTTTCTAGCCCTCGATAGCATTTGGAGGCCAGTGTGACTAGGAAGTTCCCATGGTTATGAGAAGAAGATTTCCTTTATATGTCGGCTGATCTAGTTTGCATGAAAGTTTAGTCCCGAGGTTTTATGAGTTGCATCCTTACTCGAGATCTCCTAAAGAGTGGAGGAAAAACGAATAGGTCGACCCCTGGATTCGAAGTGTACCAGCCTAACTACTGCGCTCGTCAGTTTGGTTTCTATTAGGTGGTTCCCATTCCGCATATGAGAGGTGCAAATGTTGGGATATCTTTTTGGTTGGAGGTTCTTGACCTAAGGGTGGCAATCATTGCTCAGTATGTCTTGTCCAACATATCTGTTGTAACGACCCCTCCCGAGAGTCGGTATTAGTAAAGTGATTAGTAACGAATTAGTAAGCCTAATCGGTGTTTAGTTGGTTACTTTTGGACTTTGGGCTTAGAATGACCATTTTGCCCCTGGTTTGGGCAAATTGTTGACTTTTAGTTCGGGCGATCAATTGAGCATTGACCGATGACCGTGACGTAGTTTGGGGCGTCACGAGTCCGTAGACGGGTGGCACGCCCGATTCCGACATCCGAGGAGGAAGTTATGATATTTGGAAGGTCGAGGGCACTTTCGTAATTTGGTTAAAATAGGGGGAAAAGTTGATTTTTCACACGACAGGGTTTTTACGCGTAGACCTAGGACCGTTAGGTAGATCTCGTCGTTCTGAGTTCAAAGACAGGCGGCATGCCTTCATCGAACATTGTACGGGCGAGATACGGGTCTAGAACGATGAGGGGCAAAATGGTAATTTTGATTCATAGGGGCAATTTGGTCTTTTTGCACATTGGGAATTGTGCAAATAGGATAAGGCCAAGTGTACAGGGCTGATTGGGATATTTTGAGTTGGGCCAGGGGATGGTGGACACGTGTGGTGTGTGTAGTGGTTTCTAGGCTTGTGCACGGTGCAAAATTAAAAAGGGTCGTGTGTGTGTTTGCGTAGTCGTGCATAAGAGAGAAACAGAGAGTGAGATTGAGGGAGGAATCGATCAAATTACAGGGAGGTGTGATCCTTGTGAGTGTGTGAGTGTGCTCAGAGGGAGGTTGAGCGTGCAGGGTTGTGTTGAGACGACTGAGAGGTGAACGGTTGTGTGTGAGGCGAGGGTGAGTTCTCAGGAAAACAGAGAGGTGTCGAGGGCGTTTGGTGGTGGTGTTGCTATGTTCTGATCCAATCAAAGTCGAGGGGGAGCTGGGACTACTCTGTGAACTCCAGGGAACGCAGCGGCGAGCACGGTGGCGGACGGCCAGTAGGTAATTGCTCTTCCTTTGTTTGCTCTTTTTTTCTATTTTGTTTCAGACATTAAGTCGTGGAGTCTGAGGTCGAGTCGAGGTAGTTGGTGAGTCCTAATTGACTCCTTAGGCCCTTAGGAACCTTTTGGTGACGAAGCCGTGATAGGGGATTGCACTGGTGGCTGGATTGAGAAACAGGGGCTTACGGGTGGTTTCTGTTTCGAGTTGGGGAGGTGAGTTGTAGGTCGTGTTGTCGTGTTTGGTTTAGGGGAATAGGTTGATGGGTTGAGGACGAAGTGAATGGTGGAAAGAGGGACAAAAATGGTGGACGGACGGCGGAGAACCGGCCACGCCGGTCCGGAACAGTGCACGGTTTCGAGGTTGAAGATGAACAGTGTTTCTGTTCAGGCGCGTGAGGCCCACACGCAGCCACATTGGGCGGCGCGTGGGGGCGCGTGGGGCGTTTTCTAAGGAAACTTCCAACTAGGTTTTTGGTCTAGATGTTATAACGAATCTTTTGAGATAGGTTTCGGGTTAATTGGACGTCGTTTCGAGTTAGTTCTGCGGGATCGAAGGTCTAGGATTTCGTTTTACGTACGTTTGAAGTTCGAGAAAATTGGCAAAAATTAGAAGAACCTTGGTGGACGTGTTAGTGACGTATTTTGGTGCTTTGTGACAGGTTCGGGAATCCCCGAGGTGGACGAGCAACGTACGGAACGTACGGGACGCGAGTGACGTGCCCGGTATCTGTGAGTGGACCCCTTCTCTATAATTGAGCATGCATAACTGTTTTTCTATAATTGTTTTATGGTTTTACATGTGATTTCATGATTATCGAATATGTTATAACTGTTTTATATAATTGCACGTTTTACGAGAAAGCTAAGATTTTTAGCACGTTTTACGAGAAAGCTTTGATTTCTAATTTCGATGCCATGATTTTGGGATTTCAAACGATAAGTGATTTTCAATGATTATAAGTGGATTTTGATACATGATTTGAGGATCAAGGTTTTCGGTTTTAGAATCGGATTTCGGAAAGCGGAATTTGGTTTTAAAGTTGAAAAGTAGAATTCCGGATTTGGGTTCGGAATGACGGTTCTGAATGCCGGAAGGGCATCAGACCAGTGATTTCGGATTCGGGTTTGGATACGGATTTAGAATTGGTTTTCAAATGGTTTTGGGATTGGATTTGCTGGATCTGGTTATTGGGTTTAAAGACCCGGATACTGATTGGCGGGGGACAGGACCGGATTGGGTTTAAAGACCCGGATTGAGTTTAAAGACTCGGGAGTTTAAAGACTCATATATATTGATATTTCCCCCGTAGGCCTTTTGAGTTTAAAGACTCGGGAGTTTAAAGACTCATATTATATTGAGGCCTGGATTGAGTTTAAAGACTCGGATAGGTCCAGCAGGTTTGATCGGATAATGATGACTTGAATTTATGTTTTATCGTACGGTTTTCATGATACCTATTTTGTGTAGATGTAGTATTGGTAAATAGAGATCGTTCTTAACTGGGGATTGAGGGTACCTAAGCACGATTATCGTTTGATTATTTAATTAGGGGGTAAATTGGTTTTTATTAAGGTCCTATTTGATTAACTAATCTAAATTAACCTAATCTATTATTTACATGGTCAACTTTTTAAACCTAACTCATTCATAAATTATACCAATTCCAAAATCTACAAAATTTCATAACCTTAGTTCTACGAAATACAAGTACATTATCTCAAGTACATGTTAGAATTGCCCTAGACACTTTCAGTGATCTAGACTCGAGAATTGCCCTAGAGATCCAATCAAGCATTAAGCACGACATACAAGTATAACAAAAACCTAGATATTGAAACACATGAAATATTATTGAAATTCATATAAGATATAAAACCAGAATTATATTAAAGATCAATCCAAGAAAACGATATTCAATAGAAAAAGACCATTACAGGGTAAGGGGATCGTGTTACACTTTTTATCTCGGCAATTGCCCTAGGGATGCAAAGTGGCTCGACACTCCTTGGTGCGACAACTCGTCCCAAATTTACGGGATTAATTAAGGGTAATTAAGATTAATTAAGGATTTATCATGACTAATCGGGGATTATTCGAGAAATTTTGGACGGACGGTATAAAATGACGATTTTGCCTTTAGGAATGACAAAAAGTTGATTTTTGACCCGAGTGGTCAAAAACAAGAGGACCAAGGACCGTTCTGTAGATCGGGATGTTATAGGTCACGGAAGGATAACGGTACTATTCACACAAACCGAGAAAAGTAGACAAATGGCATTTTTGGATTGGGTTGGAAATCTAGGTGGACAAATCAGTGAGTGACACCTATCCCTCATCTAATTGGCCCAAAACCCAAACACTTGGGATATTCTTTTCCTCTCTCTTTATTCTCTGTTACCCGAAGAACAAAAACACACCACACTACCCAAACCCACCCAAACATCCTTCAATCATCCTCCATTGCTTATGGAGTGTGAAGGGAAGTGAGAGAGTGGACTGAGACGATCACGGCGGTGGCAACGACGAAGGCAAACTATGGACTGTGGCCGGAAAACCCGAAACGATAAGGTTTTGAATTCAAATTCAAAGTTTGGATTTTCAGGATTGTGGGACTGTTTGGTTGATCAAATCATGTTCCTAGGGTTTGTATGAGTTTCTGGGGATCGATTTTGAGGATTGAGAGGGCTGGAATCAACGGAAAAGCACGGTTGCAAGGGCCGCTACTATTCGAGCTTGGGAAGGTATTTTTGAGACCCTTTCTTGTGTTTTTGAGGCTAGGGAACTCTTCTAGGGATCAAGGCGAGTCTGCAGGGACAAAAATGGATGAAAATGGCTTAGAAATGACGATTTTAGAATCGGGCCAAGCCTCGGGTCTGCGTGACCTGGAACAGTGATTCGGGTCTAACCCGAAGAGGAAGAAGACGTTGACGTCATCAGATGATGTCATCACCTATCAGATGTCAGGCCACGTGGCCCAATCAGGAGTCGACATGTGGTAGTCGTTAGTGCCCAGTCAGTACTGACATATTAATGACGTGGACCAATCAGAGGGTGCCTTGTGTCACTGACATGTCAGACACGTGGACCAACGGGATGCTGACACGTGGCACATGTTGGGATAACATCATGTTGATGTCAACAGTGATGTCAATGTTGACCTGACATCAACGTTAACTTTGCTGACGTCAGCGTTGATTTTTGACCAGCAACTTTAACCAACGCGTGGGGGCGCGTGGGCACAAATTTCGAGGTGGGACTAGTACCATTTTAAAGGATTCGACGATCCTGATCCAATAGTGGTGGTTTCGGGTCGATCGAAGATCGTTAGGTTGGTCAAATTGAGATTTTTAGCCTAGGAAAGTGTGTCTGGGACACATCGACTTTTCCAGGAGTTTTGGGGGTTTAGTGTGATTTGGACAGGTTCGGATGACCCGGAGACATTGAATTAGCCCGAACAGGCTTATTGTATGGATTTCGAGGCGTAGTAAGGACGGTCTGTGAGTGGACAATTACTTTCTAAATATGATGCATGCATAACTGTTTTATATGTTTTATATCGATGATTTGAAATGCCTTAAGTGCATCTGATTGTGGTATTTGGTATTTACGTATTTGCATGTATTTCGAGATTTATGGTTTTATAATGAATTTTTACATGCTTGTGTTTTCAATAATGGATTAATTGAATGATTTCGGATTTGAAAATATGGAATCGGTCTTGAGACACATTTGACTTATGAACTATCGGACTTGAAGTCCATTTGATTTAAGGAAGTATTAGGTTGGAGACCTAGTTGGTTTATACTATTGGGCTTGAGGCCCTGTTGGTTATGATATTGGGGATGAGTCCCAGTTATGGTTTATGAAATGGAAGTTTGGGCTGAGTGTAACACCCCGGAAATTCGAGGATTTCAATATTGTAATTTATTGTGTGATTTGACGTTTTTACCCTTGTTATGGGTATGACCAATTGTTGACTTTTTGATTGATGAATTAAACGGACTTTGACATATGACCGTGACGTAGTTCGGGATGTCACGAGTTCATAGACAGGTGGCACGTCCATTTCGGACGATCAGGGAAAAAGTTATGACTATCGGAAGTTCGGGGGCATTACCGTAATTTGGACTTTCGGGGGAAAATGTTGACTTTTCTTTTGGCAACTAATTTTCAGTTGACTCAGGGACCGTCAGGTAGGCCTCGACGTCCTGAGTCCGTAGACAGGCGGCACGCCGAAATCGGACCTCGTACGGGGAAGTTATGGTCAGAAACGTGAAATCGGGAGGTTCGTGTCTCGGTTTTCGTGTCGAATATTATATTCTAAAATTCTGATTGAAGGACACCTGGTGAGTGACAAGTGTCACTCATCCATTGGCTAGATTGGATCAGATCCACTAAGGGATTAAATAGCATTTAAACCTACTTTTAATTTCAGCCCTTGGATCTGAAATCCCTTGATCTGATCTCAGCCTTTGATCTCATTCTGAGATTCAATCCTGGCCCTTGATTCTTGTTCCTGTTCAGTATTAAAAATCATGGAATCATGCACCCATGTGTCCATTCTCACAAACCGTTTGTGCGATTTCTCCTTGGAACCAGCTCATTAGCCATCACCACTCAACCCCACACCTCAGACAACCAGCAGCCACCTTCCTGACGCCGGCCACCACTCCACGGCCACCCTGCACGGCGGCATTCCCTCAAACCCGTGAGTTACCATTTTCCTTCCCTGCTTCGAACCGTCTGTTTGTGACGTTGACATCGTTTGGTTACTGTTAGGACACGTCTAGGAGACCTTGACGACCAATTTGGACCCAGGACGGGACTGGAAAACCGTCGACTCGCCGGAGAGGATAACCAGAACCGGCAACCAAACTCCCCGTCGATTTTCAGGTAATCTCTTAGACCTAAAACCTAATACTATTTACACAGAACCATTCTAGGGATTAAGACGAGTAGTTAGGAATCAAACTGGACAAAAATGACTGAGAAATGATGAAATGATAACCGGGTCATAATCGCGGGTCTGATCGACCCGAGTTACAGGAATACGGGTCGACCCGTCTGAGGACAGCGGTGCTGATGTGGCACCCTGTCAGTCTGTCAGGTGACGTGGACCAACCGTGAGCCGACACGTGTCACATGTCAGTGCACAGTCAGCACTGACATGTCAGTGACGTGGACCAGTCAGGGACTGCCACGTGTCACTGACATGTCAGTGACGTGGACCAGTGCTGTGCTGACATGTGGCACATGTCAGATCTGACACGTGGCCTGACAGATCAGTGAGGTGGACCAATCGGATGTCGACACGTGGCACCTGTCAGAGTCTGACATGTCAGACCTGACAGCTGTCAGATGACGTCAGCATGACGTCATGCTGACGTCAGCAGTGACGTCAGCGATGACGTCAGCAGGGACTGTTCCTGCGTTGACCGACGCGTTGACTGGCGCGTGTGAACAGTACTTTTGGTGGGACCACCACCATTCTTTAGGTTTCGACGATCCGGATCCAATGGCGGTGGTTTCGGGTCGATCGGAGATCATTAAGTTGGTCAAAATAAGGTTTATTGCCTTGGAAAGTGCGTTCGGGTGGTTTTTCCGGACCGGTTTCGGTCTAGGGTTTCATGGTTGAATGTTAGGGGTTTGTATTGACCTTTGCATATGCTTTGGATATGACAGGGATTGTATAATCGTACCAGAACGAGTGTGTACGTTCGGTTTTCAGCAGGACTGTACTGTGAGTGGGCCATTTTCTTAAACCCTTGCGTGCATAAATGTTTTCTGGTTTATTATACTTATTCACATGCTAAAACAATAATGGTTTTGATGATATGGAAAATATGGTTATGGCACGTTTCACGGTATTTGGGCTTGAGACCCGTCTGATGAAAACTTAATGATTGGTTCGGATTTTATCTATGTACATATATGCCTTGCATGTGGATATCAATAAAATGCATTGTTACTGCACTGTATAGATCCTTCCATATTATATTGTCTCCTCCGGATGAGGTACCCCGGAGAGGTCACGGACGTCTAGAACGTCCAGCGTCTATGACGCTAAGCATCGGGGATGCTGTACCCGAACGGGGTTCGGGGATTGAACTCGGAAATTGAGACCCGAGTGGCACGCGTAGCCTTGTGATTGTGACCTTATTGACGTCAGGGACGTCAGACATCAGGGATGTCGGGATTGGAGTGTATAGGGCAGAAACTAAAAATTATACTTATGGTTTTATTATATGCCTTATGGTTCATATTATATGGTTTATGATTTGAATTATGATGCATGCATGTTTGGAAAATGGAGGGGTAAATTATATGTTTTAATTATTAAACGATTTCATAAACTTGAATTTCGGTCCACTCACTCTTAATGTTTTGATAACCCCTCCAGGTCGTGAAACTGAGGTAGAGGAGGAACCTGAGGCTGAGGCATAGATCTACTTCTGCGTACCTGATCCCCTGTTGGGCGGTGTACCCGCAGGTTTACTTTAGAGTCGTGCTCGCAACTTGTAATTTTGGATTTCATCCCTTGTCTGACATTCGTTTAATTCGGATTTGATGTATGACTTTAATTTGGTTATTTATGCATTTAAATGTTTTGAGGTTAAAATTGGTATGAATTATTGGGTGTCAGACGGGAGCAGGGCACGTCCCCTTGTGGTCCCTGTGGGATCGGGGCGGGTCCTGTCAGCTTGGTATCAGAGCACTAGGTTGTGGTCAGTACTAGGGTATGGTCAGCATGCTAGACTAGCGATTAGTACTAGTTACTTTTCAACTTTTAAGAATATCGTTATCTGATCTATGCCTCTTGACAGTTGGTTATGCCTCCTAGGAGAATTCCTCATACACGAACTGACGAGGATCTGGAAAGGGAGATGGAATGCGCGAGCATTGAAAGGGCTCAACGGTTGGGAGCCACTCCTTTCTGCGGGGGATCAAACCCCGATGATGCTCATGATTGGATCGCCAAGTGGGAGAGGATCTTCTCGGTGATGCACTGCCCTCCGGGCGAACGAGTGACCTTGGCGGCCTTCTTGCTGGAAGGAGGAGCCTACCAGTGGTGGCACGGACTCGAAATGTCTGGGTGGTCTGTCCATACCACTACTTGGGAAGCCTTCCGTTCCAGATTTCTGGACCAGTACTACCCGCGATCCTTTCGCGCGGCGTGGGAGGCGGAATTCCTGCGGCTGGAGCAGGGTGACATGTCCGTTGCAGACTACGAGCAAACTTTCGGAAAACTATCCCGGTTCGCTGCATCATTCGTGAGCACGGAGGAGGACAAATGCCAAAGGTTTGAGCTTGGACTCCGAGGGGAGATCCGGGCAAGTGTGACTGCTGCTACTCATGCTTCACTGAGAGATTTGGTCGACGCTGCGGTGCGTGTCGAGGCCAGTCTGGCGACACACCAGACACGACAACCTTCGGGCGAGGGGCGACGTCAGGATCGCCCATATCGTGGGCCATCGGGCCATAAGAACAACAAGGGAGGGGGCTACAGGGGAGCACCCTCATCCTTCAAGGGTCGTGGCTGGTCAGGTCGACGCGGAGGCTCTCAGGGCAGAGGATCTGGATACAACTCTGGGCAGCGCTCATCTTGGAGCGGTGCTTCTGGTGGGCATTCGGACAGGCCAAGGCCAGTAACTTGTTTTGCTTGCGGAGAGGAGGGTCACTATGCCTGTGATTGCCCGCAGTTGTCCAAGAACAACGACGCTGGGAGCTCTAGTGTGGTGCAGAGCACGGCTTCCCACACTAATGGAGGTCGCAATCAGGGAGGTGACCGTGGTGCTGGGCGTGGCGCGCGCGGGCGCGGACGGAACGGAGGGCCGAGGGCCCAAGTGTTTGCAATGACCCAGCAACAAGCGAGGACTGCCCCAGGCGTGGTCACAGGTACACTACATATCTTTAACCTTCTTGTACGTGTATTGATGGATGCGGGGGCTACACATTCTTTTATTTCGAAAAGTTGTGCTGGTATGCTTGATTGTGTGGTATCAGCTTTAGATTGCGAAATGGGTGTTGGCACCCCGATGGGCATCGTGTACCTTGTGAATCAGGTGATTCGGAGGTGCCCGGTAAGAATTGAGGATGTGGATTTACCAGCAGACTTAATTATTCTGGATATCCACGACTTCGATATAATCCTAGGGATGGATTGGCTGTCGGAGCACGGATCGCTCATCGACTGCTGTAGCAAGCAAGTGATTCTGCGGGGCCCGGGTTTGCCGGAAGTTATCTTTCAGGGGGAACGTGACGGTACGCCTCCTGAAGTGATCTCTTCACTTACTGCTACCAAACTTCTACAAAAGGGATGCCAGGGTTATCTGGCGCATGTCGTATCGGAGCAGGTTGGTACTCCGAGTATCGACGAGATACCGGTGGTATGTGAGTTTCCGGATGTGTTCCCGGAAGACTTACCTGGATTACCGCCATCGCGGGAGATTGAGTTTACTATTGAACTACTCCCGGGTACCGACCTATATCCCAGGCACCATACCGGATGGCGCCGGCGGAGTTACGAGAACTCAAGACTCAATTGCAGGAGTTGGTGGATTTGGGATATGTCCGACCGAGTACTTCACCGTGGGGAGCACCGGTGTTGTTCGTAAAGAAGAAGGAGGGAAGTCTCCGTTTATGTATTGACTATCGACAACTCAACAAGGTGACGCTGAGGAACCAGTATCCTCTACCCAGGATCGATGACCTTTTTGACCAGTTGCGGGGAGCTCAGTGCTTCTCGAAAATTGATTTGCGGTCTGGGTATCACCAACTGAGGATTTCGGAGGAGGATATTCCGAAAACTGCTTTTTGAACCCGCTACGGACACTACGAGTTCCTTGTTATGCCATTTGGATTGACGAATGCTCCAGCAGCATTCATGGATCTGATGAACCGGGTCTTCCGACCCTACCTGGATAAGTTCGTGATTGTGTTCATCGATGACATTTTGGTGTACTCGAGGAGTGCCCGTGCACATGAGGAACATCTACGGTTGGTCTTGGAGAGGCTGAGACAAGAACAATTGTACGCCAAACTGAGCAAGTGTCAGTTTTGGCTGAGCAGTATTGGTTTTCTGGGACACGTGATATCGACGGATGGGATTTGCGTGGATCCCCAGAAAACGGAAGCGGTGACCAACTGGGCGAAACCGACAACCGTGACCGAGGTGCGGAGTTTCGTCGGATTAGCAGGTTACTACCGGAGATTCGTGGAGGGTTTCTCCAAAATTGCTGCACCATTGACTCGTTTGACTCGGAAGGGAGTGAAGTTCATCTGGGACGAGCAGTGCGATCGGAGCTTTCAAGAGTTGAAAGATCGATTGACCACTGCACCTGTCCTTGCATTGCCGGACGACAGTGGAGAGTTTGTGGTTTTCAGTGATGCATCGCTGGAAGGTCTGGGCTGCGTGTTGATGCAAACAGGCAAGGTTATTGCCTATGCATCCCGGCAGCTGAAGACCCACGAGTTGAACTACCCTACCCATGATTTGGAGTTGGCAGCGGTGGTTCATGCCCTGAAAATCTGGAGACATTATCTATTCGGCGCAACGTGTCGGATATACACCGACCACCAGAGTCTTAAGTACTTATTCACTCAGAAGGAGCTTAACATGAGACAACGGAGATGGTTGGAGCTGCTGAAGGACTATGACTGTACGATCGAGTACCATCCGGGTAAGGCCAATGTGGTGGCGGATGCACTCAGTAGAAAATCAGCAGGATCAGTTGCACACCTGGGGATGGTGTATCTTCCCTTACTGGTGGAACTCCGGAAGGCGGGAGTTATTTTGGGTACGGATGCACATGGAGCTTTGTTGGCCAGCTTCCATGTACGGCCAGTACTGATTGATCGGATCATCGAGGCACAACTTCAGGATCCGATACTCTGTATTTACAGAATTGAGGTCGATGCGGATGGGAGACAGGATTTTACCATCCGGGACGATGGAGCGCTTGTGAAGTTGGGCCGTTTGTGTGTACCTGCAGTGGCAGAGTTACGGGCCGAGATTCTTGAGGTGGCCCATAGTTCGGCCTATGCTATGCATCCGGGAGGTACAAAGATGTACCGTACCCTCCGGAACCATTATTGGTGGCCATGAATGAAGAAGGATATTGCTGAATTCGTGAGCAAATGCTTAACCTGTCAGCAGGTTAAGGCGGAACGGCAGAGACCTTATGGGGCTATGCAACCACTTCCGATTCCCGAGTGGAAGTGGGATCACATCACCATGGACTTCGTCTTTAAGTTACCAAGAACTCAGAGTGGAGTTGACGGAGTATGGGTGATCGTGGATCGGTTAACCAAATCAGCCCATTTTCTGCCTGTTCAGGAGACCTATAAACCTAATCGACTGGCTCAATTGTTTGTGAAGGAAATCATACGATTGCATGGTACGCCGGAATCGATCGTGCCCGATCGTGATCCGCGTTTCACTTCCAGGTTCTGGCGGAGTTTGCAAGCTACTCTGGGAACAACCCTATGTTTCAGTACTGCTTTCCATCCGCAGACCGATGGACAGTCTGAAAGAACCATTCAGACCCTGGAGGACATGATGAGGTCATGTGTACTACAGTTTCAGGACTCTTGGGATACTCATTTGCCATTAATGGAATTCGCTTACAACAACAGCTATCAGGCAAGCATCGGGATGACACCTTATGAGGCACTGTATGGTCGACAGTGCAGGACACCTATCTGCTGGACGGAGATAGGAGAGCGAGCGGTTGTAGGGCCGGAATTGATGGACTTAACCATGGAAACTGTTTGTGTTATCAAGGAGAGACTGAAGGCGGCACAGGATCGCCAGAAGAGTTATGCCGATCGACGGATTCGAGATTTGGAATTTGAAGTGGGAGATTTCGTCTTCCTGAAGTTATCACCGTGGAATGGGATTATCCGATTCGGTCGACGAGGGAAACTGAGTCCGCATTTTATCGGACCATATGAGATCGTGGAAATAATCGGCAGGGTTGCTTACAGATTGGCGCTACCTCCAGAACTTTCTAGAGTTCACGATGTTTTCCACATATCGATGTTGCGGAAGTACGTACGTGATGCTTCTCATGTACTTGGGGAACAACCTGTCGAACTACGGGAGGATTTGAGCTTTGATGAACAACCAGTACAGATCTTGGATCGGAAGGATAAGGTACTACGTCGGAAGACGATCCCTCTCGTGAAGATTCTCTGGAGAAACCAGAATGTGGAAGAAGCCACATGGGAGCCTGAGGCTCAAATGCGAGAACAATTTCCTCATTTGTTTCTTTGAAATTTCGGGACGAAATTTCTTAAGGGGGGAAGGTTGTAACACCCCGGAAATTCGAGGATTTCAATATTGTAATTTATTGTGTGATTTGACGTTTTTATCCTTGTTATGGGTATGACCAATTGTTGACTTTTTGATTGATGAATTAAACGGACTTTGACATATGACCGTGACGTAGTTCGGGACGTCACGAGTTCATAGACAGGTGGCACGTCCATTTCGGACGATCAGGGAAAAAGTTATGACTATCGGAAATTCAGGGGCATTACCGTAATTTGGACTTTCGGGGGAAAATGTTGACTTTTCTTTTGGCAACTAATTTTCAGTTGACTCAGGGACCGTCAGGTAGGCCTCGACGTCCTGAGTCCATAGACAGGCGGCACGCCGAAATCGGACCTCGTACGGGGAAGTTATGGTCAGAAACGTGAAATCGGGAGGTTCGTGTCTCGGTTTTCGTGTCGAATATTATATTCTAAAATTCTGATTGAAGGACACCTGGTGAGTGACAAGTGTCACTCACCTATTGGCTAGATTGGATTAGATCCACTAAGGGATTAAATAGCATTTAAACCTACTTTTAATTTCAGCCCTTGGATTTGAAATCCCTTGATCTGATCTCAGCCTTTGATCTCATTCTGAGATTCAATCCTGGCCCTTGATTCTTGTTCCTGTTCAGTATTAAAAATCATGGAATCATGCACCCATGTGTCCATTCTCACAAACCGTTTGTGCGATTTCTCCTTGGAACCAGCTCATTAGCCATCACCACTCAACCCCACACCTCAGACAACCAGCAGCCACCTTCCTGGCGCCGGCCACCACTCCACGGCCACCCTGCACGGCGGCATTCCCTCAAACCCGTGAGTTACCATTTTCCTTCCCTGCTTCGAACCGTCTGTTTGTGACGTTGACATCGTTTGGTTACTGTTAGGACACGTCTAGGAGACCTTGACGACCAATTTGGACCCAGGACGGGACTGGAAAACCGTCGACTCGCCGGAGAGGATAACCAGAACCGGCAACCAAACTCCCCGTCGATTTTCAGGTAATCTCTTAGACCTAAAACCTAATACTATTTACACAGAACCATTCTAGGGATTAAGACGAGTAGTTAGGAATCAAACTGGACAAAAATGACTGAGAAATGATGAAATGGTAACCGGGTCAAGATCGCTGGTCTGATCGACCCGAGTTACAGGAATACGGGTCGACCCGTCTGAGGACAGCGGTGCTGATGTGGCACCCTGTCAGTCTGTCAGGTGACGTGGACCAACCGTGAGCCGACACGTGTCACATGTCAGTGCGTAGTCAGCACTGACGTGTCAGTGACGTGGACCAGTCAGGGACTGCCACGTGTCACTGACATGTCAGTGACGTGGACCAGTGCCGTGTTGACACGTGGCACATGTCAGATCTGACACGTGGCCTGACAGATCAGTGAGGTGGACCAATCGGATGTCGACACGTGGCACCTGTCAGAGTCTGACATGTCAGACCTGACAGCTGTCAGCATGACGTCATGCTGACGTCAGCAGTGACGTCAGCGATGACGTCAGCAGGGACTGTTCCTGCGTTGACCGACGCGTTGACTGGCGCGTGTGGGTGCGTGTGAACAGTACTTTTGGTGGGACCACCACCATTCTTTAGGTTTCGACGATCCGGATCCAATGGCGGTGGTTTCGGGTCGATCGGAGATCATTAAGTTGGTCAAAATAAGGTTTATTGCCTTGGAAAGCGCGTTCGGGCGGCTTTTCCGGACCGGTTTCGGTCTAGGGTTTCATGGTTGAATGTTAGGGGTTTGTATTGACCTTTGCATATGCTTTGGATATGACAGGGATTGTATAATCGTACCAGAACGAGTGTGTACGTTCGGTTTTCAGCAGGACTGTACTGTGAGTGGGCCATTTTCTTAAACCCTTGCGTGCATAAATGTTTTCTGGTTTATTATACTTATTCACATGCTAAAACAATAATGGTTTTGATGATATGGAAAATATGGTTATGGCACGTTTCACGGTATTTGGGCTTGAGACCCGTCTGATGAAAACTTAATGATTGGTTCGGATTTTATCTATGTACATATATGCCTTGCATGTGGATATCAATAAAATGCATTGTTACTGCACTGTATAGATCCTTCCATATTATATTGTCTCCTCCGGATGAGGTACCCCGGAGAGGTCACGGACGTCTAGAACGTCTAGCGTCTATGACGCTAAGCATCGGGGATGCTGTACCCGAACGGGGTTCGGGGATTGAACTCGGAAATTGAGACCCGAGTGGCACGCGTAGCCTTGTGATTGTGACCTTATTGACGTCAGGGACGTCAGACATCAGGGATGTCGGGATTGGAGTGTATAGTGCAGCAACTAAAAATTATACTTATGGTTTTATTATATGCCTTATGGTTCATATTATATGGTTTATGATTTGAATTATGATGCACGCATGTTTGGAAAACGGAGGGGTAAATTATATGTTTTAATTATTAAACGATTTCATAAACTTGAATTTCGGTCCACTCACTCTTAATGTTTTGATAACCCCTCCAGGTCGTGAAACTGAGGTAGAGGAGGAACCTGAGGCTGAGGCATAGATCTACTTCTGCGTACCTGATCCCCTGTTGGGCGGTGTACCCGCAGGTTTACTTTAGAGTCATGCTCGCAACTTGTAATTTTGGATTTCATCCCTTGTCTGACATTCGTTTAATTCGGATTTGATGTATGACTTTAATTTGGTTATTTATGCATTTAAATGTTTTGAGGTTAAAATTGGTATGAATTATTGGGTGTCAGACGGGAGCAGGGCACGTCCCCTTGTGGTCCCTGTGGGATCGGGGCGGGTCCTGTCACTGAGTCCCCTGAGTTTTGGATATTGGAATTGTGGAAATGGTTTATGGAAATTATATCTTGGGTTGAGACCTTGTTGAAATGGATTTGATTTCGATTTTTAAACTATACCATCCTTATGAGTGGATTGTCTCCTCCAGAGGTCAGGGACACTGGAGTAGTCACGATGCATTGTCTGAGAGGGGTCGTCCTAAGGGGAAACAGCAAAGAGGCTCATGTAGAGAGGCTCAAGATCAGGATTGCTATTATTAGATATCTGAGATGTCAGACCTCGGACTGGGTTCGGGGAAAGGCTCGGATTGAGACCCCGAGTGGCACGCGTAGCCTTAGACTGTGGCATTATGACATCTGGAATGTCAAGCATCTGGGATGCCAAGGATTGGTAAACTGTATTTTAATAAATTGGTTATTTAGTATTATCATATTTGGGCTGTGACCTATACACTTGGTTTTGGGCTGAGTTCCCACATGGATTTATGGTTTTGGACTAAAGCCCTAATGATTTGAGGAATGAAATGACTTTGATTGATAAATAATTTTGTAGAACAGTGTACACATACACCTAGGTTCTCACCCGTGTACACCTGCCCTTGATTAGAATGACTAAACAGTTAAGTTAGTGATCTGTTCGAGATTGTGTTAATTATAGGACACTTGTCCTATTTTAGATAGAAATAGAAATCATTTAAGAAGATAACTGTTTTGTCTTATCTCCTTAACCAAACTTGTATAAATAGACCTATTGGCATTAATACAAATACACGGTTATAGAAATTTCTACATGTTATCAGAGCCATCTGTCTGATCACCATTACCTGATCCTTCACCCTTTCTGCCATGGCTTCCGATTCCTATTCCTCTCCATCAATCTCCTCTACTCATGTTTCTAATCTAGTTTCTATCATGCTAACTGAAACCAATTACCTCTTGTGGGAAAGTCAAATTAAACCCTTCTTGATTGGCCATAACTATTGGCGATTCATTGATGGCACCCACCATTCTCCTCCTCCCACCATCTTACCTTCTCTTTCTTCTGCATCTTCTCCCCAGTCTGAACTTACTTCATCTCTTCTCACTCCTTCTCCTGAACCCATGCCTAACCCTGCATATCAACAATGGTTTCAAATTGACCAGACCTTGGTCAGTATGATCCGTGCAACCCTCACCGAACCTGTTCTGTCCTAAGTTGTGGGTCTCAACACTTCCCGTGCCATTTGGAACTGTTTGCGCTAAAACTTCTCCCAAAAATCCCTTGCCAATGCCACCAACCTTCGTTTTCAGATCATGTCCCTCACCAAAGGTTCCAAAACAATCTCCGACTATCTAAATTATGCCAAAGCCCTTATTGATTCCCTTGCTGCCATTAATTAGCCTTTCTCACAAATAGACCTTGTCACTACTGTCCTACCTGGTTTGGGACCCGAATACACCATGCTGGTAACAGCTATGCTGAACTTTCCACCTCTTCCTTCCTTCTTTGACCTAAGAGCTCGTCTACTATCCTTTGAGGCGCAGCAAACTTTGACTTCTTCTCCTACATCAGCACCCCATCCCACTACCCTCTATGCCTCTCCTCAAGGCTCTACCGTGCCTCCTCCTACCCACATCTACTATACTACTCGTGGTCGTCAAAATTTCCAACGTGGCTCCCTCCTAGGCCATGGCTCTAGGCAGTTCTACCGTCGCGGTTATGGCAGGTCCTACACCCCAAACACAGCCCCTGGAGTACTTGGCTCCTACCCTGCCCCTCCACCCTTCTCTACTGGACCACAATGCTGGTCTTGTAACCGGTTTGGTCACATTGCAGCCCTCTGCCCATATCTCTCCAACTCACAGGATCATGATCTTTCCCAGGCATTGCTGGCCTTTATCTTGCCCGGGTTTCTAACCCCAATTGGTACCCGGACAGCGGTGCTACTCACCATGTTACCATGGCCTCTGCCCCTCCTAGCCAACCTGCTACACCCCCAACTGATCAGATTATGGTTGGCAACGGTACCACTTTGCCTATCACTCATACTGGTAATATCTCCTTTGTAACGACTCGAACTTTCGTAATTATTATTTTATTGTAAAATGACCGTTTTGCCCCTGAGGGGGGGGGGGGGAAGTTGACTTTTACCTCGGGAAGTATTTAGGACTTTGACACGTGACCGTGACGTAGTTTAGGACGTCACGAGTTCATAGGCAGGTGGCACGTTCGTTTCCGACGTTCGAGGAAGAAGTTGTGACGTTCAGAAGTCGAGGGGTATTTTGGTAATTTGGCCATTTGAGGGCCAAATGTTGACTTTTGACCCGGGAAGTCCAACAGACGAGGGCCAATGACCGTTACGTAGGTCTCGTCGATACGAATCCGTAGACAGGCGGCACGCCGAAATCGGACTTACGACGAAAAAGTTATGGTCAAGAACGTAACCGAACTAACCGAGACTCGGAATTAAAATAATATTAAAATAATGAAATCTGATTACTTTATTCAAAATCATTCTGGACCCTTGGATGAGTGACACGTGTCACTCATCCCCACACTCCCTAGAACCAGGATCTTGGTCTGCCATGTGATTAATTAATTAATTTAATTTCCTTAAATCCTCACCTTCCATCCTTACACTCAGACTCAATCCTAGCCGTTGGTTCCATTTTCTCCTTCTGTTTTTAAACTCATCAGAGACTCACTCTCACATTTTCATTCTCTCAAACCCGTGCACCCTCTCACCCTTCAAACGATCACACCAGCGACTACACCACCTCTCAGCCTCAACCCACACACCGGACTACCACTCAGCAACCTCCAAACGGCCATCACCACCACCACGGCCACCCTGCACGGCCGGAAAACCCACAAACCCGAGAAGGAACCCGTGCAGCCCAAACTGTCCAAACCGTCCAAACCACGACTTCTGGGCTCGAACAAACCTAGGGCTAGGACCATTGTGACGGCTAGACGACTCAGGACTGGACTGGGCAGCCCACGGCGGCGACACGGCAGCGGTAAGCCTGCAAACCCGAGAAGACCGATTTTCCTTCCCTGTCTCGAACCGTCCGTTTTTAACGTTAAACTTGTTTGGTTGTTTTTGAGACATATCCTAGGGGACTAGACGATCACTTTGGACCTAGGTACGCGGCTGGAAGCTCGACGACTCGCCGGAGAAGACGAACCAGAGCCGGCAGCAGGTTTTCTGTCGATTTTCAGGTAGATTTTTGAACCTAAAAACTAGTTTTGAGTCCACAGAACCATAGAGCATGATTAGACGAGTTCATAGGAACAAATCCCATCGATTTTGGTGGTCGGGTTGATGAGAACTGATCGGGTTGAACCGTGGGTCTGCGGTGACCCGGTTCTCAGACCCGGTACTGTAGCTGATGACGTTATCATGCTGACGTCAGTAGTGACGTCCTGATGACGTCATCATGTCAGAAAACTGTCAGACCAGGGACCAATGGGTTGTTGACACGTGTCCTCTGACACTGTCAGTGATGACGTCATGCTGACGTCAGCATCACTGTAGCACTGTTGACCAGAGGGTTGACCGGCGTGTTGGGGGCGCGTGTGAACAGTATTTTGTGTGGGACCAGTGCCATTTTCAAGGTTTCGACGATACGGATCCAATGGCGGTGGTTTCGTGTCGATCGGAGATCGTTAGGTTGGTCAAATTAGGGTTTGACGCCTTGGGAAGCGTGTTCGGACGGCTTTCCCGGGCCGGTTTCAGTCTAGGGTTTCTTAGTTGTTTAGTAAGGACTTAAAGTGACCTTTACGTATGCTTTGGACATGACAGGAATTGTACTTTAACCCTTGGACGAGGCTTTACGCTCGGGATTGCAGCGGGATTGTACTGTGGGTGGGCCTTTGATTTCACTAAACTTCGGCATGCATAACTGTTTTACTTTCTATTATATCTATATGTGATTCATGTAAAAGTATCTGTTTATCTTGAGTATGATTTATGGCACGTATTACGATGTTTGGGCATGAGACCCGTCTGGTTATTTATGAATGGTTTTGAGTCATGTATATGTATAATGGATCTCGATATTATCTGTGGTACTGCACTGTATAGATCTACCCTAGGATTCTATCTCCTTCGGATGTAGGTACACAGGAATGGTCACGGCGCATTGCCTGTGAGGAGTCATTCTACGGAGGGACCGGACCGTAGAGTGACTCAGGAGCAGGATTGCTACTATTGGAGTCTGGGACGTCAGGCATCTAGAATGCCATGCTCGGACTGGGTTCGGGATTTGGACTCGGGATTGAGACCCCGGGTGGCACGCGTAGCCATGGGACTGTGACCTTATTGGGCGTCTGGGACGTCAGGCATCTGGGATGTCAGGGTTGGGATGTATAGTGCAGTGACTAAGATTATATTATGTTGATATTATTCTGCTTATGATTATATGATTTTGTGGTCTATGATACTAATGCATGTCTTTTCGGAAAACGGAGGGGAAAAGCTATATGTTTTCGAAATGGTAAACTATTTTGTAAACCTTGAGTTTCGGCCCACTCACCTTTGTTGTTTTACTACCCCTCCAGGTAGTGCTATTGAGGAGGAGGATCCCGAGGAGGAGGAGGAGGAGGATCCCGAGGAAGAGGCATAGGTTTACGTTGCGTACCTGAACCCTACTGCTGGGTAGGTTGGCACGTAGTGTGTGTAGAGTCGTGCTCAATAAACTGTATTTGGGAACTATCCCTTGTCTGACACTATTTGTATTCGGACATTTGTGTGGTATGCTATGTATGACTTAACTTTGGTTTTCTTTATGCATTTTATTTTCAATAAGGGTGATTTTGGTATTTTAATGTCGGGTGTCAGACGGGAGCAGGGCACGTCCCGGGTGGTCCCAGGGGGATCGGGGCGGGTCCTGTCATCCTTCTCTTTTGGTCCCTATCTCTTTAACCTCACTGACGTACTCCATGTTCCTTCAATATGTAAAAATCTGCTCTCTATCGCCCAATTTACCAAGGACAATCAAGTTAGTCTGACTTTCTACCCTACCCACTTTGTCATTCAGGATTTAACAACTAGAGTTGTCCTTTTTCAGGGCCAATGTGAAGGAGGCCTGTATCCCATTGCACCATGTCTCAACTTGTCCCCTCAAGCCATGCTCATTACTGCACCTCCTGAAATATGGCACCAGCGCTTCGAGCACCCTTCTACTCAAATCATGCGCAAGCTAGCCACTCAGACCAAGCTTTATTCTCCAGTTTCTTTAAATTCAATGTTTTGTAATCAATGTGCCTTAGGAAAATCCCACAGATTGTCTTTTTCCCCTATTAAACACAAAGCAATAAAACCCTTTGATCTTATGCACTCTGATGTTTGGATGTCTCTTGTCCCTTATGTTTCGGGTTTTCACTATTATGTACTATTTACTGACGATTTTACCATAAACACATGGATTTTCCCTATTCGCCTTAAATCATAAGTCTTTTCACAGTTCTCCAATTTTTTCTTGACCACCATTAAAAACTTCCAATCTGATGGTGGCAAAGAATATGCCAACCACCAGTTTCAGAACTTCTATTCCCACAATGGCATACACCACCGATTTTCCTGCCCACACACCCCTCAACAAAATGGTCTAGCCGAATGTAAGCACAGACATATCTCAGAAATTGGTTGTACCCTACTACTCACTGCTGGCCTCCCTTACTGTTATTGGGCAGAGGTTGTTAGCACAACAACCTTCCTCACCAATCTGCTCCCTACACCCATCCTTTGATGGTCTTCACCCTACTTTGTCCTTCATGGTACACCACCCTTCTCAAAACCTTTGGTTTTTCCTGTTTTCCCTACCTTGGTGACTACACCAAACACAAACTCCAGCCTCCCTCTTTTTCCTGTGTGTTTCTCGGCTATAGTCCACATCATTCTGGTTACCATTGTTTGCACGTCCTTACTAGATGTGTTTATATAAGCCGTCATGTCCTCTTTAATGAAACAGTGTTTCCTTATCCTACAAAACCAAACCCTAGCCTAGATTTCTCTGTTATTCCCATCGGCACTACATCAAATATCATAGGCCCAACATACGGGCCCTATACCACCCAAGTCAGTCCAGTAGTTGCGTCCCATCCTAATTCAGCCCTAAACCAATCGCCTAATCCTATTCTATCTCCATCATTTAACGACACATCATCCTCCCCCCAGTACCCCAGTATCTGAAAATCCTCCACCAAACACATCTTCTCTTCCCCCCCCCCCCCCCCCCCCCCCATCCACATCTATTTCTAGTTCTTCTTCCCCTTCCCCACCCACCACCAGAAATATCCATTCCATGATCACCCGCAGTAAAGCAGGGATTTGTAAATCCCGACACTTACTTTTTACAAGTTGCTATCCTCTCCCCCAAATTTTTTCTGTTCTTAAAAAAATCCCTCCCAGAACCCACCACATATAAACAAGCTTCCCGTTGCCCCAATTGGAAGAGGGCCATGAATCAGGAATATTCTGCACTGAAAAACCAAAAGACCTAGTCCCTTGTCCCTCTCCATCCTCATGCCACTGCTATCAGGTGTAAATGGGTCTATCGTCTCAAACAAAAGGTTGATGGCATCCTTGAAAGGTACAAGGCACATATGGTGGCCAAAGGCTTTCACCAAACTGAAGGCCTGGACTATCATGAAACATTCAGCCCCGTTGTCAAACCAGCAACTATTTGTGTGGTTCTAGCTGTTGATGTCATTCTTAATTGGACCTTACGCCAATTGGACGTCACCCATGCATTCCTACATGGTCATCTCACTGAGGAGGTCTATATGACACAGCCCAGAGGCTTCATTGATCCACAACATCCTCACCATGTCTGTCTCCTGCACAAGGACCTCTATGGCCTCAAGCAAGCCCTTCGTGCCTGGTTTGCACGCTTTAGTTCCTTCCTGCTTCAGTATGGCTTCCACCAAAGTTGGACTGATCCCTCTCTATTTGTTCTCCATCAAAACAATATCACCATATTTCTTCTCCTATATATCGATGACATTGTTTTGACAGGTAACTCTTAGGCTGCTATGTCTTCCTTCCAGACAACCTTGGCTCTTAACTTCGCTATCAAAGACTTAGGTGACCTCCACTACTTCCTTGGTGTTAAAGTAACCAAAACAGCCATTGACCTCCACCTAACTCAGAACAAATACTGCACTGACATCCTCACTAGAAGTGGCCTCATAGATTGTAAACCAGCCCTCACCTTAGTGGCTACCAAACAAAACCTCACTGCTGCTGTTGGCCAACTTTTACCAGATGCCACTCTCTATCGACAACTGGTTGGAGCCTTACTATATCTAACATTGACCCACCCATATATCTCCTTTGTTGTCTAGTAGGTTGCTCAGTTCATGAGCTCTCCCACTTACCTTCATCTCATTACCGTGAAGCATATCATTCGATACTTGAAGGGTACACTGGGTACTGGCATCCACATCCAGCGTTCAGCCTTCCCTCTTCAAATCTGTGCCTTCTCTGATGCTGATTGGGCAGGTTGCCCTGACACACGCATATCAGTAACTGGTTTCTGTCTTTTCTTGGGTCCAAACCTAATTTCTTGGAGTGCCAAGAAGCAGAAAATAATCTCTCGTTCAAGCTCAGAGGCAGAGTACCATGCTCTAGCCTACACCTATACAGACAGCAAGGCTAATCCGGGACACGATTGAACTTCCATGGGTTGGTCGTGGAAATCGGGTCCATTTAAATTTCGAGGACGAAATTCTTTAAGGGGGGAAGTTTTTAACGACCCGTCCCAAATTAATGGGATTAATTAAGGATTAATGACGGATTAGCAAGGCTAATCAGATATTAGATGAGGATTAGCGGAAGTTCAAGGCAAAATGACGGTTTTGCCCCTAGAATGGGCAAACCATTGACTTTTTGTTCGGACGGTCAAATAACTTTGACCGATGACAACGACGTAGTTCGGGACGTCACGAATTCATAGACAGGTGTCACGTTCGATTCTGACATCCGTGGAAGAAGTTATGACGATCGAAAGATTAGGGGCGTTTTGGTAGTTTTGGCAAAAAGGGGCCAACGGTTGACTTTTGACCCGGAAGGTCCGATGACCGAGGGCCGAGTACCAAGATGTAGATCACGACGATACGAATCCATAGACAGGCGGCATGTCGAATCCATAGACAGGCGTAGTGAAATCCGTGGAAGTCGGACGTTGGGATCATCGACGATGGAACCGCAAGAATCGAGATCGTGCTGCTCAGAGCAGTTAGACGCGCGAGGACCTTAGTTGAGACGGGTTGGAGTAGGATGTTGATCCTATTTGGCAAGAGATGCCGGAATAGTTGTGGTGTGACGTGATAGGATACGGTTGCGATGGCTAGCCGTTGGGCAGTGTTAGGCACCGAGTATGGCCAAGTTCTTCCTTAGGCCGTGGTTACTGGTTGTTGGGATACCAGTATTGGAGTAATATGATTCTTCGGAGTCGAGGCGAGGGATCACTCGAGATGGACGTGCTGCAGGCGAGCAGCCGGGGTAGAGTGGCCCTTGGTTGGATGACCAGATTGACGGATGTTGTTTCGCACTCCGTGTGGCGGTGTTGCGATGATGTTAACGAAACGAGACGATGAGCTACGAACTGAGGATAGCTCAGTCGTGATGTGCTCAAGGTAAGGTTCTACCATTACGCGACGAGAAGGATTCGTCGGATGATATAAATTTGTCTTGGAAATTGGTGATGGTTGGTTGGCTACGGTTGACCATACCTCCAGAGTGTCGTGTACGCTGGGTGAGGAAAAATCTGATAGCGAGAAAATAGAATGGGTCACTACAATAGTTATCGACAGTTGTCATTGGTCGGAAGGATTGGACAACGTAAGGGCATCCTGTATGACTCGTCCGTGGGATGGCACATCAGTTTAGGATGAATGGACATCCTTTAGGATGTGCATATACGGTCATAAACAGATATGCAAATTGGATTGTTTGCGGACATGCGGATGATGTCTGAGTTAGTTGTTGTGATCGAGCTAGTATTCGTGCGAGTTCATTGGGCACTGAGCGGGACAGAGGGGTTTCCGAGTGGCTCGGTGCGAGAGTCACGCTTTACCTGGAGAGGTGACAGGTACTAGTGATCGTTGTGAACGGACGGTACGAGTGTTAGGTGTTGGTTTTGGATCCCATAAGGATTGGGACGTACGACTTAGGTTACCGATGTGAACGGCAAAGGGAGAAGCCGGAAGGGTTTAGTCCTGAAGGAAAGGATTAACCATTACAGTAATTATTAGAGTGTACTCTTAGTCGGGAAGAAGGACTTCTAGCTCAGGAAACAGAACTGTTGGAAAAGTTAGGTATGCTTCCAACATGGTTGCAACTACTCTCGACTTAGAGACCGGTGAAGGAGACTTTACATTTTCTGCTCTTTAGCAGATCGTGTTGGTTGCTGGAGGATGGCTTGGATGAACCAAGACGGTTGTTGGTTCTTGGGTTAATTAAGGATTAATGACGGATTAATAAGGCTAATCGTGGATTAGACGAGGATTAGCGGAAGTTCAAGGCAAAATGACGGTTTTGCCCCTAGAATGGGCAAAACGTTGACTTTTTGTTTGGACGGTCAAATGGACTTTGAGTGATGACCGTGACGTAGTTCGGGACGTCACGAATTCATAGACAGGTGGCACGTTCGATTCCGACATCCGTGGAAGAAGTTATGACGATCGGAAGATCAGGGGCGTTTTGGTAGTTTTGGCAAAAAGGGGCTAACAGTTGACTTTTGACCCGGAAGGTCCGATGACTGAGGGCCGAGTACCGTGATGTAGATCACGACGATACGAATCCATAGACAGGCGGCATGTCGAATTCGGACGTTCGACGACGAAGTTACGGTTCACGGAAATTCGAACGTACTATTACACATTTTTCGAGACGAGAACTTATTTGGCATTTAGTGGGCCCCAGCTTTTTCTCAGAACCAATGGATGAATGACAGACCAGAGTCCCGCTTTGTGTTATCGGGAGGGAGTCCCGCTTTTATGGGTTTTGATATACTGGTATGTATATACCCGCCTTATGATATGATTGATTGGTCTCCTCCAGCGTCGACCTGGAGAGTCACGATCCACAGACCAGAGTGGGTATCCCCATAGGGATCCCGTTACAGGAGTGGAGGTTACTTATGATGTTGTGGACCCGGACCAGATTCCAGAGAGATATGTGATAGGATACGGTTTTGATGGCTAGCCGTTGGGCAGTGTTAGGCACCGAGTATGGCCAAGTTCTTCCTTAGGCTGTGGTTACTGGTTGTTGGGATACCATTATTGGAGTAATATGATGCTTCAGAGTCGAGGCAAGGGATCACTCGAGATGGACGTGCTGCAGGCGAGCAGCCGGGGTAGAGTGGCCCTTGGTTGGACGAGTGACCAGATCGACGGATGTTGTTTCGCACTCCGTGTGGCGGTGTTGCGATGATGTTAACGAAATGAGACGACGAGCTACGAACTGAGGATAGCTCAGTCGTGATGTGCTCATGGTAAGGTTCTACCATTACGCGACGAGAAGGATTCGTCGGATGATATAAATTTTTCTTGGAAATTGGTGATGGTTGGTTGGCTACGGTTGACCATACCTCCGGAGTGTCGTGTACGCTGGGTGAGGAAAAATCTGATAGCGAGAAAATAGAATGGGTCACTACAATAGTTATCGACAGTTGTCATTGGTCGGAAGGATTGGACAACGTAAGGGCATCCTGTATGACTCGTCCGTGGGATGGCACATCAGTTTAGGATGAATGGACATCCTTTAGGAAGTGCATATACAGTCATAAACAGATATGCAAATTGGATTGTTTGCGGACATGCGGATGATGTCCGAGTTATTTGTTGTGATCGAGTTAGTAGTCGTGCGAGTTCATTGGGCACTGAGCGGGAAAGAGAGGTTTTCGAGTGGCTCCGTGCGAGAGTCACGCTTTACCTAGAGAGGTGACAGGTACTAGTGATCGTTGTGAACGGACGGTACGAGTGTTAGGTGTTGGTTTTGGATCCCATAAGGATTGGGACGTACGACTTAGGTTACCGATGTGAACGGCAAAGGGAGAAGCCGGAAGGGCTTAGTCCTGAAGGAAAGGATTAACCATTACAGTAATTATCAGAGTGTACTCTTAGTCGGGAAGAAGGACTTCTAGCTCAGGAAACAGAACTGTTGGAAAAGTTAGGTATGCTTCCAACATGGTTGCAACTACTCTCGACTTAGAGACCGGTGAAGGAGACTTTACATTTTTTGCTCTTTAGCAGATCGTGTTGGTTGCTGGAGGATGGCTTGGATGAACCAAGACGGTTGTTGGTTCTTGGGTTTATTGGATTTTTCGTTTTCCAGTGATAAATTGGATGAAAGATTGAATCTTTAGGTCATTTATGAGCCAAACATCCAGGTTGTGGGCCAAATTTGTTGGAGTTGAGGAGAAGGGAGTATTTGGTGTTGCATGACGTTGATGTATGCGACATGTATTCTCCTCCATATCTGACTTGGATGACTTTAATGTCATCATCTTCAACTTTCCTCAGGTGGATTGTTGAGGAAAGAGACGACAGTGATGTCAATTGGATTGACTTGGAGATCAGATGATTTGTGGTGTCACGTCTAGTGATGTGACAGACGAGTACCCAAGACGAGACCGATTGAGTAACGTGAGGATGATCAAGATGACGGAAGTGATTGTGACGACCTTGAGTTGTTCAGACCGAGATCAGGTCGTCATTGGAATGAAGTGCCTTGCTGATTATGCTAAGCTAGGAGCAGAAGAGAACTTTTGGGGATTCCTTAGCATAGTTGGTGAGATGACAAGACAGAGATTGGATATGGGAATAAGTTGAGATGAGGACGATACGTAGGTATCAATCAGGAAGAGATGAATAGCCGATGCCTCGAGACAGAATTGAGAGTAGAGATTGTGTTGGATTGAGGCTGGCTCGTGACGCACGATTTAACATCAGACCAATGAGTACTATGATCGGATGTGTTCCGATACATTGGTATAGTGTCTAGACATCGAATGCTGTGTGCTTGAGCAGAGTTGACAGAGAGGGTTCAGATAGTCGATGAGCCGAGAGCTCAGAGCCGTGAGGGCCAATGGAACCCTAGTGTCCGTGTTTTCCGCTGAGACAAGTATTCAATTGGATTCCGTGTACACCCAAATGGGTGAGGCGTCGATTGGTTGCCGATAGGTTGAGTAGTACGATGATTGGGATTCGAGGTGAGTCTAGATGGCAGCGGAGACCGCTGAGTGATGTGAGATACGATACGGTACGAGGACTCAAGAGCGAGTCGAGATCAGAGTGTGCAGCGGGAGCACAGTGGAGCCAAGCGTACTCATGGACTCAGTGGCAGTGACAGAAGTCGGGTATCGCTCCGTGGGAGCAGTGTGGATAGTTGTCGGATCAGGTGCTGACCAGGACATCAGTTCCGATTGTAAGATGAAAAGAACCATCAGGCTGAAAAGTCGACGTGATGGCTCTCGAGAGCCAACGATCGGTATGCAGCTATTGAGAGTTGAGATGGAACTTGGTAGCTTCGGTAACCGGGCGTACCGACGAGTACGGCGTAGTGACAGACGTGTTCTTGTACACGAGAGTAGTCGTGTGCGGGGACACGATTGAACTTCCACGGATTGGTCGTGGAAATCGGGTCCATTTAAATTTCGAGGATGAAATTCTTTAAGGGGGGAAGTTTGTAACGACCCGTCCTAAATTAATGGGATTAATTAAGGATTAATGACGGATTAATAAGGCTAATCGTGGATTAGACGAGGATTAGCGGAAGTTCAAGGCAAAATGACGGTTTTGCCCCTAGAATGGGCAAAACGTTGACTTTTTGTTTGGACGGTCAAATGGACTTTGAGCGATGACCGTGACGTAGTTCGGGACGTCACGAATTCATAGACAGGTGGCACGTTCGATTCCGACATCCGTGGAAGAAGTTATGACGATCGGAAGATCAGGGGCGTTTTGGTAGTTTTGGCAAAAAGGGGCTAACAGTTGACTTTTGACCCGGAAGGTCCGATGACTGAGGGCCGAGTACCGTGATGTAGATCACGACGATACGAATCCATAGACAGGCGGCATGTCGAATTCGGACGTTCGACGACGAAGTTACGGTTCACGGAAATTCGAACGTACTATTACACGTTTTTCGAGACGAGAACTTATTTGGCATTTAGTGGGCCCCAGCTTTTTCTCAGAACCAATGGATGAATGACAGACCAGAGTCCCGCTTTGTGTTATCGGGAGGGAGTCCCGTTTTTATGGGTTTTGATATACTGGTATGTATATACCCGCCTTATGATATGATTGATTGGTCTCCTCCAGCGTCGACCTGGAGAGTCACGATCCACAGACCAGAGTGGGTATCCCCATAGGGATCCCGTTCCAGGAGTGGAGGTTACTTATGATGTTGTGGACCCGGACCAGATTCCAGAGAGATATGTGATAGGATACGGTTTTGATGGCTAGCCGTTGGGCAGTGTTAGGCACCGAGTATGGCCAAGTTCTTCCTTAGGCTGTGGTTACTGGTTATTGGGATACCAGTATTGGAGTAATATGATGCTTCAGAGTCGAGGCAAGGGATCACTCGAGATGGACGTGCTGCAGGCGAGCAGCCGGGGTAGAGTGGCCCTTGGTTGGACGAGTGACCAGATCGACGGATGTTGTTTCGCACTCCGTGTGGCGGTGTTGCGATGATGTTAACGAAATGAGACGACGAGCTACGAACTGAGGATAGCTCAGTCGTGATGTGCTCATGGTAAGGTTCTACCATTACGCGACGAGAAGGATTCGTCGGATGATATAAATTTGCCTTGGAAATTGGTGATGGTTGGTTGGCTACGGTTGACCATACCTCCGGAGTGTCGTGTACGCTGGGTGAGGAAAAATCTGATAGCGAGAAAATAGAATGGGTCACTACAATAGTTATCGACAGTTGTCATTGGTCGGAAGGATTGGACAACGTAAGGGCATCCTGTATGACTCGTCCGTGGGATGGCACATCAGTTTAGGATGAATGGACATCCTTTAGGAAGTGCATATACAGTCATAAACAGATATGCAAATTGGATTGTTTGCGGACATGCGGATGATGTCCGAGTTATTTGTTGTGATCGAGTTAGTAGTCGTGCGAGTTCATTGGGCACTGAGCGGGAAAGAGAGGTTTTCGAGTGGCTCCGTGCGAGAGTCACGCTTTACCTAGAGAGGTGACAGGTACTAGTGATCGTTGTGAACGGACGGTACGAGTGTTAGGTGTTGGTTTTGGATCCCATAAGGATTGGGACGTACGACTTAGGTTACCGATGTGAACGGCAAAGGGAGAAGCCGGAAGGGTTTAGTCCTGAAGGAAAGGATTAACCATTACAGTAATTATCAGAGTGTACTCTTAGTCAGGAAGAAGGACTTCTAGCTCAGGAAACAAAACTATTGGAAAAGCTAGGTATGCTTCCAACATGGTTGCAACTACTCTGGACTTAGAGACCGGTGAAGGAGACTTTACATTTTTTGCTCTTTAGCAGATCGTGTTGGTTGCTGGAGGATGGCTTGGATGAACCAAGACGGTTGTTGGTTCTTGGGTTTATTGGATTTTTCGTTTTCCAGTGATAAATTGGATGAAAGGTTGATTCTTTAGGTCATTTATGAGCCA
Source organism: Prinsepia uniflora (assembly GCA_032719365.1). Lineage (NCBI taxonomy): Eukaryota > Viridiplantae > Streptophyta > Magnoliopsida > Rosales > Rosaceae > Prinsepia > Prinsepia uniflora. Next base: position 34,453,622 of record CM064874.1, read on the forward strand.
AACATCCAGGTTTTGGGCCAAATTTGTTGGAGTTGAGGAGAAAGGAGTATTTGGTGTTGCATGACGTTGATGTATGCGACATGTATTCTCCTCCATATCTGACTTGGATGACTTTAATGTCATCATCTTCAACTTTCCTCAGGTGGATCGTTGAGGATGGAGACGACAGTGATGTAAATTGGATTGACTTGGAGATCAGATGATTTGTGGTGTCACGTCTAGTGATGTGACAGGCAAGTACCCAAGAAGAGACAGATTGAGTAACGTGATGATGATCAAGATGACGGAAGTGTTTGTGACGACCTTGAGTTGTTCAGACCGAGGTCAGGTCGTCATTGGAATGAAGTGCCTTGCTGATTATCCTAAGCTAGGAGCAGAAGAGAACTTTTGGGGATTCCTTAGCATAGTTGGTGAGATGACAAGACAGAGATTGGATATGGGAATAAGTTGAGATGAGGACGATACGTAGGTATCAATCAGGAAGAGATGAATAGCCGATGCCTCGAGACAGAATTGAGAGTAGAGATTGTGTTGGATTGAGGCTGGCTCGTGACGCACGATTTAACATCAGACCAATGAGTATTATGATCCGATGTGTTCCGATACATTGGTATAGTGACTAGACATCGAATGCTGTGTGCTTGAGCAGAGTTGACAGAGAGGGTTCGGATAGTCGATGAGCCGAGAGCTCAGAGCCGTGAGGGCCAGTGGAACCCTAGTGTCAGTGTTTTCCACTGTGACAAGTATTCAATTGGATTCCGTGTACACCCAGATGAGTGAGGCGTCGATTGGTTGCCGATAGGTTGAGTAGTACGATGATTGGGACGCGAGGTCCACGCGCAGCCACTTCAGGTGGCACGTGCGGGCGCGTGCGTGCATGCATAAATGTTTTATATATGTTTTAATATGTGTTTTGGGATGCCTTGAGTTCATTTTGGTGTGTGTTTATGTAAGGGCACGTACTTCAAGGTTTTCAGGGTTTATACGTGCTTATACGCGCTTACGCTTTCGGTTTTCGTGAAATGGTTTTGAAAAGTAAAACGACCCCTTTGGTCTTGATTATTCGGGCATGAGACCCATTTGAATTTGGTTTAACTCGGGCATGAGACCCTATTGATGACCCGTAGGTCAGAGTCGTGGTCGCGACGGGTGCTGTGTGCACGGTGACAGATGATGTGACGCTCGCCTCTGGATTGGGATGTGTTCCTTCCGGAGAGGTCACGATGCACGTCCCATTGTCGAGCAGCCACTGGAGGCTTGACTTCGGAGTTCTGACGGTTTAGAGGATCGATCGGCGACGTGTGCACCATGGTCCCGAGATGGTCGCGGCAGTGATGTGTTCACGGCGACATACCAGGATTGAGAGCGGTCCTGGATTGATTGTTGCACGCATCGCTACGATCGGGATCGTGACTGACCCTAAGATATCGGGCTCGATGCCCAGTTGATTTGAGTTCGGGCTCGAGGCCCAATTATTGTGAAATCGGGCGAGAGGCCCTGTTGAGTTCTATGTTCGGGTTGGAGGCCCATTTGCTTTGTGTTATCGGGCGGGAGTCCCGCTTTTATGGGTTTTGATATACTGGTATGTATATACCCTCCATATGAGATGATTGATTGGTCTCCTCCAGCGTCGACCTGGAGAGTCACGATCCACAGACCAGAGTGGGTATCCCCATAGGGATCCCGTTCCAGGAGTGGAGGTTACTTATGATGTTGTGGACCCGGACCAGATTCCAGGGAGATATGTGGACTAGATCCAGAGAGAGAGCTCGGACTAGATCCAGAGATTGAGCCTCCCAAATGGAGATTCCTGGAGAAGACTCGGAGTGAGACCCCGAGTAGTGTGCACACTAGATAGATATGATGACATCGTGACTATATCGGGGATGTTATCCCTAGGGGTTGTGTGCCCTGAGATGGCATCTTCTCCGGAAGTGCCTAGGATGGGTTGTATATGTATATATGTATATGAGGACAGGTTTTCACTGAGATGGCGTTGGGATGAGACCCTCGCGTATTGGTTTTGGGCTGAGACCCATATGAGATGATTTTGGGACGAGTTCCCACGTGTTTTGGTTTGGGCGGAGGTCCCATATGCTATTTGATTGATTTCGGACTAAGGCCCAAATGGTTTGATGGTTCATGACGGTTTATGGGAACCAGGCATGAACCCTAGAAATGATTTTTGAATGCATGTAATGTTTTTAATGAAGGGCATAAAGGTCTTTTATGAAATGTTTTTATAAAAATTATTTGTTTTGTCCACTCACAACTTTTTTGTTTTGAATGCCCTTCAGGTTGATCGCGGATGTGGCTGTAGCAGAGACGAGACATCGCACTCCTCATTCGAATCCTGGCGTACTCTGATAGCCCGGTTGGGCAAAATACGGAATTATCCCCGGTCTGACACTTCGTGTCAGACGGGAGCAGGCACGTCCCACGCTAATCCCGAGGGATTTGGGGGGGTCCTGTCATATGGTGTAATTGGCTATTGCAAAGAAATCTCGAATTATTGAAGAAGGAAATTTGGTTAAGCAAAGTTTTGGTACAAAAATGGGCGACATTTTTACAAATAACCTAAACCTCTCTATTTATAAGAGAAAATTAATCCTCAAATAAATAGGAGTTTACAATTTAAATTCTAAAAGGAAAATGATTAAACTAATTAAATAAAACTTCTAAAGGAATAAGGTTCTCTAAATCCTAATTAAAAAGGTAGTATAAATCCTAATAACAAAAAGGTTTCCTTAAAACAAAGGAAAACAAATCCAATCTTGATTTGGACAAATTTTCCTCAAAAAGGAAGGAAAAAAGTGCTGGAATTTGAACAGGAAACAGCTCAGTGGGATGCTGCTAGAGCTTGGAAGAATTTTCAGTAGGCGCGCGCTGAAAACTGGGGTGCATTTTGGCAGTCAACGGCGTGGTCGATGCGACAATCAAGGCTGGAAGGGTGTTCGGTTCACGTTAGCCGAAGCGGCTACGGGGTTATCAGGAGGCACTCACTGAAAGCTTGTAAGGGCATTCAGTAGACGCACGTTGAAGCAAGGAAAACATCGTCGGTACACGAGCGCCGTAAGTCTTTTCTGGGAATCGGTAAGCGCTGGCCGAATGGGTTTCTGGGCTATTTTAAGGGTTTTGGTAGACCCCTACCGAAATTCCTAACTCTTTTTGGTGGCCACCTTTTATTCAATCATAACTTTTTCAATATAACTCCGATTGAGGTGATTCTTTTGCCTAAATTGTCGTAATTCCATGCTTAATCCAATTTTGCACATTTCTCACTAAAGATGTTATTTTCTCCAGTTTTTTGGTATTTAAACATTAAAATATCAGGATAAAGGGTATAAAATGATGTTTAATTCAAGACTTATCAAATACCCCCACACTTAGACTTTACTAGTCCCTAGAAAATACCAAAACAAACTAAGGGTTTGAAAACTCAAAATTGTTTCTTTTTCTTTTTTCTTAAAAACAAAAAAATTACTATGCCCTTAACCATGTGTCTCAAATTGTATCAATATAAATACGGCATCAAAGATTTACACTAAGAAGCTATATAACCTATGGAATTCAAAAGTTAATACATCATAACAAAATACTTTGACAAGTAAGACAAAGAGTAAACTTGGTGAAATGTATCTCAACCTGAATAAAACAAGTATGAATCAACTTACAGGGATATGCACTCATGATTTCCACTCAATGTGTATAGGGTTTGTGTTTGCACTCAAGGTATGTGAGAAAGATGCTCACATAATAGTATCAAATGAACCAAAACCATAAGCTTACCCAAGTGATAGACTCAAGTAATTAAAGTTTACTCGTATCAAGGATAATAAGGTCTTTATTAAAGGTTGTAATGGGGCTAGGTGTAAAGGCAAGGAATTTTAGGATAATGGTGTTAAATTTGTTCCATAACTCAACCAAAGGCTCCATCACATATGCATAAGTGTTTTCCCATCATCATAGGCCAAGTATCACTTGTTGGGCCTTGATCTTCTTGTAATTGGGACAAGGGTCCGAAATTCTTCATGTAGGCCCTCAATCTTCATTGTTTAAAATCACAAGTGTAAGGGACTAGCTCAAAACTCAAATTTAGTATCTCATAGAACTTTTGTTCTTGATTGTATTTTCTTTTCATCATTGTTTATTTTTTCCTTTTCGAGAGGTAATGCAATGAATACAAACATAGTTTGAGCAAGTCATTCCTTATACTTGCATGTAAGGCATCATTCATCAAATCATTTACTTGTATATCACCCAATCTTTATGTTCTTCAACCAAGTCCAAGGAACAAGGGTAAATGATGTCTTATACTAGGTTTATGTGAATAGATGTTTAGGGTGATGAAAGAAAGGCTTAATGTAGGCTCAAAGTGAGTAAACTAGGGGGCTCACATAGGCATAAACTAGGAGTTTATAATTTAAATTCTAAAAGGAAAAAGAATTAAACTAATTAAATAAAAATCCCAAAGGAATAAGGTTCTCTAAATCCTAATTAAAAAGGTAGTATAAATCCTAATAACAAAAAGGTTTCCTCGAAACAAAGGGAAAAAATCCAATCTTGATTTGGACAAATTTTCCTCAAAAAGGAAGGAAAAAAGTGCTGAAATTTGAATGGGAAACGACTAGGTAGGATGCTTCTGGAACTTGGAACGATTTTCGGTAAGCGCGTGCGGAAAATTGGGTTACATTTTAGCAGTCAACGCATTGGTCAATGCGACAATCAAGGTTGGAAGGGTGTTCAGTTCATGCTGGCCGAAGCGGCTTTAGGGTTGTCAGGAGGTGCGCGCTGAAAGGTTGTAAAGGCGTTCAGTAGACACGCGTTGAAGCAAGGAAAATGTCGTCGGTACACGCGTGCCGAAAGTCTTTTCTGGAAATCGGTAAGCGTTGGCTGAATGGGTTTTTGGGTTGTTTTAAGGGTTTCAATAACCCCCTACCAAAATTCATAGCTCTTTTTGGTGTTCTCCTTTCATTCAATCATAACTTCTTCAATATAACTCCGATTGATGTGATTTTTCCCCCTAAATTCTCGTAATTCCATTCTTAATCCAATTTTGCACATTTCTTACAAAAGACGTTATTTTCTCTAATTTTTTGGTATTTAAACATTAAAAGATAAGCATAAGGGGTATAAAATGATGCTTCATTCAAGGCTTATCAAGTCCCGACGGTAATAATTCTTCTTTTAATTCCTGTTAGTCCTCACATATCTTGAGATTAACTCCCAACCAAATCTTATGGCTATAAATACCAGTCATTATCAAACATTTCCTTATTCTTCTATGCATCGATTGAATCGTGAATTCTTCAAACATGTCACATATTTCCAAGGCTACATCTGATGACTCCACCTCCGCCTTTGATGAAGGGCTCCCAATCTACCCGCTAACTGAGAGGGTCAATGACGCCCGCGCTTGGTAAGCGGCACTGACAGCTCGGTTGAAAACCATCCGGGAGACCTGGTTATAGTGTTGTGCTAATATCCTTAGCCATGGTTAAAAAGATGCTGTTGCGATGAGTCGTATCCAGAAGAGGAATACAGAGCTATGAGAAATACATGCAACTCTTCAGCAAGAGGAGAAGATGGTTTTCCGAGAGCAGGATGAAGCTGTGTGCCGTGAGCTGGCCGAGAACCTCAACAAAGTGGCCCAAGATTGATTTTTTAAAATGTAATTCCTCGCCATTTAGTAAAATTTCCAAGTTTGGCAAGTGTCTTTACCTTTTACATCTAAATTTTTAGCTACCATGATTATTATATTCGTAGAAAAATGCTTATAAATTGGAATTCTCAAAACAAAAACCTTCAACCACGAAATGTCTTTCCAAAAGCGCGATCCAAGAAACATTCCTATTTCTCACTACCACAGGCTTGTTGAACGTCTTCATGTTCAGTCCTAGGAACAACTGTAGGTTATCAGTGATATAAGGAAGAACTCCACGCTTGTCGTGTTTCCGAGGAGGCAGAGCTGACTTCGCATCTTGAAACATGTTCTTCAATTGAGCTTGAAATTATCTCCCTCTGTGGGAAAGTTAGCACGACCAGGGATGCTCTACTGCAACTGGAGGGAGAAGTGGCCGCCATGGAAGATGATGGGGAAAATTTTAAGGCTGAAGTCACCATTCATGATGCTTTGGGCAAGGAGTCGAGGACAGTTGTTTACCAAGATGAGTTTGACCAGGGCTTCACTAACTGCGCAGTTGGGAAATCCCGTCCAAGGATTCAGATCTAGTGATCTCTTGTTTTTAGGGACTAGAGCATTAGAATTTAGATGTAACCTTATCTCTTTCTTTTAATAATATTTTCTTTCTTTTCACCGCTTCACTTCGTAGGCTGGGTCCAGACCCAAACTATTTTTACTGTTTAAACATAGCCCGTTTTTCCTCTTTAGATAATTTGAGATTGCATGTAGTAATAATTAAAGGCTAACATAAGCCATATTGGTTGGCCTATAAAATCAACGATCCTTTTGAAAAATAATTGGCGTCCTCATTTTCAAACTTGAACATGGAAAACACCAACAGTCTTGCTAATGCACAAACAGGTCCCTCTGTCCTTAATACTAAACAAAACCTTTTACTTTTCTTTGAAAACCAAACCATCAACCGCCATCATTTAGTGGAAACCCAATTGGCGCAAATCCAACACTTTCAAGACTTGGTGTATGCCTATTAGATGAACAAGCAAAACAATGTTCACTACTTTGTCGTTTCTCTGCTATACTTTCAACAACAGGTTCAAACCCTCGAAGGCTATTATTAGAAGAGATTCTTGGAACCCTAGTAGGAGAACATGCTGTATCTAAGATTCGTATCGTTGAACTCCTAAAGATGATCAAGGCCCAAGATCGCCATATCTAGACCATATCGCATATTGCCTTCAAGAATGGCTACGATGAAAGGTACATAGCCCATGCCTCAGGTCACTCTCATCTCGATGGATGGTTTGATGAGAAGATGGTCGCCGAGATGGCGAAGAAGTCTCATTTCAATGTGATTGTGGTTCTTGCCTCCTCCCAATAGGTGGTTTTTCAAGCCTCTGCCTTTTTTTCTTGTTTGATGGCCATTTAGTGAAGTAGTTTCTTGCGATGATCCCTTGCTAGATGTTTGTAACTTCTTTCTTTGAAATGCACTTTGTTTTTTGGAAGCAGACGTATTTTTGTGGGATTTCAACTAATCACCCCGCTCTCGGAATGCCAAAGGGTGGGGTAATACTTCTTTAGATGAATGTCGTTGATAGGATTCTTGTCCACCACTCCCTCATCATTTCTCAAATAGTAGGAACCTTTTATGTTCACCTTATGATTTATGAATGGTCCTTCCCAAGTCAGGCTCAATTTTCCTCTCTTGAGAACGATTCCTTTTGGTAACATTGTTTTCCACACGAGATCATTATCTTGGAAAGGCATTCTCTTCACTCTTTTGTTGTATGCTCTTGCTACTGCCACTTTGTTGGCCATGATCTTGTTCAAGGCATCCATCCTTTTTTGGTCTTTCTCTTTTAACTCGTAACACATATCCTAGGTATACTCATAAATATCCAGACCATATTAGTTAGTAGTCAATCAAATAACAAGGGCTTACACGTGTCGAAATCTCTGTCTAGCCAACTACTATACTGCTGTAACATGTTTAGTATCCATGTTCGTCAATCCAACCATCGAGCACATACCTCGAGAGGAAACCTTAGTGGCCAATGAAATGGCTCAAGTTAGATCAGGAATCTTATTCCAAGATGGCCAGGCCAAGAAACGAATCAAGGTGGGGAGGAGATCCCTACATCTATACTGGAAAGGGATGCTAAGCTAGAAATCATGGATATTGAAGTTGACCCTGACGATTGGAGAGCTCCATTTATAAAGTATCTAAAGTATCCATTAAATCAAGATAGGAGCTTTAGAAACACGGCATGTCACTATACCACATAATCTTAATGTATCAGACCAAAATAAGCAATGCTCATGATAGGGGAAGTAAACGAAGAAGTGTGGGGGGCACATCAAGCAGGCTTAAGATGAAATGGCTCATACGTCGACATGAATATTACTGGGTAGATATTCAATCAAAGCGTTACGCGTATGCTAGAAGATGTGATGCATGCCCAAGAGACACGCTCCATTCCAACATGCATCGTAGTACCCCTCAACTTGATAGTCAAGCCATGGCCATTCCGAGGATAGGCTATCTAATTCAATGGAAAAATCTTTCCAGAGTCATCAAGGAAGCACATCTATATCATGGTGGCTACAAATTATTTCACCATGTGGGTGGAAGCCGAGGTTCTCAATCAAATCACCATCTTCGAGTTGATAAAGTTCCTAAAAGATAACATCTTAAGCTGATTTGGAAAACTAGAGACCATCGTCACTGATCGTGGGACATAATTTATATCCCGAGAACTACAAGAATTCAGCGCTCAAGTTTTGATCAAGTTTGTACAATCCAGTCCTTATTATCCTCAAGCTAATGAGAGGCAGAGGCCAGCTATCCTGAAAAAGATGCTTGGAGATTATCCTACTGATTGGCATAAACAATTGATGTATACATTGTGGTCATATTGAATGCTTTGAATCCTCATAGATCTTGACTTGTCAAGCTCCCATTTCAATCAGTATCTCCATCCCAATAATCAATGCTTCGGATTCTGCCTAGTTGTTGGTTATGCTCTCCTAATCTAGTTTGAATGAAAACTGATTAGAAACTCCATCTGGATTGATCAAGTATATCCATGCTCTCGCCGAATCTTTAGTCTTATATTCGTCAAAAAACAACTTCCAAGGTATGATGGATAGCATACTGATGTGCATGATTGTTTCTTTTCCAATGTCGACACCTGAATATTCAGCTAAACAATCAGGAATGGCTAGGCCTTTCACTTCTTTCTACAAAACGTATTGGAAATTCCATCCGAACAAGGTTAAGGTCCATTTTCCTATTTGGCCTCTCAAAATAGGTCGTGACAACATGTACTTCAGAAAATCTGTCTGGGCGATGATCCAGATGGTGAAGGATAACATGAAATGTATTAATTTGACGGCTGTAAAGTATAGTGATAGAAATAATTTCTCCACTACCGTGTACCTTTCTTCAATATTTGTCAAAGTCCTACTTAGGTCATAGATCGCTTGCTCTTTTTCTTCCCCGTTATCTTGGGCCAGCAAGCTTCTGATGGTACTTTGTGACGCTAATATGTACAACTTCAAGGGTCTCCCCACCTTGGGTGTCACTAGAACTAGAGATTTGGATAGATATTCATTGAGTTTTGCAAAAGCAATTTGATGCTTCTCCTCCCACTTGAACTCTCCAGTATCTTTAGTTTTTACCAAGGAGGAAAAGACTTGGATTTTCCTCGATAGATTAGCTATGAATGTTCTAAGAAAGTTTACCTTCCCGAGAAAAATCTGAAGTTGTTTTTTGTTCTTAAGCGGGGGTCAGTCCTTGATCTTTTTAGCTTTGTTTTTATCCACTTCTATCCCTCTTTGATGAACTAGGAATCCCCTAAAGTTTCCTGCTTGGACTCTGAATGCACATTTTTTGGGGGTTCATTTTCAGCCTATGTTGCCTCATTTTTAAGAAGGCTTTCCTAAGATCTTCAATATGCTTTTTCTTGCCTTGAGATTTTACCATGACATCATCGATATATACTTTTAGATTCTTCTAGATCATCTCGTGGAAAATAGCGTTCATTGGCCGTTGATATATGGCCCTCGTATTTTTCAATCAGAAAGGCATGATGCCATACTCGAATGCCCCCAAGTGTCCAAGGCATCTAAATGCAGTTTTGTGAATGTCATCTTCCACTAAGAGGATCTGATTATATCTCGCATTACCATCCCTAAAGGACATGAATTGGTTATGCGATGTGACGTCGATTAGCATGTCATCCATTGGCATTGGGTGTTTATCCTTTGGAGTGGCCTCATTTAGATTGCAGTAACTGGCGCAAATTCTGGCCTGATTAGTTTTTAGTTTGATTGCTGGGACTACATTAGATACCTATTCGGCATATTGGGTTGTCTGTATGAACCCTACTTTGAGAAGTTTGCCAATTTTTTTGTGACCTTAAGCTCGGTCTCTAGCGACATCCTCCTTCTTGCCTAGCAAACTGATTTGTATCCTTCTTTGATAGGTAGTCGATGTTTGATGAGTTTCCTATCAAGTCCCGGCATCTTAGTGTGGTGCATGCAAAGAAATCCTTGAACTCCTTCAGAAACACTATCATTTTTCGTCATCGTCTTTTTCAATATCTCACTGATATAGGTCAGGTCGGGGATCTTCCTCAGTCCCCAAGTTCACTTATTCCAAAGGATCTTAGGTCTCAGGTAGGGGTTTGTCCAATTCTGAAGGGTAAAGCTTCATGATCCCCAGTGGGATATGATCCCCAATGAGTTTCCTATCAATTTCATTTTGGGGTTATAAAAGCTAGCTTCGGCCACCGTCGGGTTGGCCATGAATGTCCTTGCATATGCTTGAATGATTCCCAGTATCCTTCTTCGCGAGTAGTGTCATCGGGATTCCATATGCCAATTTTTTAGTCTAAAGTCGAGGGGATGCACATGCTTTTGTGGATCTAGTCCTTTCCTAGTAAGTTGTAGCCCGTGGTGTTGTCTACTACAAAGAACGCCAAGATCGATTTCTTGGATCCCACTATAATTTCTATGGGTAAAACCCCTTGAGTTTTAGTAATGGTCCTACTAAAATTAGAAATTATGTAGTCGGAAAACAATCCTACAGTGTTCTATTTAATCTCTTCAACATTTTAACATGTAGAATGTTGATAAAAGCCTCACCATCTATCATCATCTTGTTGATCGAGATGCCCTCCAAATGAGTTGTAATGAAAATAAGCCCCAGATGATCCATGATTACCTTAGTTTGGATAACAAATAGTAAATTTTCTTGGCAGAAAGTTTCTTTTGGGATGACATCCTGATCTTTGTCCATCAGGATCTCGATTGTTGCTCGGGAGGGTTCATAAATAGTAACATTACTTATCATTTGGTTGACTTGGTGATATACTATTGATAAGTGTTCTGGTAAGACTGCCACTACATCAACCTCAATTTCAAGTTCTTGTTTCTTGTCGAACAGGGCATCAATTTCCATGACTTCTAATAGGTCTTTTTCAAACTCTACTATTTCCCTCTTGGACATACCCTGACCATAGCTTTGCTGGATGTCACACCTGGGTGATTCTTCAGTTGAGTCTTTCGTATTCTCAATTTTCTAGTTCTCCAAGCTTCCTTGGTGAAAGTCTTTGAATACGAGCTTTTTCTTGACTTTAGAAGAAACCTCTGACATAGTACCTGGATCAAAGTTTTCTCTCAATTATCCCTTTTGAACCTTCTCCTCTTTCTTGTTTATTTTTGGAGGACTAGTTAGCTTTCTCTTGGGTTTCAGAGGCGTCGTTGGTTCTTCAAGAGGCCTTGCCCCCAAGCCCTTCGTAGAGCGGAGGCATGCCCCGTACTATCTCTAGATCCTACTCTTTCCAGTCCTCCTTATTCTTTAGCTAGCTTTCCATCTTTTCCTGCTACATATCATTTCCCCTCTTTAGTTGTAGCTTTAAAAGGTCTGGCCATCTCAGTGGCCTTATCGGGAGGGACCGTTCTCTTGTTCTGCAATTTTTGCTAGTTGACTTGCCCCTCCCCCCCCCCCCCCCCCCCCCCAATTTGTTGATTAGTTGTCCACTCTTACTTTTTTATGATGTCTACTGATTCTTGAGATGCGGGGCTCTATGGAATTTTATTTTTGGGGCACGTGAACTAGGGTTCTATTCAGGTATGTTTGGAGAATTGTTATTTCGACCTTGCTCTGAGCATTCAGATTTTGCTCTAAGGTCTTTAGTCGAGGTCTTAGGGTCACATTTTGTTTTGAACTTGATGTATAACACTATCTTGCCTTCGATTATGGCAGAGGTCACTGTTGGGTTGTTCTTCTTTAACTTTTTGCCCCTTTTTGAGACCATTGTAGATTGACCATACTAACTGATGTCGCTGGGAATGGATCTGTGTACACCTCTATCAGGGTCTTGGGTATTGGTGCTAATGCGATATGTTCTTACTTGATTAACCTTTGGATTATATACTTGAACGGAACAAAACTAGCCATGGCATGATGTAATAACACATGCCATTTTAAGAAATTCTTTCCCTTGATATCTTCATGTTTGGGCTTCTCTTTCTTAGAAGTTTGATTACCTTGGCCCTTCTTGTAACGAACTTAATAGCCAAAGAAAATGAAATTTGGAAAATGGGGAAAAATAACGATTTTCCCATGTTAAGTCAATAGTTGACTTTTTGATATGGACAACTTTTGGGTGTTTCGAGAGTACTGTTACGTAGATCTTGGACTCCTGAGTTTGTAGACATGTAGCATGGTAAATAGGAGGTCAGATAAGGTAGTTATGGGTCCAAAATGGATCAAGGGCAATATGGTAATTTTGGTTCAAGGGCAAATTGGACATTTTGTACATGGGATATTTTGAGGAGTGCCAAGTGTCCAGAAACATCTGGATCTCTCCCTCTCTCCATGTAATGACCCGTCCCGAATCTACGGGATTAATTAAGAATTAATTGAGTATTAGTGAGACTAATCGAGAATTAGTCGAGGTTTATCAGGTGATCGGGGTACAATTATAATTTTACCCCCAGAGAGGGTAAAAAGTTAATTTTTGACTCGGGAGGTCAATGACACGTGGGCCAAGGTCCAATACGTACATCGAGACGATACGAGTCCGTAGACAGGTGACACATCAGAATCGAACATCGTACGGGAAAGTTACGGGTTAGGAACGATTGCACGTACTATTTACGGTGGCACATTTTATGAGGCAAGTTGACATTTGTCATTTAGTGGGCCCAGATATTTGTGTTCAGGACCAACGGAAGTGTCACTCATCCATTGCTCCCCATCCCACATAAATGCATCCCCCCTTCCTATTCCATTTGACCGAAACCCAAAACCCACCCAAACACCCTCCAATCTTCATCCTTCGTTGCTTGTGTGAACGGGAAAGTGAGAGAGTGAGACCAGATGGTGACAGTGGTGGACGATGGAAGCACGGCGGAGCAGCTAGGAGCCACGACCAAGTAAAACCCAAAATCGTTCAATGGGTCAAAATTTTGAAGTTGGGTTTAGAGGGTTTGTTGGGCCATTCTAATTATCAAAAATGAATCCTAGGAGTTGTACGAACTCACAGAGCCCAGAACCGTGAAAAGAGGTGGCTAGAATCGTCTGGAAATCGACTTGGAAAACCAGCCGAATTGCATCAACCTCCCAAGGTAATTTCTAGACCTCCTTAGCTCATTTTGATGTCATAGATCCCTTCCTGGGATCATTATGATCAATTAGGAACAAAAATGGTGAAAATCGGGTTAGAATTGAGTGAGATAAGACTGGGTCAGGTCGCTGGTCTAGTCGACCCGTTATAGAAAAACGGGTCAACCTGTCTCAGGGTTGATGATGATGACGTGGAAATCCACATCATCATCTGTCAAAGGCTTTCAGGCCACGTGGCAAATTAGGTACTGCCACATGGCAAGCTGTCAGACACAATCAGCACTGACGTGTTAGACACGTGGACCAATCAGAGGCTCACACGTGGCACGTGTCAGACCTAACAGCTGTCAAACTTGACAGGTGTTAGATGTCAAGCTGATGTAACGACCTGTCCTAAATTTTGGAATTAATTTAGTAATTAATTAAGGATTATCGTGACTCATCCATTGCTCACTAACACACATACATGCATACCATCACCATTCATTCTCATCTTCTCCATTCTTCCTAACCCGTGAAACCCACAACCACAATCTTTTCCCCTCCCCGGTTCTGAGCTGAGAGAGAGTGACAGAGGGTGATTGAGAGGCCAGGAGACGGTGAGGAGGTGGCAAGACCGCTGTGGTTAGGGGAGGAGTCACAGGAAAAAGGTAAAACTGTAAACCGTTTTTAGTTAAAAATTGGAAAATCATGTTTTGATGTTGTTGACTGTTTTGGAGGATTGAACGAGGTTCTAGGAAGTGAGACGAATCGATTGGGACCAGTTTCGAAGGCAACGGTGGCCTGTGATGGTTGGATACGACGAAGGAAAAACAAAGATCATTATTCATTGTTTAATAGGTACCTTCAAGCCCTTATCATGGAATTATGGGTTTATAGAACTAATCTAGGGAGTTAGACGAAGAGAATGGGAGAAAATTGGAGTGATTTAGTGGTTGAATGATGGAGAACCGGCCAGGTTAGGGTCGCGGGTCTGCGGGACCCGATTCAGAGAAACAGGTAACCTAGACGAAGGTTGAAGATGATGATGATGTCATCATCTGACAAGTGTCAGATGTGGAACAATCATGGATGGATATGTGTCACATTTCAGTGCACAGTCAGCACTAATATGTCAGTGATGTGGCCCACTCAGTGGCTACAACGTGTCATAGACATGTCAGTGACGTGGACCAATACGCAGTTAACATGTGGCACTGTCAGGCCCTGTCAGGCTGACGTCAGCGTTAACTTTTACATTGACCACACGCATGGGGGCACGTGGGCATGAATTTCGAGATGGGATCAGTGTCATTTTAAAGGTTTTGACAATCCGAATCCAATGGTGGCGGTTTCTGGTCGATCGGGGATCGTTGGGTTGGTTAAATCGAGATTTTTAACCTCCAGAAACTTGTTCAGGACGTGTTCCTGAGCTGGTACTGTTCATAGGTCTTAGGTATGACCTTATAAAGTCCTCTAGTGACCATTGGTATGATTTGTACAGGTCCATAAGTTCCAGAGATGGTGAATTAGCCCCGGGAGGCTTATGCACGCATATCGATGCGCAGCTAGGACAGTCCGGGAGGCTTATATGTTTTATATATGTGATTTATGATGATTACGATTATGGTATTTCGTATATATGTATTTGCACGTATTTTGAGATTTATGGTTTTATATTGTGTTTATACGTACTGGTATTTCAATGGTGGTTTAATGAACTAGTTTTGGTTTGGAAATAAAGTATCGGGCTGAGACCCATTTGGTTTACACTATCGGGCTTGAGGCCCAGTTATGGTTTACAAAATGGATTTACGATAGTTTTATGGAAATTTTGGGCAAAGGCCCCTTTCTAAACGGTTTTGAAATGATTTTATAAAATGTTTTCTACATACCATCCTTATATGTGGATATGTGGATGGTCTCTTCTAGCTGTCTGGGACACTGGGGTAGTCACGCCGCATTGCCTGCGAGGGGTCATTGCACGGAACGACCAGACCGTATAGTGACTAAGGAGCAGGATTGCTATTATTAGACATCTGAGACGTCAGACATCTGGCATGTCATAGATAGGTTCGGAAAGACCCTGATAGAAGATTTATCAACCTAGAAATTATGAATGATAAACTCCTAATGTAATACTTTTCAAGTGCACAAAATCTTATCACGAGTATAGTAGGTTTGCAAAGGTCGATCCATCGAGGACATGTTCAACGTGAATCCACTTAGTTTAAAGTTAGGAAACTTGATTAAAAAGCATAAAAATGTTGGGGGGTTTTTGAGTGATGATGATGACGAAATTAAATGAAGAAAACAAAGTGAACAATAATGAAAACTTGATTTGAAAGTTATTTGAATGATTAGGACGAATAAGGACATGTTATCCACCTTTACCAATTATAGTTCTCTTTAGATCTCTTTGATTAGATTAATTATGCATGTATCTGAATTAAGTGCCCACGCAGGAGCCCGGCTAAGGCTCACCCCACACATTTATCTTCTCTTAGATTGCATGTTTAAGCATGATGTACCCGCCCTTAAACAACTATTACCGATGGTGCGTGATAATGCATGAAACATAAAGAAGATTTAATGACACTACACTTGTAACGACCCGTCCTGAATTCTGGGATTAGATTAGTGACTAATCAAGGATTAGTGAGGTTAATCGGTGATTAGTTGAGCGAAATCGGACGAACAATGCAAAATGACCATTTGCCCCTAGTCATGGGTAAAATATTGACTTTTTGATCGGGAGGTTCGATGATCAAGGGCCGAGGACCGTTACGTAGATCGGGTCGATACGAATCCATAGACAGGCGGCACGTCGAATTCGGACGTTCGACGGAGAAGTTACGATTCACGGAAGTTTTGAGGTACTATTCACAGTGATACGTTTTACGAGACGAAAATGGACTTTTGTCCTGAGTGGGGCCAGATCTTTTCCCTAGGCCCAATGGATGAGTGACAAGTGTCACCCATCCATTGCTTCCCTTACACAGACACATGGAACCACTTCCCCCCTCTGTGTTCATTCGATCTATCCAAACCCAAACCCGGTGAACCCAAATCCAAACCCCTCCCATCTGCACACATCTGAGGCAAGGAGAGGAGATGAGGATGAATGAGAAGATGAAGAGACGGTGGCAGACGGCCAACCGCCGTGGACGGCGGTGGAATGTAAGGCAAGGTAAACCCGAACCCCCTGTATGTTTTTGAATTTGGATTTTTGGATTGGGACGTTGGGGAGGGTATCTATTGATTAGGGTAGGTTTAGGAGGCTGGTAGGAAGCTTAGGAGAAGGTTTTGGAGGCTGAGGACGGCTGAGGAAGCCAGGAACGGCGGCCAGAGAGATTTTGGTGGCTACCCACCGAATTCCATTCCCGGCCAAGTTAAGCCAAACCAATCCTCCCAATCTGTTTCTAGGGATCCTAAGAACCTATTGGAACCCTTAGGATGAAGCTTTGACACCTAGAAGTGCCCTGAACCAAGGTTGGAAGTTTTGGTTCAAAATGGATTTTAGAACCAATGGGTTTTAGGCTTGGTTTCTAGGTTTTAAGGACATGGTTAGATTGGAAATGTTGTTAGGAAGCCATAGGAGCTAGAATGGGTGAAAAAGGATGAAAAATGAAGGAGATACAAGGCTGGACCGGTCACGCAGGTTCGGCCGGAACAGTGGTGTAGTTGGACCAGACCGGCCGGTTCGGACCGGCCTAGCCGAAGGACAGGGAAGATCCACAGTGCCGGCGCGTGGGCTCACGCGCAGGGGCTTCAGGCCGCGCGTGGGCTCACGCGCAGGGGCTTCAGGCCGCGCGTGGGGTTGCGTGGGGGCACGTGGGCCATCTTTTGGGGAGGGTTCCAACATGTGAAATCAACTATTCGATGTAACGAACATTTTGGTACTGGTTTCGTGTTGATCGGACATCGTTTCGATAGGTTTCGGGGTGTCCGAAGGTTTAGGATCGGGATTAAAAATAGTTAAAAATTCCAGAAAATTATGGGGCTTCAGTGAGAGGTTAATCAAGTAGTTAGTAACCCTCTATTATGATTTGGACATGGTTGGAGGTCCCGGTGACGATGAATGGCCCTGGAGAGCCGTATGGCAAGCGTATCGAGGCGGCAGCTCAAACGGTCTGTGAGTGGACTTTATTTTCTAAATTGATGCATGCATAAATGTTTATTATATGTTTTAGTACTTTTTTTGTGATTCCATGAGTGCATTTGTGAGTGGTTACGTATTGGTACGTATTTTGAGGTTTCGGCCTTATACGGTGCCTATACGGGTTTGTATTTTTACGATGGTTTAAATGAAATGGTTATGGATTTAAAAAAGATAAACTCGGGCATGAGACCCATTTGGTTTTTTTTCGGGCATGTAGCCCTATTGGTGACCTACGGGTCTGAATCGTGGTCGCGGCGAATGCTATGTGCATGGCGACGGAAGATACGACGCTCGCCTCCGGACTGGGATATGTTCCTTCCGGAGAGGTCACGATGCAAGATCTGTTGTCAGGCAGCCATTAGAGGCTCAGCTTCGGAGTGTTGACGGTTCAGGATATCGATCGGTGATAAGTGCTCCATAATCTAGCGGTGGTCGCGTCGGTTGATTCGTTCACGGCGACAGACCAGGATTGAGGGCAGTCCTGGATGGATGGTTGCACGCATCACTACGATTGGAGTCGTGACTGAACCTGAGATATTGGGCATGATGCCCAGTTGAGTCATGTGTTCAAGCACGAGGCCCAGTTACTTTACGTTTACGTTTTAGGGTCCAGATTCATGACAGTTTAAGGGGACCGGCATGAACCCTTGAAAGGTTTTTATGGTTCATGACGGTTTATGGGGACCGGACATGAATCCTTTGAAAGGATTTAAGGATGTTTTCGATATATATATATATATATTCATATACCTTCCTTATTTGGAATGTCTCCTCCAGGGAGGGTCATTGGCATGGGTGGACCCCAGAGTAGTCACGGAGCACTAACTGAGTGGAGTCGCCCCCGTTGGGTACCTTACTCTCAGGAAGGCATGGATTATAACCTCAAGGAGGGTCATTGATATACGGACATTGACCTGGGTGGACATTGAGAGACTTGGGTTTTGAGACCCCAAGTAGCACGCGCGTAGCTTTAGAAACCGTGACACGATTGGTTATGTGATTTATATGTATATGTTATTGATAGGTGATGTATACAGGTTTTGGGCTGCGTTCCACATGGATTTGGGCAGTGGCCCATGTATCTGGTTTCATTTACGATTTTGGGCTATGGCCCTGAT
Source organism: Prinsepia uniflora (assembly GCA_032719365.1). NCBI lineage: Eukaryota > Viridiplantae > Streptophyta > Magnoliopsida > Rosales > Rosaceae > Prinsepia > Prinsepia uniflora. Next base: position 34,472,158 of record CM064874.1, read on the forward strand.
GTCTTGGTAAATGGTTTTCGAATGCATGCATGCTTTTTAGTGAAGGGTACAAATGTCTTTATGAAAATGTTTTTATAAACTCTTTGTTTTGTCCACTCACAGCTTTTAAATGTTTTGACTGCCCTTTAGGTTGATCATGGATGTGGACTATAGTAGAGACTGAGATATCACATACCTCATCCGAATCCTGGCGTACTCTGAAGCCCGAGAGGGCTAAAGTCGGAATTTCCCTTGTCAGACACTCCGTGTCAGACGGGATCAGGGACGTCCCGCATTGGGATTGGGACGGGTCCTGACAACACTATCCCTAGAAAAGTGATGTGCAGACCTAGGGAGTCATGAGTTTAGATTACGAATAAGAGTCCCCCCTTAAACGTGATGCTACAAATTGCAGGGTGAACACAAACATCGAGGTGATCCGTCAAGCAATTACATCAACAATTATACACAAATAAGGTGATCAAACTTACAAGCATAAATTGAGTTCATGAAGCATAGTAATCCAACAAATCCAGATATACATAACAACCATAATCAACAGCCATAAATCTAATTATGAACTAACATGGCTAGGGCTTCAAATAGCCCTAATCCTAAAGGAAACTACTCACACATAACTAAATTAACAAACAACATAATTGAATTCATATAAAGCATAAAGAGATTAAGGATTGAGAAACACAAATACTAAGATGAATGATGCGTGAGAGAAGTGGCATAAAAACTTCTTCTCCTCCCAAGCATCACGTCACAATCAAGGTGCAAGAATCAAATCCAAAAGAGTGAACACTAGGAAAATTGAGGCTAATAGTGTATAAAATTTAAGTAGAAATTTTAGCAGAGTTTTGGGACGTTAGGAGGTAAATTGGATGTCCCTTCATAAACCCTAATACCTCCAATTATAAGAGAATAATTAATCCCCTTAAAAATAGGAGTTTACAATTAAATTCTATAAGGAAAAGACTTCCTAAATAATTAAGAAATCTAATTAAAACCTTTCCTACAAGTAAAGGAATTGGAAATAAGAATTCAAAAGGAAATATGACTAAAATCCTTATACAATATGGAGATTAGGTGTGAAAGGAAGTTGGAATTATCCTAAGAAAAGAGGAAAATCAAGGAATAAAGCTACAGGATCATTTTCGGTGGTAAACTACCGAATTTGGGCAGTCAAAGGACGTGGTCAACGCTAATCAACGCGCCAGGGCTGCTGTGTAGGGATTTCGGTGGCAACGCACCGAATAGGAAACTCAAGATTTAGGACGCGCGCGCCGCGACTCAGTTAGGTGGTTCAGTAGGCGCTTACCGATTCGTTCCAGTTGTACGGTAACTCGCATGCCCATTTCTTCATTCGGTGGATAGCAACCAAATTTCTTGTGCAATCTTCTTTCTTTCATAACTTCTTCGTTTTAACTCTGATTTAGGTGATTCTTTCGCCTAAATTCTTGTAATTCCCAGAAATATTTGATCTAAACATTCCTCACAAAATCTATTATTTTCTTCACTTGTATAGAATGAAATATTAACAAAACATAAGTAAAAGGGCATTAAATCATGGATAAAACATGCATAAATTATGACCTATCAGACCCCGAGCGGCACACGTAGCCTTAGACCGTGACATGACGTCTGGGACGCCACGCATTTGGGATTCCAAGGATTGGTATAAATATGCTTTATTGGATTTACGTATTTACAGATTTACTGGATTTGAGGATTTGGATTTATGGTTTTGGGATGAGGTTTAATAAACAATTTTATTATATTTGAATTAACTGGTTTTCGTATGCATGCATGGTTTTAAGTGAAGGGCATAAATTTCTTTTTTGAAATGAGTTTTACTAAGTTATTTATTTTCGTCCACTCACATCTTTTATGGTTTTTAATGCTCTTCAGGTTGATTCCGGATGCGGGCTATAGCATAGACCGAGGCATCACAGTCCTCCACTGATCCTGACGCACTCTAGAATCCCCGAGTGGGCTAAAATTTGGGTTAACCCCTGTCTGGCCCTTTGAGTCACACGTGGGTTAGACAGGAGTATGGCACATCCCGCGTTAATCCCGGGAGGGATTGGGATGGGCCATGTCAGTTGACGTCAGTATGATGATCTTAGTGTTAACCTTACTGATGTCAGTGTTGACTTTTCTGACGTGAGCGTTGACCTTGTTGACATCAACGTTGACTTTGCTGACATTAGTGTTGACTTTGCTGACGTCAGTGTTGACTTTGTTGATGTCAGCATTGCTCGTCGTTAACCAGCGCGTGAGGACTTTGAACAGAGGGTGGACATAAGTTTCGAGGTGAAACCGATCATGTTTGAAAAATTTTGATGATCTGAATCCAATGGTGGTGGTTTCAGGTCCATCGGAGGTGGTTTGATAGGTCATTTAGAGGTTTTTATCCTTAGGAACCGTGTTCGGGACACGTTGACTGTTTCGAGAGTTTTGAGAGTTTATAGTTTGGACTTGTATTGGTTAGTAGTAACCTTTGAGTATGATTTGGGCAGGTTCGAACGTCCTGGAGAATATGGATTAGCCCTGGAGTGGCTTAAGGCGCAGATGGCAGGCGCGCAACATGGATGGTGTGTTAGTGGACTTTGCTTTCTAAATGATGCATGCATATATGTGTTAATGTTTTATAAACATGGTTTGAAACAAAATGATTGCATAGTGATTTGAATGATGATTTGTGAATTTGATCATGGTTTGAAAATGAATGATTTACAGATTTTCGTGAGAAGATATGTCGGGCTTGAGACCCTATTGAAATGATTTTTGGCTTGAGACCTGTGCAAAATAACTGTTTTATGAAAATGTGTTTCCACGGTTTTTAAACCATTCTCCAAGATGATGGATATGACTCCAGCATGAATGTGTTTCCATGGAGAGGACCCGATAAGAAGATGGCTATGACTCCGGCAGGAATATGTTTTCCCGGAGAGGGCCTCCGGTAGGAATGTGTTTCCCCGGAGAGGGCCTCTAGCAGGAATGTGTTTCCCCAGAGAGGACTTTGTGAGATGATGGTTATGACTCCAATAGGGATGTATTTTCCCAGAGAGGTCACTATGACACTACCTGCAGGAGTGTCGGGTTATTGTACTGAGATGTAGAGTCAGGGACTCCGAGCCCGGTGCCGCACCTAGACGACGAGTCGCGAACTCCATAGCCAGGTTTAGATCGGTTGTGTAAATCTGAGTCGCATGTGTGTCGATATAAAAATTGTGACAGTGATAACATGGATGATTTAACGGTATGAGACCGATGTCGGATATTGACGGATAGAGATGGGTGATTTCCCGGATAGAGATGGGTTCCCTGATAGAGACATATAATTTGATGGACAGGGACAGCTAACGGATATGAGAATGGGTCCTGAGGTTTTTTAGTGAGTGTTTGTGTCTAGTAGTTGTTCGTTTTACCCCGAAAGTACTTGTTTTCGGTATGTGTATTATTTCATTGGAAAGTACTTGTTTTCCATATATGTATTGTTTCATTGGAAAGTATTGGTTTTAAAGTGATATGCATGCATGCTTTCTAAAATGGAGGGTGAAAACTTTATTTGGTAAAAGGTTTTTAATAAATGCTTATTTTTTGTCCACACATAAATTTTGTTGTTTTTGGCACCCTCCAGGTCGATAGCGGATGCGGGCTGTAGCAAAGATCGAGACATCACATGTCGCCACAAATCCTTGCATACTCTGGGTAACCCCGAGCGGGTAAAGATTTTATCCCTAGTCTGACACGTGGTGTTAGACGGGAGTAAGCACATCTTGTGATAATGCAGGGGAATTAGGATGGGTCCTGTCAGTTTGTTATCAGAGCACTAGATTGCTCTTAGAGTGTTGCGCATGTGCCAGATGTGATGTTTCTACGGTAAAAATGGTCCGTTATTCACCTGGTAGTGAGGGTAGGAATAGGAAAGTTAGGTGTAAATGAACCTATTTATGGTTTTTGATTGGCATAGTATGCCATGTTTCAGTGTGTTGGATCCTGGATGGATTTTGATTGGCATGGGATGATGTGATTGGGCAGTGTTAGATACTGCGTAGGGCCAAGTTTCTTATGGGCTCAATAGCTGAAGGTCGTAGAGTCTCGGGTGGACGACCCTCGAAGCTAAGTTATTGATGCACATCTATCCTGACGTGCTGCGATGAGCAACTGAGGTCATGGGTGACCTGAGTCAAGATTTGTTGGATAACTTGCCAAGAGAGTGGTATTTGTGGATCGGATTACGAGGTGAAACGATCAGTGGCTTACACGCTTATGAGTAGATTGTACCGGTGTTGAGTTACGCTCTTGAAGACATGGTTTAGCCAGTCCTGAGTGATCGGTATAGGCGGTGAGTTGCTGCATGAGTGCGGAGTCTCGATAGTAGAATGTTTATTGGATTGATCTGCACGAGGTTGTGGTAGACATTGCTATTGATGGACGTGGATGAGTCTTATCGATCTGGATAGGTTCATGTTCCAATGACGATGGATACGACGAGGATTCGTCAATCATGTTGGCAACTCGACATGTTGCCGAAAGAAGAGGTTCCTGCATTCGGTGCAGAAGTATGTGATTGTTGCCCCGCATGAGCAGGGATTTTGGGTGTTAGCCCGGGTTGCATCGTGTGTGACAACGGTAGGAGACGATAAGCTTTGGGCACTGGTGATTGTGTCTAGATGCCACATCAACTACACTAGTAGGATTAAGATGATGTGAGGCCAAGTGGGGCTCGGAGTGAGATTCGGGTGACAGACGTGCCTTTGAGCGACATACGTGCCCTTGAACGATAGACGTGCCCTTGAACGACATACATGCCCTTGAGCGGTAGACGTGTGGGGTTCAGAAATCGTTAAGCGAGACAAAGAGAAGTCTTGAGTGGCCTAGTGAGATCATAGTATCCTCCTTGAAAGGGATTATTAGAGGCAAGGGTATGCCTGGAGTGGTACCTGTTACCCTAGTGATCTTTGGTTGGATTTCACGAGTGTTATGTGCATGAGTTGATCCCATAGAGTTGGGACATGCGAGCTAGTATGCCGACAAGTGTTGTGTTCATCAATGTAAAGTAACTGGGTCTCGTGCCCGAACATATGACATCAGCTGGGCACCGTACCCCATATCTAAGGGTCAGTCACGACTCCGATCGTAGTGATGCGTGCAACCATCCATCGAGGACCGCGTTCAATCCTGGTATGTCGCCGTGAATGAATCAACCGACGTGACCACCACAAGATCATGGTGCACTCATCACCGATCGACATCCTGAACCGTCAGCACTCCGAAGTCGAGCCTCCATCGTCTACCCGACAACAGATCGTGCATCGTGACCTCTCCGGTAGGAACACATCCCAATCCGGAGCCGAGCATCGTATCGTCGATCGCCGTGCACATAGCACCTATCGCGAACACGATTCAGACCCGAAGGCCATCAATACGGTCATATGCCCGAGACAAAACCAAATGGGTCTCATACCCGAGTTTATCCTTTTGGAAATCTAAAACCATTTCATTTAAACCAATAAAGAAATATCAACCCGTATAGGCACCGTATAGGACCGAAACCTCGAAATACATGCCTATACGTGACCACAACCAAATGCACTCATGGAATCACCAAACATGTATTAAAACATATAATAAACATTTATGCATGCACCAATTTAGAAAACAAGGTCCACTCACAGACCGTCCGAGCTGCCGCATCGATTTGCGTGCCATACCGCTCTCTCGAGCCAATCACCGTCACCGGGACTCCCAAACCTATCCAAATCGTAATAGAAGTTTACTAACTACTTAATTAACCTCCCACTAAAGTCCCGTAATTTTCTGGAATTTTTAACTATTTTAACCTCGATCCTAAACCTTTCGATGCCCCGAACATTATCGAGACGGTGTATGATCGACATGAAACCAGTCCCAAAATGTTCGTTACATCGAAAAGAAGATTTCACGTGTTGAAAGAACCCTAAAAATTCTCACCACGTGCTAACACGCGCCCTTGGAACCCCCCCTGCGTGTGAACCCACACGCCGGGTACTGTAGCATCGTCATCAAGCTCCAGCCGGTTCAGACCGGCCAGTTCGGTCCTTTTCTGCAACTAGACCGGCGTGACCGGTCCAGGCTCCTACAAGGTCCATTCTTCACCGTTTTCAACTCTAATCGATCCTATTCTTCAAAGCTCGACCCAAGAAACCTAAACCAAATAATTAAAACCCCTAAATCCCACGAAACCCGACCGGTCCAAAATTCCTCTCACGGTTCGATTATCCAAACTCTTCCCCAGGGGTCTCTCAATGTCCAAACCTTATCAAAACCTTCCTAATGACCTCCTAACAACCTAATTAACTCATTGAAACCATAAAAAACGACCCATAACAAAAAAAATGGGAAATGGATCGAAAATGGGCTAACCGATTACCTCGATCGGTTTTTCTCCACTGTCGTCCACGGCGGCTGCTGTCTTGGGCCGGCCACCACGTCCTTAGCATCCTTACTTCACTCTGTCCTCTTGCAAATGTTCAAAGCATCAAGGGTTTGGGTTTTGGATGTGGGTGGAAGTGAGATCGGGTTTGAGTTTTGGTGAGGAAGGAATGAATGATCGATGCAATGGGGAGATGCATGAATGGAAATTAAGGGCCAGTGGATGGGTGACACTTGTCACTCATCCATTGGGCAGGGATTAAATATCTGGGGCCCACTAGAATCCAAAAGTTAAGTCGTTTCGTAAAACCTGCAATAGTTCCCTAAAACTTCCTTTAACCGTAACTTCGTCGTCGAACGTCCGAATTCGATGCGCCGCCTGTCTATGGATTCATATCGTCCCAATATACGTAACGGTTCTTGGCCCTCGGCCATCAAACCTCCCAGTCCAAAAGTCAACATTTTGTCCCTTTTAACCAAAATTACCAAAATGCCCTTGAACTTCCGAACGTCATAACTTCTTCCTCGTATGTCGGCATTGAACATGCTACTTGTCTATGAACTCGTGACGTCCTAAACTTCGTCACGATCATCGGTCAAAGTCCATTTGACCGCCAGAATGAAAAGTCAACGTTTTACCCATTCCAAGTGCAAAACGGTCATTTTGCATCGTTTGTCCGATTTCACCCAACTAATCAAAGATTAACCTCCCTAATCACGATTAGTCATTAATCTAATCTTGAAATTTGGGACGAGTCGTTACACGCTTTGAGATTTCTCATGGAGAGCAAAGATGTCAACTTGTTATAGCAGGATGGTGAGCATGATGTCAGCCTGGATTCTAAGTGCTGGTGTACTCAGCTTGAAATTAGCCTACGTAGGTGACAGGTGAGATCGATGAGTGTCGATGTCTCATTCGAGACTGGAGGATTGAATGTTGGAATTTTCGGTGACAGTTGGTAACGCGCTTGTTGGATATGGCCCAGGAGGATGAGCTGAATTTCAACATTGACCGTTGGATTGTGGTTGACGTCAAGTGACGTCTAGTTGGTTGAATACTGAGGATTGGATTTTCGTAGTTTTGGGTGGATTTGAATCGATCGAAATTTCGAGGAAGAAATTTCTTTAAGGAGGGTGGATTGTAACGATCCGTCCCGAATATACGACATTAATTAAGCATTAATTGAGGAATAGTGAGACTAATCGATAATTAGTCGAGGTTTATTGAACGATCAGGGTACAATTATGATTTTGCCCCTAGAGAGAGTAAAAATTTGACTTTTGACTCGGGAGGTTAATGATATGTGGATCGAGATCCATTACGTAGATCGAGATGATACGAGTTCGCAAACAGGCGGCACGTCAGAATCGAACGTCGTACGGAAAAGTTACGGGTTAGGAACGATTACACATACTATTTATGGTGGCACGTTTTATGAGGCAAGTTGACATTTGTCATTTAGTGGGCCCAAATATTTGTGTTTAGGCCCAATGGATGAGTGAAAAGTGTCACTCATCCATTGCTCCCCATCCCATTTACATCATCCCCCTCTTCTTATTCCATTCTACCGAAACCCAAATGTAACACCCCGGAAATTCGAGGATTATAATAATGTAATTTAATGTATGAATTGACGTTTTTACCCTTGTGAATGGTATGACCAAATTGTTGACTTTTTGATTAGTGGGTCCAATGGACTTTGACCAATGACTGTGACGTAGTTCGGGACGTCACGAGTCCATAGACAGGTGGCACGTCCAATTCGGACGCTCAGGGAAAAAGTTATGACTATCGGAAGTTCAGGGGCGTTACCGTAATTTGGACGATATGGGCAAAAATGTTGACTTTTTGTTTGGAAACTAATTTTCACTCGACCCAAGGACCGTTAGGTAGGTCTCGACGCCCTGAGTCTGTAGACAGGCGGCACGCCGAAATCGGACTTCGTATGGCTGAGTTACGGGTCTAGGAAGTAAGGGGCAGTTTGGTAAATATTGAACTAGGGGCATTTTGGTCATTTCGCCCTGGTTACTGTAGCAAACCGCGGGAGAACTTGGACGGCACCACCATGTGCGGTGGTTCTGTGTCCCAATTGATTAATCAGTGTGTGTGTTGGAAAGCTGGGATTTGTTTAAACCCTTTAGACATCAGCACATGGCTGGATACATCCAGCAAAGCCTCAATTTTTAATTTCAAGATCGAAGCTTTTCGGGGAACAATCTCAGTGGACAGATTGGACTTCCACGAGCCTCTGGGACGGCTTAGGTTGTTTAAAATTGATTAGAACGTGTGTGAGCATCACTCTGCCATTGAGAGAACTGAGAATTGGAGAGGAAAACCAGAGAAACCATTTCGGGGAAAATTGGAGGGAAAATCGGGTTTTGATTTCTAATGATCGTTGGACCAAACCAAGGCCTGGTTTAGTCTTCTGGGAGTGTTTGGAACTCAACCACATCGGAATCAAAGGCCATCAGCCACGGGTGAGCTGGGACTGTGACTGCCGTGTTCTGAGCAATTTCAGAGGTTTGGACGACTACTTCCAGGTGAGTGTTGGTTCAATTAATTGTATTTTCCAGTTCGTTTTGATACTGTGATGCTTCCTGTAAGGTTAATTTGATTATGGTTTGGAAACCAGTGAGTTGGGGTGATCAACCCGTTTGGTTGATCACGGGTCGATGGGTCGATTGAGGACTTGTCGAGAGTGATTAATGTCTCAGAACCTAAATTAGATGTTTATGGAAGATAATTGAATCAAAAACGAAGGAAATTGATTAAGGATTGGGGGTTAATTAACCGGGTCAAGCCGCGGGTGGCAGGCCCGTATTACAAACAAACGGGTGAAGAGGGTGACACTGTAGCAGCTACAGTGTCAGGCGCGTGACTTTCACGCGCAGCCACTTTGGGCGGCGCGTGAGGGCACGTTGAGCCTTATCTCTGATCACGATCAACATGACTTTTGTTCCTCTCATCATTCTGAACATTTTTGATGAATTAACCATGTTGATCTGAGATAGTTTTGGAGGGTCAGTTTAGGGCCGGTTATCTCAGGAAACGTGTTGGACGGCTTCCCTGAGCCGGTTTCTGTTTCGAACTTTTTGGATAAATGTTTATGACTTGTAGTGACCCTTACAGGTGATTTGGACTGACAGGAATTGTACGATAATCCCGGTACAAGTTTGTACGCGCAGGTTTACCGCGGGATTGTACTGTGAGTGGGCCGTTTTCCTTAAACCCTTGCGTGCATAAATGTTTTCTGGTTTTCTTATATATATATATTCACATGCTAAAAACAAATAACGGTTTTGATGATATGGAATTTATGGTTATGGCACGTTTCACGGTATTTGGGCTTGAGACCCATCTGATGAAACTTAAAAGATTGGGTTGGATTTACCTATGTATATATATATATGATTTGCATGTGGATATCAATAAAATGTATTTGGTACTGCACTGTATAGATCCATTCATGTGATACTGTCTCCTCCGGATGAGGTACCCCGGAGTGGTCACGGACGTCTAGAACGTCCAGCGTCTATGACGCTAAGCATCAGGGATGCTGTACCCGAACGGGGTTCGGGGATTGAACTCGGAATTGAGACCCGAGTGGCACGCGTAGCCTTGTGATTGTGACCTTATTGGACGTCAGGGACGTCAGACATCAGGGATGTCAGGATTGGAGTGTATAGTGCAGTGGCTAAAATTATGTTATGGTTTTAATTATATGCCTTATGGTTCATATTATATGATTGATGGTTTAAAATTCTGATGCATGCATGTTTGGAAAACGGAGGAGTAAAGTATATATTTTACTTACTAAACGATTTTATAAACTTGAGTTTCGGTCCACTCACCCTTAATGTTTTGGTAACCCCTCCAGGTCGTGATACTGAGGTAGAGGAGGAATATGAGGCTGAGGCATAGATCTACTTCTGCGTACCTGAATCCCTGTTGGGCGTTTTGACCCGCAGGTTATGTTAGAGTCGTGCTCGCAACTTGTAATTTGGATTTCATCCCTTGTCTGACATCTGTTTATTTCGGATTTGATGTAAAACTTTAATTTGGTTTTTATGCATTTGAACGTTTAAGGTTAAAATTGGTATGTATTTTGGGTGTTAGACGGGAGCAGGGCACGTCCCCATGTGGTCCCAGAGAGGATCGGGGCGGGTCCTATCACCAAAACCCACCCAAACACTCACCAATCTTCATCCTTCGTTGCTTGTGTGAACGGGAAAATGAGAGAGTGAAACCAGACGGTGACAATGGTGGTTGGTGGAAGCACGGCGGAGTAGCCAGGAGCCACGGCTAGGTAAAACCCGAAATCGTTCTATGGGTCAAAATTTCGAAGTTGGGTTTAAAGGGTTTATTGGGCCTTTCTAATGATAAAAAATGAATCCTAGGAGTTGTACGAACTCACAAAGCCCAGAACCGTGAAAGGAGGTGGTTGGAATTGTCTGGAAATTGACTTGTAAAACCAACCAAATTGCATCAAGCTCCCACGGTAATTTCTAGACCTTCTTAGCTCATTTTGATGCCATGGATCCCTTCTTGGGATTATTACGATCAATTTGGAACAAAAATGGTGAAGAACGGGTTAGAATTGAGTGAGATAGGATTGGATCAGGTCGCGGGTCTGGTCGACACATTCAGAGAAAAGGATTAACCCGTCTCAAGGTTGACGATGATGACGTGGTAGTCCATGTCATCATCTGTCAGAGGCTGTCAGGCCATGTGGAAAATCAGGTACTGCCACGTGGCAAGTTGTTAGACACAGTCAGCACTAACGTGTCAGACACGTGGAGCAATCAGAGGCTGACACGTGGCACGTGTCGAACCTAATAGGTGTCAGATGTCAGGCTGATGTCAGCGTTGACTTTGCTGATGTCATTGTTGACTTTTTCTATGTCAGCGTTGACCAGCGTGTGAAGACTTTGACCGGCACGTGAGGGCGCATGGGCGTAAATTTTGATGTGAAACCGGTCATGTTTAAAAGGTTTCGATGATCTGAATCTAATGGTGGTGGTTTCAGGCCAATCGGAGGTGGTTTGACAGGCTATTTATAGGTATTTATCCTCCAGAAGCTTGTTCGGGACATGTTCACTATTCCGAGAGTTTTGGGGGCTTATAGTTTGGACTTGTATAGGTTAGTAGTAACCTTTGAGTATGATTTGGACAGGTCCGAACGTCCTGGAGAGTATGGATTAGCCCCGGAGTGGATTACGGTACGAATTGTAGGCGCGTAGCATGGACAGTGTGTGAGTGGACTTTGTTTTCTAAATGATGCATGCATACATGTGTTAATGTCTTACAAACATGGTTTGAAATGCAATGATTGCATAGGGATTTGAATGATGATTTGTGAATTTGATCATGGTTTGAAAATGAATGATATACGAATTTTCGTGAGAAGATAGGTTGGGTTTGAGACCCTATTGAAATGATTTTGGGCTTGTGACCTAGTTGAAAGATAGAAAGGCAATGGACTCCGGGAGCGAGTCTTTTGGAAACCATGTGATTTGTGGAAACTGGTTTTGGGCTGAGACCCTGTGCAAATAACTGTTTTATGAAAATGTGTTTCCAAAGTTTTTAGACCATTCTCCAAGATAATGGATATGACTCCGGGAGGAATGCGTTTCCCCGGAGAGGACCCGATGAGAGGATGGCTATGACTTCGGCAGAAATATGTTTCTTTGGAGAGGGCCTCCAGCATGAATGTGTTTCCCTGGAGAGGACCCTACGAGATGATGCATATGACTCCGGCAGAAATTTGTTTACATGGAGAGGACCCTATGAGATGATAGATATGCCTCTAGCAGGAATGTGCTTCCCTGGAGAAGGTCTCTGGAAGGAATGTGTTTCCTCGAAGAGCACCCTGTGAGATGATGGTTATGACTTCAATATGGATGTGTTTCCCCGGAGAGGTCACGATGACACTACCTGTAGGATGGTCGAGTTATTGCACTGAGACGTCGAGTCAGGGTCTCCGAGTCTAGTTCCGCACCTAGACGTCGAGTCGCAGACTCTAAGACCAGGTGTAAATCGGTTGTGTAAATCTTAGTCGCACGTATGTCGATATAAAAATCGTGACAGTGATAACAATGGATGATTTGATGGTATGAGACTGATGTCGGATATTAACAGATATAGATGGGTGATTTCCCTGATAGAGATGGATGATTTGACAAACAGGGACGGTTGACAGATATGAGAATGGGTCCTGAGGTTTTTCACTAAATGTTTGTGTCCAGGAGTTGTTTGTTTTAACCTGTGTTGGTTTTACCCTGAAAGTACTTGTTTTCCATATGTATTGTTTCACTGGAAAGTACTGGTTTTAAAGTGATATGCATGCATGCTTGCTAAAACAGAGGGTGAAAGCTTTATTTGGTAAAAGGTTTTTAATAAATTCTTATTATTGTCCACTCACACGTTTTGTTGTTTTTGGCACCCTCCAGGTCGATAACAGATGCGAGCTGTAGCAGAGATCGAAACATCACATGCCACCACAGATCTTTGCGTACTCTGGGTAACCCCAAACGTGTTACGGTTTTATCCCTTGTCTGACACACGATGTTAGACGAGAGCAGGCACCTCCCATGATAATTCAGGGGGATTGGGATGGGTCCTGTCACTCTATCCTTCACCAACTTCCCATATGTATTTAGGTGGGTATGTTGTTGTGTTTGGGGGTTCGGGGATATAGAACCAAAACACACCCAACCTTCACCCGTGGAAAGAAAACCAGAAATCAAGGGAGGAAACCAGGGAAAACGGAATGAGATGAGGAGGGAAAGTAGAAAAGGAATAAAGAGGAACAAAATGGTGATGAAAACAGTGAGAAGAGAATGAGGAATTGTGAACGAAAAGCCATGGACCCTTGAGGTTTTACTTTCGGTTTTTGGTTCTGGGCCTTGAAACCTAGAACGAGTTGTTCCAATAGCTTCTAGGAGCTTGTACGACGTTACAAGGATTAGAACCATGAGGTTTGGACGTGGAAAAGTCACTAGACAACCCTTGAACGCCATGGTCATGAAGCTTGAAGCTCGAACTGTAATCTTGAGGTAAGAAAGCTTGCTTTTGAATCCATAGATCAATTCTTGAGCTTGAGTAGATACATTTAGGTTGTTAGAGCGTAAAAAAGGATGTAACTTGCGTGTTATGGAACTGGCTCAATTCGCGGGTTAAATGACCCATTTTTCAGGAAAATGGGACTGATAACCGAGGAAGAAAATGAACAGTGTCTACGGGTGAGACCTACGCGCAGCCACTTTATGTGGCACGTGGGGGCGCGTGCCACATCATCTCAAATTACGGCCAACATGAAACTTTGAGTTCTCGATCCTACAAGTCCAACGGTATAATTTTCGAGGTGATCAAACATCGTCTCGGGACAAGTTTGACTGTCCAAATGTTTAGGCATCATTTTAATTAGTTTAAAAATCCCAAAATATTATGGGATTAACTATGAGCCCATTTGGGAAGATTAGAGACCTTAAGACATGATTTATGGCAGGAAGTGATATTCTCAGATTTTACGGAACGACATGCAAGTTGGTTTGATTGCGTATACAGTATGTGTGAGTGGACTTTTATTTTATTAAAATATCGTGCATGTATATTTACGTGTTTCAAATGTTTTACTATGTGTTTTTGGGACATTTGTGTGATTGAGAATTTTATATGATTTTCAGTGATATTATTATTTTACTACATGTTTTACGAGACTTGGTGTAAAGCTTGGTTTTGAGTTAGGTCCCGATTTCAAAACTTGCTTTGGTTATAAAAATGAGATGTGATATAAATATGTGATTCCTCAGTATTGGTGTACTGTGATGTGATTTATGTATGTGTGTAGATAATAACCTTCCTCGTGATGCGTGTTGAATGATTTGGTAGTATCAGATGTTGAGCAGGGCTCTGGTTCCTGAAACTGTATTGTGATGACTCGGACGTCGAGCTGAGTTTCGGTTCCCGAGTGAGTATGTGGTGTGCCTACCGATAGTGTAGTGGATGTGATAACTAATGTTGTGCATCGAGGATGGGTTGGATGTGGAGTGGTTGTGTATGATTGTTGTGTTGGTTTTGTGTTGAATATTGTGATGATTTGCATGCTGGTTCTCATGACTATTGATGTTGTGTATTATGGTTATTTTACACGTTTTTCAAAATCATGGACTGGATTTTGTTTTATTTGGGATTTAAACGGTTTTTATATGCTTGCATAGTTTTTGAAAACGAAGGGTAGAAATGTATGTTTTTCCATAAATGTTTCCAAGGTTAGTTTTGTCCACTTAAATGGTTTTCATGGTTTTTATAACCCTTCAGGACGATGGCATGAAGTTCATAGCTAAACGAGAGGCGGAGGCATGACTAGTAAGAGTGTATGAATATCCCCTGTTTGATAAGTTTGAGGGTAATTTCGGTAATCTGAGTTGCTTGTCAGACGAAAGTAGGGCCCGGTTGTGGTTTACAAGATGTTTTCAGGGTCGGGTCCTGTCACTTACCAACTCGTCATAAATTTCTTCAGCTTTGATAAGGCCAAATGAGTAAGAACCTAACATTGGTGTCTTATTTGCAAATAGGCAGCAACTTGGCATGACTGGTTTTTGCTCCCAAGCGGGTTTGACTAATGACCTGAGAGTCACTGGCTCATTTCCTAGGGTCTGGACTCGGTCGCTGCCACCTTGATACGTAGAAACTTAGTATTAAAGTAAACAAAAAGTCACACTCAACACTTGAGGAAACATATGCAATTAAAAACGTTTTTTTTTTTTTTTGTAAATGTAGCATTGGTAAATATGGATCGTTCTTAACTAGGGATTGAGGGTATCTAAGCATGATTATCGTTTGATTGATTAATGAAGGAGGTTAATTGATTGTTTCTATTATCCTACGTGATTAAATAACCTAAACTATCCTAATTTATTATTTACAAGGTCAACTCATCTTTAACCTAACTCATTCATGATTGTATTAATTTCAACCGACGAAATACTATAATCTTAATCTTACGAGTTACTTGCATATTCTCTTAAATACGTGCAAGGGGCTCCCGATGATACTTTCAATGACCTAGACTCAGGGCTCCCTATATCGTCAGAGGGTTTGCTGCTTATTTCGTTTGGACTAAGCTTTTCTTCAAGATCCTTAGGGGGCTTACTGCTCATTTCCTTTGACCTTTGTTTTGTTTCAAGTTCCTCTTGGTGTTTGCTTTTTTTTTACAGGACCCACCCCAATTATCACCTCGATAACCGGGACAAACCCTGCTCCCGTCAAACAACCAAAAATTTAAAAGACTAAAAATAACCGCAATAACCACAAAAACATACATTGTCAGACTAGGGAGAAAGTACAATACAACTAGTTAACAGTAGCACAGAGCATAGTAACAGTACAAGATAAGAACAAAATCCTACTGTGAGCTGACTACACGTGCAACGGGAAAACTTTATGCCTCTGTCTCTACCTCAAAGTTAGCCCCAACGTTCACACCACGACCTGGAGGGTATTTAAAACCATAAAAGTGTGAGTGGACTAAAAATAAGAGTTTCCAAAACAGTTTTAAAAGCAAATCAGGATTTTACCCTCCGTTTCAAAACATGCATGCATAACTAAGTATCTGAAAAACAACCGTATAAACCGTATAGCAATCATTATGGAAACATTATCATAAAAACATGAAATACGAAATATATCATCAACCAATCGAACCTGCTGGATCTATCCGAGTTTTAAACTCCCGAGTCTTTAAACTCAATCCAGACCTCAATATAATCCGAGTCTTTAAACTCAATAGGCCTACGGGGGAAAATCATAATATCTGAGTCTTTAAACTCAATCGGGGTCTTTAAACCCAATCCAGACCCACCCCCGTCATAATCATATCCGGGTCTTTAAACTCAATATCCAGATCCAGGAAATCCAATCCAAAACCGTTTGAAAACCATTTCCAAATCTATGTCCAAATCTGAATTCGAAATCACTATTCCGAAGCCATGTTAGCGTCCAGAATCATCATTCCGAATCCAAATCCAGAAATTCCTTTTTAAGCTTTAAAACCAAATCTCGATTTTTGAAATCCGATTCTAAAACCCAAAATCTTGGTTATCGAAATCACTTTTCAAAACCCATTTGTAATCATTGAAAACAAGTCATATGTTTAAATCCCAAAACTATAGCATCGGAATCATGATCAAATCATAGCATAAATCCATATCTCGTAAAACGTGTCGAAATACGTATAAATCTAAGAAACATCTCGAAAACCGTGCAATTATGTAAAACAGTTATATAGTAATCCAAAACATAAAACGATATTTAAAAACATGGAATAAGTAGATAAAAACAGTTATGCATGCTCAGTTAGAAAATAAAAGTCCACTCACAAAGTTCGAACCCGTCAATCGCGTTCCGTACGCTCCTCGGATGCCTCAGGAATATCCCTACTTGTCAAATGTCATAATTTCGGGTCACAAACACTTCGATTAAGTTCACACTAATTTCCCCAATTTTTCAAGATTTTTTTACACATAATTAAATTAAACCCTAAACCTTCGGACACTCAAAACTACCCCAAGACAGTGTCTGATCGACTCGAAACTTATCCCAAAATGTTCGTTACATCGATTAGAGTGAAAACCATGTTGAACACTTCCCCAAAAGAGGCCCCACGCGCCCTCACGCTCCGCCCAAAGGGGCAGCGTGTGGGAGCCACAAGCAACACTGTTCATCATCGTCAACCTCCAGCCAGCCCGGTTCAGACCGGTCCAGACCAGCCTGGCCCAACTGAGTCGGCAAGGCTGGTTTTCACCCATTCCTAAACCATTTTCTATCCTTTCTTCACCATGAGCTTCGTCCTTAAGTTTAGAATTGATTCAACTAACTAAAACACGAAACAAAACCCTATGTCATACCTCTCAAAGTCGAACAGAAAAACTAGAGATTCCATCTCTCTGTTTCCGGCCACCACGAGCCTCTCCGATCACGGTTTTAAATCCCTGGGTTCAGTAGTAGTCTTCCACGACTGCAAGGGTCATCAGAGTCACTCAAAAACTCCCCAAAACTATCGATTTCCATTTGAACCATTTCAGGAAAAACAGAGCAGTTCAGTGTCTTACCCGTCCTCTATCGTCCGCCGTGACCTCCACCGTGGTTCTCAACGTCCTAGGGTTACTTCTACTCACTGAACACCACCACATACAAGACTTAGGCTGGTTTTGATCAATTGAAGTTCACGGTTTCTTCTCTGTTTTTCTGGTTTTTTTTTTCTCACCTCTCACACTTTTCCTTCACCCAATCCTTCCCTTAAACACAATCCCTCAAGTCACCACACGTCTCTGATCTCTCACTCAAACAAAAATGAACTCACACACTGAACATGGACGATTACCCTCTATGTCTCTGTTTTCTCCCATTAATTGATTCAGCCAATTTTAAAATAGCCCACCGTGTGAGACTTGGCTAGAAGCCACTGGAGAGTGGACAAGTGCCCTCATCTCTATGGTTTTCAGCCAAAATATCCAATCCATCGAGCCTAGGTGTCCTCATCTGATTGCTCATAATAATTCAAGCTGCCAAAAGACCATTTTGCCCTTAAATTTCCAAATTACCATTTTACCCCTCACATAATTAGACCCGTAACTAAACCTTCCGACGTCCGATGACGCCGTGCCGCCTGTCGTTGTACTCAGGACATCGAGACCTGCCTAACGATCCTCGAATTACGTGAAAAATACTTGTCGTGTAAAAAATCAACAAATTTTCCCTTTTTAACCAAATTACCAAAATACCCTCAACCTTCCGAACATCATAACTTCTTCCTCGATTGTCGGAATCGGACGTGCCACCTGTCTACGGACTTGTGACGTCCCGAACTAGGTCACATTCATCGGCCAATGTCCGTTCTGTAACGACCCGTCCCGAAGTAGTCACGGAGCACCGACTGAGTGGAGTCACCCCCCAGTTGGGTTCCTTACTCTCAGGAAGGCTATGGTTACTATTACCTCGAGTAGGATCAGTGGTCTGCGGACATTGACCTTGACTTTGAGAAGACTCGGATTGAGACCCGGGTAGCACACGCGTAGCTTTGGATACCGTGACAGGATTGGTTGTGTGACTTATATGTATATACGTATATTTGATTTGATATGTGGTGAGCACAGGTGTGCACAGGATTGAGTGGTGGTTCGTGTATGTTTATGGGTATGGGCTGAGTCCCGTATTGGTTTCTTGTGGATTTGGGCAGTGGCCCGTATGGTCGTTTTCATTATGGTTCTTTCAACCTTGGTTTTGGGCTTAGTTCCCACATATGGTTTATTTTGGATAAATGGTTTTCGAATGCATGCATGCTTTTTAGTGAAGGGTACAAATGTTTTTATAAACTCTTGGTTTTGTCAACTCACAGTTTTTAATGTTTTGGCTGCCCTTCAGGTTGACATCAGATTGTGGACTGTAGCAGAGACCGAGATACCACATACCTCCTCCGGATCCTGGCGTACTCTGATAGCCCGGGAGGGCAAAGGTCGAAATTATCCCTTGTCTGACACTCCGTGTTAGACGGGAGCAAGGTCATCCAGCACTAATCCCGGGGGGATTGGGATGGGTCCTGTCAACATGGTATCAGAGCATAGGATTGCTCGTAGGATGCTTATCAGAGCGGGGTTGTGTCTATTCGAGCAACCGTGCAGCTCTTGGAGTATGTACACAGGTCGAGGATGTGATATCTCATTGGGCTACAGTTCGTGGTCAACCTGATGTTGGGATGCCGATATGATAGTTAGTAGGATTGAATCGTGGATGTCTTGGTTCGGTACTTGATGCCGGGGTTGCCATAGTTCTGTCAAGGTTGACAGTGTGGGACCCTATGGAAGGATTAACGTATTCGTACTTGAGAGTTTTGGTCGTGAGACGGTTAGTTGGGATCGTCTTTCACGATGTCGTAGGATCGGTTCCGACGACTGGTGGGTTGTTGTGACCATCCGATGACCGGATTGGTTGAGTTAGATGAGTTTACTACAGTTAGCGGTTAGCAGTCGAGTTCGTGGAACTCTAGTTGAACTTATGGCAGTTGCAGCCGGATTTGGGGAATCCTAGTTGGATTGACGTCTTTACGGTGTCAAGATCGTAGAGTCAGTTAGATTGTGGAATATACTGCCTTATGCAGTTGGGTTCAGGGAGACCTTAGAGTCTGATCGTGGAACCCTACCTTAGGTGTATGGTTTGGAAATGTGAGTTGACGAGTGGTTTGATTTGGACGACTATTCGGATTTGGATTCGTTAGTCGGTCTAGTCATGTCATCTTGTGTTGGACTGCACTTCACAGTCGAGGTTGTACTTATCGGTTAGACCTAGTTGGCTGTGGTACTACTTAGTTGCGCTGGGTTGTTGGTGCAACTAAGGTCATGGATGACCTGGTAGACGACATTGGGTTAGTCGGGTTATGACTGGTAGAGTTTGATTTGGACAAGTTACCAGGGTTGGTACTTGTCGATGGAATCCTTGAGTGGGATCCGGAGTGGTTAATACGGGCGGTTGATTCCATTGGATGCGAATCTCGATACCAATGTCTGGTAGTTAGGTCTGCACGAGTGTGTGGCAGGCGCTACTACTAAGAGCGGTTGTAGTTGTGGTTTTTGGGAATCGGGGACGTTCGAGGAACGTTTCCTTTTCTCGTATGAGTTGTCAGGGTGATTGTACCCAGAGGTGTTGGGTGCGAGGGAGGCAGAGTTTCTCCTATTCGAGCAAAGGTACGGGGTCGTCGCTCGGTATGAGCGGAGATCCAGGGTTGTCAGTTTTGCACATGGTGTGCCGATACTGATACTGGTGTTGGTGTGCTGATACTAGTGCAGGTGATAGTGTGTTGGTGTTGGTACTGGTGATTGTGATGATGTTGAGTCACATCCGTCGAGATGTGCATATGTTCGGTGTCTGTGGTTCCAGAGTGGATCTCAGATAGAATTAAATTGGTTAGGGGACACGTGGTTGATGTCCGGGTACGTTGTTTCCAATCTTGTTGGAACTTCGGAATCGTGAGAGGTTGCGATTGAGGTGACGAGAGGAATGAGGGTTTTCCGCATTGGCATTGGGTATTTCGAAGTCATTTTTGGTGACTTCTCAGTTTCTACAGTGGTAGATGATGGTAGATGACGGTAGAGGATGGTTGCGTCACCAGTACGCTGATCGTGTATTGGTTGGTGAACCCGGGATTTTTTTTGGGTCATCAAGAGGAATCGAGTATATCGAAGTTAGGTGACTGATATTTCTCATTTCCTGCTTGGTGGCAGATGATGTTGGTTTACGTGGCGTGGTGAGTGCAGCGAGTTTTGGTTGCATTCACGTAGGATGACTTTTGATGTCATTACCTTGGATCATCCTTGGTTTTCCTAGGTGGAATGACAAGGATTGATACGATATAATCAGTGAGAACCCACAGTCTCGGCGTGTCTCGTCGTTGACTGATCTGTTTAGATGTGGGAATTGGTTTAGGACTTTGGGTATCGCTATGGATCTGGATCGTGATCTTGATGATCCAGATAGGTGGAGAGTTTATTACTCTTACTGGGATGTTTGAGTTGAGGATGACGGGACTGAACTTCTTTTCGAGGTAAATCCCATATGGCTTACTACTCACCTGAGTAGTTGTCCGATGAGTAGTTTTCCGACGTGGTCGGATATGGTCAACCTAGATGTGTTGATGTTGGGATTGGCTTCCCTATGAAGTCAATCGAACGTATTGAGGTAATCGTTTGAACAGGTATCCGATAGGTTCGGATATGGTGCATCTTGGTAGACGTGAACGAGATTTCGGGTTTTGCAATCAGATTTCTGGATGACGATTCAGGATTTGATTTTAGAACTTGAAAGTGGATTTCTGGATTTGGGTTTTGGAATCGGATTCTGGGTGACAATTCAGGATTTGATTCTGAAGCTTGACACTGGATTTTCTTTTATGGATTTGGGTTCGGAATGGTTATTCCTAATACTAGTCTACGGAATGATGATTTCGAACTCGGACTTGGACATGGTTATGGATATGAGTTCTGGATTTGGATTCGGGATTTCTTACGAAATTGCGGATTCGGATTCGGATTTGGAAATGAATAATGGGTTGGAGTTTTGATTTGTCTAAAACTGGATTGGACAAGTGAACTCCATAATTGAAACGTGATTGCCTGCAACCTAGGTCGTCGTGTTGACGTCGTTGTTGTTGTGGTTGTAGTCTGATTGGGGGATAGATGTACGTACCTTGTACGTAGTCCGAGGTATAATACCAGGTAGACTTGTGGTGCCTAGTGACGGTATATAGGTTATACCGGTAGTACGTTGGCGAACGTGTTGGTAGTCGGCTTAGTTCCGATACCATGGGATTAGTTGAGGTCGTGAACTGGACATTGGATACTGTGCATTGGGTCATAGTATTTCTGGTGGGTTCAATTACACACAGGTCGAGTTTTTTTGTGGTAGTGTATACTCAGGTTGAGTAAATTGGTGGTTAGTATAACCACGGGTGAGTATAGTGTTAGTTTTTGACTGACGACTGTCAAGTGGTGACAGTTTGTCGGAGGTGTCAACGTAGATCGTTGAGTGCGGGTTTGTGACTCCCAGTGGGAGCAGACGTCAGGATAGGTTGGAGATTGAGGAAGGAACCGTAGAGTTGTTTATGTCAGCGAAAGGGTAGATTTGACAAGTGGGTCGATCATAGGTTCTTGGGCTACTCTGATACTGATAGGTGGTGTCAGTTCGGAGCGTACAACTTCTGCTATTCGATGTGGTCGAATGTAGACGATGTGACGTGAGCGTTAGTGGTATATCTAGTTGCAGACGAGTAAGGATTGTTCTGGTTAGTTGGTGTACGAGCGTGTACGTGTTTTGAGGTTGATTCTACTTTCCACGAGGTGGATGTGGAATCAGGATAGTTGGAGTTTCGAGAACGGAACTAAATTAAGGAGGGAAGAACAGTTAGAATTAGGTCGGTTGGAATTTCGAGGACGAAATTAATTAAGGAGGGAAGGTTGTAACGACCCGTCCCGAATTCCAGGATTAGATTAGTGACGAATCACGATTAGTGAGGCTAATCCGTGATTAGTTGGGCGAAATCGGACGAACGATGCGAAATGACCGTTTTACCCCTGGTGGTGGCAAAACGTTGACTTTTCAATCGTGAGGTCAAATGGACTTTGACCGATGACCGTGACGTAGTTCGTGACGTCACGAGTTCATAGACAGGTGGCACGTTCAATTCCGACATTCGAGGAGGAAGTTATGACGTTCGGAAGTTTAGGGGCATTTTGGCAATTTTGGTTAAAAGGGTCAAAATGTTGACTTTTTGACCAGGAGGTCCGATGGCCGAGGGCCGAAGACCGTTACGTAGATGGGGACGATACGAATCCGTAGACAGGCGGCACGTCGAATTCGGACGTTCGACGGCGAAGTTACGGTTCACGGAAGTTCTAAGATACTATTCACGGTAACACGTTTTACGAGACAAAAAGTGCAGTTTGTCTCTAGTGGGCCCAGATATTTAATGGAGGCCCAATGGATGAGTGACACTTGTCACCCATCCACTGGCTACCATTTTCCCTTTCATGCATCTCTCGTTCATCCACATCGATCATTTTCTTCCATCCCTCCCACCAAACCCGATCACCATTTCTGAGTCCAATCCAAACCCTTGACCCTATAACACATACGTGAGAGACCAGAGAGGGAGAGGAGGACCTGTGAAGCGTGGTGGCCGGCTGGAAGCCACGCCGCCGTGGACGGCGGCCTTGAACCCGCGAAGTGCACGATTAGGCCCATTTTTCCTTATTTTTCGATTTGAGCATTATAGTTGGTTTTGAATGATTAGGGAATGATTATTAGGATTCTAGGAAGGTTTTAAGAGGGTTTTGGTGGTGGTTGACGGCTGGGATGCCGTGGAGGTTGATCGGGGAAGTTTGAACCGTATGGTTCAAAATGGGTTCACGGGTTCTAGGTGGTTTTAGGTTGTTTAATTGATTGGGTTAGATAGGAAACTTGAAAATAGGAATTTAGAAATTGTAATGGAAGCAATCGGACCGAAAATGAGGGAGTAGGGACGCTGAACCGGTTACGCCGGTTCAGCACAGTAACCGGACCGGTTCGCACCAGTCGCGGAGGTTGAAGACGGGTACTGTAGCGGCGTGAGGCCCACGCGTAGCCACTTCAGGCGGCGCGTACGGGCGCGTGGGGGATATTTTGGGGAAGGTTCCAACATGTGAAATCATCTATTCGATGTAACGAACATTTTGGGACTGGTTTCGTGTCAATCGGACATCGTTTCGATAGGTTTCGGACTGTCCGAAGGTTTAGGTTCGGTTTTAAAAATAGTTAGAAAATCGGAAAAATTACGGGGCTTTGGTAGGAGGTTAATTAAGTAGTTAGTAACCTTCTATTAAAATTTGGACAGGTTTGGGAGTCCCGGTGACGGTGATCGGCTCGGGGAGCCGTATGGCACGCAAATCGATGCGGCAGCTCGGACGGTCTGTGAGTGGACTTTGTTTTCTAAATTGGTGCATGCATAAATGTTTATTATATGTTTTATTACATGTTTGATGATGACATGGGTGCATTTGTATGTGGTTACGTATAAGAACGTATTTCGAGGTTTCAGCCTTATACGGTGCTTATACGGGTCTGTATTTCTTTATCGGTTTTAATGAAATGGTTTTGGATTTCTAACAGGATAAACTCGGGTATGAGACCCATTTGGTCTTGTCTCGGGCATATGACGCTATTTACGACCTTCGGGTCTAAATCGTGGTCGCGACGGGTGCTATGTGCACGACGATCGACGATACGACGCTCGCCTCCGGATTGGGATGTGTTCCTTCCGGAGAGGTCATGATGTACGATTCGTGGTCGGGCAGCCTGGGGAGGCTCAACTTCGGAGTGCTGATGGTTCAGGATATCGATCGGTAATGAGTGCACCATGATCTTGTGGTGGTCGCGTCGGTTGATTCGTTCACGGCGACATACCAGGATTGAGAGCGGTCCTGGATGGATGGTTGCACGCATCACTATGATCAGAGTCGTGACTGACCCTTAGATATCGGACACGGTGCCCAGTTGAGTCATATGTTCGGGCACGAGACCTAGTTGTTTTACACTGATGATTTCGGGTCAGGGACCCTAGATGGATTTCCAAGTTCATGACGGTTTACGGGAACCGACATGAACTCTGGAAAGGTCATTGTGGTTCATGACGGTTTATGGGAACCGGCATGTTACCTTGGCTATGGATATTATGGATCATGACGGTTCAGGGGAACCGGACATGGATATTATGTTATGTATATATATGTTCATCTATCTTCATTTACTTCTATTATCTCCTCCGGGGAGGGTCGTTGGTCTGGGTGGACCCCGGAGTAGTCACGGAGCACCGACTGAGTGGAGTCACCCCCTAGTTGGGTTCCTTACTCTCAGGAAGGCTATGGTTACTATTACCTTGAGTAGGATCAGTGGTCTGCGGACATTGACCTTGACTTTGAGAAGACTCGGATTGAGACCCGGGTAGCGCGCACGTAGCTTTGGATACCGTGACAAGATTGGTTGTGTGACTTATATGTATATACGTATATTTGATTTGATATGTGGTGAGCACAGGTGTGCACAGGATTGAGTGGTGGCTCGTGTATGTTTATGGGTATGGGCTGAGTCCCGTATTGGTTTCTTGTGGATTTGGGCAGTGGCCCGTATGGTCGTTTTCATTATGGTTCTTTCAACCTTGGTTTTGGGCTTAGTTCCCACATATGGTTTATTTCGGATAAATGGTTTTCGAATGCATGCATGCTTTTTAGTGAAGGGTACAAATGTCTTATAAAATGTTTTTATAAACTCTTGGTTTTGTCAACTCACAGTTTTTAATGTTTTGGCTGCCTTTCAGGTTGACATCAGATTGTGGACTGTAGCAGAGACCGAGATACCACATACCTCCTCCGGATCCTTGCGTACTCTGATAGCTCGGGAGGGCAAAGGTTGAAATTATCCCTTGTCTGACACTCCGTGTCAGACGGGAGCACGGTTCATTCCTCACTAATCCCGGGGGGATTGAGATGGGTCCTGTCACGTTCGACCTGCCAAACAAAAAGTCAACGTTCGACCACACTATTCACAAGGGTAAAATCGTCATTTTTATACAAATCATTTCCGAATTTACATTTTTGGCCCTTTTTGAAGTTCCGGGCCGTTACATTTTTCCTTTGACCTTTGTTTTGTTTCAGGATCCTCTTGGGGCTTGTTGCTCATTTTCTTTGGCCCAAGTTTACTTCCATATCTTCAGGGGGCTTGTTGTTGCTCATTTCCTTTGATCCTTGTTTTGTTTCAAGATCCTCTTGGCGTTTGCTGCTTGTTTGCTTTGACCCTTATTTTGTTTCAAGATCCTCTTAGGGCTTGCTGCTAATTTCCTTTGGCCCAAGTTTTACTTCAAGATTCTTCAGGGTTCAGCGGTTCACTTCCTTTAGCTCTAATCCTGATTTAGCGCCCTCTGGTGTTTTTCTATCCACTTCCTTTGGTGTAGGCTTTTCTTTGAGATCACAAGAGGGTTTGCTATTCACTTGCTTTGGCTCTAGTTTTTCTTCAAGACCCTTAGAGGATTTTCTGCCCACATCCTTAGGGCCATGTGTTCCCTGTCCACTTCCTTTGGCCCTAGTTTTTCTTCAACACCATCTGGGGTTTTTCTGCTCACTTTCTTAGGATCTAATTTTACTTCAAAATTCTTTGTCAGTTTGCTGCTTAATTCTGATAGCCCTAATTCTTCTTCATGTTCCTCTGAGTGCTTGCTGCTCATTTTCTAATGGGCTCAATTTCTTTTCAAGACCCTTGACTGCAGAGGTTAACAATCTCACATCTCTCACCTCTGCTAATTGACTGAATGAAGATTCCTGTAATGTGCTCAACTTAATTAACAGGGAACACGTATTTTCTATCATCATCTGAATGATCCTCTGATAGTATAGTAAACTACATAGCTAATATCTATAAAAGATTTGTATTGTCATCTTCATTTATCAAAAATGGAGGAAGATACCATGTATGGGTTCAAAAAGCACATTAACTTGATACTATACAGAGAATTTGTTAAAGGAAAAAATAGTAACTTTCAAGAGAAACACTCACTTTCAGCATGTGTATTCCCAAAACGGAAGTTATAATCTAGTCTTGTCTTAAAAGCAATCAACCATGCTACTGTAGAAGCACACTTATTTTTCTTATTTATTATATGCAAACTTGATTATAACAGAATATATGCAAACTTGATTATAACAGAATATATGCAAACTTGATTATAACAGATTGGAGATCGTTGTAGTTATTTTCTCTTAAAAGTTAAAACATATGTTAACCAAAATGTAACCATGATATGATACAACTCACTTTTTGTAGTAGCTCCACGTAGTTATTCAGGTCCTCTGTAGAGGCTCCCTTGTGAAAACTTTGAAGAATAAACCTCAAGTGAGAATGAAGATAATTCGAACGATGTTGATCAACTTTACATTGCAGCATATGGGATTGAAAACCCACTGCGTCGAAAAGACAACTAACAAGCTTCATTGGATAGACTGTAATACAATGTCTGTCCATCTCGCGTCTCATGAGGGTCCTGGAGCAGCCTTGTTCACATGGAATTATCTTGAAAGGGCAAATTGAACCATGTTTCTCCATGTGACTTGCACTGTACACCCTTCATTACTGCAAGTCATAGACCTAAAACTGCAGATTGCTCTGCAAGCTCCTTTGGAAAGTTAAATTTCATATTGCAGTGGTGTTCATTCTTAAAGTCGACATTCCTAAGAAAATTCTGTGCAATTTCTTCTCTTCTATCAATCAACCAAAACCCATTTATTTTCATCTCTTGAAGAAAATCATCTATGTTATCTACGTTTTTTTTCATTAGAAGCCATCCATAGACGCCATTTGCTCACAATATTTGCTCACATTTTCCATCAAGGTTAACATTCTTTAGAACACCATCTTTGAGTCTGGTGTCAAACTCATTCACATCATTCTCCAATCTCACGAGTAGTTTTTCAATTAAAGCGCGTAATCCTTTGACTTAGCATGATTTCCATCATGGTCCTTGCAATTCGGGTCATGAAATCACTCGCTCCGTCAGGTTTGGGGTTTGCTTCGCGGTGTTGTCAGCATTCTTTTCACTAGCTATGTAATCGAATGGTTTGAGAACTGCTTCAATACCAATTATCACGAGATGCCTTTTTAAAAACTTCCACCAGAGCAGCTTCAGAGTTGATTACCTTACTCGAAAAAGCAAGTCAACCTACCTCCTGCACCACAAGATCGAAGCAAGAAAGATTAAAAGAACTTAAGTAAGAACTACAAAGGCCACAACATAAACACAAAGAACACCGAAAGAATTTGGGAGAAAGAATATCTTCTATTAGTCAAGAGAAGTATACAACTCCAGGATGGTGTGGAACAAATGAGATCTCCTAATTATATACAATTTCTAGCTCTACCAACCTCCGAATAGATGGACATGATTGCTATATGATGTAATGATGCAACATATTTCAAGGCATATTATCCTTTTATCTCCAAGATACATTAGACTTAGGCGCAAAGAATATTCTAGAACCTCCATCATCTCGTAGGTCCATTACTCCATTGGATGTAGAATCATTGTGAGTCAAGTGAAAATGGGGCCATTTTTCTTGCGCTTGCCACGAAACTTAGAAGCCTCAATTCGTGAGGGCCTGACACTGGGTTTATAGGAGGCTTCTTAATTGAACACTCACTTAATTATTTATAAGTCAAATCTACAGACACGCTCCATATTTTTCTCACATTTACATTGCATTCAAGCTAATACATGGCTTGACAGTTGCACGTCTACGTATTAAATGTAAAAAGACCATCGCTCTGCCATTCGCCATATGACCCGATAGTGGATTTAGGATCATCATGAGTAAGTGAAAATAGCCCACTTGTCTTGGGCATGCCACAAAACTTAGAGGCCTCAACTTGTGAGGGTTATGGTACTGGGATAAGAGGAGGTTGAACCATCTGACCCGATAATAGATTTAGGATCATCATAAATAAAGTACAAATAAGTCCACTTGCCTTGGGCTTGCCTTGAAATTTAGAAGCCTCAATTTGTGAGGACTGTGCCACACTGCCACTAGGCTAAAAGGTGCTAGGTATCCCTTAATAGAAGGCAAATCCACGGATGCTCCGTACTTTCATTACATTTACATTCTATTTCAAACTAATCCCTTTGTCACGCCGAGGAGAAGGATCATAAATTCATAATCCCTTCGTCATCGGCCACTAGCTGAAAAGATCGAAACAGTTCCCCAATTAAATGGGGTGCCTATGGGCTAAAATATAGCACAGGTAGTCTACTGGCAAACACCATCTCGCGGCTAAACCCTCTGGTTTAGAGGAGACTTGACTTCCTATAAAAGAGTGTCATCATCATATGATCATCAAATGGCCGGAAACTGCCTGCAAGCGGCGGAACTAACCTCGAGCGGCCGCCCCGTCCTCCTTCTTACGGAGATCGAATGCTCGCTTCTCTCCGCCGTAGACCTCGAATGCGAAGATCTCTCCAACTTCCCCCTCCTCAAGTCCGGTCTCCTCATTCTCACGAATCACCGCCTTTTATGGCTTCCCATCTCCTCTAGCACCACAACCGGCTCTTCTTCAGCCTCCGACATCCCTCTCGCCGCCATCACCCACATCTTCTCTACCAAAAAGTCCATCACGTCCATGTTTGCCTCGCCCCGGATCCGATTTCAGCTCTCGGTTTCGCCTGACGGCCGGGTTTTGGAATCGGGTTTGGGTTCCAGGTCCGCGGTGGTAACGGTGGTCGTGAGGGGGAAAGGCGATTTGGATGCCTTTTTTAACAAGTTTTGGGACAGCTGGCGGGGAAGAGCCTGGGAAATCGGGAATGAGCAGGGAGGCTCGGATGTAGCTACGAGTTCCGGGTCGAGTTCTGGAATGTATACGAGGGAAGGGACGGTGAGGATGGTTGGAGTGTCAGGGATACTGAGGAAGGAGCAGGAGATGTGGGAGAGTACTGATAAGAGCTTGCAGGACGCTTTTCAGGACTTGAATGCTCTCATGGTAATGCTGTCTGTTTGTTTACTAAGAAAATTTAAGAATTCTATAAATGTAAGTTTTTTTCAACTGGGAGAGTAGAATCTAACCGTGAACGAATAGGAAAGATTATGATATCAAAGTACGTATTCTTTGGGAAAGTGAATTGCAATGCGGTGTTGGGTTGGGTTGATGGGAATATATGGCGAGGGAATTTTATTCAGAATGTTGGGTCTTCTATAGAATTTTGTTTTGTTGTTTTTCGTTTTTGATATTGAAGGATGCAAGAAGGAAATTAATTGAATTTGAGTCCTAAAAAGAGGCTTGGATTCTTATTTCGTGATTTTCATATTTCCGACTTTTGCTTGCATCGAGTATAAGTACTTCCAAAACAATGTTGTTTTCTCTTTTGCGAATGGTTTTAAGTTTTAGAGTAACATTAAATTTACAGAGTAAGCCTAAAGAGATGGTGATGCTAGCAGAGAAAATGAGGCAAAAGCTTTTATCGGGCTCGACTTCGCAGCCTGGAATGGCAAATGATGAGGAATTGGGTTCCAAACAAGAGATGCAAGATTGGTTGCTGAGTATTGGTATTATATCTCCTGTTACCAAGGAGTCAGCTGGTGCTTTGTATCACCAACAACTGTCTCGACAGGTTGTCTTCTTTCCGTATTCTGCATAAATGAACTACTTAACATTTCTTTGTTTGGCAAGTCAAGCAAGGAGGCTAATAAACATAAAATTTGAACAAAGTGTGATAGTGGTTTCTTCTAGCCAACTTCAGCAAATATCTGTCAGTTGTCACTCGAATTGAACTATGCCATCGAAAAGAAAGACTTTATTGTCATTCTTGGGTCGGACAGTATGAAAGTCAAATTGTTTCCACCTTTCCTTCTAGCATTTTAATTTCGAACTTCTAGAACATCAATAACTTTTTGTCAGCTTGTAAACAATACCTTCTACTTTCTTGACCTGGCAATGTGAAGTGATGCCGTCAACTTTACTTTATTGTTCACTTGGGATCTGATCTTAAATTATATTTTTTTAAGATATCTGATATTCATTGTTTAGTTATTTTGAGTCAACACTTCACATTGTAGTAATTAATGTTTTTACGATGAAAACTGCCTTATGGTAAGAAACAAAAAGAAAGTGTTTCATGTTATTTATTATTTGTTAGTATCTCTCGTTTTATATTTCAAAAAAAAAAATCTCGTCTTAGGAAAGAAAACTTACTTTCGCTTTGATTTGATAAATAGTTAGCAGATTTTGTCAGACTTCCACTCGAGAGAGGTGGTGGAATGATGAATCTTATAGACATCTACTGTCTCCTCAATCGTGCTCGTGGAACAGATTTGTGTGATGATATTGGATCTCCTTCTTATTATTTATTTCTGTTGTTAGCATGATTTTGATAAGTTTCCAGCTCTTGTCAGAATTTAAAGGGTGAAACATTTACCAATATCTCTCTTTATGCAGAATTGATCTCTCCTGAGGATTTGCTGCAAGCATGTTCTCTCTGGGAGAAGTTTGACGTGTATGTGGGAATTTCTATAATTTGTTTATTTGAAAATAATACAAACAATAAATGCTATTTGCGTTACTTCTAACAAATAAAAAGTTTATTACTAGTAGTGACTTGATTTCTTGCTATGATTATAACATCATCTTTGTTCTATGTTTGCAGCCCAGTAATGCTTCGGAAGTTTGATAGTGGAGTCATGGTCATCCAGAATAAGTCTCATAGTGACGAAGAGGTGATCTCTATAAGCTTTTTCATGTTTCTAGGATTATATAACTGTTTTGCTTGAAACAAATTTATCTTTTCACCATAGCGGTGAACTGTTTGAATGCATATATACTCATGAATGCCTTTAAATCTCACCATAGCCATACTCAACACTCTCCCCTACATTTTCCTGCTTCAAATGAAACTTTTCTTACAGAATAAATGCTAAAGGGTATTTGGTTTTATATAATAAGATATATTTGTTGTGCGGAAGCGTCTCAAAATAATATAACAAATATGAAGGCAACATATGGAAACTAATAGTCCACAAAAGAACACGAAGGATTTTCGTGGTTTGGCTATAAAGCCTACATCCACAGGCGAAGCTGGCGAGGAAATCCCACTAATAACAAAGGAGATTACAAAAGAGATTAACTCTCTCAAACCCAAAAGCCTTAAACCCAAATATACCCAATGTCTTACTAACAAACGGTGCAGCACTACAGATTTTGTAATGGCACACCAACAAAAAGACACGGCTAAAACTAAAAGCCTAAGCACCTATTATATACTACTCTTAGCTTATCCTAATCCTATAAGGAATACAAAACCAGAAGCCTTATAAGACAGGAAACAGAGTCCTACAAGGATTAGAAAAATCTAATCCTTATAAAGCACAAAACTAAAAACAGCTAACAATAGTACTTACTAATTGACTTATAATTTAAGGCAAATTACAACAATCTCCACCTTGACTTAAATTTACTCAAGTCTTCAAACGGATTTTTCCTCCAACGTCTTCTCCAACACAAAACATGCAAAAACATGCTAACCAAAAAATGCCTTGATAAAAAATAAAAATAAAAAACAGAAGTGATTCAAACGAGAGCCTTGAATTCTCCAAACATCACCGAACCAAAAATCAAGCATTCCAAAAAAAAGACAAAAAAACTTTACCCAAAAGTGCGAATTTGCACTTTAGCAAAGAGCTTGTACGCCAAGCTCCACCTGCTTGCTAACGCCTAGAGGAGTTCAGAATAGTATTCTTCTGCAACATTCGCCTCATCACTGGTAGAAGAAAATTTCCTTTTCCCTTTGAGCTTTGGGCAATCAACTTTCCAATGCCCCTCCTTGTGACAATAATGACATGTGTTCTTATCAAATTTCCCTCTTCCCCGAGCGACTAACCCAAAAATTTCTGTATCAGATACCTTTTTCTTCAGCTCTCTAGAATTCAAAGCAGCTTTAACATCTTCCAAAGCAAGAACATCTCTCCCATATAACATAGTGTCGACAAAATGCTCATATGATGAAGATAAAGAACATAACAAAATTAGGGCCTGATCCTCATCATCTAACTTCACATCCATATTTTTCAAATCAATGATAACCTTGTTGAAATCATTTAGATGATCTTGAATTGATGTATCTTCAGACATACGAAATCTGTTCAAAGGCTGCTTCAAATATAACCGATTAGCAAGAGACTTGGTCATATACAAACTCTCCAACTTAAGCCACAAATCTACTGGGGACGTCTCCTCAGCTACCTCACGTAGAACTTCATCAGAAAGTGACAGCTGAATGGCCCCAAGTGCTCGTTCCATCATGTCCTCTTTCTTCTCATCTGACATTGATTCTGGTAAAGCATTCACACCCTTTAGCATCTTAAAGACCCCTTGCTGAACCAGCATGGCTCGCATCTTTACACGCCAAAGACCAAAGTCATTCCTCCCATTAAACTTTTCAATTTCAAACTTCGTAGACATGGTAGGAGGCTTTATGGTGAATTAGGACCACAACCCAGTCGAAACTAGAGCTCTGATACCAATTGTTGTGCGGAAGCGTCTCAAAACAATATAACAAATATGAAGGCAAAATATGGAAACTAATAGTCCATAAAAGAACACGAAGGATTTACGTGGTTTGGCTATAAAGCCTACATCCACAGGCGAAGCCAGCGAGGGAATCCCACTAATAACAAAGGAGATTACAAAAGAGATTAACTCTCTCAAATCCAAAAGCCTTAAACCCAAATATACCCAATTTCTTACTAACAAACGGTGCAGCACTACAGATTTTGTAATGGCACACCAACAAAAAGACACGGCTAAAACTAAAAGCCTAAGCACCTATTATATACTACTCTTAGCTTATCCTAATCCTATAAGGAATACAAAACCAGAAGCCTTATAAGACAGGAAACAGAGTCCTACAAGGATTAGAAAAATCTAATCCTTATAAAACACAAAACTAAAAACAGCTAACAATAGTACTTACTAATTGACTTATAATTTAAGGCAAATTACAACAATAGAGGGGAATGAGATTCCTAAGGAATCCCATTCCTGTACAGGAATTAGATTCCTAATTTATGCGTGGTCTATATTGCTCCCTTGTTTATTGGGATTGCTTTGTTGTAACCCATGCTGAAATAGAGGGGAAAAACTCACTATAATTGTCAAAATAGGTTTTTGCTAGAATCAAGTCCCTAGTAACAAAGCCTGATGCTATTCGAACCGGGATAAGTGCTAGTGATGCTGCAATCACATTAGGTATAGCACCAGGCATGGCCAAGGAGCATCTTCTTACTGCTGAAAGCAAAGGTATGCAGTTGCACTACTTTGTTTGACACTATATGTTTCCTATCACAAGTTATTTTCAGTATTGATTGTTATTTAATTACATTTGATATTTTGGCAGGTTTGCTGTGCAGAGATGTAAGCCCTGATGGTTTTCGGTTCTATGTCAACCTGTTTCCGGAAATCGATCCAAATGACCTCTACTTGTAAGTGAAAAATCTCCTGTTTGATCTTTAAGGCTGATCTTTCTCCTTATTTGATGTTCTTCACTCTTCTCTTGGAATTTTGTCAAATCTTAACCACTACCTCTTTTCAGGAATTCAATCTTAAGTTTGTTTACAATCTAGGTATCTTCAAAAAGTAAATATTGATACCGTTTTAATTCCTGTTTGTTAGGTTGAGTTGACTATAAAAGAATTTGCATAGAACCTTAGCAGTTAATTTTCTTGTAAATTCCCATTAATTAATTCTTTTTGTTAGGTTATTGTAAATTTCTTCCTTCACAGTGTGGTTATGCTTATGTAATGGCCTATGGATACCGGGTAGGAGCTACCAGATTGGCATGTCAGGATAAGGCTGTTACTTGGCTGTAGATATCTTAAGTTTTTGGTGTCTTTGGTATGTAGTTGACACCAACAGCGGAGCCACCCTTGGGCTAGGGTGGCTTCAGCTCAATGCAGGTTATTAAAATATTACTTTTTTATGGTAATTTTATTTAAATTTACTTAACGGTTATATGTTAGCCTATCCCACTCAATTAAAAATCAGCCAATTGCACGTCAATAAAGCCCAAGACAAACTCACTCGATTACCTACACAACAATAGACCCCAAAAAAATTAATTTATAGCTTCGCCCTTGCTCGAAACCCTTCAAAAAAAGCTCGTGATGCCCTTACGTAATCACCATTTCCGGTTTATAGACAAGCTCATTCTTGTTAGATATTTTTGGTTCCTTGTTGTATAAGTATTAGGGACCATAATCCTGATAGGACTTTGGTTTCGTATCATATAAGGATTATGCATTCATACTCCCTATAGGTTTTGGTAAAATTAGAGTAGTATATATTAAGCAATTTGGATTCACTTTGTTTGTATATGTAGCCACATATTTGTGAAAGACTTAAAAAGTCTTTGTTCTGTTTTGGTTGTGCCGCTCTTTGTATGAGAGTGTTTTGGTTGTATTTGGAATTTGTGTTTGTGAGCGTTAACTCTTTTTGTAATCTCCTTTGTCATGAGGGGAATTTCTTTGCTGTTTTCACGCGTGGGCTTTCATGCCTAATCACGTTAACCCCTTTCTGTTCTTGTAGAATGTTAGTTTTCATATTTTGTTTTTATATGTTTTTCTTGTTTTGGGATGCATCCACACAACACTTGCCACTATAAAATTTGGATATTGCACACAAGAATGCATCTGTATTCTCATATGCATGCATGTAATGGACACTGTTCAGTTTGAGCTTGCAATTCTACGTAGTTGAAAAAATGAATTGGGAGTTCAGTAAGCCAAAAGTATGCATCGACTTTTCTTTTTCTCTATGTGTAGGATCCCACTGTATTTTTGTTAGGTTTATCCATTTTCCCACAATTTCTATCACTTTATTGAGTTTCCTTCTCTTTTAATTTTTTTTTTTAAATCTTTGATATATTTCTCAAGTAGCATTTAACATCTCTTATTTAAATAGTGCCAACGGATACAAGGGGATAAGTGGCTGGTATTAATTTCAGATTTTTTTACTTTAGATATGCAAAGTGTGTTTGGAAGGTTTTTCTGCATGGGCTTTTTGTGTTGGATGTATATGCCATTTGTGGTGGTCCTTTGTGCCTTATTTCCAGGTCACGTTTGATTGGTCGTATTGAATCGGATTGGATAAATTATCATATTCAATGTATTTAGAAGGTAAAAGTGAACATATTTTTTGAAGATGAATTGAACGTCTTTTCGTTGTAAGGGGATTAGATGAGATTGGACATAGAAGGAAATTTATCCAATACAATTCCATCAAAATAGTAGGATTAAAAGAGGTAATTTTCCTTTTATATTTAATTCTGACCTCCTTACAATGAACAAACATTCATTTTTGTCTTCAAAATACAAGGAATATGATGAGATATCCAATCCAATCCAATCCAGTAGGACTCATCTACTAGGCCACTTTGTCCTGGGACATCAAGTTTCAAGCCTTGAACGATTGACACTTTGATCTTTAAAAATCTACTTTTCTACTTGATATTTAATGATGGTTGTAGGATTTCATGAATAGTAGGATATTTTTCTGTTCTGTTTTGATTCTTCATTCTGATCTAGTCGAGACAATAAAAAGGGTTAGAGACTACTCAATAAATGAAATACCCAAAAGGTTTCTTTTGAGTTATTTGAGAGTTATTCAACTTGAGTTAGGAGGACTAATAATTTTTTTGATTTTTAATGCGGACCCACGGACCACCTTGACTTATGATTCAGTGTCCCTAAGAAGAATTTGGGTCAGATCCAGTATGGATCGTACATGGACGGTAGTTGGAGTCGGCGGCTCTCCTAGGGTTCCCTCATCTGGGATCCTTGGGGAAGAGGATCAGGTCAACCAGTAAATCTTACGGACGAGAAGCCCTGTGCTTTACCAACTGAGCTATCCCAGGTTGGCTCGGGTCCAATAGTTGGTGGTTCAAGTGGAAAGGACCTTGTTCCCTTTAAGCAAGGTCTCGAGTTTGAGCCTTATGAATGGAGTAGCCAATATTAGAGAGTTCCCTCTGTATCAGGGTCCTACGCAGCTCGAGGGTCGGTCCTCGCATAGTAGGATTTAACTCTAATGTTTGTTAGGAGGTGATTTTCACCTCCTTTTTCCTCTTAAGCACTCCTCTAATTCTAACGGTCAGATTGAGTACATCAAAGTAAAATCAATGGATAGAAACAAGGAGAGCGTAGAGGTAGAAAAATGAAAATGGGGTGTGGAAATC
Organism: Prinsepia uniflora; assembly: GCA_032719365.1. NCBI lineage: Eukaryota > Viridiplantae > Streptophyta > Magnoliopsida > Rosales > Rosaceae > Prinsepia > Prinsepia uniflora. Next base: position 34,508,901 of record CM064874.1, read on the forward strand.
ACTCCCCTTTTATTATATATTGCAAACTCAATTGTTTTTTATACGTGTTTATTCATATCAAGTATGTTGTTTTGGGACAGAGTGAAAGACCATGGAATGTATAGCACATGGTTAAGGGCGGCTTCTGCTTCTGGATGAGAGAGGAGTTGTGCACTTAGGCTTTCTCCTCTTTTTTCGGCTCAAATCAAAAGCGATTAAGAGTAAAACTGACAAGATATATAAATGGATGAATGCTGTTGATGAAGATTGATGGTGAATATTCCATGTATTTTCAGGATCATTTAATTTCCATGAAACTCTTCAGGTATGGTATTTCCTTTTTCACGTCACTGAACACAGCAGGGGGTTAAAGTTCCAAAATCATGCATCAATCAAAAGACACATATTTGACAAAGGATTATTTGCGCAACTGGAGGCCGTTATACTTCTCTCATCTTTTCCTTATTCACATAAACTTTGGAATTGAACCAAAATCGGGTAATTTAACATGATCATCCACCCTATTTGTAAATGTATTTTTATTTTAGTTCATGATGCTATTTGTAAATGTGTTGAGTTGATGATGCCATTTGTAAATGTATTTAGTTTATGATTCCATTATTAACTTCATGTTTTCTCTGGATGTCTTCGTTGGCTTTTTTCAATTTTCTGCAAGTGTAGTTTAACAAATTCTGGTCCATTTCTCCCATGCCCTTCTTTATCCTTTTTGCCCCCATCTTTTGTCTCTTCTAGCACAAGAAATGAACTAAAATTTTATTAGGGGAGTGTTCAAATTGGAATTTTAAAGATTTTTGAAGATTTTTTCTTCAATGGGCATTTTAGAGAATTTGGAAGTGCTTTTATAAATTCACAGGAATTATGGAGAATATTGATTGATTATTTTGGTGGATATTTTCTTGAGTTTATATGAATTTGTATGAACTTGAATTATAAAATTTCTTTTTTCCCCAAAATCACTATTGTCTTCTCAAGCCACCGACGCAATCACCACTTTCCATATTGCTGGCGACAGTCAAATACCATTACCACGACCTCCCATTACATGTCACAACCAAGCACTGGCACTCATCAGTTATGCTCAGGAACCAAAAAGCCAAGTGTAACGACTTGGTTTTTATTTACGGATTTTTACAAGATTTTTCTGGGATTTTATTTTACGATTGGACAATTTTGCCTTCGAGTTTTTTATTAGGTTGCTATTTGGGGAGGGCATTTTGGTCAAAACGGAAATTGTAATATTTTGGGAAGGTTGTTAGCATGTGGTTGGGATGGTGCTTCACATTTATCACACAAACCCATCCATTTATCTCTTTTCTCTCGCATGCACCTAAGAGAAAAACCCATACAACCCATAACTTCAACTTCGATTTTTTTGGATGTTTTTAGCTCAAATCAAGCCAGGGATCGTGTTCCTTGAACTCTCACGAGCAAAATCAACCCAAGTTTGAAGATAGAAATGCGTGGATACGATCGTTACACAAGAAGAAAGAAATCTGAAACTTTTGAGGCTCTTACCCTGAATTCCAGTATTTTTTTTCTTGATTTTGAGCGTGAATTTGAATTCTTGGGGTTGAGTAAACAAATTTTCATATTTGGCTTGTTCAATTTGGTTGAGAAATGAGGGAGATATGGAGATTTGATGTTTGGAGCTTCAATGGAGGTTTTTCGGTCAACCAGCAACGGCGCACGTGGCAGCGCACGTGGCAGGGCACAACAGTCCGACTATCTTCTTCGGTGAGTGATGGTGTTAACAAGTGACGTTAGCATGATGACGTCAGCTGCAACATCAGCAAAGGTGATGTCAGTATCCACATCGGCAACGGTGACGTAAACTGTGACGTCAGAAGGTGCTATATCAGCACACGTGGGGCGATGCGTGGGAAAGGTCGCCAGTCTTCCACCAGTGCTTGGTAGGGCATGGCGGAATGCGGGCGTGAATCCTACGACAAGGTGTTGCGTGGTTGAAGGGTTTCGACGTGCTGAATACATTGGTGGTAGACTTTGGTCGATCAAAGTTCGTTTAGGGGTAGTTTTGGGCATTTAAAGTTACAGGTTGTGTGTTTGGGACGCTTGTACTATCCCAGGGTTTAGGGAGGGTTTACGTACAAGGTTTTATGTATTACTAGTGACTCCCAATTATTACTTTGACTGTGTGTGGACGGTTAGTTTATTAAATTGAGATGCATGCATATTTATATATTTCGATGGTTTTATTGCGTAGTATGGTTTGCAATGGATTGAATATATGATTCTAAATACTTTTTGGATAATTGCCTGGTTTTAGAATATATATATTCAGGATGTTGATTGATAGGTTGTTAATTAAGCATTATTTTATATTATTTTATACCATTTATACTTAGATTTTAATACTAAAATAATAAATAAATAGATAAAATAATTTATTTTGTGTTATTTTTGTTTAAATAAATAAATTTTGTAATTTGGAGTATTTTGGCGAAAGAATCTTCTCGATCGGAATTATAACGAATAAATTACGGACGAATTTCGGTGAAATATTATTAAATTAATTAATTAATTGTTTTTGCAGCCCAAATAAAATCTTGCAGCCCAAACCCAATAAAATGCTGCCCAGCCCAACAGAGGAAAAAAGAAAAAGAAAAAAATCAGACAACCAAGCCCGCGTCGCTGTGCAGCCGTACGGTCCAGCCCAGCTTTCCCTTCAGCAAGCCCCCACCGAATTCTGTCTTTGATTTTCAGCAGCTGCCTGCTGAATTCTTTTCCAGCAGCTTCCACCCAACTTCCACCTAACTTGGCAACTTCCACCCAAATTCCTTCCACTTTCCAACCCAATTTTGCAACTTTACAACTCAAACCACTTCTAAACATCATCACTAATCTTTATTACTCATCATTCCATTATTCCACATTTTTTATTGTATTTTTATATTATTTTTGATAGCTTTTTTCACCTATAAATAGGGATTCAATTCTTGTAATTAGGGGAGTCCCCAATTAGTTTCATTCTTCCATTTCTTTCTTAGTTCTTAGTTCTTAGTTCTTAGTTAGTTCTTTTATTTCTCTCTTTTGAGAGACATTTTTGGGGATCATTTTTACTTCTTGTAGATTTTCTTATTAATTAGTTTTCTTTTAATTCTTATTCGTAATTTATGTTATTTTTATGTTATTTTCATTTCTTCTTTACTATTGTTCTTGGTATTTTCTTTCTAACATTTGTAAGTAAGAATGCAATCTCCATGTGTTTTACTTTTTGAATTTCTTTTACTTCATATGTTTTAGTGCTTAAACTTCAATTTGATGTTAAGTGTTTTATCCGCTGTCGGTGCACTTAGAGTAGAATTGAAGAGATTAAATGTTGATCGCTGTCGGCGCATTTAATTATAAACTTAAGGTAAATCATGTTGTAAATGTTTGAAGCATATTGATGTTTGACGCACATTAATGGTTGATGCATTTATAATATTGAAAGATGTATGTAAGTATTTGAGATGATGAAGGTAGGATTTCGTGATTGGTTTATTATGAGCAAAATGTTAGAATTAATGTGATTGTTAATTCGAAATTACTTACGTAAAAGTGTGGGTTTTGTCTATGAAACTACTCTATGGTTTGTAAGTTCTAATTAGCATGAACATTTATATTTTAATTTTTAGTTAGTGTTGTCTTTAGCTTAAATTACAAATCTTTTCAAAACCCCCCTTTTTATTCTTTATTCTTTTATTCTTTTATTCTTTTATTCTTTGATCCCTTTTATTTTTTATTCTTTTATTCTTTTATTCTTTTAATTCTTTATTCTTTGAATCTTTTATTTCTTTATTCTCTCATTCATCTATTCTTTAATTTATTAATTCTTTGATTATTTAATTCTTTTATTAATTCATTAATTTATTCATTATTCATTTATTCATTACTCTTTCCCACTAACACATTATTAATGTCCCTAATTTCCCCGGTTAAGAACGATCCCTATTTACCAATACTACATCTACACAAAAAGGGTTTAAATTGCACAATACTCAAATTACGTGTTTAATTTAATGCGTAGTTTGGGCATAGTCATTGATTTCTGGACACAATTTATGAATGATTTTGGGAAAAAAACTGGATTTTGGGCTCAGACCCGGCTTACAAACTGTTTTGGGTTTTTAGGGCTATTTTAAAAGCAGGTTAAACAGTATTTTGTAAACTGTTTTTCACAGTATAGTCGTCCTCATGAGATCGGGTCTCTATTTCGATGGACTCCGTAGGTTCCCGAACACGGACTCGGACGTCGTCGGAGTTGGACTCCATATGTTTCGACGAAGTTGGATTCCGCAGGTTCCATGATTGTCTACGCGTAGTACAGGTTGATTAGCTGGTTGGACCAGCATAGTTCAAGGTTTGACTATTATTGACTATTGTGTCCAGGTTTTCGAAATGCTTATAATCAGGGATTGGAAGGAAATATGGGTCAGGGGCGTTTTATATGATTTGCATGATTTTTATTGGTCCCACAGTTTTATATATGTAATTTTTCTACATTAAATCAAGTGTTTATTTTTCAATGCATGCATGTTTTTATATTCGGAGGGGGAAAATGATTATTTTGGAAATGTTTCACATATGCTTTTATTTTTGTCCACTCACAGTTTTCATGGTTTTCATACCTTCTAGACTGTATTTTGTGACGAGGGCTATCTTAAGGCTGCGGCTTATTACTCTGGACTGGGCATTCTGGTTAACTATAGCAAGATTCTGACTGTTTTTATTATCTATCTAGTGCTCTGTATAACCGTTAATTATGGAATTTTTGTTTAACAACTGACACGTGGATTTTTTTCTCTTGTCTGACATTATTTTTGTATTTATCTTTGGACTGAGGATACTTTTAGAATTTTAATTTTTTGTGTCAGACGAGAGTAGACCCTTTCACGAGTATCTAGATGAATTCGGGAAGGGTCCTGTCAATTTGGTATCGGGGCATTAGGTCATTTCCTATGGGCTACACACTTGTTACTAAATTGTCCCTTTTTCAGACATTATGCCTCCATGATGCGAGCCCCGTCACTAGCTTGGTAATGAGGACAAGGATAGGGAGTCTAGGTAGGAACACACCTTGGATCATTTTAGTCAAACATTGGATGGCGTTCTTTAAGGGACGAGGGCCAAGAGGCCAAATATTGACAGGGCCTAGAGGCTTGGAGCCATAGTGTTTACCAGTGCATTGGATTCTGGGGTGGCCAAGAGTGGACGGAAAGTAATAAGTTTAGTAAAACACACTTCATAAATACCTTTATGCCCTTCAGGTTGAATACAGTGTGGATTGTAGCAGAGACCGAGACATCACATACCTCCTCCGAATCCTGGCGTACTCTGGAAGCCAGTCGGGCTAAAGGTTCAAATTTTCCCTAGTCGGACACTCCGTGTCAGACAGGATCAGGAGCATCCCTCGTTAATCCTGGGGGGATTGAGACGAGTCCTGACAAGTGGTATCACGTATATTATGAGTGATGCACTACCCTCCTAAGTTGATGATACAGACAACCACATTTTTCCTTAGTGGCTACGCAAAAGGTAGTGGCAAACCTTACTAGCGACTGGCTTGGATGCCACTATAGTGACTTAGGCAACGTTCAAAGAGCGTTTTATGGATCAGTTCTATCCTCAGTCTTACAGAGATGCGAAGGAAACTGAGTTTCTGCGACTGGAGCAGGGTGACATGATAGTTGCTCAGTATGAGCAAAGGTTTCTAGACATGTCCAGGTATGCGTAGGATACGGTGGCAACCAAGGTAAGTAAGTGTCATCGGTTCTTGCTTGGTCTTCAGAGTGAGATTCGAGCCTCAGTTCTATCAGGGGCATTCACCATGATCCAGGCTCTATCAGGTGTGTCTTTTTAGGTGGAGATGAGTTTGGCGGAAGCCCAGCAGCAGCAGAAACAGTACAGAGGTTCTGGGCGACGTCGAGGGCATCAATATGCTGAGTCATCTACTTAGGAAACATCGAAGTTGGGTGCTTCTAGATTCATTTCTTCTATCGGCAACTGTTCCAGTTTATGAGGTCAATGGTCGGGATAGAGAGGTTCCCGGGGGTAGGTTGAGACACCAATAATCAGCCTAGTTTAATGGGGCTTCTGGGGGACAGAGTGGGCGAGCTACTCGGATTAGCGAGGATGATTTTTTTTTTTTGTGGTGAGCTTGGCCATATCAAGCGAGAGTGTAATTATCGTCCAGATGGTGGTGCTACCGATCAGGATATAGTGGAGCAGGGTCAGATGATGATGTCTTTACCGACTGAGGCATATGGGAGTCAGTTGACTACCCATGGAGCCAGCAGGACAGGTGGCGGTTAAAGAGGATGAGGCCTACCCGTAGGTGGATGAGCCTGTGTGTTTGTTGTCACTCAGTAGGATGCGCATGCGACACTAGGAGTGGTGATTGGCACTTTATCTATCTTTGGTCGTGATGCACGAATGTTGATGGATCCCAGAGCCACATACTCTTTTGTCTCTCGAAGGTTTACGCATTTTACTGATCAAGAGTTTATCCTGCTTGGTTGGGACATGGGTATTAGTACCTTTACCAATGCTATGTGGGTGGCGAGCTCAGTGATCTGAGATTGCTTGGTTTGGGTAAAGGGTTTTTATTTAAAGGCGGATTTAATTCCTTTGGACATCTACGATTTTGATGTGATCCTAGAGATAGATTAGTTGACTATCTATCATGCTTATGTTGAGTGCTTCGAGAAGATTGTTGTTTTTCAGTGTTCTGAGTTACCGTTGTTTGTGTTTTGAGGGGATCAACAAGTGCTTCCTTTAGGGGTTATTTCGGCCTTGGAGGCTGAGAAATTGTTAAGGAATGGTTGTCATGGGTACTTGAATTATGTGGTAGATCTTCAGGATGCCTCAGTGAGTGGAGGATATACCAGTAGTGAGGGTTTTTTCGATGTGTTTTTGGAGGACCTACTAGGATTACTACCTCAGAAGGAGGTCAAATTTACTATTAAACTTCTTCTGGGCTCTTCTGGGCACCAAACTTATTCCACAGGCACCGTATCGAATAACACTAGCAGAATTGAGGGAACTAAAGGTTCAGTTGCAGAACTTGGTGGATATGGGGTTTATCTGATCGAGTGTGTCCCTTTGGGGAGCTCCAGTATTGTTCGAGCGGGAGAATTATGGTAGTTTGAGACTGTGTATCGTTTACTGGTAACTGAATAGGGCGATGGTGCGGAACAAGTATCCTATTCCATGTATCGATGATTTGTTTGACCTGTTGAGAGGTGCAAGATACGTTTGTAAGATTAACCTTTAATCTGGGTACCTCCAGCTGAGGATTAAGGAAGCGAATATTCCTTAGAGCGCATTCAAACTTTATATGGTCATTATGAGTTTCTGGTCATGCCTTTTAGGTTAACTAATGCACTATGTTTATGGATTTGATGAACCAAGTGTTCCAAAAATATTTGGATCGATTTGTGATTGTGTTCATTGATGATATCTTGGTGTACTCGAGGAGTGCGATGGCGCACGCGAAACATCTTAAACTAGTATTGAATACACTCAAGAAGAAGCAATTGTATGCTAAGTTCAGCACGTATCAGTCTTGGTTGACTAGCATCAGATTTATGGGTCGTGTTATTTCTACTAAGGGATTAGTATGGACCATCAGAAGACAGAGGCAGTGTCGAACTAGCAACAACCAACAACCATGTCTATGATTAGGAGTTTTCTCGGATTGGCAGGGTACTACAGACGATTCGTAAAGCGTTTTTAACGTTAGCTGTTCCTTTGATGTTTTTAACTAGGAAATGAGCTAAGTTTGTCTAAGAAGATTTTTTGTGAGCAGAGTTTCCAAGAATTGAAGAGACAGTTGACTACTGCTCCGATTTTGGCCCTTCTGGACAGTATTGGGAGTTTGTGGTTTATAGGGATGCATACATGCAGCGTTTGGGATGTGTATGGATTCAGCATGGGAGGGTTATTGTCTATGCTTCTATGTAACTACCCGGAAATTTGAGGAAAGTAAAAAATGAAAGTTTTACCCTTGAAGGTTAAATGTTAACTTTTTTATCTAGGCATTGTCTAGATAATTTGAAAGGACTGTTACAAAGGCCTCAAACTCATGAGTACTTAGACAGGCATTATTCCAAAAATGGAGTTCAGATAAGTCTATTTTGGGTCTAAATAATGTAGAGGTATTTTAGTAATTTCAATCAAAATGGCATTTTGGTAATTAATTTTCTAGAGAACTCTAGATTGGCTAGAAGGTTCTTGAATTCCCTCCCACAATCTCTTCCACTGAATTTGATAAGTTTAAATATGTGTAGTGTGTGTGTGGGTGGCAACTCTGCGAGGAATGGCCAATTAGAAGAAGAAAATGAATAGAGTTGGAAGAACAACTAGAAAACAAAAAAAAAAAGGGAAGAAGAGAAAGAAAGAGAGAGAAGATGGTGACAAATATCAGAAAGAATAGGGAAAGGAGAGGGACTCCAGGCCTGCGACCATGATCAAACCCGTGAGGGTCAAAAATGGTCCATGGAAGTTTAGAGCGTTTGAGAAGTTGTAATTCAAACCAAAAGACCTTATGAGTTTGTATGAACTCCTACAGTCATCCCAAGCTAAGTAAAAATGACGGATTGAATGTAAGGAATGTAGTGGATGACCTTGGAAACCATGGCGAAAACTGGAAAACATAGACAAGGCTTTCGAGGTAAGTTTCCCTAGTTTTAAGGTGATATAAATCTTTTTGAGTGTGATTACAATGTATTAGAGATAAAAAGGAAGAAAAACAATATAAAACGAATAAACGGGAATCGAGTTAGGTCGCAAGGGCTGGGCCCTGTACGCAGACCCGTGGGTCGACCCCGAGATTGAAGGAGAATGTGCAAGCGCGTGGCCACCACTCACAGAGGCTTAAAGTGGCGCGTGGGGACACGTCTGGCATCTCCTAAAGATAGGGTCAATATGAAAAATTATTGTCTTTGAATCTTGCGTTTAATGGTACATGGTTTGAGTAAATTGGACACCATTTGAGTGTATTTATGATTTTCCAAAGTAATATGTTTTGTTTAGATTAAACTTAAATACAAGGAAATTTGAGCACATATACCTAATTTGGGTAATTAATGATTTTTCAAATGATAAATTGGATGAACACAAATTTAAGGAAGATACATGTGATTACGGAAAAGATGTGAACGAATAAACTTGCCTTTCCATAAGTTTTTATGAATTTTGCATATTCAAATGTTATTGTTATGATTTCGAGGAAGTAGTCTATATATCATATTTAAATATTAAATACGATTACTTAACAAAGTAATGGTTGATGACGTTTTGATGTCATGTATGTTGAGATATTATATTGAGAAAGTGTGAAGTTACATATAATGAGATGATAAGTGTAACGACCTAGATCTCAAGGAAACATGAAATTGGAAAATTTAAGAAGAAAAGGACGATTTTGCCCGTAAGTCAAAGAATTGACTTTTTTCTTAAAGTCAAAATATTGAATTTTTTTACCGGGACCTCATTTAGATGATTTGAGAAGACTATTACGAAGGTCTCGACCTCTTGAGTACGTCGGTAGGTGGCATGTCGAAAACGGAGTTTGGACGGTTTCGTGCCGAGTCTAGATTACGTAAGGTCATTTTAATAATTTTGTTAGAAGGGCGTTTTTGTAATTTCACTTGTGGGATATTTTCGTGGCTGAATAGGGAGGTGACATGTGTCACTTATCCCTTAGGGAATGGTGCCACTGACTATGCAATTGTTGTGTGCTTATTTTTGTGCTTTGTAGGTGTTTTTGTGTGTTGGCCATGTGTGTAGGTACAATCGTGAGAGAGTATTGAGGGGAAACTGGAAGAAAGCTGAGGGAAAGAGAGTGAGATAGAGGAAGGAAAATAAGGAGGTCGGAAAGGGATTGGGAACTGACCCGAGAGTGAACCCATAAACTTTTTCCCGTGAAATTTGAAATCGATTCTTTTCGATTTTGAGTTTAGTTGTTCGAATTGAGGTTATAAACCTCTTTTTGGGTTTTCTATGTGTATAATCATTGAAATTTCGAAGGAAAACCGCCTAGAATTGAGTCTGAAGCAAGATTCCAATTTGGAACCGTGAGGGTGATTCGAAACCCAAGATCAAGGTAAGTTGGTTCCTTAAATTGAGTTTGAGCCTGAGGAATGAGATAAATGGACTAGACTGGAATGAAAGGTTTTCAAATCGAGTCGAACACACAGGTTGAACAACCCGTTTTACAGATAAATGGGTGTGAGCCTGAGGAATGAGATGAACAGTGGCTGTCTCGTGAGTCCCACGAGCAGCCACTTCTGGTGATGCATGGGGGAACGTGCCACATCATCTCGAAATATGTTCAACATGAAAGTTCATCCTTTCGATATTACGAGTCCAACGATATAATTTTCAAGGCGATAAAACACTTCTCGAGGTTATTTTGACTGTCCGAAGTTTAGGGTTCTTTTTAAATTCGTTTAAAAATCCCAGAAAATTATGGGATTAAAATATGAGATTTATAGGATGGTTATTAACCTTTAGATGTCATTTGTTACAGGTTCTAAGGTTCCCAGAAATTACAGAAATGTGTGCCAAGTGGAATTCGACGATACGGACGGTGTGTGAGTGGACTTTCTTTCCTTAAACTATTATGCATGCATATTTATATGATTTAAATGTATTTCTATGTGTTTTGGTGGCATTGGAGTGATTGGAAAGTTTTTCGAATTTTTGGTGGTTTATGAATATTTTAGTAATATTTTATTACGTGTTTTTCGAGGATTTATGTAAATTCATTTTGGTTCCGGTTTGAATGTGGTTTTCAATTGAATGTGAATTATGACATGAAATAACATGATTTGGAATATTTATGATTTTTATATGATTTTTGAACGGTTTTTACGGAAGGAACGTTAATGGCACGATTTACGAGAATGATGTTGATTATTTTTTGGGCTTAGACCCGAGGTTCTAATTGTAGATTTGACTTGTGATCTTGAGATGTGACATATGTATGTGGTATTGATATTGATGGTATAAGTTGTGATAGTGTTGTGATGTGGACTTGAGTTGATTATGTGTGATGATGCTCGTTGATTACTTAGTCTCAAACGTCGAGCTGGGGGCTCTGAATCCTGAGACTGTTATTGTGTGGGAGACTCAGACGTCGAGCTAGGTGCTCCAAATCCTGAGTCGAATTTGACTCGGACGTCAAGCCTGGGGCTCCAAGTCCTTGGTGAGCATGTAATGGCTTACCGGTAGTACACTTGTGATGTGATGATTAATATTACGTGTCGATGATGGTTTGGATGTGGATGATTGTGTTTGAGTATTGTGATGATGTTGAGATGACTATATGTGAATTATGTGGTGATGTTGGATATGGAGTGTATGTGTGGTTATGCCTATTGGTGGGTGGTCTCAGACGTTGAGTCGGGCTCCTTCCCTGAGACTAACACGACTCAGGCGTCAAGCTGGGCTTCTTTCCTAGGTGGTGTACCTACCAATAGTTTAGTGGATGATGATTGATGTTGTGATGATGATGGGGTGAGTGTTTGTGATTGATATGTTGGGCTTGTGTTGACTATTGTGATGATTTGCGTGCTGGTTTTCATGATTACTGATGTTTGTTGCATTATGGTTGGTTTACACGTTTTTCGAGGTCGTTGGTTGTGTTCTATTTTTATTGACATTTAAACGGGTTTTATATGCATGCATGGTTTTGGAAAACGGAGGGTGAAAGCTAGTTGTTTTCAAAATTATATTTTTAAATTGCTTCTTTTCATCTACTCACAACAATTTCTTGGTTTGTAACCCTCCAGAGCTGCTGCACGGAAATTGAGGCTCGAAAGGCGGAGGCATGAACCAGCGAGATTTGCTTGTATCCCTTGTCAGACAAGGTTTCTGTTAGATAGAAGCGGGGCCTGAATGCGCTATTCGTGTGTATGGGGGTTGGGTTCTGTCAATAAGAGATTTGGGATAATGAGGACATGATATGATGAAAACTTTCTTTTACTAAAAGGTTATGTATGCATATTATCAATAACTATTTAAAATAACTACTTAGTGAATCAACATTCAGAAAGAACCAACTGGGTAAATTTTACTGCCTAACTTGGTTAGTGGGTCAAATGTGGGAGTTAACCTTGTATGGCTAGATCCAATTTGGTGGACATATCAAAATATAAATACGGGAAAAGTTAGAAGAATCCCTTATTTGACAAGAGTACGGGTAATCTCGAGATTGTTGTCAGACGGGAGCAGGACCAATACGATTTTCAAAGTAAATTAGGGACGGCTCCTATAATTCTAGGCAGTTAAAACCTCACGAGATGAATTACCCTACCCACTACTTGGAACTTGCAACAGATGTACATGCGTTGAAAATTTGGAGACACCATCTCTATGGAGAAATGTGTAGGATTTTCACAGACCACCAAAGTTTGAAGTACTTGTTTACTCATAGGATATAAACTAGAGATAGAGAAAGTGTCTGGAGTTAATTAAGAATTATGACTGCTGTAACGATCCGTCCGGAATTATTAGGATTAATTAAGACTTCATGACGGATTAACGAGGCTAATCGGGGATTAGACGATGATTAACAGACGTTCAGGGAAAAACGACAATTTTGCCCTTGGAATGGGTGAAACGTTGACTCTTTGTTCACGCAGTCAAATGGACTTTGGCCGATAACTGTGATGTGTTTCGGGACTTCACGAGTTCATAGACAGGTGACACGTCCGATTTCGACGTTCGAGGAAGAAGTTATGACGTTCGGAAGTTCAGGGGTATTTTGGTAATTTGGTTGAAAATGGGCAAACATTTGACTTTTGACTCCGGGAGGTCCGATGGCTGAGGGTCGAGGACCGTTACGTAGGTCGCGATGATACGAATACATAGATAGGTGGCACGTCGAATTCGTACGTTTGACGGAGAAGTTACGATTCAAGGAAGTTCGAACGTACTATTGCACGTTTTGTGAGACGGGAGACTTTTGGCAGCATGTGGGGCCTATCTTTTTGGACAGGCCCAATGGATGAGTGACAAGTGTCACCCATCCATTTTCCATCCAAACCAACTCATGCATATCCCCTTCCCCTTATTCGATCATCGTCCATTTTCCCCCATTTCCAACCAAAACTGATCCATCCTTCAACCCCAATCCAAACCCTTAACCCATATGATCATATGTGAGGCCAGAGAGTGAAGTGAGGATTCTGGGATGATGGTGGCTGGCCGGAGGCAGCACCAATATGGACGGTGAAGGGACATCGTGCATGTAATCAGTATTTACCCCGATTTTCTCCATTTTTGATTTCAAGCATTATGGGCCGTTTTTAGTGATCATAGTGAGTTAGTTAGGTTGCTAGGGAAGTTCTAAGAAGGTTTTGGTGGTGGTTCAAGGCTGAGGAAGCCCCTGGGGAGTTTTTGGAATTTTTGAACCGTGAGGGACAAATCGGGTTCATGGATTTTAGTAGGTTTTAGGTGTTTTGAATTCCATATTTAGGTTCCTAGGATCAAAATAGGAAGAATAGGATCGATTAGGATGAAAAATGACGAAGATTGAGCGGTCTAGAGGCCTAGACCGGTCACACCCGGTCAGTTTGGGCCGAAATTACAGGAAAAATCAGATAGGCCGGTTCAGACCGGTCTAGCCGAGGAAGAAGAAGAACAGTGCTGGGGCGTGGCTCCCACGTGTAGCCCCTTTGGGCAGCACAGGTGGGCGCGTGGCCCACTTTCTGGGGAAACTTCTAACATGTGAAATCATCTATTTGATGTAACGAACATTTTGGGACTGGTTTCGAGTCGATCGGACATCGTCTCGATATAGTTCGGGTTGTCCGAAGGTTTCAGAGTGCGTTTAAAAATATTTAAAATCCTAGAAAATTAGGGGGCTTTAGTGAGGCATTAATTAAGTAGTTAGTAACCCCTCTAAAGTGATTTGGACAGGTTTGGAACCTCGAAGATGACTATTGACCAGAAAAGCCATACGACGCGCATATCAAGCCTGTAGCGCGAACGGTCTGTGAGTGAACTTTCTTTCTGAAATCGATTCATGCATAAATGTTTTATAAATGTTTTAATATATGTTTTGTGATGCCTAGACTGTATTTTGGTGAGTGTTTATCTATCCGCACGTATTCTGAGGTTTTTGGGTTTTATACGTGCTTATACGCGCTTATGCTTTCGATTTTAATGAAATGGTTTTGAAAAAGGTAAAACCGAGCATGAGACCCATTTGGATTTGGTTTGACTCAGGCATGAGGCCCTATTGATGACCTACGGGTCTGAGTCGTGGTCGCGATGGGTGCTATGTGCACGGCGGCGAACGTCGTGACGCTCATCTCCGGATTGGGCATCGTGTTCCTTCCGGAGAGGTCACGATGCACTTTCTGTTGTCAAGCATACATCGGAGGCTAGACTTCGGAGTGCTGACGGTTTAGAGGATCGATCGGTGACGTGTGAACCATGTTTGAGGGGTTGTAGCGACAGTGATTTATTCACGGCGACATACGAGGATTGAGAGCGGCCCTGGACTGATGGTTGCACGTATCACTCTAATCAGAATCGTTACTGACCCTGAGGTTTCAAGCTCGATGCCCCGTTGATTTACAAGTTCGGGCTTGATGCCCAGTTACTGTGAAATCGGGTTAGAGGCCCTATTGAGTCATATGTTCGGGCTGGAGGCCCAGTTCAAGTGTGTTATCGGGACTGAGTCCCGAGTATGGTTTTCTTATACTAGTATGTATTTACACTCATTATGAGCGTATTACTTGGTCTCCTCCAGTCGTCGACCTGGAAAGTCATGGTCCACATACTAGAATGGGTGTCCCCATAGAGATCTCGTTCCATAATGGGAGTTATAATGTGCTTTTTGGACCAGATCCGGAGAGATGCTCGGACTGGATCCGAAGACAAAGCCTCCCAGATGGAGAATTCCTGGGTGTAGACTCGGAGTGAGATCCCGAGTAATATGCATTACTTATATATATAGAAATCGTGACATATATTGGGGATGAGTTCCCTAGGGGCTGTGTGCCCCAAGTTGGCATCTTCTCGGAAGTACATAGGATGGGTTATATATGTATATATGTATATGGTGTACGAGTTTTCACTAAGACGGCGTTGGCTGAGACCCATGCGTATTGGTTTTGGGCTGAGACCCATATGAGCTGGATTTAGGACGAGTTCCTATATTTTTTGGTTTGGGATGAGGTCCCAGGTACTTTGAGATGATTTTGGGCCAAGGCCCAATGTCCTTTGTTTGAGAAATGGTTTTTGAATGCATGTATATGTTTTTAACGAAGGGCATAAAGGTCTTTTATGAAATGTTTTTATAAAATAATTTTTTTTATTCACTCACAGTTTTGTATTTTGAATGCCCTTCAGGTTGATAACGGATACGGGCTGTAGCAGAGACGAGACATCACATTCCTCCGCCGGACCCTGGTATACTCTGATAGTCCCGAATAGGCTAAGTACGGAAGTATCCCTAGTTCATGTCAGACGGGAGCAAGCACGTCCCCACGCTAATCTAGAGGAATTTGGGACGGGTCCTGTCAAGTTGGTATCAGAGCAGGTTGGCTCATATGATACTCATGGTACTTTGATACCTGTTGGTATCAGAGCGTGTTTGCTCTCAGAGTGCGCGCAAAACGAGGATGTGATGTCTCTGTAGTCGTAATAGACCGTCATCAACCTGATAGTTAGGGTAAGAGTAGGAAGCACCTCGTGCTGAACAAAACTCGATGTGATGGATTAGGATTCGTTTGGCATGACATGCCGCATTTTTTGAGAGGTCGGAACCTCAAATAGGATCGTTATCCATGCGAATCTGAGGGCTTAGAGCCGCATAGTTATTGGGATAGGGTCCAGTGGACCAGTAGACGGAGTAGGACAACCTGAGAGTCGGGATCGCCGAGGCATCATGACGGACATGGAACAGAGCATAGTGGAATCTGTGGAGGTCGGACGTTGGGATCGTCAACGATAGAACTGCAAGGATCGAGATTGTGCTGCTCAGAGCATTCAGATGTGCGAGGACTGTCGTTGAGGCTGGTTGGAATAAGGACGTTGACCCTATTTGGCATAAGGTGCCACGTTTGGAGATGTCGAATCCTGGAGGGATGTCGACTGGCAGAGGATGCCCAGTGTAGTTGTTGTGAAATGTGGCAGGATACGATTACGACAGGTAGCGAGTGTGCAGGGTTAGGCACGAAATTGGGCCAAGTTCTTGTGGAGGCTAGCAGCTGGGAGCCGTAGCGTTTCGAGAGGACGAGATCCTCATAGTGTAGTTACTGGTTGGTTAGACATCAGTAACGAAGTACGACGATTCTTCGGAGTCCAGCACGAGGGACCACTCGAGTGGACGTGCTACAGGGAATAGTCGGGTTGTGGTAACCCAAGTTGGCGATCACTTGGACGAGTGACTAGAGGAGCAAGTACTTGGGGGTCGGATTCCGAGGCAAACCGATCGGTGGATGTGTGTGTTGAGCAGTTAGTGCCGGCGGTGAGTTGACCGCTTAGGTTCAGAGTCTCGGTGGTAATGTGTATGGGTTGTGTCTGCACGGGCTCACGGCAGGTACCACCATCAAGACTGGATTTGTTGGCGGTTGTTGAGAATCGAGGGACGTTCGGGAAATGTTAATTTTCGATATGGATTGTCGGGATGGTCGTACCCGGAGTCGTGGGGTACGAGGGAGGCAGAGCCCTTCCGACCCAAGCGGAGATAAGTGACGACTGCTCGGTACGAGCGAGGTTTTAGGATTGGTTTAAATTTGCACTCCACACGGTTATGATGCGATAACGTTAGCCAGAAGAGACGACGACCCACGAGCTGAGAGTATCTCAGACGTGACGTGCTCATGGTTGAATTCTACTACTACACAACGAGAAGGATTCGTATAGATAGTATAGATTCATCTTGGGAATTGTGTGGAGATGGTTGGTTGACTGCGGTTGACCATACCTCTTGAGTGTCGTGTACACTTGTTAGAGGAGAAATCTGATAGTGAGAAATAGAATGGGTCATTACAGTAGTTATCGACAGTTGTCGTTGGTCGGGAAGAATGGACGACATGAGTACTGTCGTGAGAATTAGTGACCGGAGGGGTCAGATTTAGTATTACACAGAGAGTTGTCTGCATATCACAACAGGAGCCTGTTGTGACTCTTTAGTCGGGCGGCACATCGGATTGGGATGAATTGACATCCTTTTGGATGTGCATAAACGATCATAAATAGATAAGCGAATTGGATTGTTTGTGGACATGCGAATGATGTCCGAGTGAGTTGATGTGACCGAGTTGGTAGACGTGCCATAACGTAGTGGTCGTACGAGTTCAGTGGACACTGAGCGGGACAAGGAGGGGTCCCGAGTGGCTCGGTGCGGGATATACGCTTTACCTTGAAAGGTGACAGGTACCCTAGATCGTTGTGGACGGACGGTACGAGTGTTAGGTGCTAGATTTGGATCCCATAAGGATTGGGACACGCAAATTAGGTTACTGAAGTGAACGGCAATGGAAGAAGCCGAAGGGAATCAATGAAGGTGTTTAATCCCTGAAGGTGTTTAATCCTGAAGGAAATGATTAAGCATTACAGTAATTATCATAGTATACTTTTAGTCGGAGTAGAAGGACTTCTAGCTCAGAAATAGAAACAGTTGAGCATGCTTCCAACATGGTTGCAACTACTCTCGACTTAGAGGCCGGTGAAGAAGACTGCTCGTTTTCTGCTCTTTAGCAGATCGTGCTGGATGCTGGAGGATGACAAGGGATGAACTCTAATGTCATCATCTTCAACTTTCCTCATGTGGATCGATGAGGAAGGAGATGACAGTTAAGTGTTCAAAGAGGGTGTAAGAACCGAACACTTAGGATGTGGGTCAAATTTGATTGACTTGGAGACCAGATGATTCTTGGTGTCACTGGATGGAACAAGTGAGTGTTCGAGGTAGTGGAACTACGGTGGGTTGAGGTACGTTTGTCCCGAGGTGAATCAGATTGTGTAGTGTAAGGATGATCGAGATGACGGAAGTGATTGTGACGACCTTGAGGTAAGTAGACCGAGGTTTGGTCGTCATTGGAGTGAAATTCCTTGCGGATTATGCTAAGCTAGGAGCAAACGAGGACCATATCGTAAAACTGATGAAGGACCCTTCAGCATAGTTAGTGAGATGATAGGACAGAGTTTGGAAGTGGGGAGAAAGGTGAGATGAGAACAATATGTAGATATCGATCAGGAAGAGATGAATAGCCAATGCCTCGAGTTAGATTTGAGAATAGAGACTGTGTTGGACTGAGGGTGGCTCGTGACGTACGATTGAACGTCGAACTGGTGAGTAATATGATCAGATGTGTTCCGACATATTGGTGTACTAACTGGACGTCGAATCCTGTGTGCTCGAGCAGAGTTATTGGAAAGGGTTCAAAAAGTTGGTGAGCTGAGAGGTCAGGGGCGTGCGGGCCAGAGGAACCCTAGTACCTGTGTGTGTTTTCTACTGAGACAAGTATTCGATCTAGGATCTCGTACACCCAGGATGGGTGAGACGTCGATTGTGTGCCGACAGGATGAGTAGTACGTTGGTTGGGACTCGAGGTGAGTCTAGGTGTCAACGGAGATCGCTGAGTGATGTGAGATATGATACAATACGAGGACTCGAGAGGGAGTTGAGATCAGAGTGTGCAGCGGAAGTGCAGCATGTAACGCCCCAGAAACTCAAAGAATGTAAATTTGTAAAATAATGTATGAAATCACGTTTTTACCGTTATGAATAGTAAGGTCAAAGTTGACTTTTTTGTGGTACGTGTTTTTCACGAACTTCATGGACCATTAGCTAGGTCTCGATGCCCTGAGTCCATAGACAGGCGGCACAGACGTGGTAATTTTGTGAAGGAAGGGTAAAATGGTAATTTGGATGGTGGAATTTGAAATCAGCCGTGGTGGTTTGTTAAGTGAATTGTTTAACTAATTAAGTGAAAATTGTCACTAAGAAAGGATGGATTAGTGGCTAGTTGGGCTGAGTGGAAGCACAGACGTGCTGTGTGTGTGCTGGGGAAGAGCAGAGCACGGGTGAATTTTGTATTGTTTTGGGTCAATTGCGGGAAACAGAGACACAGAGGGACTGAGAGATTCCCTTAGGTTGCTGTGAAGGACGGATTGAAAACAGAGAAGTTAGAGTGAGTCGAGAAGATCGAATTGAGAGGAAAGAACTGAGAAACCAGAGAGAAACCAAAATCGGGAAAAACTGGGAAAATGGAAGGACAATTAGAGTTTAATTTTTGAGTTGAGAGGAGCTAAACAGAGATTAAAAACAGTCTTCTGGACTCATTTCGACTTCAACCACACCAAAATCGAAGGAGATTGATCGTGTTTTGGCCAAGAACAGAAGTTCCAGATTCTGGAAAATTTCGAGGTTGAGTACGACTACCTACAGGTAAGGATTTGTGCAATTGGTTATTGTAGAACGTTCGTTTAAGTCTTAATATGCTTATGTATCAATTAATTAGGAAACTAAGTCGATTTGAGTGAGATTCGAAAGTTAAAACCGTTTGTTTGATCATGAAAGAAATGATGGATTAAAAGCCTGATGTGTGTAATTAGTAATGGAGAACTTAAATTAGGATAGAATGGAAGGATTTCGGTGAAAGAATTGAAAGAATGAAGTTGAAATTGATGGAGTTTGAACCGGGTCGTGTCGCGGGTCTGTAATCCGTTTAGCAGGAAAACGGGTAAGGAAGACGACACTGTAGCGTTACTGTGCAGGGCGCGTGGCTTTCACGCACATCCACTTTGGGCGGTGCGTGAGGCAATATCTCCGGTCACGGTCAACATGTGATTTTATGCTTTCAATGTAACGAATATTTTGAGACAAGTTTCGAGTCGATCGGACGTCGTTCGGGATAGTTTTGAGTGTTCGAAGGTTTAGGACTTTAATTTAATTACGTTGAAAAATCCTGAAAAATTGGGGAAATTAATATAAGCTTATTGAACGTGTTTGAGACCCAAAATGTGATCTTTGACAGGCCAGAACATCCCCGACACAGCCGAGGAGCATACGGGATGCGATTGACGCGTTCGAACTTCGTGAGTGGACTTTTGATTTCCAACCGAGCATGCATAACTGTTTTTACTCACTTGTTTTATGTTTCTATATATGATTTTATGTTTATAATTATGATATTTCTGGTTTACGTGATTGCACTTTTTTCGATGTGATTTATCGCATTTTACGTATTTCGAGACTATGGTTTCTCCGATGCTTTGATGATGGCTTGATAAGTGATTTTATATGACTTGTGCGTATCACGTTTTACTGATGATTTGATTATGATTTGTGAGTAAGACTCAAGACTTGAACGTGAAATTCGGACATAAGTCCTATTTTGATAAAAATGTGATTTCGAATTGGTTTTGGAATTTGGATCACGATGGATCCAGGATTTGTTATGATTTATACATGATTTTGGGTTTAAAGACTGGGTACGATTGCTGGATCTAGTTTTGGGTTTAAAGACCCGGTTAATTGATGACGGGGGAGGGCCCTTGATTGAGACATGTTGAGTTTAAAGACTCGGTTACTGTGATGTCCCCCGAGGCCTATTGATTGTGTTTTGAGTTTAAAGACTCGTTGATATCCTCGGAAGGCCTGATATATGAGTTTAAAGACTCGGATGGATCTAATAGATTTGATTCGTTGATGTTACCTTCGGTTTTACATGGTTTTATAGTTATCTACTGTAACGGTTTCCATACGGTTTATATAAGTGTTTTCGAATACTTAGTTATGCATGCGTGTTTTGAAACTGAAGGGTGAACCCCGATTTCATTAAAACTGTTTTCCATAACCATTTGTTTTAGTCCACTCACACTTTTCTGTTTTAATACCCTCCAGGTCGTGGTACAAGTTTTGGGGGCTAACGTCGAGGCAGAGGCAGAGGCATAAAGTTGTCCCGTTGTGGTGTAGTTAGTTCACAGAGTAGGGTTTTATCCTTATCTTGTTTTCTAACCTTGCTCTATGATACTGTTGACTGGTTATATCGTTGGTTGGATCGTACTTTCTCCCTGGTCTGACAGTACGTGTAATGTATTATTGTGTGGTTATTTTGGTTGTTTGTGTTCAATTGTCAGACGAGATTAGGATTCTTCCCGGTTATCGAGGCGATAATCAGGGTGGGTCTTGTCACAGCAGAGCCGAGTGCTACCGGTTAGCCATGATCCTGCTCGTGGACTTAGCGAGAGTGATAGAGGTTGAGTATCGCTCTGTGGGAGTAGTGAAGGTAGTTGACGAATCGGATGCTGAATAGGACGTCAGTTCTGGTTATCGGTTGAGAAAGGTCGTCAGACTGAAAACCTGACTTAGGTGTCAGATGAGAAGAACCATCAAACCGAAAAGTCAACCTGATGGTAACTAGTAGGTTGGAACGTGTTAGGAAGTTATACTACAAAGATCTGAAATCAACTTAGTATAATTGACCTGTCAGAGTAGGCGACAGTCGAGATCGGCGAGACGTCGACATTCTATCTCGAGTGAGACTTACGAGCCAAAGTGTGGCTTCGCGAGAGTTGAGTAGAGCTTGGGAGCTCCGGTGACAGTGTGTACCGACGAGTAGGGCGTAGTGATGGACGTGTACTTGTACACTAGAGTTGCCATGTACGGGGACACGATTGAATTTCCACAGTTTAGTTGTGGAACTAGGTCAATTTGAATTTCGAGGACAAAATTCATGAAGGGGGGAAGACGGTAACGACCCGTCCCGAATTAACAGGATTAATTAAGACTTAATGAAAGATTAGCGAGGCTAATCGGGGATTAGATGAGGATTAACGGACGTTCAGGGTGAAATGACGATTTTGCCCTTGGAATGGGCGAAACATTGACTCTTCGTTTAGGCTGTCAAATGGATTTTGGCCAATGACTGTGACGTATTTTGGGACGTCACGAGTTCATAGACAGGTGGCACGTCCGATTTCGATGTTTGAGGTAAAAGTTATGACGTTTGGAAGTGCGGGTGTATTTTGGTAATTTGGTTGAAAGAGGCAAAAAGTTGACTTTTGACCCAGGAGGTTCGATGGCCGAGAACTGAGGACCGTTACGTAGATCGGAAAGATAAGAATCCTTAGACAGGCGGCACGTCGAATTCGGACATTCGACGAAGAAGTTACGGTTCACGGAGGTTAGAACGTACTATTGCACGTTTTACGAGATGGGAGACTTTTGGGAGAAAATGGGGCCTAGCTTTTTGGACAGGCCCAATGCCTGAGTGACAAGTGTCATCCATGCATTGCCCATCCAAACCAACTTATGCATATCCCCTTCCCCTTATTCGATCATCGTCCATTTTCCCCATTTCCAACCAAAACTGATCCATCCTTCAACCTCTATCCAAACCCATAACCCATATGAACATATGTGAAGCCAGAGAATGAAGTGAAGATGCTAGGATGATGGTGGCTGGCCGGAGGCAGTGCCGCCGTGGACGGCGGAGGGACATCGTGCAGGAAATCAGTTTTTGCCCGATTTTCTCCATTTTTTACATCAAGAATTATAGGCCGTTTTTAGTGATCATAGTGAGTTAGTTAGGTTGCTAGGGAAGTTCTAAGAAGGTTTTGGTGGTGGTTCAAGGCTGAGGAAGCCCTGGGGAGTTTTTGGAATTTTTGAATCGTGAGGGACAAATCGGGTTCATGGATTTTAGTAGGTTTTAGGTGTTTTGAATTACATATTTAGGTTCCTAGGATCAAAATAGGAAGAATAGGATCGATTAGGATGAAAAAGGACGAAGATTGAGCTGTCTAGAGGCCTGGATAGGTCACGTCGGTCCAGTTGGGCCAGAATTACAGGAAAAACCGGACCGGCCGGTTCGGATCGGTACAGCCGAGGAAGAAGAAGAACAGTGCGCTGGCATGTGGATCGCACATGCAGCCCCTTGGGGTGGCACGTGTGGGCACGTGGACCACTTTCTGGGGAACTTCCAACATGTGAAATCATCTATTCGATGTAACGAACATTTTGGGACTGGTTTCGAGTCGATCGGACATCGTCTCGATATAGTTCGGGTTGTCCGAAGGTTTCGGAGTGCGTTTAAAAATAGTTAAAAATCCCAAAAAATTATGGGGATTTATTGAGGGGTTAATTAATTAGTTATTAACCCTCTAAAGTGATTTGGATAGGTTTGGGAACCCCGGAGACAATGATTGACCCGGAAAGGCTTACGATACGCGTATCGAGGCGACAACGCTGACGGTCTGTGAGTGGACTTTCTTTCTGAAACCGATGCATGCATAAATTTTTTATAAATGTTTTAATATATGTTTTGTGATGCCTTGAGTGCATTTGGTGTGTGTTTACATATCGGTACGTATTCTGAGGTTTTTGGGTTTTATACGTGCTTATACGCGCGCATATGCTTTCGGTTTTAATGAAATGGTTTTGAAAAGGTAAAACCAGGCATGAGATCCATTTCGATTTGGTTTAACTAGGGCATGAGGCCCTATTGATGACCTACGGGCCTGAGTCGTGGTCGCGACGGGTGCTGTGTGCACAACGGCGGACAATGTGACGCTCGCCTCCGGATTGGGATGTGTTCCCTCCGGAGAGGTCATGATGCACGTCCCATTTTCGAGTTTCCACTGGAGGCTCGATTTCGGAGTGCTGATGGTTTAGAGGATCGATTGGTGACGTGTGCACCATATTCGAGGGGTGGTCGCGGCAATGATTTGTTCACGGCGATATACCAGGATTGAGAGCGGTCTTGGACTGATGGTTGCACACATCACTCTGATCGGAATCGTGACTGAACCTGAGGTTTCGGGCTCGATGCCTCGTTGATTTACGAGTTAGGACTCGATGCCTAGTTACTGTGAAATCGGGCTAGAGGCCCTGTTGAGTCCTATGTTTGGGCTGGAGGCCCAGTTCACGAGTGTTATCTGGCGTGAGTCCCGAGTATGGTTTTCTTATACTAGTATGTATATACCCTCCTTATGAGCGTATTGATTGGTCTCCTCCAATCATCGACCTGTAGAGTCATGATCTACAGAACAGAATGGGTGTCCCTATAGGGATCTCGTTCCAGAGTGGGAATTATGATATGGTTCTGGACCAGATCCGGAGAGATGCTAGAATTGGATCCGAAGACAGAACCTCCTAGATGGAGAATTCCTGGGGGTAGACTCGGAGTAAGATCCCGAGTAGTATACATACTTATATATATAGAAATTGTGACATATATCGGGGATGAGTCCCCTTGCGGCTGAATGCCCTAGGGGCTGTGTGCCCCAAGTTGGCATCTTCTCGGAAGTGCCTAGGATGGGTTATATATGTATATATGTATATGTGTACGAGTTTTCACTGAGACGGCGTGGGCTGAGACCCACGCATATTGGTTTTGGCTGAGACCCATATGAGCTGGATTTGGGACGAGTTCCTTTATGTTTTGGTTTGGGCTGAGGTCCCAGGTACTTTGAGATGATTTTGGGCCAAGATCCAGTGTCCTTTGTTTGAGAAATGGTTTTTGAATGCATGCATATGTTTTTAATGAAGGGCATAAAGGTCTTTTATGAAATATTTTTATAAAATAAATTTTTTGTCCACTCACAACTTTTGTATTTTGAATGCCCTTCAGGTTGATCGCAGATGCGGGCTGTAGCAGAGACGAGACATCACATTCCTCAGCCGGACCCTGGCATACTCTAATAGTCCCGGATGGGCTAAGTACGGAAGTATCCCTGGTCTGACCCTTTGTGTCAGACGGGAGCAAGCACGTCCCACGCTAATCCCGAGGGATTTGGGATGGGTCCTGTCAACTGCACTATTGAGTATCATCTTGGAAAGACTAATATGGTGGTAGATGCATTGAGTAGGAAATTTGCAGGTTTGTTATCCTACATCCACATTGTTCATTTACAGTTATTGTTGGAACTCTGGAGAACGAGATTTCTACTTGGGGTTGATGATCAAGGAGATTTACTGGCTAGTTTCCACGTGATACCCGCTTTACTCATCTAGGTTATTGCAGCTCAGCTTCAGGATCCTACTTTTTGTTATCAGGATAGACGTTCAGGCTGGAAACAGTCATGATTTTGCACTCAGGGATGATGAAGCTTTTCTTAAGGAGCACTATTTGTGTGTGCCTGATGACTTAGAGCTGAAAAGGGAGATTCTTGAGAAGGCTCATACTTTCGCTTATGTGATGCACCTGGGTGGGGACCAAGATGTATCGTACCTTGAGAAAGCAATATTGATGGTTAGATATGAAACGAGTGATTGCAAAGTTTGTGAGTAGGTGTCTAATTTTTCAACAAGTCAAGGCTAAAAGCTAGATGACTTATGGCACATTGCATCTGCTTCCTATTCTAGAGTGGAAGTGGGATCACCTTACCATGGACTTCGTATTTAAGCTTCCAAGGACTGGGAGGGGTAATAATGGAATTTGGATGATTGTGGACAAACTCACGAAGTCGACGCATTTCTTGCCAGTGTGGAAGGATTCCAGAATGGATATGTTTGCCAAAAGTTTTGTTGATTAGATCATTCTTTTGAATCGATTGTTATGGATCGTGATCCGAGGTTTACCTTGAGGTTCTGTTAGAGTTTTACTCCTTTTTTTTGGGACCAACGCATATTTCAGCACAGTTTTTCATCCTCAAACTAACGGGCAATCTAAGAGGACTATTTAGACTCTATAGGACATGATGAGAGCTTGTATGCTGCAGTTTCGTGGGAGTCGGGATTCTTACTTATCCTTGAAGGAATTTTCCTACAATAACAATTCTTAAGCCAGTATTGAGATGTCTCCTTTCGAGGCGCTATATGGCCGACAATACAGAACACCACTTTGTTGGACCGATGTGGGTGAGAGAAGGTTACTAATGCTTGAGATTGCGGATATAACAGTGGAAAAGGTCAAGATTAACAAGGAAAGACTGAAGACAGCTCAAGATTTCCATAAAAATTACAATGGTCATTGCACCAAGGACCTTGAGTTTGAGGTTGGGATCGAGTCTTCTTAAAATTATCTCCTTGAAAGGGTGTTGTATAGTTGGATCGACATGGGAAGTTGAGTCCTTAGTATATTGGACCCTATGAGATCATGGAGAAGATATGCCCAATGACACATCGACTTGCTTTACCCCAAAAAATTTCGAGAATCCACATTGTTTTCCACGTGTCTATGCTCCAAAAGTATATATTTGACAAGTCGCATGTGCTGATGGAGCAGCATGTCGGACTCAAGGAGAATCTGAGCTATGAGAAGCAAGCGGTTATGATTCTTGATCAAAAGGACAAGGTGCTTTGTAGGAAAACTAACCCCATGGTTAAGGTTTTGTGGAAGAATTTTAACAAGGAGGAGGCCACGTAGAAGCCCAAGACTTTGATGGGGAACCAGTATCCACAGTTTTTCCAATGATAGGTATGAATTTTGAGGATGAAATTTCTGTATGCAGGGTGGATTATAATGACCCGATTTTTATTTACAAATTTTACGGGATTTTGCGAGATTTTTGTTTACGATTGGATAATTTTTCTCTTGGATCTTTTATTAAATTACCATTAAGGGAAGCACATTTTAGTCAAAATGAAAATTGTGATATTTTGGGAATGTATTAGCATGTGGCTGGGAGCCACCTTTCACATTTATCACACAAACTCATCCCTTCTCTCTTTTCTCTCTTGTGCACCCCAAAGAAAAACCCATACAACCCATAAATTTTATTTCAATGTTTTGGATGTTTTCAGCTCAAACTAGCCAGGGATAGTGTCCCTTGAACCCTCACGAGCGAAACCAACCCATGTTTGAAGTTAGAAACACGTGGATACAACCGCTACACGAGAATGAAAAATCCAAATATTTCGAGACTCATACCGGGAATCCTAGGTACTTTTTCTTGATTTTGAGATAGGATTTGAATTCTTGGGGTTGAATAGATGAATTTACATATTTTATTTTTCCAATTTGAATGAGAAATGAGGGAGATATGGAGGTTTGAAGTTTGGAGTTTCAATGGAGGTTTTCCAACTGACCAGCGGTGGTGCCCTCAGCGAGGCACGACAATCACACCATCTTCTCCAATAAGTGATGACATCATGATGATGTCTGCATGGCGACATCAGCTGCCACATCAACAAGGGTGACATCAATTGCCACGTCAGCAGGTACCACAGTAGGGCGCGTGGGAAAGGTCGCTAGCCTTCCATCGACGCGTGGTGGCACATGGGCGTTAATTATAAGACATGATGACACGTGTTCAAAGGGTTTTGACGTGCTGAATCCATTAGTGGTGGTTTCAGGTTGATTAGAGTTCGTTTATGGGTAGTTTTGGGCGTTAAAAGTCACAGATTGTGTGTTTGAAATGTGTGTACTATCACAGGGTTTACGTACAAGGTTTATGTATTGTTAGTGACTCCCAGATATTACTTTGACAGGTCAAGACGCTCCAAGGATTTATGCGGAGCATACAGCTCAAGAGTGAGCTACCAGTTTCACTGTGAGTGGATTGTTTGTTTATTAAAATGAGATGCATGCATATTTATATGTTTCTATGGTTTTATTGCGTAATATGGTTTGCAATGGATTGAATATATGATTCTAAATGATTTTTGGATAATTTTCGGGTTTTAGAATATATATTCTGGATGTTCATTTCTGGATACGGTTTATTAAGGATTTTGGGAAAAACCAGATTTTGGGCTTAGGCCTCGGCTTATAAACTATTTTGGGTTCTTATGGGCTATTTTAAAAGTAAGTTAAACAATATTTTTATAAACTATTTTTCCTAGTATAGTCATCCTTATGACATTGGATCTCTATTCTGGAGTTGCACTTTGTAAGTTCCCGGACACGGAGTTGGACGTCGTCGGAGTTGGACTTTACATGTTTCGACGAAGTTGGATTCCACAGGTTCCATGATTGTCTACGTGTAGTACAAGTTGATTTGCTTGTTGGACCTGTAAGGTTCGAAGTTTGACTATTATGGGATATTGTGTCCTAGTTTTTGAAATGTTTATAAATAGGGATTTCAATTAAATGTGGGTCAGTGGTATTTATATGATTTACAAGATTTTTATTGGTCCCACAGTTTTATATATGTAATTTTTCTATCTGAAATCAAGTGTTTATTTCCATGTGCATGCATGCTTTTATAACTGAAAAGGAAACATAATTATTTCAGAAATGTTTTCTAAAGGCTTTCATTTTTGTCCACTCATAACTTTCATGGTTTTCGTGCCGTGTAGGTTGTACTTTTGTTTCTATCGTTAACCAGAGTAGCATTCTGGTTATTTTTATCATCTATCTAGTGCTCTGTATAACCTTTAACTACTGAACTTCTGTTTAACGATTGACACGTAGATTTTATCATCTGTCTGACATTATTTTCGTATTTATCTTTGAACTGACGATACTTTCGGGATTTTAAGTATTTATCTTTCACGAGCCAAACACATGTCTGATACTCTCCCATCAATAGCAACATAGAAGAAAGAAAAAATATTAATTAAAAAAAATCACACTCATAAGTGGGACAAAATTGCAAACTAAAATCGATAAATACATAATATATCATATATATTGTGGAGCCATAAACTACCGGGATATTCAGGAGCCACCACGTGGCCAACAATTCTCATAATCCCAATATTACCCTCGGTAAAATTAACATCGACATGTAACGGTCTCCGCATTAATTTAATATATTTACCTGCTAAATATATTAATTAATCAGATCAATGTCAATAATAAATAAATTCCCAACGAATTATTTATCCATTAATAAATAAGTGATTACACTCGGTACAATCACTTATTTAATAATTTCCCCTTCAGCCAATCAGACGCTCCGGTGACCCTCAAGGCTTCACTATAAATAGAAGACCTTCATCTCACCTCAAGAGGTAATCAAAAACTCCTGCAAAAGCTCTGTCGGTTTATTCTCTCAGAAAACTGACTTAAGCATCAGAGCGTTTACGGTTGAACCACCCCCCCCCCCCCCCCCCCCCCCCCCCCCCCCCGGGGATTCAACCTTAACCCCGTTTGATTTTCGTTCTTGTGTGTAGGGATCGAGAAGGAACTTCACAGAGCCGGACGATTTCTGCATCAACAACTGGTGCTTTCATTGAGAGCCGATTTGAGAAATACTCAAAGCGTGCTCTTTAGTTTTTCCTTGAAAAAACTCAATCATCAAACTTTCGACACTTACCATTCTTCACATGGCTAGAACACGCCGATCCACACGAGCCTCCGAGGCTGCCTCATCTGCTGTTGCGATCGCTGCCGTGAGTGAACCTCTCCCAACGATTCCAGAGGAATCACTTTCCCGTCTCCTGCACAGCCCGCGCCACGCATCAATTCACCTACCGTTCGGAATGCCAGATTGGACACCTACGTTTAGTTTCGGAACGTTCCCCATGGCCGCTGCTACTGTGAACCCCCCACCTGCAACGGGGGCAGGCGCAGCTTTTTTCCAAAGAACAGACGGACTGCTGGCGGGAGAAACATCTCTAAGGGTCCCGAATCAGCTCCCTGCTGACTTGGACCTAAGGAGACACTTGGACGCCCTGCGCAACTCACAGGCCGACACCCAAGTTCCAGAGAGACATGGCCCCTCACATCCGACTGAAGGTGCGCGACGTGCGCCCCGACATGCTACTCACCACGAGCAAGCATTTAGGGGCTCGCCTCTGCGGCTTGGACTGATGCAGCAGGTTGAACAACTGAGCAACCAAGTTCGGACCCAATCAGAGCTCCTACAACAACTATTGGGAGACATGGTGAAGTCCAGAACCTCCGAGAAGTACAATGAACCTCACGGGGCACCAAGGGACATCCCGAGACGCACCAACAAGGAGCATGTTCACTGCAGGACAATGTCCCGAGACACGTCGCTGAGCGACTTAGGGGAAGAAAGCTGCACCCCCAGAGCAAGAGGACAAGATCAACCGAGACCATCAGCCCGAGAACGACTCGGAGGACGCCCCGGAGCACTTTCACGCATTGAGTACCCACGCGATAGCCGACGGCAGCAAGCAGTCTTCCGTGCGTCATGCACCCACTCGGATGATCACAGCGAGGAGGACGAGACTTACTTGCCAGCACGCACGAGAGCCAAGCCCGCTGCAACTCGAGGGAGTCGACGCCATTTGACCCGACGTGGGAACCCCCGTCACGAAGGGCCATTGCACGTTGGAGACGTCCGAAGGATGCTGGATCAACGCCTCTAGGGAGTTCAACACGACAGAGACTTGGAGGATGACCTTTGGCGCCAAGTACAGACATCATCATCTTCGCCGTTCGTGAGGGAAATTGAGAAGGAGCCATTCCCGCAGCAATTTTCAACACCAAACTTCAATCAGTACAAAGGAACCTCCGATCCAGTAAAGCACATCAATTACTATCGAGGGGTCATGGTACCTCACAGGCACAATGACGCACTCATGTGCAAAGTTTTCCAAGCCTCACTACAAGGTCAAGCGATGACATGGTTCAAACATCTCCCCCAGAGATCAATCGCCTCCTTCGAAGAGTTGGCCCTTGCCTTCGTGAAGGAGTACTCACAGCTTCGCACCGTCGAGGAAGATGGACATCCCATAAAGGCGTTTGCGCAGCCAAAGGATGATGCCCACCGCGGGAACTCAGTCGAGAAAGCCAACAAACGCAAAGGGAACCCGTCATCCAACACCTAC
Source organism: Prinsepia uniflora (assembly GCA_032719365.1). Classification (NCBI taxonomy): domain Eukaryota; kingdom Viridiplantae; phylum Streptophyta; class Magnoliopsida; order Rosales; family Rosaceae; genus Prinsepia; species Prinsepia uniflora. The sequence continues at coordinate 34,539,556 of CM064874.1, forward strand.
GCGGGTGCAAAGCCAAACACACAGTTTTCGATACCTTTCCTTCAAATATACAATCAGATAAAGGAAAAACCGTGGTTCGAAAGACCAGCTCCCGTCAAAGGTAACCAGGAGAGGGCCGACAAGACAAAATGGTGTGCCTATCACAATTGTTATGGACACGACATAAGTTCTTTCCAGACTTTCGAAAGATACCTCCAAGATCTCTTGAAGGAAGGACACTGCACCGAGTACGTCAGAAAAAAGGCAATGGATCATCTCGGGAACAAAGACCCCCAGGAACCCGCACAAAAGATGATCTGTGTGGACACCATCATTGCCGAGTCCGAGTTGCAGGGAACAACCAGAAAACTGAATCAGTGACCAAGTCATCATCAAAGGCACAAATTTTGTGATTAAAATTCGGCTCAATGCCTACTTTTCTTTCATAACATCTTTCAATAAGATTCAAGATATTTCGTTTCAACGTCCAATGAAATTATCTTATCATCCAAGCCTTCGTCATGCGAAGCACTCCAAGCCTTTGCCACGCAAAGCACCCGAGTCTTCGCCATACAAAGCACTCCAAGCCTTTGCCACGCAAAGCACCCGAGTCTTCGCCATACGAACCACTCCAAGCCTTCGTGATGCGAAGCACTCCAAGCCTTCGCCATGCGAAGCACTCCAAGCCTTTGCCATGCAAAGCACCCAAGTCTTCGCCATGCGAAGCACTCCAAGCCTTCGTCATGCGAAGCACTCCAAGCCTTCGTCATGCGAAGCACTCCAAGCCTTCGTCATGCGAAGCACTCCAAGCCTTCGTCATGCGAAGCACTCGAAGCCTTCACCCCGCGAAGCACTCTAAGCCTTTGTCATGCGAAGCACTCTAAGTCTTCGCCCCGCGAAGCACTCCAAGCCTTTGCCATGCAAAGCACCCGAGTCTTCGCCCCGCGAAGCACTCTAAGTCTTCGCCACGTGAAGCACCCCAAGCCTTTGCCATGCAAAGCACCCGAGTCTTCGCCATGCGAAGCACTCTAAGCCTTCGCCCCGCGAAGCACTCTAAGCCTTCGTCATGCGAAGCACTCCAAGCCTTCGTCATGCGAAGCACTCCAACCCTTTGCCACGCAAAGCACCCGAGTCTTCGCCATACGAAGCACTCCAAGCCTTCGTCATGCGAAGCACTCCAAGCCTTCGCCCCGCGAAGCACTCTAAGCCTTCGCCCGGCGAAGCACTCCAAGCCTTCGCCATGCGAAGCACTCCAAGCCTTTGCCATGCAAAGCACCCAAGTCTTCGCCATGCGAAGCACTCCAAGCCTTCTTCATGCGAAGCACTCCAAGCCTTCGCCCCGGGAAGCACTCTAAGCCTTCGCCCCGCGAAGCACTCTAAGTCTTCGCCCCGCGAAGCACTCCAAGCCTTTGCCATGCAAAGCACCTGAGTCTTCGCCCCACGAAGCACTTTAAGTCTTCACCACGTGAAGCACCCCAAGCCTTTACCATGCAAAGCACCCGAGTCTTCGCCATGCGAAGCACTCTAAGCCTTCGCCCCGCGAAGCACTCTAAGCCTTCGCCCCTCGAAGCACTCTAAGTCTTCGCCCCGCAAAGCACTTCAAGCCTTCTTCCCGCGAAGCACACTAAGCCTTCGCTATGTGAAGCACTCCACACCATGCGAGGCACTCCAAACCTTCGCCATATGAAGCACTCGAAGTCTTCACCATGCGGACCACTCCACGACTTCGCCATGCGAAGCGCTCAAGGCTCGTCTCAGTGAGGCACATGAAACCATCCAAGAACTTGACTTGTTGGAGTCGGAAAGCTACTAAAAAAAGGCTTCCAACCCACCAAGAGGGGCAACCACCAAGCCAGGACAAACAAGGGGCAAATGTTTTAACATAAGAAGTCCAATTCTGCATTTCAGTGCACGGGATCGAAATTCATTCGATCATAGCTCACTCAATTTTTCTTACCCTGACATGAACTTGATGGCCCTAAAAATATACGGAAGTCAGCTTTCCCACGCCATTGACCTCACTCAATTCCGAGTTGTGACGAGTTCCCAGCGAACGTTTTTGTACACGAAGGTCAGCTGCACGTACCAGAGCACGAGTACGAGATTCGTTCAGTCATAGACCACTGAATTTTGATCACCCTGACATGAGGTCGATGGATTTAGAAAGATATGGAAATCAGCTTTCCGACGCCGGTGACCTTACTCAATTCCGAGTTGTGACGAGTTCCCAGCAAACATTTTTTCACACAAAGGTCAAATCTGCCGAAAATCACAAAACATTCAAAAAAAGTGGAAGGCTTTTATTGATGAAAATTAAAGAAGTTGGCAATTCACAAATTGAATGCTCAAACATGTATTCAATGCTAAGATCAAGTCACGGACCAAGAAGGATCATGAAGTTCATCACCAGGAACGACATGACCTCAGAGTCTCCCCGTCAACCCATGAGCAAGCATTGGAGGCCTTCAGTCATCTCATCGTGGACTTCCAGTGACACATCATCCATGACCTTCTTCAAACAATGGGGGCAACCTCCTCAACATCGCCTACTTGGAATTGATGGCATCTCCAGGCTCTCTTCCTTCAATTAGGCGATGATGTCTGATGTCTCGAGCTTTGCAGGGGGCATGATCGATCCTCCATGCTCCACCTTGTTACCACTACATTTTGAGCTCAACAAAGCCTTGAAAATCGAGTCTCTAGTAGGTCATCTGTCATCCAAAGCAACTCCTTGGAAGGCTTCGTGACACTACATGCACTTTCGCCTCGCGCCATGGGAAGCCTTGCTTTGGAGATGACACAAATCTCGCCGTGTAGCTGCAACACACATTGCCTCGCATCTGGAACAAGCCTCATGCTGGGTTGTGACACGTCGCACTCCAAGTGATGGGACTCCTCGAGCCTCGCACCCTACTGCACCTCGCGCCTTGCGCTGCACCCTGCTGCATCTCGCGCCTTGCACCCTACTGCACTTCGCGCCTTGCACATTGTTGCACCTCGCGCTGCACCTTGCTGCACCTCGCGCCTTGCACCCTACTACACCTCGCGCCTTGCACATTGCTGCACCTTGCGCTGCACCTCGCGCCTTGCACCTACTGCACCTCGCGCCTTGCACACTGCTGCACCTCGCGCTGCACCCTGCTGCACCTCGCGCTGCACCCTGCTGCACCTCGCGCTGCACCCTGCTGCACCTCGCCCCTTGCACCCTGCTGCACCTTGCGCCTTGTACACTGCTGCACCTCGCGCCTTGCACCCTGTTGCACTTCGCGCCTTGCACCCTGCTGCACCTCGCGCCTTGCACTCTGCTTGCACCTCGCGTCACACTCTGCTGCATCTCCACGTTGAAGGCTTTGATGTTGGCTCCGCTCACACTTGAAGATTGTGAGTCTGTCAGCACGCCAAACTCTTCTTTTCACAAAGCATCATAAGCATGTCAACTGGAGAAGCATTTTGGTGTCAAGTCCATCATCTCTTGAAGTCGGAAACTCCAACAAGTTCCGAACACGCCACGAGATGGTACTCCACAAAATGAGGTCTTCAAGATTACACCAGAAGTATGCCTTCATACATCTTGAAATGATCATCTCGGAGAGTAGAGCGCACCACCGCTTGAATCGTTGCAATCCGACATTCAGAACTATCAAAATCTGCAAAAGATCAAAATTGAACAAAAGAAAAATAATATATAAAATATATATTAAAATAATATATATATTAAAATAATATATATTTATATATATATATATATTTATTTACATTACATTACATATACAAAAGCAAAGGCTTTTGTCGATGACAGCGGAAGCAAAACAAAAGCAAAGCAAAAGAAAAAAAAAAAAGGAAGTTTGCTACAGGCGAGAGAAAAAAAAAATATAAGTTACATTGGTTGTGGGTTGCTTCATCAACGGCAGCAAAGAAAAAACATGTTACAAAAGCAAAAGTAAGTTTGCTTTTTTACACAGAATTATTAAAGACAAAAAGAGATAAGTCTGCTGCAGTAAAAAAAAACTACAGATCCGTAGGGGCTGATCTCCAATTGCCAGCCGACACCTTCTTCAACCCGGGACCCGTCATCTTGCCCCTGCAGCAGAATTCTTGCCGTCCTGCCCCTGCCGCATGGAGCCCACCTATCCTTGCTACAGTCTTGACGCCTGACGCATGCACGAACGAACCAAGAGAGGGCTGTCCACAAGCCCTAATGCACGGGACCCGCCCGAATTCTTTTCTGCCGCATCAATTTCTTCCGCTCACACAAGGGTGCCTGATCAGCCACTTCTTTCCTTCTCTCTATTTGAAACATCACAGAGATAGAAAAAAAAAAATAAAAAAGAAGGTGAAAGGGATTCTACCTAATAAACGGCCGAAGCAACCGTTCTCCACCACAACAGCCAATACAACCAGACGGCTCCCTTTAGTTCTAAACCGCTATTAGGATTTGATTTTGTTTATGAAAATAAGAGTCATCTGTCCTTATTTAAATAAAAAAATTAGGCAAACCCTAATAGTTAATTGGGCTCGCACAACCAACTTAGAGCAGGACTACAGGCCCAGAGAATTCCTTTTTGAGACAAGATCAAAGTTAATCCCCAGCTACATCCGGGAAAGAGGGGTTCAACTCCTTTCCGAAATATAAAGACGTGATTTACTGGAACCACAAGGAGACTACATCCCTTAGGATTCCTTGAATTCCTAAGCGATGTGGGGGCATTTGTGGAGCCATAAACTACCGGGATATTCAGGAGCCACCACGTGGCCAACAATTCTCATAATCCCAATATTACCCTCGGTAAAATTAACATCGACATGTAACGGTCTCCGCATTAATTTAATATATTTACCTGCTAAATATATTAATTAATCAGATCAATGTCAATAATAAATAAATTCCCAACGAATTATTTATCCATTAATAAATAAGTGATTACACTCGGTACAATCACTTATTTAATAATTTCCCTTCATCCAATCAGACGCTCCGGTGTCCCTCAAGGCTTCACTATAAATAGAAGACCTTCATCTCACCTCAAGAGGTAATCAAAAACTCCTGCAAAAGCTCTGTCGGTTTATTCTCTCAGAAAACTGACTTAAGCATCGGAGCGTTTACGGTTGAACCACCCCCCCCCCCCCCCCGCCCCGGGGATTCAACCTTAACCCCGTTTGATTTTCGTTCTTGTGTGTAGGGATCGAGAAGGAACTTCACAGAGCCGGACGATTTCTGCATCAACATATATATATATATATATACACACTACATATATCTACTGTAAATACAAACCACCAAACCTTGAACCCAAGGTTTTGGTCATTCATTGCTTATGTCGAGATTACCAGGCGGCGGTTGGTTGCTTTGTGGTTTCTAGCGTTGTTTTTTTAAGGTAAAGAAGAATGTGGAAGGATGGAACTATTATTTGCATTGTGTATTCATACGTTTCACATCTTGATCCACCCAGATTCTCCCAAATTCCTCATTTAACCAAAACCTTCCAAATTTATTGAGGGGATATATTGAATTTAGATTTACACAGATAATGACCGAATTTTTTTGGAATGATTGAATTTTACAACTTTTTTTTTAATTTTTATAAATATTTACAAAGTTAATAATGAAGCAACATAGAGTTATAAGACAGAGTTTTACAGAATCATATTGAGTTTTATATAATATGATTGAATTTTGTAGAAAATGATATTGAGTTATATAATTTGGTATTTTTTTTAAGAATTTTTACTAAAAAATTCTCTAACTCAAATTAAAATAAAATAAGCATAAAAATTAAAAAAAATAATATATATATATAATATTAAACTTTTTTTGGCAATATAATATTACAAGTACCAAAATATAAAAACTTTTAATGAAAAATGAGATTGAGAGATAAGGACGTAAGGAATTATGCACGCTTTTGAAATATATATTTTCTTCTTCTAATTATTCATGTAAAGTTTATATTATTTAATTACTTATAATTCCTATAGAAAGTAACATATAATAATAGATATCAGTAGAATACTTGAATTTTGTTGAGTTTATTAAAAAATATAAAAAATGCAAATAATATTTTTTAAGTCTTGTATAAAATCTATAGAAATCCGAGATGGGGGAGGGCTAGAGAAATCAGAAGTTTTCTAAGGCATAATTTATACTAAAATGTTTGTGAAACTCCACAAAACTCTACCATATAATAAAATCTACAATATTCATTGATGTTTAGAATACACCAAATTTTTATAGAATTATGAAATATCATGATTGAATACACTTCAATTTTTAATGACTTTATAAATCTATATAAAAATATAGATTGAATATCTCAAACTTTTACTAACTCTTTAAAAGTCCTAATTAAATACATATGAACTTTTAGAGACATTTAAAGTCTATAAAATTTTCAACTGAATACACCCCACCCTAAGTTTTGAATAAACCTATATTCGTATGGTAAATTCTTCAAAATTCTAATTAAATGCATCTGAATTTATGTGAACTCATTTTAAATTATTTGAAATTCTAATTGAATGCACTCATATGTTTTCAAACATTCCCTAAAATTTTAGTCACTGGTTTGCCCCCTTAGTTTGCAATGCCAGAATAAAATAAAAAGACAAGAAGTTTTTGGGAGCAATAAAGTCACTGGTTGCTATTTAATATATAGTATTTATGAATAATTTTTAAATCGGTAGATAATTCTTGCATTATATCTAAGTTTTGATTTATATAAGTGTCGTTATAAAGCTATAATAATTAAAATTGTTCAACTATTAAAAAATCATTCACAGATTATTTACGCAAAATTCGAAAAAAATTATACATCATTTAATCATTCATCCATATCGAGTAGGTGGATGGTTCGCCAAGAGAATCTTAATTCTTAGTAGAATTGATTTATTTAATACATATGAATGAATAAACACCACTTTTAATTTTTAAATTTTTTAAGGAGATGATTTTGACCTAATGATTTAAAGAATAAATAGTTTCAATTAAAATGTATATATGACAATTTGATAAATCAAAATGATGATATGAGAAGATATTACCTAAATGAGATGCAAGTGTTATTTATTTATATATATATATATATATATATATTTGGTACAGAGGAGGGAAAAACCTAACAAAAACAACAAGAACCAGAGGAGTACCACCCTCATGAGTTCCCGAGCGAGGGAATCAAAGACCAAAATAGAGGAGATAGCAGGAAGAGGATCGTCTAGGTGGTGGCAGCCCAAGGCTAGCCGATGACCCCAATTAGTAAGGAAGTCAGCAGAAGAGTTAATCTCACAGTAGATATGGAGAAGAGAGTAAGTCCAATCCCTATTAATTAGCTCTTTGCAATCACTAACAAGGAAGAGGAGAGGGTGACAAGGGTCCATAGGATTAGTGAGGAGAGAAATAGCAGCCATAGAATCACACTCTACCTCAACCAACCGGAAACCCACATCCCAGGGCATACGCAAACCAAGGAGAATACCAAAGAGCTTATGTCAGGACCCATCCCAAATCCCCCGGAATTAACGTGGGAGGTGCTTGATCCCGTCTGACACGAAGTGTCAAACCAGGGAAAATTCCCGCTTCAACCCACTCGGGACTTCCAGAGTGCGCTAGGATCTGGAGGAGGAACGTGATGTCTCGGTCTCCGCTACAGCTCGCATTTGCGATCAACCTGAAGGGCATTAAAAACATCAAAGCTGTGAGTGGACAAAACTAAAAATTTATAAAAAAAAATTCACAAAAAGAAGTTTATGCCCTTCACTAAAAAGCATGCATGCATTCAAAAACCATTTAACAAAATTAAACCGTTAGGGCCTTAGCCCAAAACCGTTCTCCGTAAATCCTCGTACAAACATATATATATATATATATATATAACCCATCATCGGCATCTCATATGCCTAATCAATAATCGTCACGATTTATCTATACTAGTGTGCACACTACTCGGGGTCTCAATCCGAGTCTAACCCTAGGATCTACGACGTCTGGGAGGATCGTCCAAAATCCAAGATCTACAACGTCTGGAGGACGGTCTACGGACCCAGTCTGAGACTATACTATATCTCTCACTCCTGGAATGTGCTCCCTCTTGGAGTCAGTCATTCCAGGCAGTGGATCGTGACTCTCCAGGATCTACGACGTCTGGAGGAGACCATACATACGAGAGGGTATATACATTTTCAAAATACTTTCTTTCAAAACACCGTTCAACTGGGTCTCATACCCGAACCTTTCAACATGATTCCTCGAATTCGGTTCAAATCCAAATCTCACTGGGTCTCTAGCCCAAATTCTCATTTCAATGGGGTCTTAAACCCGAATTCTCATTTCGTAAACCACAACTGGGACTTAAGCCCAATCTCACGATTCAACAGGGCCTCAAGCACGATTTCACAATCAACTGGGCCTCAAGCCCGATATCACGACTAACGAGGCCTCGAGCACGATACCATAAATCAACGGGGCTTTGAGCCTGATATTACACTAACTGGGCCTCAAGCTCGAATTCATAAACCAATGGGCTTCCAGCCCGATTTCTCATCAAATCAAATGGACTCTAAGTCCGATGGTTTGTAAATCAAATGGGTCTCATGCCTGATTCCATATTTTCGAATCCAAAATCATTTCATCGACTATAATAGAAAACATAGCACGTATAAGCACCGTATAAAACTGAAAACTTTGAAATACGTGCAAATACGTAAAGACTAAGCTACCACAAACAAATGCGCTCATGGCATCACAAAACATATTCTAAAACACTTACAAAACTTTTATGCATGCATCAGTTAAGAATGAAAGGTCCACTCACAACTTTGATGTTTTTAATGCCCTTCAGGTTGATCGTGGATGCGGGTTGTAGTGGAGACCAAGACATCATGTTCCTCCTTCGGATCTTGGCGCACTCTGGAAGTCCCGACGCGCAGATGCGAGAGCAGATTCCAAACTTGTTTCCTTAAAATTTCGGGACGAAATTTCTTAAGGGGGGGAGGTTGTAGCGCCCCGGAAATTCGAGGAATGTAAAAGTGTAAAATAATAAATAAAATGACATTTTTACCCCTATGAATAGTATGGTCAAATTGTTGACTTTTTGATTGGTAGGTCAAACGGATGTTGACCAATGACCGTGACGTAGTTCGGGACGTCACGATTCCATAGACAGGTAGCACATTCAATTCCGACGATCAGGGAAGAAGTTACGACGTTCGGAAGTTCAAGGTCATTTTCGTAATTTGGACAAAAAAGGGGAAAAATGTTGACTTTTTGATTGACAACTGATTTTCACACGATTCGAGGACCGTTAGGTAGGTCTCGATGTCCTGAGTCCGTGGACAGGCGGCACGCTGAAAACGGAAGTCGGACGGTTGAGTTACGGGTCTAGAAAGAGAAGGGCATTTTGGTAATTTTTGGACAGAAAGGGCAAAATAGTAATTTTGCAGGAAGGTTACTGTTTGAAGCCGTGGGAAACAGGGCCTGCACCACCGTGCTTGGTGGTTCTGATCAAACAATTGTTTAACCTGTTAGTGGCTGGGCTGAGTGAATTGTTTATGGACTTTGAGACAGTGGAGTGTGGACTAATACAAACCAGTGCACGGGTACCATTTTACTGAGTTTGGGTCTGTTTTGCGGGAAATAATTCCTGTGTGGGACTGAGGGGATTCCCACGGGTGTTGGCTCACGGTTCAGTTAACAGAGAGATGGGAAGTGAGAGGAGGTCATTTTCTGAAGAGGAGAGGTCGAAAACTGAGAGAAAACAAAGAATTGGAAAACTGAAAAATTGGAGGAAAAAATCAAGTTTGATTTGTGAGGCAAGTTGGACGAAACCAAGGACCTAAACGGCTTTCTGGGACCAATTGGAGTTCAACCATACCATTTCTGAAGTGATTCAACCACGACTTGGCCAGGAACCCAAGTTCCATTTTCGAAGGATTTTCAGACCTGAGGACGACGACTTCCAGGTGAGGATTTGTGAATTTTTTTGTGTGTTATTGTTCGTATAGGTCCTAGTAAGCTTCAGGTTAAGTTAATTTGAAAATGGAAGAGAAACCAGTGAGATACGATGGTCGACCCGTTTGGTTGATCACGGGTCGAAAGGTTGATTTAGGACCTGTTGAGGTTAATTAATGACTCAGAACTCAGATTAAAAGGTTAAGGGAAGTCTTAGGTTTGAAAATGAAGGAAATCGAGTTTGAATTGATGGAGTATTGGTCGGGTTGAGTCGCGGGTTGGGGACCCGTTTAACAGGCTTCCGGGTGAAGAAGACGACACTGTAGCTACAGAGCCAAGCGCGTGGCTTTCACGCGCAGCCACTTTGGGCGGCGCGTGAGGGCGCGTGAAGCCTCATCTCCTGTCACGTCCAACTAGAGTTTTCATCCTTTCAATGTACTGAACATTTTTGAGTTAAAAATCGAGTCGATTGGAGATCGTTAAGTTGATCAGAATAGGGTTGGTTGCCTCGGGAAGCGTGTTCGGGCGGCTTTCCCGGGCCGGTTTCAGTCTAGGACTTCTTGGTTGAATGTTAAGGACTCGTAGTGACTTTTACGTGTGATTTTGGACTGACGGGAATCGTACATTAGTACCGGGACGAGGTTATACGCGCAGTTTTGCAGCAAGATTGTACAGTGAGTGGGCCCGATTTCATTAAACCCTTGCATGCATAACTGTTTTCACTTTTTTATACATATATATGCTGGAATCAAGTAATGGTTTTGATTATCTTGAAATTATGGTTATGGTACGATTTACGATGTTTGGGCTTGAGACCCGTCTGGTGAAATTTAAGTATTGTTTTGGATTTTATATATATATATATATATGTATATGCATGTGGACATCGATGACTATCTTTGGTACTGCACTGTATAGATCCACCCGTGTGATACTGTCTCCTCCGGATGTGGTACCCCGGAGTGGTCACGGCGCATTGCCTGCGAGGGGTCATTCTACGGAGGGACCGAACCGTAGGATGACTTAGGAGCAGGATTACTATGATTGGACGCCTGGGACGTCGAACGTCTGGGACGCTAGGCATCTGGGATGCCGTACCCGGACTGGGTTCGGGGATTGGACTCGGGATTGAGACCCCGAGTGGCACGCGTAGCCTTGGGACTATGATCTTATTGGACGTCAGGGACGTCGGACATCTAGGATGTCAGGGTTGGAGTGTATAGTGCAGTGGCTATGGTTATGTTTATGGTTTTATTATATGACTTGCGATATCTTATATGATTTTATGGTTTTAAATACTAATGCATGCATGTTTGGAAAACGGAGGGGTAAAAGTATATGTTTTTAATTGTTGAACTATTTTACAAACTTTGAGTTTCGGCCCACTCACCCTTAATGTTTTGATTGACCCCTCCAGGTCGTGCTACTGAGGTAGAAGGGGATCCCAAGGCTGAGGCATAGATCTACACTGCGCACCTGAACCCACTGTTGGGTAGGTTAACCCGCAAGATAGCTTAGAGTCGTGCTCAGAACTTGTAATTTTGGACATTATCCCTTGTTTGACATCTTCTGAATTCGGATTTTATGTATGACTTTATTTTGGATATTTATGCATTTGAACTTTAAAGGTTAAAATTGGAACGTTAGTTCGGGTGTCAGACGAGAGCAGGGCACGTCCCCTTGTGGTCCCCGGGGGATCGGGGCGGGTCCTGTCAAGTGGGCTGAAGCGGAAATTTTCCCTGGTCTGACACTTCTTGTCAGACGGGATCAGGCACGTCCCACGTTAATCCCGGGGAATTTGGGACGGGTCCTGACAAGTGGTATCAGAGCGTGGTTTTGCACTCAGAGTGACGCACATGTTGAGCATGTGATGTCCATGCAGTGGTAACAGCCCATCATCAACTTGATAGTTAGGGTAAGAGTTTGAGGAGTCGGTAGAATCGAATCCTAGTTATATTATGTTTTGCACGAGGTGTGATGGTTTAGGATTCAATTGGAATAGGATACCGCATTTTTCGAGAGGTTGGATCCCGAGTGGGATCAATGGGTATGTGAATCTAACGGCTTAGAGCCATAGCGTTATAGGAGATAGGATCCAGTGGACCAATAGACAGGTATGACGACCTGAGAGTCGGGACCATGGAGTAGTCAGGACGACACGGATAGTGCCAAAGTGGAATCAGTGGAGGTCGGATGTTAGGGTCGTTCATGACAAAAGAGTGCAGATCAGAGATTTTTTTGTTAGGAGCGGTCAGGCACGCGATGACCATAGTTGAGGCTGGTTGGAATAGGAACCTTGATCTTATTTGGCATGAGAGATGCCATGTTTAGGTGTGCCGAATCCTGGAGGGATGTCGGCTGGCAGGGAATGCCAGAAATACGTGATGTGTCGCATGGTAGAATGTAATTGTGACTTGCAGCGCTTGTGTCGTGTTGGGCACGGAGTATGGCCAAGTTCTGGTGGAGGCCAGCAGCTGGAAGCCGTATAGTTACGAGGGGACGAGATCCTCATATTGTAGTTGGTGGTTGATCGGACGAGTGACCAGGAGAGTGGTACGTGTCGACCGGATCCTGAGGTGGATCGATCGGTGGATGTTGTGTGTTGAACGGTTGGTGCCAGTGGTGAGTTGACCGCATAGGTTCAGAGTCTCAGTGGTGATGTTTGTGGGTTGTTTCTGTACAAGCTCGTGGCAGGTACCACAATCGAGGTTGGATTTGTCAATGGTTGTTGAGAATTGGAGGACGTTCGGGGAACGTTCGAGGGACGTTCAGTTTCTCGTATGGATTGTCGGAATGGTCATACCCAGAGTCGTAGAGTACGAGAGAGGCAGGGCATTTCTGACCCGAGCGGAGATAAGAGGCGATTGCTCGGTATAAGTAAGGTTTTAGGATTGGTTGATTCGCACTCCGCGTGGCGGTGATGTGATGACATTAACGAGGAGAGACAACGAACCACGAGCTGCGGTTATCTCAGTCGTGACGTGCTCATGATTGATTTCTACCACTACACGACGAGGAGGATTCGTCGGCTAGTGTGAATTCTTGGGAATTGCGTCGAGATGACAAATATGAGGATGATGGATTGGGCGAAACCTAGCAATGGTTGAATTGGGCTGGGACTCTGTCCCAATAGTGATGTAGATGAATAAGAATGGATGACGTAAGCGACATATTATAAAGTAAGGGTGAGTTTGTTAGTCGTGGCAAAATGCAAAGATTTGACTGTAGATCACAGCAGGAACCTGTTGTGACTTTTCGGTCGAGCGGTACATCGGATTAGGATGAATGGACATCCCTTGTGGATCTACATAAACGGTCGTAGACGGAAAGGCGAGTTGGATTGCTTACGGACACGTGGATGATGTCGGAGTAAGTTGAGGGCGTGGTTTGCGACCGAGTTGGTAGATGTACCTGATAGGCCCTCAAATAAGCATTATTTTATATTATTTTATACCCTTTATACTTAGCTTTTAATATTAAAATAATAAATAAATAGATAAAATAATTTATTTTGTGTTATTTTTGTTTAAATAAATAAAGTTTGTAATTTGGAGTATTTTTGCGAAAGAATCATCTCGATCGGAATTTTAACGAAAATATTATGGACGAATTTCGGTGAAATATTACTAAATTAATTAATTAAATTTCATTTTGTTTGTGTAGCCCAGCCCAACAGAAAAAGAAAAAAATAAAAACAAAATCCAGCCCACAATGACGCCAGCCCGTGCGGCCCAATTACATCAGCCCAGTGCTGCAGCCCAGGCGCAGCCCGCCTCCCCAGCCCCACAATTTCCTTCGGTGCGCGCTTGCCGAAGCGCAGTTCATCTCTTCAGCGCGCGCCTACCGACGACAACCTCTGCACTCCAGCAACCACCTGCCGGCCACTCTTCTCCTTTCCAGCACGATCCTGCCGGCCACACCTCCTCTTTCCAGCACGCGCCCACCGAATATTTGGCCCTTTTTCAGCTGTTTCTGACAGCCCATTTCCAGCAACATTTCTTTTGTTTTTTTTACATCTTTTCCCCACAAACACCACCCAATCTCATCATTTCACTTTTTAATATTTTTATTATAACTTTTATTTGTTTTTATTTATTTTTTTAGTGTAATTAGCTTTTCCCCCTATAAATAGGGGTTCAATTCTTGTATTTTGGGGAGTCCCCAATTAGTTTCATTCTTCCATTTCTTTCTTAGTTCTTAGTTCTTAGTTAGTTCTTTTGTTTCTCTCTTTTGAGAGACATTTTTGGGGACCATTTTTACTTCTTGTAGATTTTCTTATTAATTAGTTTTCTTTTAATTCTTATTCGTAATTTATGTTATTTTTATGTTATTTTCATTTCTTCTTTACTATTGTTCTTGGTATTTTCTTTCTAACATTTGTAAGTAAGAATGCAATCTCCATGTGTTTTACTTTTTGAATTTCTTTTACTTCATATGTTTTAGTGCTTAAACTTCAATTTGATGTTAAGTGTTTTATCCGTTGTCGGTGCACTTAGAGTAGAATTGAAGAGATTAAATGTTGATCGCTGTCGGCGCATTTAATTATAAACTTAAGGTAAATCATGTTGTAAATGTTTGAAGCATATTGATGTTTGACGCACATTAATGGTTGATGCATTTATAATATTGAAAGATGTATGTAAGTATTTGAGATGATGAAGGTAGGATTTCGTGATTGGTTTATTATGAGCAAAATGTTAGAATTAATGTGATTGTTAATTCGAAATTACTTACGTAAAAGTGTGGGTTTTGTCTATGAAACTACTCTATGGTTTGTAAGTTCTAATTAGCATGAACATTTACATTTTAATTTTTAGTTAGTGTTGTCTTTAGCTTAAATTACAAATCTTTTCAAAACCCCCCTTTTTATTCTTTATTCTTTTATTCTTTATTCTTTAATTCTTTAATTCTTTTAATTCTTTTATTCTTTGATCCCTTTTTATTCTTTATTCTTTTATTCTTTTATTCTTTTATTCCTTTTATTTCTTTATTCTCTTATTCATTTATTCTTTAATTTATTAATTCTTTGATTATTTAATTCTTTAATTCATTGTTCTTTAATTCATTATTCTTTTATTCATCTCCCACTAACACATTATTAATGTTCCCTAATTTCCCCGGTTAAGAACGATCCCTATTTACCAATACTACATCTACACAAAAAGGGTTTAAATTGCACAATACTCAAATTACGTGTTTAATTTAATGCGTAGTTTGGGCGTAGCCAATTTTTGGCGCCGTTGCCGGGGAAATTGAAAATCATTTTAATTTGTTAGTGTATGTATATAAATTGTGCATATTATACTTGTTTATAAATTTTACTTTTGCTAATATTATATTTGTTTATAACATTTACTTACTTGTTTATATTTTATTTATCAATCTTATTACTGTTCTTATTATTTTTGTTTGTAATGTTCATACTTTACTTATTCATAGTTTCTAATTTATACTTGTTCATAAATGTTCATAATTTATATATATATATATATATATTTGTTCATATTCAAATTGTTTATGTAAATTTAAAATTCTATCATACTTGTTCATTATTTAATTTTATTTGTACTTGTCATAAATGCATATTGTACATATTCACTTTTCCTTACTCTTATTTTATTTTATTTCATTTTTCTTTCCTTTACACTTTATTTCTTTACACTTTAATCCATTAACTTTAACTTTATTCCATAACTTTAAATTTATTCAATCACTTTAAATTTATTCAATTAACTTTTACTTTATTCCATTAACTTTACATTCACATTTTTTTTCTTTATTACACTTTAAATATATTCCTTTAACTTTATTCCATTAACTTTCTTTTTCATTAATTTTATCAACTTTATATTCCACTAACTTTTTATTCAATTAACTTTTTATTCCATTAACTTTTATTCCATTAATTTTATTCTATTAACTTTTTATTCCATTAACTTTTTATTCCATTAACTTTTTATTCCATTAACTTTTTATTCCATTAACTTTTATTCCATTAACTTTTTATTGCATTAACTTTTTATTCCATTAAATTTTTATTCCATTAACTTTTATTCCATTAATTTTATTCCATTAACTTTTTATTCCACTAACTTTTTATTCCATTAACTTTATTCCATTAACTTTTTATTCCATTAACTTTTTGAAAATTGAAATTAAAAAAAAAATCTTATCTTAGCTTTATGTTAGTGTTAATTTATACTTGTAAATAAATGTAGTATATATGTTACTTGTTACCTTTTATACATGTTCATAACTTTTATATTTCTTAGTATACATACATACTTGTTCATAATAGTCTTTCATTTATGTTTGTTTCTAATTCTCTTACTTGTTATTTTATTCTTGTTCATACTTGTACATAATGTTCATTCTTTTTAATTTTTCATAAATGATTATAGTAAATATTCACTTTTCCTTATTTTTATTTTTATTTTTTGGTATTTTTTTTTTTAAAAAAGAGCATAAAATTCGTTAAAAAAAATCTTCATTTATTTAATTTTTAAATTCCGAAAAAAAAAATTGTTCATACGTAAATAAATTATTTTCTTTTTCTTCATTTATTTAATTCTTAACTTGCATTTCATATTTCATTTAACTTGCATTTTTAACTTCACTTGCATATTTAGTTTAACTTGCATTGCACTCTTCCTCTAACCTACATCTTTAACTCACATTGCATCCTTAACTTCAATTTGCATATCTAACTTGCATTCTTAATTAACGTACATCTCTGACTAACTAACTTGCATCTCTGTCTAGGCTGGATGGACGTTAAACTTCAAGCGCTTGTTGGGAGGCAACCCAATGTGTTCCCGGGATGTGAATGAGTCATCAATACAGATTTGCTATCCTCTACCCTTCACTCTCTTTTATTTTGTTTATTTAATGTTTTCCTATTATTTTCGTAAATCATCTTCCTTACTTTGATTCTATGTTTAATTACTTCGTATTTTCCTACATTGAGGACAATGTAGAATTTAAGTGTGGGGGAATGGTTTACAATTTTGAGTAAAAAAAAAAAATTAATTAAAAAATATATTTAAAAAAAAGATGAAAAAAAAAAAATTCTTGAATCTTTTAACTTAGTGTTTTTATGAGTTTTAAGTTGCCATTTAACTTGTCAATGATATAAATGAACGAAAATGATTATGTTATGGCCATAAAGATAATCACTACAACTTGAATTTGTTTGTTAATATTTTGTGATTAAGTGTTATAACTTGAAGATAATGCATGTAAATTGGCATATAAACAAGCATGATAAGATAAGTATGAATCATACGAACCTTATGTGAGCTTTAGAACTTAATATACATCTTTGATGAGTGATTCATAAGTTCTTTGTTTAAATTGATATACATATGCCTCATAACTGCTTGCCATAGCTTTTAATGAACTCTAGAGTACTAGAACTTATTTTATGTGATTTTCAAAGTTTTTAAGTCAATAAACTCTCTGATTTTGGAAATGATTAAGGCATTAGGGTTAACACCACAAATTCAAACATCCATGTTCCCTATTTTGTGCGCACAAGTTGCGACCCCCTTAGTTTTAACCTCTTTTGAGCCCACATTAAGCTTTTCTTTCATCACCATGATTATCTAAACACTTGAGCTTAGTATAGACATCCTTTACCCTTGTTCCAAGGACTCGGTTGAAGATATAAAGATTGTGTAAGGAGAAAATAATGATGTTGGAAGACTTTTATGTGAATTATTTGGATTTACCGACTCAAGCTTTGTTGTATTGTTGACACATGTTATTACCTTGATATAAAAAAAAAAGAAAAAAAATCATCAAAAAAAAAAGAAAATCAAAAAAAAAAAGTATTGAGTTTTTATCAAGGTAATAAGGTTTGATTATGTAATGTTTGAGTTAAGTCTCTTACATTTGTAAATCCGACACAAAGAATGATAGTGAGGCCCAACATGATGGAATTAGGCCTATGTTCGAATGGATGGATTACTGACATCATTGCACTAAGGTTGGGAAGCTATGATACGTTTTGGGAGTCTATTGAGTCTTGGAACGAATTGAGCACCATTTGTCCTATATTTTCCTTGCCTCTAAACTTAGCCCCATTACAACCTTCGTAAAGACCTTATGATCCTTAAGATGGTAAAATTTGATTAGTTGAGTTAATCACTTGAGTAAGCTTATGGTTTTGGTTCATTTGCGCAAGTATGTTTTGTTTTTATCTTGAGGTGTTTGTTTGAAATTTTGCAAAAGTACTTCATTTCGATTATGTGAGCATTTTTCTCACATATTTTGAGTGCAAACACAAACCCTCACAAATTGAGTGAATTTATGAGTGCATATCCTTGTGAGTTGATTCATACTCGTTTTACTCATGTTGAGATCCATTTCACCATATTTACTCATTATCTTACTTGTTGAAGCATTTTGTTACAAAGTATTAACTTTTGAATTTCATATGCTTAAACGCTTTAAGTGAAAATCTTTTATGCCATGATTGTAATAATGAAATATTGAGACAAATGGTTAATGGTTTACTTATTTTGAATTCGTAGTTTAATTTTAGTATTTGCTAGGGACTAGCAAAGTTTAAGTGTGGGGGTATTTGATAGGCCCTCAAATAAGCATTATTTTATATTATTTTATACCCTTTATACTTAGCTTTTAATATTAAAATAATAAATAAATAGATAAAATAATTTATTTTGTGTTATTTTTGTTTAAATAAATAAAGTTTGTAATTTGGAGTATTTTTGCGAAAGAATCGTCTCGATCGGAATTTTAACGAAAATATTATGGACGAATTTCGGTGAAATATTACTAAATTAATTAATTAAATTTCATTTTGTTTGTGTAGCCCAGCCCAACAGAAAAAGAAAAAAATAAAAACAAAATCCAGCCCACAATGACGCCAGCCCGTGCGGCCCAATTACATCAGCCCAGTGCTGCAGCCCAGGCGCAGCCCGCCTCCCCAGCCCCACAATTTCCTTCGGTGCGCGCTTGCCGAAGCGCAGTTCATCTCTTCAGCGCGCGCCTACCGACGACAACCTCTGCACTCCAGCAACCACCTGCCGGCCACTCTTCTCCTTTCCAGCACGATCCTGCCGGCCACACCTCCTCTTTCCAGCACGCGCCCACCGAATATTTGGCCCTTTTTCAGCTGTTTCTGACAGCCCATTTCCAGCAACATTTCTTTTGTTTTTTTTACATCTTTTCCCCACAAACACCACCCAATCTCATCATTTCACTTTTTAATATTTTTATTATAACTTTTATTTGTTTTTATTTATTTTTTTAGTGTAATTAGCTTTTCCCCCCTATAAATAGGGGTTCAATTCTTGTATTTTGGGGAGTCCCCAATTAGTTGCATTCTTCCATTTCTTTCTTAGTTCTTAGTTCTTAGTTAGTTCTTTTGTTTCTCTCTTTTGAGAGACATTTTTGGGGACCATTTTTACTTCTTGTAGATTTTCTTATTAATTAGTTTTCTTTTAATTCTTATTCGTAATTTATGTTATTTTTATGTTATTTTCATTTCTTCTTTACTATTGTTCTTGGTATTTTCTTTCTAACATTTGTAAGTAAGAATGCAATCTCCATGTGTTTTACTTTTTGAATTTCTTTTACTTCATATGTTTTAGTGCTTAAACTTCAATTTGATGTTAAGTGTTTTATCCGTTGTCGGTGCACTTAGAGTAGAATTGAAGAGATTAAATGTTGATCGCTGTCGGCGCATTTAATTATAAACTTAAGGTAAATCATGTTGTAAATGTTTGAAGCATATTGATGTTTGACGCACATTAATGGTTGATGCATTTATAATATTGAAAGATGTATGTAAGTATTTGAGATGATGAAGGTAGGATTTCGTGATTGGTTTATTATGAGCAAAATGTTAGAATTAATGTGATTGTTAATTCGAAATTACTTACGTAAAAGTGTGGGTTTTGTCTATGAAACTACTCTATGGTTTGTAAGTTCTAATTAGCATGAACATTTACATTTTAATTTTTAGTTAGTGTTGTCTTTAGCTTAAATTACAAATCTTTTCAAAACCCCCATTTTTATTCTTTATTCTTTTATTCTTTATTCTTTAATTCTTTAATTCTTTAATTCTTTTAATTCTTTTATTCTTTGATCCCTTTTTATTCTTTATTCTTTTATTCTTTTATTCTTTTATTCTTTTATTCCTTTTATTTCTTTATTCTCTTATTCATTTATTCTTTAATTTATTAATTCTTTGATTATTTAATTCTTTTATTCATTATTCTTTTATTCATCTCCCACTAACACATTATTAATGTTCCCTAATTTCCCCGGTTAAGAACGATCCCTATTTACCAATACTACATCTACACAAAAAGGGTTTAAATTGCACAATACTCAAATTACGTGTTTAATTTAATGCGTAGTTTGGGCGTAGTCAGTACCTTAGAGTGGAAAACTTGTGAGTTTGGTGAGCACTGAGTGGGACAGAGAGGATCCCGAGTGGCTCAGTACGAGGTACGGGGTATACTTGGTTGGTGACTAGTTTCCCTAGCGATGCTAGACGTGAAAGACGAGGGTGTGCTCAGGAGTATAACCATAATGGTGGAAACGTGAGAATCAGGTAAGGAAGGATGCCATACATTCCACATCCTTTGGATGGGCATAAACGGTATTTCACGAATGCTTGGATGGTGTCCGGATGAGCTGGGGACTTCAGGGTCCATTACGTTTTAGTTTGGTGGACTGCGGTTAACCATACCCCCTGAGTTGAGGACTTGGCACTCGTTTGCCGATAGGGCGTGAATGCTCGTGTAGAGAGTAAGCTTAGTAATCGAATAAGGAGCATGTTTCCAACGTTATTGGAACTTCAGAATCAAGAGAGGTTGTGATTGAGACAAAGAGAAAGATGCTTGAGTCCGAAGTCAGTTGGAGATGGGTATTTTGAAGTCGATGAAAGAGACTTCTCGTTTTCTGCTCTTTAGCAGATAGTGCTGGGTGCCGCATGATGACATAGCATGAACATTGATGTCATCATCTTGGGATTCGCCTTGATTCTTCCCTAGGTGGGATGACGAGGAGTGATATGACAACTAAGTGTTCAAAGAAGGTGTAAGAACCGAACACCTAGGCTGTGAGTCAAATTTGATTGACTAGAAAAGCAAATGGTACTCAGCGTCACCGGATGTGACGAGTGAGTGTCTGAGGTAGCGAACCCATGTTGGTCTCGTGGGCCATCTTACGTCGACCGAGGAAGCTGATAGTGAACCCTAGGTGGATCGAGAAGCGTGGTGGTGATCTAGTCGATCGAGATGACTGAGGTGATTGTGACGATCGTGAGTGGAGTAGACCGGGGGTCCGGTCGTCATTAGAGTGAATTGCCTTGCTGGTTATGCTAAGATAGGAGCAGAGGAGAATTGTATCGTGAGACAGTTGAGGAATTCCTTAGCATAGTCAGTGAGAAGACAAGACAGAAGTTGGTTATGGGAGTGTATGATCTGTCTTGGGTATGAGAGCAGAGAGTGTGCTGGATTGAGGTGTGCCAGGTGACGGAAGGTTGAGGTTCGAGCCGTGGTTGGAGCGCGGGACAGTAGTGTGTGATTGGATGTTACCAGAGTGCGGGACTAGAATAGGCCGAGTAGTGCCTTGATGATTGATATGATGAGGGTGCACCGGTGTGTTGTGCACGTTGGAAGATGGGATTGACCACGGTCAATCGGTATGTCGGGTTGAGAGTTCCCCAAGGGTAAGGATGAATGTGTTGTCGAATGGATAAAGTCCTAGATGGATATGAGATGACGATCCGATTAGATCCAATAGTGACAGTTCGACGGAGATTATGATCGGATGTGTTCCAACATGATGACAGGACATCGGCTACTGTGTGCTTGAGCAGAGTGGATTGGTAGGTTTCATGTGAGCGGGGGCTCAAGTTGTGGATGACTAAGGGAACCCTACAGTGCAGACGTGTTACCTCTGCTGAGGCAAGTACTCGATGAAGTCCAGATACACCCAGGATGGGTGAGAGGTCAAATGTGTTTTAACAAAATACGTGATGCAGTAGTTATGACACAGGTAAGTCAAGATTTCAGCGTAGGTCACGAAGTGACACGAGATACGATACGACAACTCGAGAACGAGTCAAGATCAGAGTAGCGCAGAGAAGCGCAGTGGAACCAAGCGTTACCGGCTAGTCACAACCGTGGTCGTGGACTTAAAGAGTGTTAGGGGAGGAATATTGTTCCTCTAAACAGTGGATTACGGTTGTGAACCGTTGGATGAGCCATCGCTCAGTGGGAACAGTAAGGAAAAATTGTCGGATCGGATGCTGAGAAGATTGTCAGCTCGATTGTCGGATAAGAAGGGTCCTCAGGCTGAAAATCCGATTTGACGACAACTTAGTAGGATTGACCTGTCGGAGTGAGTGACAGGTGAGATCGACGAGTGTCGACGTCTCGAGTGAGACGTACGAGCTGACATGTAGTTTCTCGAGAATGAGTTGGAGCTTGGGAGGCTTCGGTGACAGCGCGTACTGACGATTACGACGGTTATGTTGAGCGTGTATGATGACAAAAGAGTAACCGAGTTAAGGGGACATGATTGGATTTCCACATTTTGGTTATGGAATTGGGTCGGTTTGAATTTCGAGGATGAAACTCTTTAAGAAGGGAAGGTTGTGACGACCCGTCCCTGATTTTAAGCATTAATTAAGATTAATGACAGATTAGCGAGGCTAATTGGGGATTAGCTGAGGATTAACAGATGGTCAAGGCGAAATTACGATTTTGGCCCTAAACGAGGGTCAAAATTTGGCTTTTGACCTGGGAGGTCCGATGGCCGAGAACTAATGACCATGACGTAGAGTGGGTCGATACGAGTCTGTAGACAAGTGGCACGTCGAAATCGAATGTTCGATGGAAAAGTTATGATTCACGGAAGTTCGAGGGAAATATTGTACGATTTCCGAGATGGGTGCCATTTTTCATTAAGTGGGCCCAAATATTTGGGGCAGGCCCAATGGATGAGTGACAAGTGTCACCCATCCATTGCCCACCAAAATTGATACATGCATATCACCCCATTTTCATCCCCATCTTTTTATTCGACCAAAACAACCCGATCTAGCACAAACACCACCCCGTACCACCCCTCTACTGTGATGACTGAGGGACTACGAGTGAGAGGGAGGTTGAGTGACAGGACCCGCCCCGATCCCCCTGGGACCACCTGAGGACGTGCCCTACTCCCGTCTGACACCCGACCTCACAGTACCAAAAATTACCCTTAAAGGAAACCAAATACATAATTATCCAAATTTAAGTCACACATAACAAGTCATACATATTATCCGAATACAAATAGTGTCAGACAAGGGATAGTTTCCAAATACAAGTTATTGAGCACGACTCTGGACATTCTACGTCCCAACCTACCCAGTATTAGGGTTCAGGTGCGCAACATAAACCTATGCCTTTTCCTCGGGATCCTCCTCTTCTTCCTCAGTAGTACGACAGTACAATCCCGCTGCAAATCCGAGCGTATGACCCTATCCAAGTGTTACTGCACAATTCCTGAAAAATACAGGGAAAACCGGCTGCAACTCTGGTTGTCTTCTCCGACGAGTCGACCTGGTTCTGGCCTCGAGAACTGGTCCAAGCTGGTCATTTAGGTCCCGCCGCTGTGTCGCCGTGTCCACTCCTCAGTCCCTCTGCTGCCCTAGTTTACCTATCCCTGCAATGGTTCGAGCCCAGGTGTGGTGGTTTAGACGGTTGGACGTTTTGGGTTGATTTTCCTTCCTTTCGGATCTGGGGGATTTTGGGTCGTGCAGGCAAGGTGTGGTGGTGGTGGCCGGTGCCTGGTGGTGGCTGGTGGTGGTCTGGTGGTGGAGCAAGGCAAGGAGGGTGGTCGTCTGTTTGTGCAGAGAAGAGGAGTTTGTTCACGGGTTGAGAGAAAATGAGAGTGAGGGAGTTGTCTGATCCAAATAAAGGGAGAGGAAAATGAGATCATCGGCCCAGATTCAATCTGGGGTTTAGAATGGATGGTGAGGATTTTAGGAGGCAGAAATATTAAATAAATAGTCCAACCAAGATCCAGGTTTTAGGGAATGTGTGGGATGAGTGACACTTGTCACTCATCCAAGGGTCCAGAATGATTTTCTAATTAAATCAGATTTTATTATTTAAATATTATTTTAATTCAAACCTCGGTTCGTTCTGTTAAACGATTTTACATCTGTGACCATAACTTTTTCGCCGTATGTCCATTTTCGACGTGCCGCCTGCCCACGTACTCGTGACGTCCTAAGCTACGTCACGGGCATGGGTCAAGGTCTTAAATATTCTCCGGGGCAAAAGTCAAATTTTCCCCCCTAAGGGGCAAAATGGTCATTTTACAATAAAATAATATTTACAAAAGTTTGGGTCATTACAATCTACCCACCTTACAAAAATTTCGTCCTCGAAATTTGCTCAATTAAAAAAAGGTATTGTTCCCTCATTAAGTCTTCAGGTTCCCACATGGCTTCCTCGACGTCATGGTTCCTCCATAGTACTTTCACCAATCGAATCGTCTTGTTTCTCAAAACCTTGTTCTTCTGATCCAGAATCTGTACTGGTTTCTCTTCAAAACTCAGATCAGTCATCAATTCCAATGGTTGCTCCGGCAAAGCATGCGAATCGTCCCGTAGGTACTTCCGTAACATGGACACATGGAAAACATCGTGCACTCTGGCAAGTTCTGGAGGTAATGCCAACCGGTATGCCACAGGTCCAATCCTTTTTGTGATCTCGAATGGTCCAAAATAACGTGGACTCAACTTCCCACGTCGGCCAAAACGGACAATTCCTTTCCATGGTGATAACTTTAGGAACACAAAATCTCCGACCTCAAATTCCAAGTCTCGAATTCGTCGATCAGCATAGCTTTTTTGGCGATCATGAGCTGTTTTTAATCTTTCCTTGATGATTCGGACCATTTCCTGGGTCATGTCCATCAAATCCAACTCTATTGCCGCTCGCTCTCCTACCTCCATCCAGTAGATAGGTGTCCTGCATTGCCGACCATACAGTGCCTCGTAAGGTGCCATCCCGATACTTGCCTGATAACTGTTGTTGTATGCGAACTCCATCAAAGGAAAATGAGTATCCCACGAATACTGAAACTGCAGTACACAAGACCTCATCATGTCCTCCAAGATCTGAATAGTCCTCTCTGACTGTTCATCGGTCTATGGATGGAACGCTGTACTGAAATGTAAGTTTGTACCCAAAGTGTTCTGTAAACTCCGCCAGAACCTGGAAGTGAAACGCGGATCTCGATCAGACACTATCGACTCCGGCGTACCATGAAGCCGAATGATCTCTTTCACAAATAGCTGAGCCAGTCGGTTTGGCTTATATGTCTCCTGTACCGGCAAGAAATGAGCGGACTTGGTTAATCGGTCTACAATCACCCAAACTCCATCGAATCCACTCTGAGTCCTCAGTAACTTGAAGAAAAAATCCATGGTAAGGTGATCCCACTTCCACTTGGGGATTGGAAGTGGTTGCATACCCCATACAGTCTCTACCGCTCTTCCTTGACCTGCTGACAGGTCAAACATCTGCTCACAAACTCTGCAATATCCTTTTTCATTCCTGCCCACCAATAATGGTTTTGGAGGGTACAGTACATCTTTGTACCTCCCGGATTCATGGCATAAGCCGAACTGTGGGCTTCCTCAAGAATCTCTGCCTGTAACTCTGCCACTGCATGAACACACAAACGACCCAGTTTCACTAGAGCTCCATCTCTTCGGATAGTAAAGTCCTGCCTCTCATCCGCTTCGACCTCGATCCTGTAGATACAAAGTGTCGGATCCTGTAATTGTGCCTTGATAATCTGATCGACTAGCATAGGTCATACATGAAAACTGGCTAACAAAGCTCCCTGCTCATCCATCCCCAGTATAACTCTAGCCCTTCGGAGTTCCACTAGTAAAGGGAGATACACCATCCTCAGGTGTGCAATTGATCCTGCTGACTTTCTTCTAAGTGTGTCCGCCACGACATTCGCCTTTCCTGGATGATACTCAATTGTACAATCGTAGTCCTTGATCAGTTCCAACCACCGTCGCTGCCTTACGTTCAGCTCCTTCTGAGTGAACAAATACTTTAGACTCTGATGATCGGTGAATATCCTGCAAGTCACCCCGTACAGATAATGTCTCTAGATTTTTAAAGCATGAACCAATGCCGCCAAATCCAGATCGTGTGTAGGATAATTCAGTTCATGTGTCTTTAGTTGTCTTGATGCATAAGCGATAACTCTGTCATTCTGCATCAGCACGCAACCCAAACCCTATAACGATGCGTCACCGTAGACTTCAAACTCTCCACTGTTATCAGGTAAGGCAAAAACAGGTGCGGTAGTTAACCGACGTTTTAATTTCTGATAACTCTGCTCGCACCGTTCGTCCCAAACAAACTTTACTCCTTTCCTCGTCAAACGAGTCAACGGTGTCGCGATACTAGAGAAACCCTCAACAAATCTCTGGTAGTATCCTGCCAAACCAACGAAACTCCGTACCTCAGTCACGGTCGTCGGTCTAGCCCAATTTGTCACAGCTTCGGTCTTCTGGGGATCCACACTAATCCCGTCTGCTGATACCACGTGTCCCAGAAAACCAATGCTGGTTAGCCAAAACTGGCACTTACTCAGCTTGGTGTATAATTGTTTCTTCCTCAGCTTCCCTAACACTAACCGTAAGTGTTTCTCATGGGCCCTAGCACTCCTCGAGTACACTAGGATATCATCAATGAACACGATCACAAATTTATCCAAATAAGATCGAAAGACCCTATTCATCAGATCCATGAATGCTGCTGGTGCATTCGTCAAGCCGAAAGGCATCACTGGGAACTCATAATGCCCATATCTGGTCCAAAACACTGTCTTCGGGACATCCTCCTCAGCAATCCTCAACTGGTGATAACCAGATCGCAAATCAATCTTCGAGAAGTACTGTGCTCCCCGCAGTTGATCGAATAGATCATCAATCATGGGTAAGGGGTACTAGTTCCTTACAGTTACCTTGTTGAGCTGTCGATAGTCCACACACAATCGGAGGCTCCCCTCCTTCTTTTTCACAAATAACACAGGTGCTCCCCACAGTGATGTACTTGGTTGGATGAATCCCAAATCCACCAACTCCTGCAATTGGGTTTTCAGCTCCCGCAACTCAGTCGGTACCATTCGATACGGCGTCTGTGATATAGATCGTGTATCGGGGAGTAGTTCAATCATGAACTCAATCTCCCGATGTGGTGGAAATCCAAGCAAATCTTCCGGGAACACATCCGAAAACTCTTGCACCACAGGCATACCATCGGCACTCGGAGTGTCAATCTGCGTCGTCACAAGATGTGCCAAATAACCCTGGCATCCTTTCCATAGAAGCTTGGTAGTGGCAAGCGAAGAAATTATTTCAGGTAGCGAACCGTCACGATCTCCCTGAAAAGTAACCTCCGACAAACCCGGACTTCACAGAGTCACTCGCCTACTACAACAATCGATGAGCGAACCGTGCTCCGTCAACCAATCCATCCCCAAGATAACATCAAAGTCATGTATATCCATAAGGATTAGATCGGCTAGTAAATCCACATCCCCCACTCTTACTGGGCATCTCCAAATCACCTGATTCACTATGTACACGACTCCTATCGGTGTACCAACACCCATCTCACTATCCAAGGCTGACACCTCGCAATCTAACATACCCGCACAACTCCTCGAAATAAAGGAATGGGTAGTCCCTGCATCCATTAACACTCGTACAACAAGATTTGAGATATGAAGAATACCTGCAACAACACCGGGTGCCACCCTGGCTTGCTGCTCTGTGACTGCAAATACACGAGCTCGTGGTCCGGCAGCCTGTCCCCGCCCACGTGCTCCACGATCCTCCCTACGGGCTCCGCTCTGCCCCCGGCCTCCAACAGTGTTGGAAGCCGAGCTCTGCACTGCACTGGTGCCTCCTGTATCGTTGATCTTGTTCAAGGCTGGGCACTCCCAAGCATAGTGGCCTGAACCTCCGCAGGTAAAACAAACAAGTACACCTGGTCTGTCAGCCGACCCACTAGATGCACCACTCCATGACATGCGCTGACTAGAACCAGATCTCGACCCTGATCTCTGGAAACTCCCAAAGCGACCAGGCCCTCCTCGGCCGCGCGAGAACAATGATGTTCCACTACTATGTCCTCCCTTCGATCCTCGACGGCTCACTGATCCAAGATACGGACGATCCCCGCGTCGTCCCTCTCCAAATGACTGTTGTGCCCGGTGTTTTGCCAGACCAAACTCGACAAGAACCGCGGCATCCACCATGTCTCTCAGGGTAGCATGACTGGCAGCTGTCACACCTGCTCGAATATCCCCTCGGAGTCCAAGCTCAAACCTGTGACATTTGTCCTCTTCTGTGCTCACAAAGGCTGCTGCGAACCGAGAAAGTCTCACAAAGGTATGCTCATATTCCGTCACCGACATATCGCCTTGCTCAAGTCGGAAAAACTCTGCCTCACGGGCAGCGCGAAAGGATCGCGGGTAGTACTGGTCCAAGAATCTCTCATGAAAAACCTCCCAAGTAGTAGTGTGGACAGACCAACCCGATATCTCCAGGTTGTACCACCACTGGTAGGCCCCGACATCCAGTAGGAAGGTCGCCACTGCCACGCGCTCGTCCGATGGTCAGTGCATCACAGTAAACATCCTCTCCCATCTGGCTATCCATTCGTGAGAATCCTCAGGCTTTGATCCCTCACTAAAGTGTGTTGCTCCCAAACGTTGACCCGTTCGATACTCGCACATTCCATCTCTTTAGCGATTTCCTCGTCAGTCCGTGCTTTAGGAATTCTCCTTGGAGGCATAACCCACTGTTTAAGAGGCATAGATTAGATAATAACATCTTTAAACGTCAGAAGTACCAAGTACTGACCACTAGTCTAGCATGCTGACCATAACCTAGTGCTCTGATACCAAGTTGACAGGACCCGCCCCGATCCCCCTGGGACCACCTGAGGGCGTGCCCTGCTCCCGTCTGACACCTGACCTCACAGTACCAAAAATTACCCTTAAAGGAAATCAAATGCATAATTATCCAAATTTAAGTCACACATAACACGTCATACATATTGTCCGAATACAAATAGTGTCAGACAAGGGATAGTTTCCAAATACAGGTTATTGAGCACGACTCTCGACATTCTACGTGCCAACCTACCCAGCAGTAGGGTTCAGGTGCGCAACGTAAACATATGCCTCTTCCTCGGGATCCTCCTCCTCTTCCTCTGTAGCACGATAGTACAATCCCGCTGCAAATCTGAGCGTATGACCCTGTCCAAGTGCTACTGCACAATTCCTAAAAAACACAGGGAAAACCGGCTGCAACTCTGGTTGTCTTCTCCAGCGAGTCGACCTGGTTCTGGCCTCAAGAACTAGTCCAAGCTGGTCGTCTAGGTCCCGCCGCCGTGTCGCCACCGTACGTCGCCGTGTCCACTCAGTCCCTCTGCTATCCTAGTTTACCTATCCCTACGTTGGTTCGAGCCCATGTGTGGTGGTTTAGATGGTTGGACATTTTGGGTGAATTTTCCTTCCTTTCGGGTCTGGGGGATTTTGGGTCGTGCAGGCAGGGTGTGGTGGTGGTGGCCAGTGCCTGGTGGTGGCTGGTGGTGGCTGGTGGTGGTCTGGTGGTGGAGCAAGGCAGGGAGGGTGGTTGCCTGTTTGTGCAGAGAAAGGGAGTTTGTTCATGGGTTGAGAGAAAATGAGAGTGAGGGAGTTGTCTGATCCAAATAGAAGGAAAAGAAAATGAGATCAACGGCCCAGATTCAATCTGGGGTTTAGAATGGATGGTGAGGATTTTAGGAGGCAGAAAATATTAAATAATTAGCCCAACCAAGATCTAGGTTTTAGGGAATGTGTGGGATAAGTGACACTTGTCACTCATCCAAGGGTCCAGAATGATTTACTAATTAAATCAGATTTTATAATATTTTAATTCAAACCTCGGTTCGTTCGGTTAAACGATTTTACTTCCGTGACCATAACTTTTTCGTCGTACGTCCGTTTTCGACGTGTAGTCTGCCTACGTACTCGTGACGTCCTAAGCTACGTCATGGGCATGGGTCAAGGTCTTAAATATTCTCCGGGGCAAAAGTTAACTTCCCCCCCCCCTAAAGGGAAAAATGGTAATTTTACAATAAAATAATATTTACGAAAGTTCGGGTCGTTACATTGAGGATGAGACAATGTGTATGAGTGGGTGGCAGGACCGCCATGGACGGCGGAGGGAAGGTAGACTCATGCAAGTGTGTTTTGAATTAAAAAATTTCCAGTTTTTCGAATTGAACATTAGGGGTGTTTTCTGGTGATTGAATGGTGTTTTTTGGGTTACTAGAGACGTCTAGGGAATGGTTTGGATGATGGAGGGTGCTCGAACATCGAGGGGAAACGACGGGGAGTTTGGACCGTGAGGGGGAGTTTTGTACGGATAGGTTTTAGGTGATTTCTCTTAGTTCTAAACATATAAATAGGTTGCTAGGGTTGAGACAAGAAGAATGGAATCAAAATGGAAGGAAACTGACAAAAATTGAAGTAGGAATGGCTCTGGAACGGTCACGTCGGTCCAGTTGGACCGGAGTTGCAGGCTGGACCGGACCAGCTGGTCGGTTGGAGGACAGGGATGAAGTGCAGGCGCGTGAAGCCCGGTGATAGTTAAAATTTCGAGAAAATTACAGGACTTTAATGAGAGGTTTTTTAAGTAATTAGTAACCCTCTAAAATGATTTGGAAAGGTTCGGGATCCCCGGTGATAGTGATTGGTACGGGAGCGGCTTATGACATGCGTATCAAGGTGCAGCTTCGGACGGTCTATGAGTGGACTTGTTTTATGAATTCGATGTATGCATAAATGTTTTATATGCTTTAATGAACATGTTTTATGATGCCATGAGTGCATTTTTTTTTGTGGTAGCTAGTGTTGACGTATTTGCACGCTTTTCGAGGTTTTCAGCTTTATGTCGTGCCTATGCGTATTGTGTTTTCAATGATGGTTTGATGAACTGGTTTTGCATTTATAAATATGGAATCGGGCATGAGACCCATCTGATTTACGAACTCTAGGACTTGAAGTCCATTTGATTTTATGAGAAATCGGGCTGGAGGCCCATTTGAGTTTACGATCGGGTCGGGTGCCCCGTTGTATTAGGATTTACGGAGAACGGTTTTGGGCTAAGGCCCTAACGGTTTCATTCTGATAAATGGTTTTTGAATGCATGCATTCTTTTTAGTAAATGGCATAAACTTCTTTTCGTGAAAATGTTTTTATAAAATTATTAGTTTTGTCCACTCACAACTTTGATGTTTTTAATGCCCTTCAGGTTGATCATGGATACGGGCTGTAGCGAAGACCGAGACATCATGTTCCGCCTCCGAATCTTGGCGCACTCTGGAAGTCCCGAGTGGGTTGAAGCGGGAATTTTCCCTAGTTTGACACTTCATGTCAGACGGGATTAGACATAACCCACGTTAATCCCGGGAGATTTGGGATGGGTCCAAACAGCTCAACTTCCATAATACCTCCATGACCCAAATTAGCCGCAAAACCCTTGATCCACTTCCCTTCATGGTCACGAATTAAGCCACTAGTACTAATCTGATTCAAGGAATTGATAAGCTGCCATCAGTATTGATTCTGTACCAGTGTCTAGGAGGGATCCAATACAAGGAGATTGAGTGTTTAGGAGGTTTGTGAGAAGATCCTTTGTTCGCGTCAAACCAATCTCTAGCGAACCGAATAATGAGATTTTGGGGCCAAAGGGAGGCTCTTGGTGATTATTGAAAATGAAATTGTTCCTCCATTTTTAGCAGAACCAAAGGGTGGTGTTGAAAATCAAGAACCAAGAAGTGCCATATCGATCTCGGTGCTGGGAACAGAGATTGATAGACAACCAGAGCTGGAAGTCAAGGAAAAAGGAGTGCACCACATCCTGAGGGATGTCAATAGCAATCCAAAGCGCTAAGGCCCTAGGCAGTGTCGGAATAAATGATCCAAATTTTCTACAGTATCATGGCAGCGAGGACAGCTTGCATCTGTAGAAGACCACGACGAGATCGCATCTGTAATAAAAAAAAATATTTATTGAATCATGAATAAAGCTGACGATTTAAAAGAGTGAAAAGGGACCCCAAACGTGCCGAAGCCTTTTGGGCCCAAGAAAGACCACCCTGAGCCCACGAACAAGAAGAGCCCACAATTTTTAAATTTATTTTATTTTTATGGGAAAAAAAAGAAGGAAATATTTAAATTTTTGAAAAATATTTAAATTCAATTTGAAGAAATATTTTAATAAAAATTGGGCTCATATTCTTGAAATATTATAAGGGTTATTCTGATTAATATAGAGTTATCTAACTTATCGTTATTAAGACTCTAAATTTTTTGATAAAATTTCACTGTTTCTTAAAAATATAATATTGCAAAATGACTATATTTTTTATGTATGATTAATGTGCTTAAATTCTTGAATTTTTGTGGTATATTGCTAGGAGGATGAAAATAAAAATAAAAAAAAAAATTTTGAAAAATTTATTAATTTTGTGTGTAAATATAGATTATAGAGGTACTTTCATAATTTTTGCCCTAAGCCTCTAATTTATTGGACCGACTTCTGTTGTAGTTTAGTCAAGTTTGATCAATACTTATAGTAGATACCCTATTTTCTATCATACAATTCGTGGTCTTGGTTTGGTTATTTTCTTCCCTTCCTCTCCCACAAGGTTCGAGCCTTCAAGTGTGATAAGTATATTTTCCTCTTCTTTTTTTCGGTCATTATCTTCAATTTTCTATTTAAAAGATCATCTTCCTCCAACTTTAGCTTACCAAGAAAAAAATCGAAAATGAAACTCAATCAAAAATTATTTAACTTAGGCATTAGTGTCTTTTTGCTAGTGCAAGGCTCAATGTTTGGAGATTTGTTTTCCTTCGTAATTTTGAGAACTGTGCGAACTTTGGTCAGGAACCTATGGAAGCATTTCTCCTTATAAGAAATCCTTCTACAATTTTCCTTTATTTAACTTGAACATCAGTGTCTTTAGGCTATTACGGGGCATTTGAAGATTTCTTTATTTCCATGATGTTGAGATACTGTAGACTTTCATCATAAACGTGTAGAAGTATTTCTCCTTATAAGAAATCTTTCTCCAAGAGCTTTCCCACGAGATCATTCCATAGGCTCTCATTCCTTCTTTTGTATAAGGGTCATAACCCGTCTACATGTAATTGTACACCCATTACCCATACATTCAAATACAATACAAGTGGACATAACTCAGATTTATGAATGAACCTCTATAATGTTTAGTGTCATGCGTGTGATTGTAAAGTATTACGGCTTCTAATGTGTATATAATGTAATCCTCTCCCCCAATATCAATGTATCAACAACAACAAAATTATAGCTTGATCCCATTTTCATGCATTAACATATTCACAAATTAATGTTAAAATCTGTAGGAAGGAACATTTAATGAAATTTCTCAGCTTGCAATATTAACGGTAGTTCTTATCGCGCAACCTAAAATTCGAACCTCACTGCTTCAGACGAAGTGAGGCGGTAGGAACCAGAAGGCTCTTACCTTGAACCAACAACGATTTAGAAGCAATGTGTTCAGACCATCCTCGTCATAATCTCATCACGAGTTGTTCAACTTGCAAACTCCAGGTCCTCGTCATCACTAACAATATCTAGTTCATCATCACTGTCTACATCAGAACTCGCATCCAAAGTATGAAATGAGCTCCAATCAGGAGGGAAGGTCTTCTGCAGGGCTTCGGTAAGCTCCCCACCTGTTCTTTCAATCTTGCGTAAGCACCGCGACCAGTGAACTGCAGTTCCCATATCAACAGTCGACCCAGATTCTACCATCTCCTTAGAAATGGACAGAAGGCCGGAATAGATGTAAGCTTCAGCAACCGTAGCCCTTGAAAGCAGAGATGTCATCAAGCAATGGTATACAGCTTTGTCCGGCTTCAACCCAGCCGACTTCATCTCTTCAAAGCATCTCAAAGCCTTCTCTGGGAGAGAAGCACGTGCCCAACCATGGATCAATGTAGTATAGGTCTTCACATTTGGCTTCACTCCAAAAGCTTCCATTTCTTCAATTGTTTTTGCAGCTCTCTGCAAGGCACAATGTACACAAAAGCCAGAACTTTAGAACTAAATTCATGAACTTAAATTGAAAATGAGATTACTTTAGTTTTTCATAATTTTTGTATACATGACCCCATCCATGGCTTGGCAACAGAACCAGAAAAGCAAGATGGCATTTTTTTGCCAATTACATAAAGAAAATTAGGACTCCATAACATAAACAGGAATGGAACCATTGTATTTGCATAACAACTCACGAGATCCATCTGAAGAATAGAATACCGATAACAAAGGTTGAAGAATATACGTACAAGGCATATTTTATCTGCACAAAATCTCAAATTGTGAAAATAAGGAAATGAAAAGGACTCAGGTGATAAAAGAATGGTTTTTGAAACAAAAGTATCGAACCTACAGCATGACAATCCTTAAGAAACCTCAATTTAATCGAGCACAGTCAGACAACAAATAAGAAAATTCTACACTTGCAAAAACTGGTATCTATCAGCAGTACCGTAGGAAATAGACAAATACTTACAATAGAGCAGATTTACTAAAGAGCATACCTGCATGTCTCCAGCCTTGCAACAAGCATTTATGAAAGAAGTGTAGGTGTGAATATCAGGTCTAACTCCTTCCCTTTTCATTTGCTGCATCAAGTCAGCAGCCTCCCACACATCACCTCGACGAGCCCACCTGCAGAAGATAGGGTGAGAAGCAGAGAAAATAATCAATTAAAAGAGTGCAAACCAATAAATTTCATAAACATCCTACAAAACAAAAACAAAAAAAAAGACGTAGAACAAACACTAATGAAAGTACTAGATTGAAGTATCTTAGTACAGATTAAAGAATTCCACCAAAGCATACCCATCAATCAATATGTTGTAAACGAAGGTGTTCCTTGGAATTTTTTTCGCACTCATTTCTTTTGTAACAGCTAAAGCACTTTGCATTCTTCCTGCCTTGCAACATGCCTTCAACAATGCCTCATATGTATACACGTCAAGCTCCAAACCCTCATTCCTCAATCTTCTAAAATACTCGAAGGCTTTCCCAGTATCACCTAAAGATGCATAACCATGCATGATAGTTGTGTATGTGTGCTCATCTGGACTTATGCCTGCCAGTGTCATCTCATCCAATATTTCAACAGCCTTCTCCATCTGCAAGACATAAGAAACATTGGATTACCCGTGGAGAGAACAGGAAACATTCTGAAACATAATGATATAAAATTCCAAGCTAAAAGGAGAATGGATTATTCCACGTGAGATTCCAAAACTAAGAACTACAGCAGAGAAGAGTCCAAGACGAAACATAAAACAATTTTGGAAACAGACATGGTCCTCAGTTTGAAACAACTAGACATGTCAGATGCGTATTTCAGTGTTTATTGGACTCACTGCTCTCTTTATTTATTTGGTCATATTTAGATGAGATGAATAAGTGGTTTCAATGTGGCTGACTTTTTGTATGCATGATCCTTGCATAAGGACCTCAAAATGGATGTTTTGGTTCTTCATATCACATTGTGGTTAGCAACAAATTCCCTTACGGTTCTTATCAGAAGGGATCTCTGATGCAGCAAAAGCACAAAGCATAGGGATGGATTTTTAAGTATAAATACTTGGACTTAAGATGATTGAAAATATGAAAAATTGAATAATTAGAGAACAAAGAGGGTTGATATTGCAGTAATTTTTTAGAGAAAGCTCAGATAGGGAGAAGAATCTAGAAGAGAGAGGGAAAAAGGTAGAAGAGATGACATGGATACTTTCTTTATTTGTGAAATCAGTATTATAATCACACTAAGTTTGTTTCAATCATTATTGTTAAGCAAAAAACTTGTGCTCTTTTTCAATAGAAATTGCTATGAATGGGAAATCTAAAGCATGCAAAGCTGTATTAAAATCCAGAAATCCTGGATTAGAGAAGATCAATACGTCTGTGCTGTATAGATATGTATGCCTTGGATATCAAGGGTATTTACCTGCCGCTTCTCAACAAGACCAAGAACCAGAGCATTGAAAGTATGCACAGTCGGAATGCACCCAGTCATCCTCATCATATCGAAAATCTCTAGGGCTTCTCTCATTTCTCCAGCTCTTGCATAACCATGTATTATTGGCATAAATGTCCGTGACGTAGGTCTATACCTCTCCCTCTGCATTTCTTTGACAGTTTGAACGGCACGATTCACATTGCCCATTCCACAGAATGCTGCTATAATGTTATTATAGAGGACTAAGTCGGGCTTCAATCCATCCTTCACCAAATCTTCTACAACTGCAAAGGCATTAGCCCAATCTTTTAACTTCAAAAATCCATTGATTAACATGGAGAACGTCTTCATGTTATGTTTTATTCCGGCTGATTCCATTAATTTGCTAACTTCCAATGCTTTAGAAACTTTTCCAATCTGAAAGTTTAGATACCAATCTTCAAATTAGGCATATCTGATATACCAAATGATAACAAGAACATTTACAGCTTGCACCACCAAAGAACATTGTGACAATCAAAGAATTCAAAGTAACAAAAGGGACATATAAAATTGGGTCAATTTAATAAATACGAGCATGAAAGAGGAGGGAGGGAAATAATCCAAGTAGAGTATTAGTAGAATAATACCCCATGGGTTTATGAAAAGAATCTCAAAGAAAGGCCTCCCCTTTATTTCTTAGTTTCATGTAAGTTTAGTCACAGAATGGAATGTATGTTCCAATATTACAAGTTGGCCGTACTAGGAGGCATTGCTAAACTTGCAAAGATTATAATTGATCATAATCTATAATTTGTGTATTAACTGAACAGGAAGCCCTGCCCTTAGATGATAGCACAGAAGTGTAAGCTTTGCAAGACAATTAATCATCACTTTGACGTGAAAAGGAAAAAATTGAAAGAAAAAAAAAAAAAAAAAGAGATGGACCTTAATGTATAGATTGATCAGACACCCATAACTGATGACTGATGGTGTAAAGCCACATTCCTGTGAGCCAATCAACATTTGTGTTATATGTTATACAGAGAAGAAACAAGACAAATCATTATGGACATTCAACAGTGTGATTATATTGCACATCATGAAAGTTGGGGTATTTCAATGGCTTGAAAGTTCAGCTTTGATAGGTAAGAGTTAAAAGCTTGACAAACTAAGAAACCTTGCAGGCAAAGGTAAATGATGGGCAACATCCTTGGATACTACATGCACAATCGATCCCTGCTTTTCTAATCTCTACCGCTATGTATTAAATCTATATTTCATGCACGTGCAACAAAGTAATCTGTTTTAAGTGTCCATGGCCTATTTAAACAAACAGCTCCTGTGCTCGAATTCTCTGCTAGTATATATTGTTTCTATATTGGTATAGTTACCACTAAGTTTTCTATTCTAAGTTTTCATGTAAAACCTCCTTCTATTAACTATAGGTTCATCATTAAGATGGTAATTATATCTTGACTTTATGCTGATTTCTTTTATACTACGTTGAACACAGAGACCTTTTTCACTCCTATTAATAAGAATTAGCCTTAGATTTTGATGTTTTGAATCAAAGAGAACATATTTAGTCATAGTTACAGTTATTCTTGCCTCTGTTTAATCATGAAATGTCTTACAATTTCTAGGACATGGGAAAAAGAATCCTGTCAAAGTGTACCAGACTACCGGTATCCTCTTATACATAGTAAAATATCTCTTGTCAAAATGATATATTGATGATCGAACACCGGCAAAGAAGCATATACATATGTATAACTTATGTGAAAAAAAAAACGTTCACCAAGCTTGTACCTTGAGTCGTTCAAACACAATCAAACATTTATCTTCATTGCCAATCATTGTGTAGCCATCCATCATGGTATGATAAATGTCAATAGGAGCATCTATGCCAGCTTCTTCCATGTCCCTCACTAATGCCTCAGCGCGATCCATATTGCACGTTTGACTGTAATTTAAGCAAGATAGAAACGGCAACATTTAAAGGAAAAGAAATCCCACTTAACAGGTGTGTTACTTGCATCATATTAAAATGACCTCCAAAATAGAAATTTGGTGACATGGGATAGTAAATTTCCTATCCTTCAGCTTTTAGAAAGTGCGGTGTAGTAGTACCCATAATTTATGTATATATTAAGACCAATAAATATGTAAGGATATCAAAATGAAAGGAACTTAAGAACGATCTTGGAACACTCACCAATAAGCATATATAATATTCCCATAAATGATTGCATTCAGAGTTGGATATCTATTTTTGGCCTCCTTAAACCAGTGATCTGCAGCTCTTCCAGACAACATCAAATAATATTTAATGAAGGTCACACTAAATTTCTTATGTTATAGAATCAATGAGAAGTTATCAATGAGAATAAAACAACCAATTCAACGCATAGATTGTTTAAGTTGCACCTAAAGTGCAGAATAGAAACAAGGTGCAGCAAGTAGACACTTGCTTAAACAACATATAACTATAATCAATTAATTACAAGTTATCTTAGGAGCATCTTAGTGTTCTTGATTTTGTAATGAAAATTACACCAGTAGAATTTGGTGATGTTATGGCTTTTTATGTCTTGTCCTTCAAGGACACTGAAATGACATGTTATACAAAATGGTAAACAACGCATTGCAAATTTCCTCAGAAGAGATTCTTTTTCATCTTTTTTAATTATTAGTTGAGTAATTTGTCAATTTGCCCCCACAACTTGTACCCCTTGCTGATTTCCCTCCTACGCTTTTATTTCAGCCAATTTCTCCCCTATCATCATATGTACTCACATCTGATGCAATTTTTAATCAAAAGAAGTCACATGTTGGTCAATGTTCATCAGATAGTATTCGTTTATGAGTAATGTTTCCTTAATTATTGTTATCTGATAATTTTCTTTCTTAAAATGTGATAAATTTAATGAAAGACTAGATCTAATGTGACCATAAGGGAAAGCCATTAATAATAGTTCATGGAGAAATTGGCTTAAATAATTGAAAATGGGGTACAAGTTCAGGGACGAAATTGGCCAAACAGCCTTATTAATTTATTTTCCAGGTACACATAAGTATTTCTCCATGTGAAAGGTAGAATATAAAACTCGTGGATACCCATGACCATGCATAGCCTGAATTAAGCTAAACTGACTAAGCAAACAGTAATAGTTTAAGCCAACAGACTTAGCACATGACACATGATCAGGCGATAACAATGCACTCCCACTGAAGCCGGAGAGCAGATGTCAACTCTATCTTGCCACATATATCAACAAAAACAAGTGTATAGGTTTTGAAAAAAATTTGCAAAAGAAGATACGAATGAGACAAGAAGAACCAAGACGAGATTGGAAATGAGATCCGGGTAAAACAAGAACTAAGAAAGGAATTATTAGAGCAACAAAAAAACTAAGAAGAGAATATTTGGATAGGATGAGAATATGATATCTATCACATTTTAGCAAGATATAAGAGAGAAATATAAGATGGTAGAAAATATCATTGTGTTGGATTACATATCAATAGAATAAGCATAAATCTTGCAACAAAGATTAGCCTGGAAGTAAGCTAATCAAAGAATAAGAATCAAACTAGGATAATCAGATAATTAGAACCTTTATGTAAGCTAAAAGACTTTGCTTAGGTTAAATACCTAATAATCAGCCTCTATCAACTATTGCGGATTCTCCTAAGATACAGTAGATCACAGGAGATAGAGTATCAATCTCCCTGATCTACTGTGATTTGTCAAAGGAATCAATACTGATTCCTTCCCTGTACAGCCAGCCAACCTATTCTGATTCTTTCCTAATCTTCCTAGTCATACATACCTAGTTAGGTCTACTAGAACTTGTATAAAAGACACGGCTGTACTTAGTTGTTAACATATTCAATATATAAAACTTTCATACCTTTTATGGTATCAGAGCAATAAAAACTCCACCGAGTGAACCCTAATCCTATGGCCGCCCAGACCACTGTGCACTCTGCCACTGCTCAGCTCGCCACACAACCAACCCCCACCTCTGCTGACCCGAACCCTAATCTCCCCACCCTCATCACTATCAACACCGCGGCCCAACTCCAAGTCAAGCTCACTGCCCAACACCTTCTACCATGGCTAGCTCAATTCAACGCCCTTCTACGAGGGTATGACCTCATGGGCTATGTAGATGGCTCTCGGGTCTGCCCACCGACCACCGAAACAGCCCTTCACGATTTCTGGGTCTATTAGGACCAACTTGCCATTTTGGCCTGCGTCTCACCTCAGGTGATTCAACTCATTTCCGCTGCTCCAACCTCAGCCACTGTCTAGGCACGCCACACCCACCTGTATGCCAGCAAAGCTAGAGCCCGTGTCCTTGGCCTCAAGGAACGGCTGACTCTTGCGCTAGGATTCCCGACCCGTTTCTGAATATCTTCAGGAAGTCCGGGTCCTTGCTGATGAATTGGCCTTCATCGATAGACCTTTGTCTGATGACGATCTTCTCCTCCATGTTCTTAATGGAGTCGGCCCTGAATTCAGGGAAATTGCCGCGGCTGCGAGGTCTGGGGACACCACTGTCCCTTTTGAAAACCTTTATGACCTGCTGGTTCAGTATGAGGCTGCTCCCAAACGTACCCTTACACAGCCCCCCACCCCCCATCACTGCCCACTACACTTAGTCCTCTCGTGGCTACAACTCCACCCGCTCCAATAGAGGCTCCTCTGGTCAGAGGTACAATTCTCAGCCCACGGATTGCCACCGTTCCACTGGTCCATAGCACAACCAGCACCAAAGTCAGTTCCCGTCGACAAACCTCTCAGCCCTCTGGCTATCGTGGATATTGTCAATGGTGTGGCATTCAGGGTCACAGTGCTACGTGCTGCCCTCACCTCCAGCACTCAGCCCCACCACTTCCAGTGGCCAATCCTGCCACTCAGGCGTCCTCCTCTAGCGGGCTTCCTAACTTGGGTGCCTCCCATCATGTAGCAACCAGCTCCCACCATCTCTCTGATGGTACCAACTACAGCGGTCCTGATGAGATCCTCATTGGCAACGATAAAGGCCTAAGTATTACACATACAGACTCATCCTTACTTCCCTATCCAAAATTGCCTCCCTTTAAACTTAAAAATGTATTATGTGCTCCTTCCATGACACGCAACTTAATCTCCATTTCCCAATTCAACAAACAGAATAATACCTCTATTGAATTATTTCCTGGTTGTTTTCATGTGAAGAATCTCAGCATGGGGGCGGTTCTCCTTCAAGGCCCGAGTAAGGGTGATGTGTATGAGTGGTCTCCTGCTCTTCTTCACAAGCCTCATGCACTGGTGGCAGTGACAGTTTCCCCTCACCTTTGGCACCGCCGTCTTGGCCATCCCCAGTCCACCACCCTCAAACGAGTCTTAAGTCAGTTTCATGTTCGTATTTCTTCCAAATTTCCAGATACCTTATGTACTTCTTGTGCTTGCAATAAAAGTCATCGCCAGCCCTTTGGCATTTCCTCATTAACTAGTTCTCGTCCTCTAGACTTACTCTATACTGATGTCTGGGGACCTGCTCCCTACACCTCAATTGATGGTCTTTCCTATTATCTTATAATAGTTGATCATTTTACCAAGTATACCTGGTTGTACCCTTTTCGAAAAAAATCAGATGTTTATCCAACTTTTAAAGACTTTAAAACTCTAGTTGAAAAATATTTTAATTTTCTCATCATCTCTCTGTACACGGATGGTGGTGGTGAATTCATCAAATTGAAACCCTTTCTTGCTGAACATGGAATCAATCATCTCCTCACCCTCCCCACACTCCTCAACACAATGGTGTTGCCGAAAGGCATCATCGTCACATTGTTGACACTGGTTTAACCCTCCTTCATCAAGCTCAACTCCCACTATCCTACTGGTCATATGCCTTCAAGACGGTTGTCTAGCTTATCAATCGACTCCCCACTCCTCTCTTAGAAAATCAATGCCCTTACACTGCTCTTTTCCAAGCCACTCCCAACTATGCCAAGCTCCGGATTTTTGGTTATCTATTTTCCCTAGCTTCGGCCCTACACCTCAAACAAAATGCAGCCCCGTTCTCAGCCCTGCATCTTCCTTGGCTATTCTCTTAGCCAAAGTGCCTATCTATGCTATGACCCATCCACCCACAAACTTTACACCTCCGGTCATGTTCAGTTTGATGAAACCACCTTCCCCTCCTCCTTATCCTCCCTCTCCTCCTCCCCCACCGTGTCCTCTGACACCTACACCACGTGGCTCTCCACTATCTTTCCCGTCACAGAAGTCCCCTTTCAGCCCACTGTCACGCCACCGTCACCAGCCCCACTCTCTACGACTCTTCGGGACTCTCGACACATCAACCTTGCAGGATCTTGCAGCAGACTCGCCCCCCGCTACTGTCCCACAACCAGCAACAGTGCCCCCTGTCCACAATAACCTTCCTGCTGCCCCTTCCGCTGCCTCAACCCCGGCTGCCCCCACTTCTACCACCACTGCCTCCCGGCCGCCACCCCTACGTACCTACACAAGGCACCAGCCACTTCCACCAGCCCCACCAGGCCCCCTTCACCTGGATTCAAACAGGAACGGTGAAACCCGTTTCCACCTATGCTCTCACAGCCACCAAGCACCACCTACCCACCTTGGCCGAGCCCACCTGTGCCTCTCAAGCCAAGAAAGACCCCCAATGGCATGCTACCATGTCCAATGAGCTGAATGCTCTCATCAAGAATGGGACTTGGGAGCTTGT
The DNA here is from genome assembly GCA_032719365.1 of Prinsepia uniflora. Taxonomy (NCBI): domain Eukaryota; kingdom Viridiplantae; phylum Streptophyta; class Magnoliopsida; order Rosales; family Rosaceae; genus Prinsepia; species Prinsepia uniflora. The sequence continues at coordinate 34,582,362 of CM064874.1, forward strand.
TCCACCTCACCTAAGTCAAAATGTTGTTGGGAGCAAGTGGGTACCATCAACGACCGGGAGTGGATATCACGGACACCTTCAGCGCCGTGGTCAAACCCACTACCATCCGTGTGGTCCTTCACTTGGCTGTAACTTGTGGCTGGCCTATTTGACAGTTGGATGTCAATAACGCCTTCCTCCATGGCACTCTCCATGAGGACGTTTACATGGCCCAGCCTGCTGGGTTTGTGGACCAGCAGCACCCAACTCATGTTTGTCGGCTTCACAAGGCCATTTATGGCCTCAAACAGGCCCCCCGGGCCTAGTACAAAGAGCTTATGTCCTTCCTCCTCACCCAAGACTTGTACATGCCAACTCGGATGCCTCCTTATTCCTCCTCAGGCAAGGTTCAACCACTCTATTTTTTCTTATATATGTTGATGATCTAATCGTGATAGGGAACAATCCAGCACTCATCTCTCAGTTCATCCACTCTCTAGCTACGCACTTCTCAGTTAAGGACCTCGGCGCCCTCCACTATTTCCTCGGCCTGGAAGTCCTTCCTATTGCCACTGGCCTTTTCCTGTCACAGCATAAATATATCCATTACCTGCTCCACTTGGCACGCATGGATGGAGCTAAACCCATGGCCACCCCTCTGGTGGTTTCTCCTTCGTTGCACCTGCATGATGGCTCCCCACCAGCAGATGCCACCCTGTTCCGCCGCCTTGTAGTGAGTCTGCAGTACCTCAATTTGACCAAACCTGATGTCTCATTTGCTGTCAATAAACTTTCGAAGTTTATGCATGCCCCAACCGACCTACACTGGCAGGCTCTCAAACGGGTCCTCTGATACTCGAAAAGCACTCTATTTTATGGCCTCCATCTCCATTGTAAGGCTACCTCAACACTCCATGCGGTTACTCACTCACTACATGCCTATTCGGATGCCGATTGGGCTGAGGACCAGGATGATCGCAAATCAACCACCGCCTATCTGGTCTACCTTGGCACCAACCTTATCTCCTGCATTCCCGCAAACAGCGTGCAGTCTCCAGGTCCTCCACTGAAGCCAAGTACAAGGTCGTGGCATCCACCACTGCCAAACTCCTCTGGGTTCAGTCCCTGCTCCGTGAGCTTGGTCTCACCCTTTCCAGCACACCCACCATCTCATGTGTCAATATTGGGACCACCTACTACTGCTCCAACCCAGTTTTCCACACCCGCATGAAGCATGTGGACATTGACTATCACTTTGTTCGTGATCATATCACCTGTGGCCACCTCCAGGTGTCCCATGTCCCTACAGATGATCAGCTGGTTGACACTCTAACCAAACCCCTACCTCGCCCAAGGTTCCAACTACTCCGCTCCAAGATCGGTGTCGTTGATGGCTCCTCCGTCTTGCGGGGACGTATTGTGGATTCTCCTAAGATACAGCAGATCGTAGGAGATTGAGTATCAACCTCCCTGATCTGCTGTGATTTGTCAACGGAATCAATACTGATTCCTTCCCTGTATAGCCAGCCAACCTATTTTGATTCTTTCCTAATCTTCCTAGTCATATATACCTACTTAGGTCTACTAGAACTTGTATAAAAGACACTGTTGTACTTAGTTGTTAACATATTCAATATATAAAACTTTCATACCTTTTACCAACAACTAAATAGACAGGCCAAAATTCAATGAGCATCAATGAAATTTATCCACATTCTCTAAAGAAATGTGTCTACTGTATCAGTAAACCAAGAAATGTATTTCCTTACTTACTCGGCATTTCCAACTTTCGCAAATCCCCCAACGATTATACTGTAAGTCACCAAACTCAATTCGATACTGTCTTCTTTCATTTTTCTCACACATGATAATGCTTCATCCATATCTCTGCCAACTGCGTAAGCATGAATAAGGCTGCACATACTACAAAACTTTAATGTTGGAAATAGGAAATTCAGTACTCTAAAGTTCTTACTTCCACAAAATTATATATTATATACATAATTGGACATATTATCACTGTAAAATAAACTAGGATAAATTTTATAGCCTGAATCTTTGACTTTTGTGGGCAAAATAACAAGGGGTGAACCCTCCCAACTCGTCCTCTTGTAGGTTGAACTTGAACCTTAATAAATTAGAGCACCCAAACTCAGTAGTGGAGACATTGATGACATTATACATCATAAAGGGCTTCAAATTCTCAATGTGGCACACACCCTCTAACATCTTGCGTCACTTAAATCAAACATATTGTCTTTACATGTTTAGGTCGTGTGGCCATTGGGCCATCACTTGGATTACCTGCTTTGGGATATTGCTTGACTTAAGCCAAATATGTACACGACTTAACAAAGCCTTTATTCAAAAAATGAGTGTCAATTATATGAACCCTCTTTAATATTACTTGGCCTTTATTCAAAAAAGGCATGTCAAATAGCAAGAAACATATCTGAATTAATTGTGATCAAGTGTACTAACTAAGGGCTGGAGTACTCAAAAATGTCTTAGCCATTAAAAGAAATTATTGAGACTTGGGTGTCATGCTTTTGAATTAAGGGAGTGTATTCGAATAGGACATTTAAATATTTTTAAAGACTTTTATTAAATAAAAAATTTTAAAGAAATTTTAAAAATACTATAAACTGGTATGGACATTTGGGTATTATCCAAATACTTTTTATAAATCCAATTATGGGTCTCTCCTTATTTGGACAATTTTGGTGGACATATATTAACAAATTTTGGTGGACATCGTGATTTCTCCACTTTATTCTCTCTTGTTGCAATGGTTTCTTTCATGAGAACATAGTAGCTTAAACAAGTGCTTGATTGCTGAAATTCAAATGAAGACTTCCTGAAGCTTGTGTCCATACAGGATAGAAAATGTTTTAAAAAAAAAATCAAAAGTTGGCCCCATAAAAAAGGCTTGAATTCTGAATGCTCAAGTATTACCTTGTGTACACATGAGACGTTGGCTCTATGCCTCTTGCTCGCATGCTCTCAAAAGTTTCACGAGCACGATGCATGTCCCCTCGCCTAGCATAATACTTCACCATCAGGCCATATTCTCCTCTGGAAGGCTGATATGAAGAAAAAGATAGCATAGGACCAAAGTTTTGTGTCATGCACATATTAATGTATCAAAGACAAATGTTTGCTAAATCAATACCAAACATTCATTGGATAAGTTCACGTAATGCACAGCTGTACAAAAGTATATAATGCGTGTTTGATGGGGTGTTGTACAACTTGTACTTATTTCAAAATTGAATACAAGGATCCGCTTGTTTTAGGAGTTCGGATTTGGATTGGAGAATAAGACTAAGTTTGCTACAAAAACTAGAAAACACAAGATTAAATGGATTTGAAATAACTAGATGCAGTACTAATGAAAGGGATATGAAACCATATGTCATTTGGTAAAGCGCAGGTCACCTTTTAAAGAGAATACTAGGGCAGCCTCTTACTAATATTAACATTTGGATTCAATTCAACCTAAATTTTAGCCAAAAGGGATTTTGGAAAGGATTTATGATTGATTCCATGTTCCAAATCATTAATAGTAGGACCAATATACTTCAAAGAACATCCCATACCTCATATTGAAACAATTCATGGATTAGGATGTTGACTATAGTGAATGTGAAAAACATATGATTTAAGGGTGTTACTGGGCTTTTACCTTCTTAATCCTTTCAAAACACTGAACAACTGCCAGCCAATTCTCGGGTTCAGTCTCCATAACCTTGCGCAATTCCTTGCGCGAGCTCTCGCGCTCTTTGTGCCACTTAGAACGATAGTCGGCGTTGTCATAGCCTTCAATCCACAGCGTCCTCTCCTCAGTTTTGTCCTTCAATCGCCTCCCATCATCCAATTTAACAGTCAGAACCCTCCCATGGAATTCCATCCCATCGAACTCCACGGCCTTCATTGCCGACTTAGTAGAGGTGGAACCCCCATATAAAACAAACCCAAAACCCGCATTTCTCTCAGTACTGTCATGACCCTTAACCAGAATCACATCTTTCATGGGCCCGAATTGCCGAAATAACTCAAAAACCTCGTTTTTCTTGACCCAGTTGGGCAAATTCCCCACAAAGATTTTACCCTCTTGCCGGAACTCATTTTTGGGCAATTCCGAGTTCTTTTGTGCCTCATTCTCCTTGATGGGCTTTTCGTTTTTCACATGAATTTTTGTTATAGGTGGTGGGGGAGGTGGAGGTGGCGGAGAGAGCTTGCTAGTGAGCCAGAGCTTGTTAGTGAGAGGGTGTAGATTGGTTTTGTCAATTGGCGGGATAGGAGAGTCAGAGGTCGGATTAACTAGGCTCCTGAAGGGGTTAGAGATCAATTTGGAGGTGGGTTTGGCGGGGGGAGTCGTTTTTAGGGTTTTGGGGCGGCGAATTTGGTTAGAAGGAGGGGAGGTGGTGGAGGGGTTTTCAGAATTAGGTGGTGGAGGAGGTGTAGGTTTAAGGGAAAAAGAGAGAGATGCTGTGGCTGCGGTAGTGGTGCATTTTTGGTTGAGGGCGACGGTGGAGACGGGAGAAGTGGTGTTGAAACAACGTGGGGTGCTGAGTGAAAACTCCATTATCCGTTCGAACTATGCACCCCCAAAGTGCGCTTTATGGACGTTAACCGTTGTGGGTGTATTCAACTTGAGTTTTCAAGGGAGTGTTTGGATAAGAAATAAAATATGGGATTATTACAAAATTAGAATTTTAAATTAGTTTATTATTCAGAATGTTTTTCGAATTAGATTTTAAGTTCCAATTTGCTCATCGAGTACAAAATTAAAATAATGTGCTACTAGAATCTCCTATTGTCAACTTCGTTCCACCAAATACTTCATACTGTTACACACCCCGTTTAGGAGACCATGTGATAGTGATTGTGAAAAAAATAAAAATAACAAGAAGAGAAAGAAGATTATGAACGAGTGATGACCATTGCCTCGGTCGACCCAGAGACTTGCTGACCCATGCAAAAAACAAGCACAGCCAAATGCCAAATGCGAAACGCCAAATGCTAAACGTCAATCGCCACATGCCACTAATCGGCCCAACATCCTCTTTCGACCCACACACTCGTTGGCTAAGGTCATTACTAACCGCCATCCTCCTACAGTTGTAAAATGCGCCAATCGCCATCACTTGAACTTGGGGCTAATCACCATGGAGTCTGGTAAAAGTATGATAACCTAATTAAGTTATCTAATTTATACAAATCTTATCCTTACAAGCCTATGAATCGTAGAAGATACTATAGGGACAAGTAATGGTCGAACTACCAGGATTGGTAAAAACTTAGTAAAACAAATGAATTGATAGAAAACTAGATAATGCACATGCAGATTTGGGGGGTTTTGTATTGGTTGTGGAAGATAGAAATCGCAACAGAAAATAAAGATAGAATTGAAAGAACTAAAAAAAGTAGTGGACAAAAGCAATAGGACTATCAATCCCCAATAAAAAAAAAAAGCAATCTTTCTCGATAAAGTCGGTTGATTGGGATAAAGTTTATGCATTAATCTATGAACTAGAATGAGTTAGGATAATTAATCCACTCTAAACAATCATGAATCAGTGCTATGAATGTCTGACTTATCAATTTCAATGCATAACTAAGATGTTCACAGATTTAGCATAGCATATAACAGAACTATATGGTTTCTCTCTTACTTAGCATATTAGATGCATGACATATACATCAAAATTATATTTTTAAGTGCAACCTAATATGACAGCTACTCAGATTTAGTACCTAGAAACTCATTAAGAATAAGAAGAATTATGAACATCACATGAACCCTATAACATAGCATACATCCAAGATCTTCCCAAAATCAGTTTACAAAACTAAATCTTAACCTACCACATGTTGCTAATGAATGAATACATATAAGGCAGTCATTCTAACATTCCCAACAAAAAGCAAACATAAAAGGTAGCTAAGCTATATACAAATGCTTGAAAACAACAAGAACAAAAGACTGAGTCTAGTTGCAAAAACAAATTGAAAAACCAAATTGAATATAGCATTGATTTAATTATGTTTAGGGCTTCAAAGCAGTACTAACTACGACAAGACTACTCTATAAAAAAATTCCAAAACTTAAAGAAATACAAATGAAGTTTTGGAAGACTAAACCAAGAAGAATGCACAAAGCCAAGGCTTTTGCTTCTCTCTCCAAGCTAGGAAGAGCTCCCACTTTGTTTGCATATGTGTTTTTACTTTCTTTTTTTTTGTGTAGCATGAGGCCTAGATTTATAGGTGTAAAAGTAAAAAAAAAAACAGCCATATTTCAAGTGGCTTAATTCCATTTACATCCATGAATTAATTCCATACTTATAGCTCATCCCATTTAGTATAGGTCTTGAAACTAAATATTGTATGTTTTAAAACTGAGCAATGCCCTTTATCACGTGATAACTCTTTGTAGAAACGTCCAAATCACAAGTTTTCAAAGCCATTTGAAACTAGACTTCCAAGCTTTTCAACCATATATGGCCCACTTTCTAATTCTTTCTGAGCACTTTAGGGGAAGCTCACAAGTTAGGTGTTCTATAGAAAACTATCAGGACCCGTCCCAATCCCCTCGGATTAACGCGGGACGTGCCTGATCCCATCTGACACGAAGTGTTAGACAAGGAAAATTCCAACTACAGTCCGCTCGGGGCTTCAGAGTATGCAAGGATCTGGAGGAGGTACGTGATGTCTCGGTCACTGCTACAGTCCGCATCCGCGATTAACCTGAAGGGCAGTCAAAACATTAAAAGCTGTGAGTGGACAAAACAATAATTTATAAAAACATTTTATCAAAGACATTTGTACCCTTCACTAAAAAGCATGCATGCATTTGAAAACCAATTTATCAAACCAACAGGGCCTTGGCCCAAAATCGTAAATGAAATCACACATACTGTAACGACCCGAACCGAGAATAATAATATTTTAATGTAAAAAGACTATTTTACCCCTGAGGGGGGGAAACTTTGACTTTTGACCCGGGAAATAATTTGGACTTTGACCCATGACTATGACGTAGGTCAGGACGTCACGAATCCGTAGGCAGGCGGCACGCCGAAATCGGAGTTCGTATGAAGAAGTTATGGTCACGGAAGCGTTTTAGCGGAATTTACGAACCGAGAACAACGGAATTAAATATTAATTAATTATGGGAATCCGTGCCAAGTCAGATTTGAATCAAACCAGCGGATGAATGACAAGTGTCACTCATCCAAGTCAACACTATTCCAATAAAGCAACCTTACAACTATTTACCCATTTTATACTAATTTAATTCCCCTCAATCAACCCTAGCCCTTGGATTTCTGCTCCAAGCCATCTCAATCCTCCATTCCTTCTGCTTTTTCTTCTTCATGCACGATCATCCCTTCACACAAACACATCCATCCCCCCTAAACCGTATAACCCATTTTCCCTTCCATTTTCTCTCGACCCAAACGCACAAACCATCAAACTTCACACCACCAGCCGACCACCCACAGCACCACCATCATGTCCTCATCACCACTGTGCACCACCAGCGACCACCGCCCTTTCCCTGCCCTGAAAAACCCGTGCAAAAATTCAGACCCAAAACACAGAGGAATCGGGTCCAAGAAGCAACAACCCACATTTTCACCACCTCGACTCAAGTGGAGCTCCAGTTAACACCGTGAGGACCCCAGGAGCACGACTGAACAGACGGCGAAGGCTACGGCGGCGACACGGCGGCGGTAAGGCCCAAAACCCGATAACCCCGTTTTTATTCCTTGTTTCGAACCAACCCGTTTTAATGCCTAGAAATCAATCCTTTGGTTATGGACATGCCCTAGGGTTAGAGACGAGCTGATTGGGACTGTCTTGGACAACTGAGACGGCATGGATCGCCGGAGACGACGACCGGATTTCTGACCCTGGTGAGTTTCTTCTCATTTTCTTCCCGTTTTGAGGTTACTGAACCATAGAACAGACCTAGACGACCCTATAGGAATGAACCCCGTCGAAAATGGTGGCCGGAAATATACGGTGGAATCGGGTCAAGCCGTGGGTCAACGGCGACCCGGTTCGAGTAAAGCGGGCTGACCCGGTACTATAGCAATAATGACGTCATCATGCTGACGTCATCCTGTCAGATGTTGTCAGACCAGGGACCAATCAGAACATGCCACGTGTCACCTGACAAGTGTCAGTGATGACGTCATACTGACGTCAGCAGTACTGTAGCAGCGTTGACCCACGCGTTGACGAGGCGCGTGGGGGCGCGTGTGAACAGTGATTTTGTTGGGGCCGGTACCAATTTCAAGGTTTCGACGATACGGATCCAATGGAGGTGGTTTCGTGTCGATCGGAGATCGTTAGGTTAGTCAAAATGGGGTTTGAAGCCTCGGGAATAGTGCCCGGGATGCGATTTTGAGGCGGATCTGTTCTAGGGTCTTGGTATTGATGTTATAAGGTCCTTAAGTAACTCTCAGGTATAATAATACAGGTTTTAGAGATCGTTGAGAAGCAAAGACCGAGTGTGAGTGGGCTGTTTGATTTATAAAAGGCTTGCATGCATAAACTGTTTTACTATTTCCACTTATGATTTTGATGAGTCTTATATGAACTGTTTATATATGCTATTACAATGTTTTGGGCATGAGACCCGTATGGATTATATGTGGAATTTGTTTGCGATGTCCGGGGGGGACATAGGTTAAATTATACTGTTATTGTATTGTACTTTCCTACCTGTGTATATTGTCTCCTCTATGGAGGGTCGTTGGCCTGGGTGGACCCTGGAGTAGTCACGGGGCCCTGACTGAGTGGAGTTGCCCCCGTTGGGCTGCTTACTCTCAGGAAGGCATGTTCATATACATCGGGCAGTGACCGGGTGTAACGACCCGTCCCGAATTCCGGGATTAGATTAGTCACTAATCTTGATTAGTGAGGTTGAACGGTGGTTAGTAGGGCGGAATCGGACAAATTGTGCAAAATGACCGTTTTGCCCCTAGTCGTGGGCAAAATGTTGACTTTTTGATCGGGTGGTCAAACGGACTTTGACCGATGACCGTGACGTAGTTCGGGACGTCACGAGTTCATAGACAGGTGGCACGTTCGATTCCGACATTCGTAGAGAAAGTTATGATGTTCGGAAGTTGAGGGGTATTTTGGTAATTTGGCATGTTAGGGGCCAAATGTTGACTTTTTGATCGGGAGGTCCGATGGGTGAGGGCCAAGGACCGTTACGTAGGTATCGTCGATACGAATCCAACGACAGGCGGCATGCCGAAATCGGAGATTCGACGACGAAGTTATGGTCACAGACGTAATCGCGATTAACCGAGACTCGGAATAAAATAATAATATTTAAATAGGTGAACAGTAACTGACGAATCTGGACCCTTGGATGTAGGCCACGTGTCACTCATCCCCACCTTCCCTAAAATCTGGATCCTTGTTGGCCATTGGATTATTTAATCCATTTTCTCCCCTTAAATCCTCACCATCCATTCAAACCTCAGATCAAATCTGGGCCCTTGATCTCATCTCTTCCTTTCCTTTATCTCTGATCACACTCATCTCTCTCTCACTCTGTTTTCTCCCACCCGAAACACATACACACACAGCCCCTTCTCTGTTTTTGAAACCGTGAGAGAACACAGGGAGACTGAGAGGAGTTGGAGTCGCATGCGGCGGCAGGACCACCGTGGGTGGCGGTGGTGACCGAAAAACAGAACCCGTGCACACACACACCCGCACACGGTTCCCCATTTCACATCACCACCATAACTATAACCATGAGGCTGTGCAGAGGATTGTGAGTCGACTGCTGTGAACTGGGCACGACGGGAGGCGACGGGAGACGGCGAGGTTGGCGGCGGAGAGGAAAAACAGAGAGGTCCGAAAACTCAGAAATTGGAAAATCAGTGTGGACTGGTTTTGATCGTGTTTGAGGGGTGAAAGGAGTTCCTGGAGTCGAACTGGGCATGCTGGTGGCCGCGGCGGTAGCCACGGTGGCGAGGTAAGCCTCGAACCCGTGAGCTTGTTTTCGGGTACAAAAATGGTAGGATGGGTTTTAACGTATTACAATCGATTTAGTGACCAGGATGATGATCTAGGGGTTGAGACGAGCCTTTGGGGATCGTTTTCGAAAGGAATGGTGGCCGGGATCGTGCAGGCACGACGGTTGCAGGTGGCCGGTCTGCACACCTCCACGAACAGGTAGTCAAACGTATTGGTTTCTCAGTTTTTAAATCATGGATCAACTGGAATTGATGAGACGATCTTGTAGGAACAAACGGAATTGAAAATGATCGAGTAATGGCTGAGAACCAGTCGGGCTGGGCCGCGGGTCACGGTGACCCGTTTATCAGACAACCGGGTCAGAACAGTGACACTGTTCACGGCGCGTGAGTTTCACGCGCAGCCACTCACGGCGGCGCGTGGCGGCGCGTGGGCACGAATCTCGAGGTGAGGTCAACATGACTTCTGCCCTATTTAATGTAACGGACATTTTGGAATTGGTTTCGTGTCGATCGGACACCGTCTCGATATTGTTCGGGATGTCCGATGGTTTTAAATTAAGTTTAAAAATAAGTAAAAATTCGGGAAAATTACGGGACTTTGATAGGATGTTAATGATGAGGTTAGTGACCCTCTAATGTGATTTGGACAGGATTGGGAGTCCCGGTGATAGTGGTGTGGCCCGGGAGGGCCGGTGGCACGCGTATCGAGGCACACGGTTAAAACGGTCTGTGAGTGGACTTTGGTTTTATAAATTCTATGCATGCTTAAATGTTTTATATGGATTATGGTTGTGATTGTGTGATGTTGATTTGGTTGTTGGTAAATTGTACGGTTTCACGTATTTCGAGGCGATTTACGTGCTTGCACGTAAATCGAGGTTTCCGGTTTTACATGGATTTTCCATATTTATGACTTGGATATAATGTGATGAAATGGTTTTGAAATTGGAAATATAAACTCGGGCTTGAGGCCCACTTGTTTTGGAAATTTCGGACTTGGAGTCCATTTGAGAATCGGGCCGGGGGCCCAGTTGGTTAATGAAATCGGGCCAGGGGCCCGGTTGGTATGAAATCGGGCTGAGACCCATTTGAGTTATGTTCTCGGGCCAGGGGCCCAGTTGATTTGTGGATTCGGGCCGTGGGCCCAGTGGGTTTATAAAGTCGGGATGCGGGCCCAGTTGGTTTACAAATCGGGCCGTGGGCCCAGTGGTTCATAAAATCGGGCATGAGGCCCAGTTGGATAACAAATGTGATTTCGGGTCAGGGACCCTATATTTAATAATTGTGATTTTGGGTCAAGGACCCTAAATGGAATTACATGGTTTTATGGAAATTTCGGGCAGGGCCCAATGGTAATGGTGTGGTAAAAGGATTTAATAAAACTGTTTTTCCATATACCATCTGGATACAAGGATATATGATGGTCTCCTCCAGATGTCTGGGACACTGGGGAAGTCACGGTGCATTGCCTGCGAGGGGTCATTATACGGAGCAGCCGGACCGTATGATGACTCAGGAGCAGGATTGCTATGATTGACGTCAGGGACGTCAGACATCAGGGATGTCAGATATATGGACCCGGAGAGACCCCGGGCAGCACGCGTAGCTTATGAAACCGTGAGATATGACGTCAGGGACGTCTAGCGTCTGGGACGCTAAGCATCTGGGATGCTGGTGATGGTAATGGTAAAATATGGATTAATGAATAAAATGGCTTATTGGTTGGATATGTGTTATGTGGTAAAAATGGATTATTGGTTATGAAATGGTATGTAGGGTCGGGGACCCTAAATGGTTTCGGATTTTAAATTGATGTTCATTTATGGTCGTGGGTGGTGACCCACATGGTTTTAATATGTATGGTGGTGGTATTCCACAGTTTTGGGCTGATGTAATGACCCGTCCCGAATATCGAGATTGAATATTAATTAATCATGATTTAGAATGACTAATCGGGGATTAGTTGAGTGAAATCGGACGAAATGTGCAAAATGACCGTTTTGCCCCTAGCGTGGGCAAAATGTTGACTTTTAGTTTGGGCGGTCAAACGGACTTTGACCGATGACTATGACGTAGTTCGGGACGTCACGAGTTCATAGACAGGTGGCACGTTCGATTCCGACATTCGTAGTGAAAGTTATGATGATCGGAAGATGAGGGGCATTTTGGTAATTTGGCATAGTAGGGGCCAAATGTTGACTTTTTGGCCGGGAAGTCCAACGGACGAGGGCCAAGGACCGTTACGTAGGTCTCGTCGATACGAATCCAACGACAGGCGGCATGCCGAAATCGGAGATTCGACGACGAAGTTATGGTCACGGAATCGGGCTCGATTAACCGAACGAACCGGGATTAAAATAATATTTTAATATGAACAGTACCCGGTGACTGTACACATTCGGATGAGTGACAAGTGTCACCCATCCCCTGAAATCTGGTCCATGTTTCCCTCCCAACACCATCATTACAACATCATCATTTATCCTTCATCATTTCCTCCATTTTCTCCTTAATTTTCTCCTTCTTTGTTCTTCTTACCCGTGAGCATTGAGCAGCAGAATTGGAGAGTGTGTGCTGCCATTTCCTAACTGGTTTTGAGGGCAAAATCGAGTGTTTGTTGAGACTAACTCAACTGGGTAAACACGGGAGGTTGAGTGTGGCTGAAAACTAGGAATTCGAAATTGGGTTTTTGGAGGAAAAATCAAATTGGATGAATTGAGCCTTGTTGATCGAAATTGGGTTCAGTTTCTGTCTTCTGGGATTACTACGATCCATTTTGTAGAAGGAACTAAGTGGAATTGAGGTCGAATTGAGGTAGAACTGAGGAAGGAAACTTTCAGAAATCTCGAGGTTGAGTCGAGGGAATTGAGGCTTTGATTGACGAAATTGATGTGGGGATTGTGTTCCTGAAGATCCCACGATGCTTCTGGGTTCATCAATTGAAGGAAAACACTGGAGATTGATGAAGCTCCATGGATGCACAGTGTACGGATGTTCGAGTTTGAGTCGTGGCGTTTGAGCCACGAATTGATGCAATTGAGTTGGGGAAAATACCTACCTGAGTCCATTGAAGCTTACTGGTGAATCAATTGAACGAAATCAAGAAGCTTTGATGGTTTTCGAAGGATGAACAGTGGCCGGATGTTCTTCGATTGATCCTCTGTGATCGTGAGGTTAGAGGTAATGTTGCTTGTAATTAAGTCCACAGAACTCTAATTAGACTTGAATCGAAACTTACTGAATGTTCAATTGGTGGAATCAATGTCGAATTGACAGAAAACAAACCGGGTCTGATCGCGGGTTAAACGACCCGTTTACCAGACAAACGGGTTGGGACGGTGACACTGTAGCAGGCGCGTGGATTTCACGCGCAGCCACTCACGGCGGCGCGTGGGGGCGCGTCCGGCCTAGTCTCAAGGTGAGGTCAACATGACTTTTGATCCTCTTAGTGTAACGAACATTTTGACATTGGTTTCGGGGAAATCGGATATTGTTTCGTTAATGTTCCGCGTATCCAAAGTTTTGTATTACGTTAAAAATACGTATTTAAATCCCGGAAAAATTGGGGAAAATTATATGATGTATTTTGAGATGTTAGTAACCCTCTATAATGATTTTGGACAGGAGTTGTGATTTCCAGATTTTACGGAAAAACGTGCAGCTCGGAAACGGACCGTTTTTGGACGGTGGGTGTGAGTGGACTTTGTTTTCTAACAGTGATGCATGCATATATGATTTAAATGCCTTATTATATGATTTTATATGCTTGGGCATGATTTGTGTTTCAATCCGGTAATTTCTCGGTTTTATGATTATTATATTATTATTTTGGGCGATTTTCGAGAAATTACGAAATTTGGTAAAAATAATGTTTGGACTTGGTTTATGAGTCCGGGATTGAAATTGATTGAAAATAATGGTTGGACTCGGATTATTGAGTCATGGATTGAAAATGATATTTGGACTCGGGTTATGAGTCAGTGATTGACTTTGTGGATTTACGTGAAAATGGCAACGGAGGTTGCAACGCATGGATTTGCGTGATAATGTTATTTTGGGCATGAGAACCCAAGTGAATAGTGATTTTAACTCGGAATTGGAGTTATTGGTGAAATTGTGAAATTAATGATTTATTGGGATTTTATGATTATTTTAATCAGTCTTTCGGGTACGTTTTACGAGGTACGTGCAAATGATGTTTTGGGCTAGGCCCGGAGTCTAAATGATTTCTAAAATGATGTTTTGACTTGGTTGGTGAGTCAATGATGATTTTCGGATTATTCTATTGATTTAAATGTGATTTTAACGGTTTATGTGTAAAAGGTATTTTGGGCTTGAGACCCAGTTGAGAATGACCTTGACTTGGTATGAAGTCAAGATTTGATTGAAATGTTTTGGGATGTAATTCCTGGGATGGTTTTCATTGTGATTGTGATATTCCCAGACGGTCGGTGCTTGGGGGGATTACCCAGACGACCGGAGCTTGGGGGATGTGATTGTAGGATCGGGAGTTGATCCTATGGAAGTCAGCTTCTCGGATGATACTGAGCCTGGATGTACCACTCGGAGGTGTCTGATCCTGGGGATGTGTTCGCCCAGAGGTGACTGAGCCCGAGGAGGTTGAGCCCAGAGGTGTTTATTCCCGAGAGAGTGACTGGATATTGGCCTACGCGTAGTGCAGCACTTGTGAGTAGTACAGTTTGATTGATTGTGCACTTGTGAGTAGTGCAGATGTGATTGGTGATATTTTATGCACTCGTGAGTAGTGCGGATTGATTGGATTGATATATTTATTGTGCACTGGTAAGTAATGCTGATTGGTATTGACTGTGATGATGTACTGGTATTGAGTACGGGTTTTTGGTCCTTGTGGCCAGGTGATTATGTTTTCACATGTTTTGGCCCGAGAGCCGGGATTTGATGTTTTATAACATGAACTGATTTGGTGAACATGAGTTTTATGGACCATGGGAAAATATGTTTTAATTTTATCGGTCACTCATGTTTTACGATATGCATGCAAGTTTGTGAAAACAGGAGGGTAAGATTGTATTTTGATAAATGTTTTTATAAGAGGTCATTTTTGTCCACTCACACCATTTCTGTTTTGTGACCCTCCAGGCCGTGGTACGACATTCGGGACGATTCATGAGGCAGTGACAGCAGCAGAAATCCGCGCAAACATCCCTTGTCTGGCAAACACTGAAGGGGAGTTTTCGGACCTTTAGTTGACTTGTCAGACGGGAGCAGGACCGGGCACGGGTTTTGGCGTCCAGTTGGGACGGGTCCTGTCAAATTGGTATCAGAGCATTTGGTTCTTGATTTCTGTTGATACGTCATGCCTCTGAGTCGTGCGTCCCGTACACGGTCTGAAGATGGGAGGGGCGAGAGTAGTGTTAGTAAAGGCCCAGATATTGAGCGAGCTCGACGGTTGGGAGCCACTGTGTTTCGTGGTGATTCGGGACCGGATGGTGCCGAAGATTGGCTTACTCGATTGGAAAGGATTTTTGAGGTTATGATATGTCCCCTGGAGGACATGGTACCCTTAGCCACTTTTCTCTTGGATGGCTATGCTTACAGGTGGTGGCATAGTTTACAGTTGACTGGCTTGGATGCCCGTACCTTGGCATGGGATGCATTCCGAGAGCGATTTTTGGATCAGTTTTATCCTCGCTCATTTCGGAACGCTAAGGAGGTTGAGTTTCTCCAATTGCAGCAAGGGAATCGGTCAGTGGTCGATTATGAACAACAATTTTTGCACTTATCTAGTTTCGCTCCTCTGTATGTGGCTACAGAGGAGGATAAGTGTCGAAGGTTTGAGCAGGGATTGAGGAATGAGTTACGAGGTGCTGTAACTGTTGGCTCGTATTCTACTCTGAGGGAATTATCGGATGCTGCTATCCGAGTGGAGGCTACTATTTTACCTGTGCCAGAACAATCTTTGGGCGCTGGACGACGCCGAGAGCGTCAGGATACTGAACAGATGAGTCAGGATACAACGAAACGAGTTAGCCTTCATACTCTTGTGTCGCAATCCTCGGTGGGCGTTCATTCGGGTGGAACTTCAACCAAGTCGACAAGTAAGCGGCGTGGTGGGGCAAGTCGCCTCAGCACTGCCACTTGTCACTTTTGTAGGAACCTTGGACATTTGCGAAGGAACTGCCCCGATCGACTTGACCGTAGGTCAAAATAATTGTATTGATACCTTGTAAATGGTTTGTATGGTCCATTTGTGTTGTAATATTGTATCATGTGTTTTGGGTGTGTCGGACTAGTGTGGGTCCGGATGGTTGTTTTTGTTCACAGTTTGGTTTGTAGATGGGCGTGTTGGGCCCAGAAGAAACTTGACCCGGGGATGAATATTGGTGTTATCGTTTGGGATCATCCTTGGTTTTCCCTAGGTGGGATGGCAAGGGTAGATATGAGGTAATCAGTGAGAACCCACAGTCGCGGCATGTCTCGTCGTTGACTGGACTTTCTAATTGTGGGCGTTAGTTGTCAAACGTTGTGACAGTACGCGAATTAGATGAGGGTGTCAGACCTTATGGTTCCTAGTAGTTAACCGTGTGGATCCTAGGTGGACCGGGTTTGTGATGTCGTGGACATTGGGCATTGTGACGATCTAGGATCGTGATGTTCATGGTCAGCTGACGTCGTGATGGATCTGGACCGTAATCCTGATGATCCAGTTGGGTAGAGAGTTTGTCACTCTTACTCCGGTATGTGAGTCGTAAATGACGGGACTGAACTTCTTTTCGAAGTGGAGCCCTTTTGTGGTATGTTACTCAAGTGAGTAGGTTTCCGAAGTGATCGGATTTTGTCAACCTTAACCGTGTGGTTGTTGGATTGGCTTCCTTATGAAGTCAACCGAGTATAATGAATGGGTAACCGATAGGTTCGGTTTTGGTGTGTCCGAGTGGACGTGAACGAGATTTCGGGTTTTGGAATCGAATTTCTGGGTGACGATTCAGGATTCGATTTTAGAACTTGAAAGTGGAATACTGGATTTGGGTGCGGAATGATTATTCCAAATGCTAGCTTACGGAATAATGATTTCGGATTCGGATTTGGATATGAATTAAAAATGTGATGTGTGGGTTCGGATTCGGGATTTCTTACGAAATTGCGGATTCGAATTTGGAATTGGAACTAGTTAATGGGTGGAGTTTCGATTTGTCTCTTGTTGGTTTGGGGTACGATACTTTGCAGACTTGTGGTGTCGGGTGACGGTATACGGGTTATACCAGTAGTACGTTGGTGAACGTGTTAGTAGTCGGCTTAATACTGATACCATTGGATGGGTTGCGAACGTGAACTGGACATTGAACACGATGCACTGGGCAGAGTGATTCTGATGATTTCAGTGATTGATTGAGCAGGTGCTCTTAGCCATGGTTGGCTAGTATAACTCTAGTGTTGAGTTGTGTGATCACTGCTAGGCTGGTGTTCAATGTGTTCCAGTTACACCGTCTGTTTGAGTGTGATGACGGTATGCATATACTCAGGATGAGTGAGTTGGTGGTTAGTGTGACCGCAAGTTGCTTTGCGGCGAGATGTTACCTTGTCGTGACCTTACCAGCATCTGGGATCGCTGCGGGGGTGACAGTTGTGGATACTGCTGTTGGTATTTGTCGCAGGATTGAGTTTGCCCTGCGAGGGGAGATCGTGTTGTTGATCTTGTGCTACATTGACGGACGTGGTGGTATGATGTGTTGTCACTGATTTGTTACTGATTGACGCTTTACTAAGGTGGTAAAGCTTGGTGGTGACAGTTTGGCTTGTGGTGTCAGCATGGACTGACAGGTGAGTTTTGGTGACTCTCTATGAGAGCGGATGTCAGGGCACATTAGTGATTACGTGGGGCCGTCAGGCTGAAGGAGTCAGCTTAGTGACGACATTGCCAATTTCTGGTGATTCATTTTCACTCGGGGTGGTCGAGTGTGGTCAGTACGACGTGCATCCGTGATGTGACGTCTGAGTGCAGACGAGTTCTGCATTGGCTAGTGGGTGTACAGGTGTACACGTGTTGTGAGGCCCATTTGTTTTCCACGAGGTAGATGTGGAATACAAGTAGTTGGAATTTCGGGGACGAAATTCTTTAAGGAGGGAAGGTTGTAATGACCCGTCCCGAATATCGGGATTGAATATTAATTAATCATGATTTAGAATGACTAATCGGGGATTAGTTGAGTGAAATCGGACGAAATGTGCAAAATGACCGTTTTGCCCCTAGCGTGGGCAAAATGTTGACTTTTAGTTTGGGCGGTCAAACGGACTTTGACCGATGACTATGACGTAGTTCGGGACGTCACGAGTTCATAGACAGGTGGCACGTTCGATTCCGACATTCGTAGTGAAAGTTATGATGATCGGAAGATGAGGGGCATTTTGGTAATTTGGCATAGTAGGGGCCAAATGTTGACTTTTTGGCCGGGAAGTCCAACGGACGAGGGCCAAGGACCGTTACGTAGGTCTCGTCGATACGAATCCAACGACAGGCGGCATGCCGAAATCGGAGATTCGACGACGAAGTTATGGTCACGGAATCGGGCTCGATTAACCGAACGAACCGGGATTAAAATAATATTTTAATATGAACAGTACCCGGTGACTGTACACATTCGGATGAGTGACAAGTGTCACCCATCCCCTGAAATCTGGTCCATGTTTCCCTCCCAACACCATCATTACAACATCATCATTTATCCTTCATCATTTCCTCCATTTTCTCCTTAATTTTCTCCTTCTTTGTTCTTCTTACCCGTGAGCATTGAGCAGCAGAATTGGAGAGTGTGTGCTGCCATTCCTAACTGGTTTTGAGGGCAAAATCGAGTGTTTGTTGAGACTAACTCAACTGGGTAAACACGGGAGGTTGAGTGTGGCTGAAAACTAGGAATTCGAAATTGGGTTTTTGGGAGGAAAAATCAAATTGGATGAATTGAGCCTTGTTGATCGAAATTGGGTTCAGTTTCTGTCTTCTGGGATTACTACGATCCATTTTGTAGAAGGAACTAAGTGGAATTGAGGTCGAATTGAGGTAGAACTGAGGAAGGAAACTTTCAGAAATCTCGAGGTTGAGTCGAGGGAATTGAGGCTTTGATTGACGAAATTGATGTGGGGATTGTGTTCCTGAAGATCCCACGATGCTTCTGGGTTCATCAATTGAAGGAAAACACTGGAGATTGATGAAGCTCCATGGATGCACAGTGTACGGATGTTCGAGTTTGAGTCGTGGCGTTTGAGCCACGAATTGATGCAATTGAGTTGGGGAAAATACCTACCTGAGTCCATTGAAGCTTACTGGTGAATCAATTGAACGAAATCAAGAAGCTTTGATGGTTTTCGAAGGATGAACAGTGGCCGGATGTTCTTCGATTGATCCTCTGTGATCGTGAGGTTAGAGGTAATGTTGCTTGTAATTAAGTCCACAGAACTCTAATTAGACTTGAATCGAAACTTACTGAATGTTCAATTGGTGGAATCAATGTCGAATTGACAGAAAACAAACCGGGTCTGATCGCGGGTTAAACGACCCGTTTACCAGACAAACGGGTTGGGACGGTGACACTGTAGCAGGCGCGTGGATTTCACGCGCAGCCACTCACGGCGGCGCGTGGGGGCGCGTCCGGCCTAGTCTCAAGGTGAGGTCAACATGACTTTTGATCCTCTTAGTGTAACGAACATTTTGACATTGGTTTCGGGGAAATCGGATATTGTTTCGTTAATGTTCCGCGTATCCAAAGTTTTGTATTACGTTAAAAATACGTATTTAAATCCCGGAAAAATTGGGGAAAATTATATGATGTATTTTGAGATGTTAGTAACCCTCTATAATGATTTTGGACAGGAGTTGTGATTTCCAGATTTTACGGAAAAACGTGCAGCTCGGAAACGGACCGTTTTGGACGGTGGGTGTGAGTGGACTTTGTTTTCTAACAGTGATGCATGCATATATGATTTAAATGCCTTATTATATGATTTTATATGCTTGGGCATGATTTGTGTTTCAATCCGGTAATTTCTCGGTTTTATGATTATTATATTATTATTTTGGGCGATTTTCGAGAAATTACGAAATTTGGTAAAAATAATGTTTGGACTTGGTTTATGAGTCCGGGATTGAAATTGATTGAAAATAATGGTTGGACTCGGATTATTGAGTCATGGATTGAAAATGATATTTGGACTCGGGTTATGAGTCAGTGATTGACTTTGTGGATTTACGTGAAAATGGCAACGGAGGTTGCAACGCATGGATTTGCGTGATAATGTTATTTTGGGCATGAGAACCCAAGTGAATAGTGATTTTAACTCGGAATTGGAGTTATTGGTGAAATTGTGAAATTAATGATTTATTGGGATTTTATGATTATTTTAATCAGTCTTTCGGGTACGTTTTACGAGGTACGTGCAAATGATGTTTTGGGCTAGGCCCGGAGTCTAAATGATTTCTAAAATGATGTTTTGACTTGGTTGGTGAGTCAATGATGATTTTCGGATTATTCTATTGATTTAAATGTGATTTTAACGGTTTATGTGTAAAAGGTATTTTGGGCTTGAGACCCAGTTGAGAATGACCTTGACTTGGTATGAAGTCAAGATTTGATTGAAATGTTTTGGGATGTAATTCCCGGGATGGTTTTCATTGTGATTGTGATATTCCCAGACGGTCGGTGCTTGGGGGGATTACCCAGACGACCGGAGCTTGGGGGATGTGATTGTAGGATCGGGAGTTGATCCTATGGAAGTCAGCTTCTCGGATGATACTGAGCCTGGATGTACCACTCGGAGGTGTCTGATCCTGGGGATGTGTTCGCCCAGAGGTGACTGAGCCCGAGGAGGTTGAGCCCAGAGGTGTTTATTCCCGAGAGAGTGACTGGATATTGGCCTACGCGTAGTGCAGCACTTGTGAGTAGTACAGTTTGATTGATTGTGCACTTGTGAGTAGTGCAGATGTGATTGGTGATATTTTATGCACTCGTGAGTAGTGCGGATTGATTGGATTGATATATTTATTGTGCACTGGTAAGTAATGCTGATTGGTATTGACTGTGATGATGTACTGGTATTGAGTACGGGTTTTTGGTCCTTGTGGCCAGGTGATTATGTTTTCACATGTTTTGGCCCGAGAGCCGGGATTTGATGTTTTATAACATGAACTGATTTGGTGAACATGAGTTTTATGGACCATGGGAAAATATGTTTTAATTTTATCGGTCACTCATGTTTTACGATATGCATGCAAGTTTGTGAAAACAGGAGGGTAAGATTGTATTTTGATAAATGTTTTTATAAGAGGTCATTTTTGTCCACTCACACCATTTCTGTTTTGTGACCCTCCAGGCCGTGGTACGACATTCGGGACGATTCATGAGGTAGTGACAGCAGCAGAAATCCGCGCAAACATCCCTTGTCTGGCAAACACTGAAGGGGAGTTTTCGGACCTTTAGTTGACTTGTCAGACGGGAGCAGGACCGGGCACGGGTTTTGGCGTCCAGTTGGGACGGGTCCTGTCAGCTGAGTTCCCACACTTGGTTTTTGGTTAACGGTTTTTGGGCTAAGGCCCTAATGGCTCGGTTGAGCAAACGTTTTGGTTACTGGTTTTTCGTGGCATGCATACGTTTTTATTGGAGGGCATAAATGTCTTATAAATGTATTTGGTAAACTTAATGGTTTTTGTCCACTCACAGCTTTTGGTTTTAATGCCCTTCAGGTTGATCACGGATGCGATTGCAGCAGAGACTGGGACATTGCACACCTCCTCCATCAATCCTTGCGCACTCTGGATGCCCTGTTTGGGCAGTGGCTATTGGTCATCCTTTGTCTGACACCCCTTGTTGGACGGGAGCAGGGCACCTTCCATGGTAATCCCGGGGGGATTGGGATGGGTCTTGTCACCGGGATACCGGGAGCTGATGTACCTAGAGAGTCTCGGGTGTGAGACCCTGAGTGGCAACGCGTAGCCTTAGAACCGTGACATCATTTGGGTTGGGTTTTACAGTGCACTGATATGTTAGTTTCTCTTTTCGATTATTATTGTAGTTTTATGGTTATGATTTCATTATAACATTATGTTTTCACTGCATGCAAGATTTGGAAAACGGAGGGGTAAAACCTTATGATTATTTTATTATTAAATTGATTTATAAACTATTATTTTTGGCCCACTCACTCTTGTTTTACTGACCCCTCCAGACCCTGACACGAAAATAGAGGAGGAGGACCTGGAGGAGGAGGCAGAGGTTTAGTTTGCTTAGCTGTGCACCTGTACACCCACTTGTGGGTAGGTTGAGCACCAAATAATGTACTCTGACTATTGTGCTCACGTGTTGTTGTTTTACTTTCCCTTGTCTGACAGTATCGTTCTAAACACTGTTGTTGTACGTTATCTATCTATTTGAGTATTCGGTTTTTACTTAAGGGTAATTTTGGTATGTTTGGAGTCATTGTCAGACGGGAGCGGGGCACGTCCCCGGGTGGCCCTAGTGGGATTGGGACGGGTCCTGTCACATACGGGCCCACTGCCCAAATCCATGTGGGACTCAGCCCAAAACCTGTACACATCACACATCATATAACATATATACATAAATCACATAACCATTCTGTGACGGTTTCTAAACCTACGCGCGTGATACTCTGGGTCTTAAAGCCCAAGTCTCCTCAGGGTTCACCCAGGTCAATGTCTGCAGATCAATGACCTTCCCTGAGGGTTACAATCCAAGCCCTCCTTAGAGTAAGGAACCTAACGGGGGCGACTCCACTCAGTTAGTGCTCCATGACTACTCCCGGGTCCACCCAGACCAACTATCCTCCCCGGACGAGACAATCCAAATAAAGGAAGGTATATGAATATATTCTTAAAACCTTTCAAGGGATTCATGCCCGGTCCCCATAAACCGTAATGAATCCGAAAATCCATTTAGGGTCCTCGACCCGAAATCATAAACGTAAAGTAGCTGGGCCTCAAGCCTGAACTCATGACTCAATTGGGCATCGTGCCCGATATCTCAGGGTTAGTCACGATTTTTAATCGTAGTGATGTGTGCAACCATCCGTCTAGGACCGCCCTCAATCCTGGTATATCGCCGTGAACGTATCAACCGACGTGACCACCTCTAGATCATGGTGCACCCATCACCGATCGATATCCTGAACCATCAACACTCCGAAGTCGAGCCTCCAGTGGCTGCTCGACAGTGGTTCGTGCATCATGACCTCTCCGGAAGGAACACATCCCAGTTCGGAGGCGAGCGTCGTATAGTCCGTCGCAGTGCACAAAGCACTCACCGCGACCACGACTCAGACCCGTAGGTCATCAATAGGGCCACATGCCCGAGACAAAGCCATATGGGTCTCATGCCCGAGTTTATCCTTTTTAAATTCCAAAACCATTTCATTTAAACCATCATAGAAATACAAACTCGTATAGGCACCGTATAAGGCCAAAACCTCGAAATACATGTCAATACGTACCCACACACAAATGCACTCATGGCACCACAAAACAAGTATTAAAACACATAATAAACATTTATGCATGCATCAATTTAGAAAACAAGGTCCACTCACAGATCGTTCGAGCTTCCGCCTCGAGATGCGTGCAATACGGCTCTCTCGGGTTAATCGTCATCACTGGAACTTTCAAACCTGTCCAAATCACTTTAAAGGGTTACTAACTACCTTATTAACCTCTCACTAGAGTCCTGTAATTTTCCCAAATTATCTATCCTAAACCTTCGGATACCCCGAAACCTATCGAAATGATGTCCGATTGACACGAAACCAGTCCCAAAATGTTCGTTACATCGAATAGAGTAATTCACATGTTGGAAACTTTCCCAAAATACCCCTCATGCACCCCCACGTGCAGTTTGAATCCCTCTGCGCGTGAAACCCACGCGCCAAACAGTGTCACCCCTAACCTCTCGACAGACTCGGTTCAGACCGGTTTGAACCGGTTTGGTACAACCAGACCGGTTTGAACCGGTTTGGTACAACCAAACCGGCAGTCACAGTTCAGTCCTATAACTCACCTTTTTCGATCCATTACAGTCCATTTTGATTCCTATAAGTTCCTAACCTCAAACCCTATCGATTTAAGCTTTCAAACATACCAAACCAAGTCGAAAACGTACCTCCAAGATTGAAGAACGGACCGGCCACCTGCAATCGATCGCCGCCGTGGCCTCCGGTCGTCCTAGCCCTCGAAATCCATCCAAAGCTTTCCCTAAGGTCCCCAGAAAGTTATCCCCATTAATAGAATCAACGAAAAACCCCTCAAACTAATCTCAAAATTTCAAAACTTGCTTACCCGCCATTTCGGGTTTCCCTCCGTCGTGGCCACCGTCGTGGCCCGTTGCCTATTCCTAAGTCGTCCTAGCCCCTCTCAGTCTCTCATTGTCCCTCACAAAACCGTATGGATGCAAGTGGGGTGGTATGACGTGTGTGTATGTTTGTTCCAAAAGAAAATGGAGAATGGAAGGGGGAAAGGTGTTCGAGTTGTGAGAGGAAACAGAGAAGGATGCTTGTTGATCAGGTGAGAGAGATATGAGATAGACGGTGAGGATGAAGGGGAAAGGTGAAGATGAAGGGCCAGGATTAAAAGATGCGATGAGTGAGAAATATAAAATAATAAAATAATATTATTTTAATGGTTTAGATCCACATTTTGAGGAAGTGACCAATGGGATGAGTGACACTTGTCACTTATCCATGGGTCCCACTAAAATTTCTGCCCAATCAGATATCGCCACATCATCATCGTCTCGTAATGCGTGCATAGTGCAATCGAACTTCCGTGAACCATAACTTCTCCGTTGAACGTCTGATTTCGGCGTGCCGCCTATCTAAGGATTCGTATCGACCCGATCTACGTAATGGTCTCGGCCCTCGGCCCTCGGCCATCAGACCTCCTGGGTCAAAAGTCAACATTTTACCCACGACGAGGGGCAAAACAGTCATTTTG
This sequence comes from Prinsepia uniflora, assembly GCA_032719365.1. Classification (NCBI taxonomy): domain Eukaryota; kingdom Viridiplantae; phylum Streptophyta; class Magnoliopsida; order Rosales; family Rosaceae; genus Prinsepia; species Prinsepia uniflora. The sequence goes on from CM064874.1 coordinate 34,607,322, forward strand.
CATCGTTCGTGCGATTTCTCTCAACTAATCACTGATTAACCTCACTAATCCTTGATTAGTCACTAATCTAATCCTGGAATTCGTGACGGGTTGTTACAAAAACTCTCTAGCTAATCTTGGGCCACGATGAGCTAAGCACACATCTTGAGTATCTTGGGTTTCAAGGAACCCATTCTTAGCTCCTAAAGTCTTTATTCATAAAAAATAAGATGATTTATCCATACCCCTACTTTTATCCTCAAAACTCAAAAACAAAATTGCTTGTATTGCATAGAGATTTCAATCAAAACTAAAGTAAAAGAGGATGTAAATGTAGCTTTATGCACTCAAAAAAATTCCCCCAAACGTAAATTTTGCTAGTCCCCTAACAAAACTAGGTTGAAAATAAAAAGACAGACTAAATGGATGGCAAGTTCCTCCAATTCTTACAACTTAATAATCCAAAACACATTATGTAACGACCCATCCGAATTTTGGGATTAGATTAGTGATTAATCGTGGATTAGCGGGACCAATTGGGGATTAGTCGGGAGATTTCGGACGGACGATGTGAAATGGTCGTTTTGCCTCGAAAAATTGGGTGAAAAGTTGAATTTTAACCCGGTGGTCAAATGAACTTTGATCGATGACCGTGACGTAGATCGAGACGTTACGAGTTCGTAGATAAGCGGCATGTCGAAATCGGAGATTCCACGGAGAAGTTATGGGTCTATGAGGCTTTATGACACTATTCACACAAACTGAAGAAAGCTGACACGTAGCACGATTTTATTGAGGGAAGTTTCAAGAAGGACCCACCAAATGAATGACAAGTGTCACCCATCTGATAGGCCCATAACCCAATTAAATGGGGTCCTTATCCTCATCTGATTCGATCATCTTCTTCATCCTTCTCCCAAAAATTGGCGAACCCTCTCGACCCCCTGCAAACCCATTCCCTATAACCCCTTCAATCCTCATTATCTGTGCTTGGTGTGTGAATGAAAAAGAGAGAGTAGAGTGAGACGATGATGATGGTGGCATTGGTGTTGACCATCGTGCAGGTGGCCTAGTTCGGAGGTAAAGGACCAAAACTCTGTTTTTTGAATTCAAAAATGGAAAAGCTTGAATTAAGGGTTGTCGATCATTTCTGTATTTTGGAGGTTACTCCTGAGGTCGAGAAGAGTCCAACGGTGGCCACGGCGGTGCTCGCGAAGACGACAGTAGGGTGAGTTTGCCATGAAACTTCTGTTTGAAATCAACAATGGTAAGTTGAAATTTGGTGGTTGTTGTGTGGTTTTGACGATTGGAATATGTTTTTGAGGATGATAGGAAGCTAATGGGCTTGGAACAGAGGCCAACAGTGGTTGGAGTCACGAGAACACATGGGAGGAAGTTGGCTGGTTGATCATCAATCGATGAGGTAATTTCCAGTACTTATTTTCCAATTTTGATGTCATAAATCGATTAGGAATGATTAGATGAAGGTTTAGGAATGAAAATGGATGAAAACAGACCAAAAACATAGGAGTTATGGCCCTGAACCAGTTACATCGATTCAGTTGGACTGGCTGAACAGTTGGACCAGTCTAGACCGGTTCACGCGGGGTTGATGACAATGAACAGTCCGGTGTGTGAGCTCCACGCGCAGCGCCTTTGGGCGGCACTTGGGATATTTCTGGGGGAAGTTGTCAACATATGAAATCATCCCTTCGATGTAACGAACATTTTGAGACTGGTCTCGAGTCGATCGAACACTATTTCGATATAGTTCGGGATGTCCGAAGGTTTAGGATCGAGTTTAAATACGTTTAAAAATCAGGGAAAATTACGGAGATTTAATGAGAGGTTATTGGAAGTGTTAGTGACCTTAGAATGTGATTTGGACTGGATCGGAAGTCTTGGTGATGGTGGATTAGCCGGAAGGCTTATGGCACGCATAACGAGGCGGTAGCTTGGACGGTTTGTGAGTGGACTTTTGTTTTATAAATATGATGCATGAATAACTGTTTTGTATGTTTTATATCTATGTTTCGAATGCCTTGAATACGTATATTTGTGTTATTTATGATTTATGTATTTGCACGTATTTCGAGGCGTATAATTTTATGTTGAATTTGTATGTACTTGTGTTTTCGGTGGTGGTTTGATGAAATGGTTTTAGATTTGAAAAGATAAACTCGGGTATGAGACCCATTTGGTTTGGAAACTATCAGACTTGGAGTGATTTTGATTTAATGAGAAATCGTTCTGAGACCCATTTGAGTTTACAATCGGGTCGGGGGCCCAGTTGGTTTACTAAATCAGGCATGAGGCGCAGTTGTGGTTTATAAATGTGATTTCGGGTTGGGGACCCATATATGGATTTATGGATACTGGATTTATTGATTTACGATGGATTTATGGAAAGTCCGGACATGGCTCCTTTGAGATATTTTGAGATGTTTGAAATGGTTTTTAAAAAGGGTGTTTCCCATTGACCATCTTGAGATGAGGATATGTGGATAGGTCTCACTCTATGTCTGGGACATTAGAGTAGACACGCCGCATTGTCTGCGAGGGGTCATTGCATGGAGCGACCGGATCGTATAGTGACTCAGGAGCAGGATTGCTATGATTAGACATTTGGGACGTTAGACATATAGGATGTCAGAGATATGGACCAAGAGAGACCCTGAGTAGCACGCGTTACTTAACCGTGATATATATGACGTCTGGGACGCTAGGCATGTGGGATGCCGAGGATGGGTATTTGGTAAACATGATTGATTGGATTTATGAAATGATATTTCTGTGTTTATGGAATTGTGTTTATGAATTTGGGCAGTGGCCCACTTGAATTTGGATTTACGGATTTCGGTGTTTTACGGTTTTGTGTTGAATTCCCAAACTTGATGGATTTTATGGGTTTGGGCTAAGGCCCTAATTATTTGAAAAAGGAAATGATTTTGGTTTTATAAACGGTTTTTATTGTAATTGAAATAACTGGTTTATGAATGCATTCATAGTTTTACGTGGAGGGCATAAATGTCTTTTTATAAATGTGGTTTATAAACTTATTTATTTTCGTCCATTCACAACTTTTAATGGTTTTTAATGCACTTCAGGTTGTTGATAGCGGATGCAGGCTGTAGTAGAGGCCGAGACATCACACTCCTCCACTGGATCCTAGTGCACTCTAGAGGCCCTTTGGGGTTGAGATTTCAAGTTATCCCTTGTCTGGCCCGCGTGTTACCTCAGGTGGCACATGTGTTAGACGGGAGCATGTCTCATCTCTCGTTAATCCCAGAGGGACTCAGAAGGGGCGTGTCAGAGTGGTATCAGACAAGGTTTGCTCTTGTGGTACGCGCAGGTCAAGGATGTGATATCTTTACGAGCAACACTCCGTCATAAGCCTGAAAGTGAGGGTAATAAAGTAAGATAGTTAATAGATGTTAATTGTAAAAATAGGATGTTCCGCCCGGTACGATGAGCATCAGTGTGATTCGACCCGAGTAGGGTTGTATGTGACGTATTGGTAGTGGGGGACCGTCGGACGATCCAACGATGTTGGATTGGTTGTGCTATAGAGACAGTCGGGTTCCTCGAACCTTAGTTGTGACTGATGGTTTGGAGAATTTAAGTACCCCGGAGATGGTGGATGGCCTTATTAGGAAACCCTCGAGTGCGATTGTTGGATTCGAAATTTGTGCCACAACGTTCAGCTGAAGTCAAAGAGCCTTAGCAGTGCAAGCCCTAGTTTTCGATGTGAGCGTGAAGACCCTAGTTGAGTTTGATGCTAAAGGGGAACCCTAGTTGTGATTGATGGACTCTAAAGTAGGATAGATGGGAAACCATAGTCGGGGACTATTGGAGTTTGATGGGTGGATTTGGCGACTCTTCGGAGTCGAGACCGTTGGTCGGTCATGTCATGTTAGGATTGGTTTTATCAGAGTAGCGCAGCGGAAGCGTGATGGACCCAGGCGTAGAGTCAGGTCATTTACCAAGGGAATTGGTGAAAGAAGAGTGCACGAAGAACTCATTTGAATTTAGAGGAAGCCGAAGAGAATTAATGGAAGTGGTTAACTTCGAGAAAAGAATTAAGCATTCCAATAATTATCAGAGAATACTCTTAGTTGGAAGAAGTGACTTCTCTTTTCCATTAGGTTGGCCAGGACTTCGGGCTTGGTTGCCTATTGGATTGGGTGACTCTTTGTTGCCAGGACCACGGGGTCGGTCAGATTGTGGACCTTGCTACCCTTTGCAGTTGGATTTAGATGAACCCCGATTCATGATGGATGGACTGGATACGCAAAGCGAGTTATATGGTTGTAATTTAGATTATTGAGAGTTTGATGACGTTCGAGGAACGTTAGGTCTTGGTATGGTTTGTCAGAGTGGTTGTACCCAGAGTTGTGGGGTACGATGGAGGCAGAGTTCCCCTGGCTTGAGGTGAGGCGCGTGATTGTTACTCGGTGTGAGCAGAGATTCAAGATTGGTTTGATTTGCACTCGCGTGATGGGGATGCAATGGTGATAAAGATTAATAAGTCGTGATTGAACGAAGCGGTATACATGGACGATGTAGGTGCTGGCATGGGGATTAGCGGTCGATTCGTCAAATATGGTAGTATGCAGAGATATGGCTTTTGATCACCGCAAGAGTCTATTGTGACTCTTCAGTTGAGTCGTGAGGACAAGTAGTAAGGTATGCACATCCAAAAGGAGTCGTGTGTATGTGCATAAACGGTTATGAATGGACAGACGGTTTGGGTGTTAGATTGGTTGCGGACATGGGGTTGTCCGAGTGAGTTGAGGAGTTGGGAGGTTCGAAGGTTGGACTTGACACCCAATTGGAAGCATATCTATTTCCAACATGGTTGGACTGCAGAATCAAGAGAAGTTGTGTTTGATTCCAAATTGAGTATTGGAGGAAGAAAAGTTGATGCAGTTGATCATGTATTGGTTGGTGGACCCATGATTGGTTTTACGTCATAAAATGATGACGAAAATATGTATTTTGAAGTGAATGAGGGTGGCTTTTCGTGTTCTGCTTAGGGTGGCGGACAATGTTAATTACATAACATGGCGAGTGTAGAGGGATTGCGTTGACACTCACATAGGATGAAGTTTGAGGTCATCATCTTGGATGCTCCTGAGTGGACATTATCATGGACTAAATGAAGGAGTCCTCAAGTTGTGGCGATGAGGTGACTAATCTGATCAGATGTGCAAGTAGGAACAGAGTGATTATAACTGATCGATTTGAGGTAATTGAAGAGAACTCACAGTCTAGAAGTGTTTCGTCTTGTCTTTGACTGAGTTATTCGGTTGTGGATAGGATGTTGAGGAGCGTTGTGACAACCGAAGGGAATCGCAGGGAAGAATTTTCTTGCTAATTATGCTAAGCTAGGAGCAGAGGAGAATCATATTGTAAGACAGTTAAAGAATCTTGTGGAGTGTCGGCGAGATGACAAGACAGAGGTTGGATATGTGATGAATGCATTCGATGCGTCTTGTACGCGTATTGGATATGTGAGTAAGATCTGTCTTTGCCTAGTAGAGGAGCCCAGGTTGGCTATGTGAAAGGTATATAAGATTTGTCATGTGTAAGGTCGGAATTGCTCTATCATAGAGGTGTGCGTCGGTGGGATTGGTTTCCCTTCGAAGCCATATGATGGTGAGTATGACAGAATTGGATAAGTAAGATGATACCTAGAGTGGAAACCAGGAAAAGATGAACAATCGAGGATTGAGTAGGATGTGTGTGGGCCTAGAGTGGTGATTTATCTTGTACATGATTGGATAGATGGACTCCAGAATTGAAGCATGATTGGCCATGTTGTAGCCGTGCTATACCCAGTGTAGGTACGCGGATGTTGCGTATGCTTAGGGTTTGCATCAGTGATGGCGGTGGACATGGTGCAAAGCGATACTCGTTGGTTGGCTTGAGTGAGTTATAGCTTGGAGTATCCTAACCATCCGAAAAGGTACCGATCTTCCCATAGTATACCGACTTACTATGAATCGCGGATGTGATGTCTCCGTCTCTCTCGATCAACAGCCCGCGCATCAACAACCTGGAGGGTATCAAAAACACGAAAAGACTGTGAGTGGACAAGAATAAAGTATAATTTAGAAAACTGTTCAATAAAACAATTTCATTTTTACCCTCCACGTAAAAACCAATGCATGCATATCAAGCCAAATCATGACACCATTCATATCGAAAACCATCATTGAAAACCATTTAGCAACCCGAGTCAAATCCGCTATTCAAATCCAGGCCTCAGCCTCAACTCACAAATCAATCTCCAATTCGGGAACTCAGTCCCAAAACTCGTCAAATCCAATTCATCCGGGCCACCGCCCAAAACCAGTGAAAAATATCAATCACACAAGTTTACTGGATCTCAAGTGCGCCCGAGTCTTTAAACTCAAAACTCAATGCGCAATTAGCCAGGCCTTCCCGGGATATCCGAGTCTTTAAACTCAAAACACAATCACAGGCCTCGGGGGGTATCATATCCGAGTCTTTAAACTCAAAACACATATACCGAGTCTTTAAACTCAAAACATATCAATCCAGGGCCCTCCCCCCATCAATCGTCCGAGTCTTTAAACTCAAAACCAGATCCAGTGGGTTTTTCTCTTTTTCCAGGTCTTTAAACCCAAAACCATTTTTTAGTCAATCAGTGAAAACCTCAGAAAATCCACAGTCAAGTTCGCAACGATGATTCCGTAAGCCGGCATCCGGGACCATCGTCCCAAACCCAAATCCAGACTTCCTTTCTAAATCTCTGAAACCAAATCCGAAATCTTAATCACATGAACAGGGCTCCAAGCCCAAAATCACTTTTCCGAAAGCCATTTCAAATCTTTAAAATCAAATCACATTTCAAATCCCGAAATCAAACCATTAAAACCATAATCAAATCACAAGATAATTCGAAATCTCGTAAAACGTGAAAATCCATAAATACCTCGAAAAACGTGTAAACCGTATACCATCAAAATCATAAAGCAAATCATAGAATCACGTATGAAAACAGATTAAAACATATATGCATGCATCATAAGTTTGAAAGAAAAGTCCACTCACAGACCATTCCGACGTTGCCTCGATACGCGTGAACTTGCGCCGTTCCTGGCCATTCCGCTATCCTCGGCTTTCCTGAACCTGTCCAAAACCCATACTAAGGTTACTAACTACTTCACAAAGGTCATACTAAAACCCCATAATTTTCTCGTATTTTTAACTATTTTTAACCGAGCCCTAAAATCTTGGACATCCCGAAACATATCGAGATGATGTCTGATTGACTCGAAACTAGCGCCAAAATGTTCGTTACATCGAATACTTTAAAAGTCGTGTTGGAACCTTCCCCAAAAGGATCCCAACACGCCCTTATGTGCCGCGCCCGCGCGCGCCATGCCCAGCACCACGGTCACCTCCCTCACCGCGACCTCCATTAGTGTGGGAAGCCGTGCTCTGCACCACACTAGAGCCCCCAACGTCGTTGCTCTTGGACAACAGCGGGCAATCACAAGCATAGTGGCCCTTCTCTCCGCAAGAAAAACAGGTTACTGGCCTCGGCCTGTCCGAATGCCCACTAGAAGCACCGCTCCAAGATGAACGCTGCCCAGAGTTGTATCCTGATCCTCTGCCCTGAGAGCCACCGAGTCGACCTGACCAACCACGACCCTTGAAGGATGAGGGTGCTCCCCTGTAGCCCCCTCCCTTGTTGTTCTTCTGGCCTGATGGCCCACGGTGTAGGCGATCCAGACGTCGCCCCTCGCCCGAAGGCTGTCGTGTCTAGTGTGCCGCCAAACTGGCCTCGACATGCACCGCAGCATCGACCATATCTCTCAGTGAAGCTTGAGTAGCAGCAGTCACACTTGCCCGGATCTCCCCTCAGAGTCCAAGCTCAAACCTTTGGCATTTGTCCTCCTCCGTGCTCACGAATGATGCAGCGAACCGGGACAGTTTTCCGAAAGTCTGCTCGTAGTCCGCAACGGACATATCCCCCTGCTCCAGCCGTAGGAACTCAGCCTCCCGTGCCGTGCGAAATGATCGCGGGTAGTACTGGTCCAGAAATCGGGAACGGAAAGCTTCCCAAGTAGTGGTATGGACAGACCACCCAGACATTTCAAGGCCGTGCCACCACTGGTTGGCTCCTCCTTCCAGCAAGAAGGCCGCCAAAGTTACCCGTTCGCCCGGAGGGCAGTGCATCACCGTGAAGATCCTTTCTCATTTGGTGATCCAATCATGAGCATCTTCGGGGTTCGATCCCCCGTTGAAAGGAGTGGCTCACAGACATTGAGCCCGCTCCATGCTTGCGCATTCCATTTCCCTTTCCAGATCCTCGTCAGTTCGTGTATGAGGAATTCTCCTAGGAGGCATAACCAACTGTCAAGAGGCATAGATCAGTTAACATTATCCTTAAACTCGGGAAGTAACTAGTACTAGTCGCTAGTCCAGCATGCTGACCACAACCTAGTGCTCAAGCTGACAAGACCCGCCCCGATCCTCTCTGGGACCACATGGGGACGTGCCCTGCTCCCGTCTGACACCCAAAATAATGTTCCAATTTTAACCTTAAACATTCAAATGCATAAAAACCAAATTACAGTTTTACATCAAATCCGGAATAAACAGATGTCAGACAAGGGATGAAATCCAAAACTACAAGTTGCGAGCACGACCCTAACATAAACCTGCGGGTACACCACCCAACAGGGGTTCAGGTACGCAGAAGTAGATCTATGCCTCAGCCTCAGGTTCCTCTTCTACCTCAGTATCACGACCTGGAGGGGTTACCAAAACAATAAGGGTGAGTGGGACGAAACTCAAGTTTATAAAATTGTTAGTAAGTAAAACATATAATTTACCCCTCCGTTTTCCAAACATGCATGCATCAGAATTTAAAACCATAAGTCATATAATATGTATCATAAGGCATATAATAAAACCATAAACATAATTTTAGCCACTGCACTATACACTCCGATCCCGACATCCCCAATGTCTGACGTCCCTGACGTCCAATAAGATCACAATCACAAGGTTACGCGTGCCACTCGGGTCTCAATTCCGAGTTCAATCCCCGAACCCCGTTCGGGTACAGCATCCCCGATGCTTAGCGTCATAGACGCTGGACGTTCTAGACGTCCGTGACCACTCCGGGGTACCTCATCCGGAGGAGACAGTATCATAAGAATGGATCTATATAGTGCAGTATTAAATACATTTTATTTATATCCACATGCAAAACATATATGTATACATAGGTAAAATCCGAAACGATTGTTACGTTTCATCAGACGGGTCTCATGCCCAAATACCGTGAAACGTGCCATAACCGAAATTTCAATACCATCAAAACCATATCTTGATTCCAGCATGTGAACAGATAAGTAAATCAGAAAACATTTAAGCATGCAAGGGTTTAATGAAATTGGGCCCACTCACAGTACGATCCCGCGGTGAAACTGTGCGTACGAACTTGTACCGGGATTATCGTACAATTCCTGTCAGTCCAAATCATACGTAAGGGTCACAACAAGTCTTAAACATTTATCCAAATAACTCGAAACAGAAACCGGCTCGGGGAAACCGTCCAACACGTTTCCCGAGACAACCGGCCCTAAACTGACCCATCAAAACTATCTCAGATCAACATGGTTAATTCACCAAAAATGTTCAGAATGATGAGAGGAACAAAAGTCATGTTGATCGTGATCGGAGATAAGGTCTAACGCGCCGCCCAAAGTGGCTGCGCGTGAAAGGCACGCGCCTGACACTGTAGCTACAGTGTCACCACCTTCACCCGTTTATCTGCAATACGGGCCTGCCACCCGCGGCTTGACCCGGTTGAATACCCATCAATTCTTACTCGATTTCAATCCAATTTGATCCTAACATGTTCATTAACTATCCAATTTAGGTTCTGAGTCAACAATTAACCTCACTGGTCCCTTAAATGGACCCTCGACCCGTGATCAACCAAACGGGTTAATCACCAGAACTCCCTGGTTTCAAACTCATTGTCTAATTAACTTCACAGGAAGCATAATAGGATCAAAACGAACCAAAATGAACAATCAATTGTGTCTGAAAGTACCTGAAGGTTGTCGTCCCAAGCTCTGCGATTTCCCTGAAAACAGCAGTCACCGTCCCAGCTCACCCGTGGCTGATGGCCTTCGTTTTCGATGTGGTTGAGTTCCAAACACTCCCAGAAGACTAAACCAGGCCTTGGTTTGGTCCAACGATCACCAGAAATCAAAAACCCGATTTCCCTCCAAAAATTCCCGAAATGGTTTCTCTTTGGTTCCACTGCTATTTTCTGTCCTTTCAACACCAGAGTGAAGCTCATTCACTATATAATCAGTTTTAAACAATTTCAAGCCATCCCAGAGGCTCGTGGGAGTCCAATTTTTCCACTGAAAATTGTTCCCCGAAAAAGCTTCGAATAACAATAATCAATTCGACCGTGCAGGGTGGACGGTTCAGGCCACGTTCTAAAGCATCAGACACGCCTTCCTTTCCAGCACACACTTGCATAATCAATTGTACACTGAACCACCGCACATGGTGGTGCCGCCCATGTCCCCCGCAGTTTGCTACAATAACCAGGGCGAAATGACCAAAATGCCCCTGGTTCAAATAATTACCAAACTGCCCTTCACTTCCTAGACCCGTAACTCAGCCATACGAAGTCCGATTTTGGCGTGCCGCCTGTCTACGGACTCAGGATATCGAGACCTACCTAACGGTCCTTGAGTCATGTGAAAATTAGTTGCCGAACGAAAAGTCAACATTTTCCCCCTAAAGTCCAAATTACGGTAATGCCCCTGAACTTCCGATAGTCATAACTTTTTCCCTGATCGTCCGAATTGGACGTGCCACCTGTCTATGAACTCGTGACGTCTCGAACTACGTCACGGTCACTGGTCAAAGTCCATTTGACCCACCAATCAAAAAGTCAACAATTTGGCCATACCATTCACAAGGGTAAAAACGTCAATTCATATATTAAATTACAATATTAAAATCCTCGAATGTCCGGGGTGTTACATTAACTACTAAGCTAATCCCCGACTTCTAGGATGGATCGTTACACCCTAGACTTATTGTGGGCAGTTGAGATACGGGGGTGCATGGGATGCACCAGTTGCAATTGTGATAGAAGTGATGGCGATCAGAACATTTCCGATGTAGTGGGTTGGTGAGGACGTGGACTGGACATTGGATACCGTGTGTTTGGGTCAGACTGATTTGGTGGGTTTCAATGATTGATGTGAGCGAGGGCTCAGAGTTGTGGATAACTAAGGGAACCCTACAGTGCAGATGTGTTATCACTACGAGACAAATATCTGATAGGGTCTAGTCACACGCATATTGAGTGAGTTGGTTGTTAGGGTAACCACACGTGAGTATGATGTTGGCATGGATTGGTAAGGAAGTTGATGGAAGTGAGTATCGAGGCCGATAAATCTGCGGCATAGATTTGAGCTTGGCTCTGCGAGGTAAGATTATGTCGTTGATCTTACGCTACATTGAAGGAGCTATGGTACAAGGTGATATCATTGATTGAATGACAGTTGGAGATGATGATTGGAGCTCTGATACCAAGGTGGTATGGTTGAGCGTTGATAGTTGGGAGGTGTTCGCAGGATCCCAGAAATGTCAGGAGTGTCAGAGTGGTATGATTATCAAGGTGGTGTCGAGGGAGGTCTGTGTGTTACAGACGTCGTAAAGTAATATCCGTCAGGTGGTATCGACTTGAGAGTCTGGTCGATTATGGACACCTGGGAAAGACGTGGATTTCCACAGTTGCGTGTGCAATTGAACGAGTAGGAAATTTCGAGGATGAAATTTTTGTAAGGGGGTAGTCTGTAACGACCCATCCTGAATTTCGGGATTAGATTAGCACGACTAATCATGGATTAGCACAACTAATCAGAGATTAGTGGGGATATTTCGAACGGATTGTGTGAAATGATCGTTTTACCCCTAGGAATTAGGCGAAAAGTTGACTTTTGACCCGAGCGGTCAAATGGACTTTAACCGATGACCGTGACGTAGATTGGGACGTTACGAGTCCGTAGACAAGCGGCACGTCTAAATCGGAGGTACGACGAAGAAGTTATAGGTCTAGGACGCTTTACGGTACTATTCATGCAAACCGAGGAAAGCTGACATGTGGCATGATTTTATTAGGGGATGTTTCTAGAAGGACCCACCAGATGAGTGACAAGTGTCACCCATCTGATAGGCTAAGAACCCAATTAAATGGGGTCCTTATCCTTATCTGATTCGATCATCTACTTCATCCTTCTCCCAAAAACCCGTGAACACTCTCGACCCCGTGTAAACCCATTTCCTATAACCCTTTCAATCCTCATTATCTGTGCTTGGTGTGTGAATGAATAAGAGATAGTGGATTGAGACGATGATGATGGTGGCAATGGTGTCGACCGTCGTGCACGGTGTCTGACAGGACCCGTCCCAACTGGACTTTGATAACTGTGCCCGGTCTTGCTCCCATCTGACAAGTCAACTGAAGTCCCAAAACTACCCTTTAGCACCTGTCAGACCAAGGATAACTGTACTGATTTCCACTTATGCCTCCGCCTCTCGATCAGCCTCGAACGTCGTGCCACGGCCTGGAGGGTCATCAAAACAGAAAAGATGTGTGGACAAAAATAAGATCATTTGGAACACATTTCAAAAAACATCATTTACCCTCCAGTTTATCAAACCATGCATGCATAGGGAAAAACATATGAATCACAATCACCGGCTTTCCAGCCAAATCACATAACAAGTATCAAATCCCAGCTCTCAAGCCAAACATATGAAAACATAATCACCTGAAAACATAATCACGTGGCCACATAGACCAAAACCCGTACTCAATACTAGTACGCAATCACAATCAACATCAAATAACACTATTCACAAGTTCACAATCAATCAATCAATCTGCACTATTCACAAGTGCCCAAAAAATCACACTGTCACATCCGCACTACGCGTAGGCCAACCTCGGGAACTGCACTCAAGCACCATCCGAGTCATATCAGTCATGTCTGGGAACTGCACACGCACCATCTAGATGTACCACGTACTCGGGAACTGCACTCACGTAATATCCGAATCACGTCTAGGAACTGCAGTCGCACCATCTAGAACATGGTCCAGTATCCATAATCAAAAACACAATCCATTCCGCAAACACATATCAATCATATCCATGACTTCAAACCAAGTCAAAAGCATTCCCGACAGGGTCTCAAGCCCAAATTCCATTTACACGTGAAGCCGTAAAATCTCATGTGAAAACATTAAAATAATCCAGAAATCATCCTTGACTCACCAATTAAGTCAAAATATCCTTTTCAAAACCTTTTTGACTCCGGGCCTAGCCCAAAACATCATTTACACATGTCTCGTAAAACGTGCCCGAAAGATCGATTAAAATAATAATTAAATCACAAATAATCATGCTAACTCATTATGACATCATTACAATTCAAATCATGCAATCAATCATGTAATACATTTAACTATGCATGCATAATGGTTTATAAAACAAACGTCCACTCACAAAACGTCCAAATCGCTCGATTCCGAGCTGCACGTCTTTCCGTAATTTTCGACACTTGTCAGGAATCCCAAGTCCTACCCAAAATCATCATTTAGGGTCACTAATGACTTAATGAATATCATATTAATTTCCCATAAATTTTTGGGAATAAAATATTAATTTAAAATATAACGTAAACCTTCGGACCCTCCAAACATTATCGAGACGGTGTCCGATTGACTCGAAACCAACTCTAAAATGTTCGTTACATTGCATAGAGTAAAACACATGTTAAGCGCTTCCCCAGAAAACTCACCACGCGTCCTCACACGCCGCCGCAAGAGGCTGAGGGTGAAAGCCACGCGCGTGAACAGTGGCGCTACAGTGTCATCGTTCTCACCCGATTCACTGTCATACAAGTCTGGAACCCACGAAGCAACCCGGTTCAATCATGTCCAATTTCGCATCAATTCCTTCAATTGATTCTTCTAATCGCATCTTTGTGACCTTAATTTGAGTTCTGTATCGTTAAATTCATACAACATAGATTAAAACTACCAATTTCAATTTCGATACCCGTTAAATTCAAAATCCCAAACCAATTTGACTTCAATTGTACATTTTAATGAATCAGGAAGTTACAGAGGAATCATATGAACACAATTTCGACATCAATTACATCATTTCTTACCTTGAACCAATCCAACCAAACCTCAAATTTCAGAACTGCCGCAAGTCTCGTTCTCAGTCAAATCTCCATCAATTTCCTTCCCCATTTGATTTGGTTCGATTCGTTTATCTTCCAGAAGACTTAATCTCAACTCATTCACTTCAACTAGTCCAATACTTGAAAATCAAGATTCAATTGTCCAAAATCTGGTTTCGGGTCTCCTCTCGGGTTTCTAGGTTTTCTTTCAATGTTCTCTCCTCTTTTCTTCTCGTTTTTTCACTCTACAATTCCCCTTTTATTCTCTCTGTTCAGTCTCTACACGTCTGGGATTGAATTGATCAATTATGATCAACAATGGAATATGGATAGGTATAGGTTTGTTTTTATCCCTGCGTTTATCTTCAAACGGCAACCAGTGCCACTAACCTCATTTTCTAAGTGACATATGTCACTCAACAACCCTATAACTAACTGACTCATGATTTAGCTATAGTGAATGATCGTTTTACCCTTACTAACAAAATGACCAAAATGCCCCTCGCCTTTCGAGACCCATAACTTTTCGATCCGGACTCTGATTGACGCATGCCGCCTGTCTACGGATTCAGCGTCCTGAGACCTATCCAACGGTCCTTTCGGAAAGTCCAAACAAGGTCACGATCAACAAGTCAACTTTCGACCCCATAACCAAGGGAAAAATTGTCATTTCCTTCAAATTTTCCTTTTTCGAATTTTCGGGTCGTTACAGTGGCCTAGTTCGGAGGTAGGGGACCGAAACTCCGTTTTTCAATTCAAAATAGGAAAAGCTTGAATTAAGGGTTGTCGATCGTTTGTGTGTTTTAGAGGTTGCTCCTGAGGTCGAGACGAGTCCAACGGTGGCCACGGCGGTGCTCGTGACAACGACGGTAGGGTGAGTTTGTCGTGAAACTTGTGTTCGAATAAAAAATGGTTAGTTGAAATTTGGTGGTTGTTGTGTGGTTTTGACGATTGGAATGTGTTTTGGATGATGATAGGAAGCTAGTGGGCTTGGAATAGAGTCCAATGGTGGTCGGAGTCACGAGAACAAAGGGGAAGAAGTCGGCTGGTTGGTCATCGATCGGGGACGTAATTTCCAGTGCTTATTTTCTAGTTTTGAAGTCGTAAATCGATTAGGAATGATTAGATGAAGGTTTAGGAATGAAAATGGACTAAAACAGATCGAAAATATAGGAGTTATGGCCCTGAAACGATCACGCCTGTTAAGTTGGACTACCGGTCTGGACCGATTCACGCGGGGTTGAAGACGATGAACAGTCTGGCACGTGAGCTCCACGCGCAGCGCCTTTGGGACGCGCGTGGGGGTGCTTGGGATGTTTCTGGGGGAAGTTTTCAACACATGAAATCATCATTTCGAGTTAACGAACATTTTAGGATTGGTCACGAGTCAATCGGACATCGTTTTTGATATAGTTCGGGGTGTCCGAAGGTTTAGGATCGAGTTTAAATATGTTTAAAAATCCGAGAAAATTACGGGGTTTTAATGAGAGGTTATTGGAAGTGTTAGTGACCTTACAATGTGATTTGGACAGAATCAGAAGTCCCAGTGATGGTGAATTAGCCGGAAGGCTTATGGCACGCATAATGAGGCGACAGCTAGGACGATCTATGAGTTGACTTTCGTTTTATAAATATGATGCATGCATAACTATTTTATATGTTTTATATCTATTTTTCGAAGGCCTTGAATACGTATATTTGTCATATTTATTATTAACGTATTTGCACGTATTTCGAGGTGTATGATTTTATGTTGAATTTGTATGTGCTTGTGTTTTCGATATTGGTTTGATGAAATGGTTTTGGATTTGAAAAGATAAACTCGGGCATGAGACCCATTTGGTTTGGAAACTATCAGACTTGGAGTCCAGTTGATTTAATGAGAAGTCGGGCTGAGACCTATTTGAGTATACGATCGGGTCGGGGGCCCAGTTGGTTTACGAAATCAGACATGAGGCCCAGTTGTGGTTTATAAATGTGATTTCAAGTTGGGGACCCATATATGGATTTATGGATACTAGATTTATGGATTTACGATGGATTTATGGAAAGTCTGGGCATGGCCCCTTTAAGATATTTTTAGATGTTTGAAATGGTTTTTGAAAAGGGTGTTTCCCATTTACCATACTAATCAAGAAAACATTAAAAGATCTCATGAATGGAATACCAATATTCATGAATGGAATACCAAGTACTTGAATGTATGAACAATGTCATAGGCTTACCAGTGATTTATTTCCACAAGCTTAGCTTCACAATGCAATAAGATTAGAAAAAGGTCTTTAGTCTAAATGGGATGTAACGGAGCTTGATGAAGGATAATTGAAGGAAGGGAAAGAGAACAAAAGTTTAGAACATACTAAGGTCTTCTTGAGGTAGACATCAAGGTTAAAGATAAGTTGCTTCTAGGAGTTGAGTGCATGGACTGGGCCCTTCATAACTTGAACTAAATCAGGTCACTTTTTCTTTAGGCCACAAAAATTCTTGATCATTCTCTTTTTTTTCCCTTTTTTTTTCTTTTAAATAAATTATAGTGAGCTTATAATTGATTGATTTCAAAACTTTGAATTTAGTATAATAGCTCCTTTTAGTTCAACACTTTCCTTTCAATGTCTTGGTACATTGTTAAGCTAAAGGGCATGGTCTGGATTAAGCTTACACTCTCATTCTTAGATATGAAGGAATGAGTGATGTAGGATATGAATGAAATGCTAGAGTGTTTGGTTGCAAGGGGTTTGATGGAGCACACAAAGGTCGAGTTTAAAATAGGCTTTTAGGAGGCTAACACACACAAACCTAGCACATTTAATCACTTTTTAACGCAATGAAGTTAGACACACATTTTGCATTAATTAGAGAGTAAGTTCTGCATTGTGAGTTCATAATAGATGTTCATTCAAGCAATTGATCAGAGTAAAGATAATGAGATCAAAAACTAGTTACGATAAAAAACAAAAATTAGTGTATAAACTCATGATAAAATGTGTAACGGGCTTCAATAACTCATAGGTACACATGCTAACATGTTTCTATCAAGCCTAGGATTAACAAGCAATCATACCAACTAGAGTTTTGCAAAGTGACCTTCTAAGCATAATTAAACACGAAACTATGCTATATGAAGAGTGAGAACAAGTCATAGGTCAGTCATAGCAAACTCTTAAGTACTGTGTATTCAAGATTGTCTCATCATGTTCGGTAAAATAAGACAACCTAAATAAGCTATCATATTTACACCAATCTTATCCTTGCAAGTGTACAAATCGTGAAAGATAGTATAGTGACAAGCAAGGGTTGAATCACAGGGACTGGTAACAACTTAATAAAACAAATGAATAGATAAAGTACTAGATAAAGCACAAACACGGATTTGAGGGGTTGGAGTGGGTTTTGTAAAATGGAAATCAAAACAGAAAATAAAACAAAAACAAAAGAACTTAAAGGTTGTAGACAAATTTTATATGATTCCATGTATTAACCTCTGAATTAGAATGACTTAAGGCAAACAATCCACTCTAAACAATCATGAATCAACGCTATGAATGTCTAATTTATCAACCTCAATCCACAATTAAGATGTTCACATATTTTAGCATGGTATATAACTAGACTGTATGAACTCTCTCTTATTTAGCATGTTAGATGCATGGCATATACATCAAACTTATATTTATAGGTGCAAACTAGCATGGCATATACTCAGATTTAGTACCTAGAAACTCATTAAGAATAAAGAGAATTATGAACATCACATGAACCCTAGAACATGGCATCTATCCTAGATCTTCATGAACCAGTTTACATGAATAGTTTAACCTAACCACATGTTGCTAATGAATGAAAGAAGATATGGCTGTCATCCTAACAATTCCAACAAAAAGCAAACATACATAAGGTAGCTAAGCTTGAGAACAAATGCTTGAAAACAATAAGGACAAAAAATTGATTTTAATTGCGAAGAGGAATTGAAAAACAAAATTGAATCATAACATTAATTTAATGATGTCTAGGGTTTCAAAGCATCCCTATCTACTATAAGACTACTCCATAAACGAATTCAAAAACTAAAAAAATGCATAGAAAGTTGAAAGGCTAAACCCAGAAGTATGCACGAAGCCAAGGCTCTTGCTCTCTCTCCAAGCTTGGAAAAGCTCAAACTTTGCACCAGATGTGTTCTTTTGTTTTTGTGTGTTGTGTGTGTACAATGAGACCTCTATTTATAGGTATAGATAGCTACAAAAACTACATTCCAAGAGTTTAATGCTCTTTAACAGCCCTCATTGATTCTCATTATAACCAGCATTTACTATAGGATTGAAACTGAAAAGTTGCTGTTTTGAAACTAAACAGGTTCCCTTTTATGATCAGATAACTCTCTGTAAAAACGTCCAAATAGAAAGATATAAATGGCATCTGAAACTAGAATTCCATGCCTTTCCACCATATATGGCCCATTTTCTAATTCGTTTTGAGCTCTTCTGGGCAAATCCCACAAGTCTGGTGTTCTGCAGAGAACTCTCTGGGCTGATCTTGGGCCACTTGTGAGCTAGGGACTCATATTGCATTTCATGGGCTTCAATCCATTCTTAACTCCTCAAGTCTTTATGATTCACCAAAAATTAAGTTGATTTCGTTAAGCCCTTACTTTTATCCTAAAAACATCAAAAACAACAAAATACATTGTATTGCATAGAGATTTCAATAAAAAAAAAAAACTAAGGTAAAAGAGGATGTAAAAATATAGCTTTATGCACTCAACAAATTCCCCCAAACATAGATTTTGCAAGTCCCTTAGCAAACTAGGTTGAAAACAAAAGGAAAACTTCAAGGGATGGCAAGTTCCTCTGATTCATACATCTTAACAATCCAAAACACATTATACGCTGAATCAAGCAAGTATCAACCACGGCTCAAAAACACTAAAATTGTAGCTCAATATCATAGTTAAGCATACAAGCATCTTCCTAAGCAAAACTCCAAGTTCAACATGATGCTGCCAACAAAAGGTCAAAATAGATTCAAGTTAGACTTCCAAAATCTCTCTAGGCATACTCTCATTTCAAACACTCGGATTTTCTGGCCAATTCATTTGATTACTCGAAAAATTTATGTGAGAAAATTTATGTAATGATAATAGCTCACATAATTATAAGGGAAAAAATGACATTCAAGGCAGAATTGAAAGATCTCATGAATGGATTACCAAGTACTTGAACGTATGAACAATGCCATAAGCTTACCTCTGCTTTATCTCCACAAGCTTAACTTCACAATGCAATAAGATCAGAAAAGTCTTTACTCTAAATGGGATGTAATGGGGCTAGGTGAAGGCTAATTGAAGAAAGGGAAAGACAACAAAAGCTTAGAATATACTAAGGTCTTCTTGAGGCACACAACAAGGTTGAGGATGAGCTGCATCTGAGAGTTGACTCCACAGACTTAGCCCTTCATAACTTTGACTGAATAATCTCTTTCTTTCTCTTGAGGTACACAACATCAATTTTTCTTCTCTGTTTCTCTTTTTCCCCCTTTTTTTTGCCTTTTTTTTTGTTTTTTTTTTTGAAAAACATAGTGAACTTGTACTTGACTGATTTTAGAACTAGAACTTCTCAAGTATACTGAATCTAGTACAACAACTTCCTTAATTCAACACTTGTCTTTCAATGCCTTGGTAGATTCTTGAGCTAAAGGGTATGAACAGAATTAAGGTTACAATCTCATACTAAGATATGGAAGTAGGACTGGTGTACGATATGAAAGAAAGACCAGAGTGTTTTGCTGCAAAGGGGTTAATGGAGCACACAAAGGTCAAGCTTGGAATAGAATTTTAGGATGCTAATGCACACAACCCTAATGCCTTTAATCACTTCTGAATGCAATGAAGTTAGACACGTTTCACATCAATTAGAGAGTAAGTTCTACCATTATGAGTTCTTAATTGATGTTCATTCAAGCAATTGATCAAAGTAAAGATAATGAGATCAAAAATTGGTAATGGTGACAAGAAAAGCAAGAGTTAAAGTATACACTCATGATAAAATTAGCAATGGGCTCAAATAACTCACAGGTATACAAGCTAACATCTTTCTATCAAGCTTAGGATTAACAATCATCATACCAAAAAGAGTTGTGCAAAGTGACCTTTTAAAGTATAGTTAAACATGAAACCAAGCTAAAATAAGAGTGACAACAAGTCACAGATCAGCCATAGCCAATTTCAAAGTACCATATTTTCAAGATTATATCATCATAATCATCAAAGAAACGTGCCAAAACTAAACTAAAAATTTTTTTTTGGTTTTTTTTTTAATTTTTTTTATGGATTTTTTTATTTTCAAAGCAATAAAATTCTCTCCCAAACTAAAATCGAACATTTTCTTCAATGGAAATCAAATGCATAAGATAGGAAAGCGTAGAAAGAGTTGGACTAAAGAAAAAAAAACAGTAAAAAACGAGAGGGAAGAGAAAACATAGTTGTTGAAGAATGAGAATGTTGTTTTCTCCTCCATTGGGTTGCCTCCCAATTAGTGCTTCTTTTAACGTCTTAGCCCGATGTAGCTTGGAGATCAAGAGAAGAATGGCGGTGAATGCAGAGCCTGGACCATTTCAGTGGAAGGTTGGTAAGCATCATAGAAAGGCTTGAGACGATGTCCATTTACTTTGAGTGTGTTCCCTGTTTGAATGTTCTGAATATCCACTGCACCACATGGGGTAAATGTTAGTGATAAGAAAAGGACCATACTATCGAGAACGGAGCTTACCAGGAAAGATTCGGAGGCGTGAATTTAATAAGAGAACTTTCTGCCCTATTTCAAACGGCTTCCTACGGATGGCCTTGTCATAGTAAGCTTTGATTTTCTCCTTGTAGATATGGGAACTTTCATAGGCATCATTCCTCAACTCTTCAAGCTTGCTAAGCTGAAGCTTTCACAACTGGCCAGCTTCTTTCAGCTCAAAGTTGAGCTTCTTAACTGGCCAATAGCCTCTATGCTCTAATTCCACAGGAAGATGGCAAGGCTTTTCAAAGACGATCTAGAAGGGTGACATGCCTATAGGAGTCTTATATGCTGTTTTATAGGCCCATAAAGCATCATTTAAATGCAATGACCAATCGTTCCTATTAGGGCTTACCGTCTTTTCCAAGATTTCCTTAATTTCACGATTAGAGATTTCAGCTTGTCCACTTATTTGAGGATGGTATGGCGTAGAGATCTTGTGTGTTACTCCATAACGCTTCTATAAAGCGTCAAATGATCAGTTGCAAAAGTGTGTTCCTTTGTCACTGATGATTCCTCCAAGGGTCCCAAATCTAGCAAATACGTATTCTTTGAGAAAGCTGAGAATAACCTTAGAGTCATTAGTCCTAGTGGGGATTGCTTCAACCCACTTCGATACATAATCAACAAGAAGCAAACTATATAAGCAACCATGAGAGTTAGGAAAAGGTCCTATGAAGTCAATGTCTCAAACATCAAAAAATTCGACAACTAGAATTAGGTTTAGAGGAATTTGATCACGAGAACCTAGGTTACATGTACGTTGATAGTGATCACAAGTAACCAAAACTCATAAGCATCCTTGAACAAGCTTGGCCAATAGAAACCACTTTGAGGAATTTTAAGGGATGTTTTCTTGGCTCCAAAATGACCTCCACAAGGTGAAGTATGATAGAAGTTAGAATAGAACGGAATTCAGATTCAAGTACGCACCTACGTATGATGAGATCTGGACAATGTTTCCATAGAAATGGATCATCCCACACATAGTACTTGGCCTGCTTAACCAGCTTATGTCTTTGGGATTGACTAAAAGTGCTTGGTGGCAAAGTAATTGATGGTGTCGAAAACCCAAGGATAAGAAGTACTAAGGGAAAATAGTTGCTCACCAGGGAAACATTCTTGTAATGTCAAGTGATATTCCTCCCGATTGGATGAATGCATTAGTCGGCTGAGATGATCAACCACAACATTATCAGAACCCTTCTTGTCTCGGATCTCCACATCAAACTCCTAGATTAGAAGCATCCAAAGGATCAATCCGAGTTTAGCATCATTTTTGGTAAGTAGATATTTCAATGCTGCATGATTAGAATAGATAAATACTTTAGTACCAATTAGATAAGATCTAAACTTTTCTAACAACAAGCAACTCCTTTTCAGTTGTAGAGTAATTGAGCTGTGCATCATTTAGGGTGCGGCTAGCATAGTAAATCACATGTGAAAGCTTGTTGACACATTACCCTAAAACAACCCCTACAGCATAATCAGATGCGTCACACATAAGCTCAAAAGTAAGGTTCCAATATGGTGGCATTATGATTGGTTCAGTTGTAAAGAGGCTTTTGAGCTTCTCGAAATCAAATGGAGCATCCTTAGCTAGTAGCTTGCACAGAGATCTTGAAATCTTAGAAAAGTCTTTGATGAATCGACGGTCGAATCCAGCATGTCCAAGAAAATATCTAATTTCTTTTACCGATGTAGGGGAAGACAACCTGCTCACTATGTACACCTTGGCTTTGTCTACTTCAATACCACGAGTTGAGATCACATGCCCTAAGCCAATGCCTTGTTGTACCATAAAAAAGGCACTTTTCCCAATTAAGCACTAAGTTGCATTCCCTGCACCTTTGCAACACTAGAGAAAGATGGTGAAGTTATAAATAAAAAGAGTTGCCGAAAACAAAAAAAACTCATCCATAAAAACCTCAATGATATCCTCAACCATGTCGGAGAATATGCTCATCATGCATCGCTGAAATGTTGCAGGGGCATTATGACACGACCCACCCCCAATCCTCCGGGATTAAGGAATAAGTCATGCTCCCGTCTAACCTGCATGCGACACGAAGGCTAAACACTCGTTCAATCCCCCGTAGAACACACAAGTCAGACAAGGGATCCCAGGTCAACGTCATCTAAAAATCAACCTCGGTTAACCAGAGTTAGCAGCAACACTGTGGATCGCGTGTGAGATGTCTCTGTCTCTCTCACAACAGCCCACACCGCATCAACCTGGAGGGTATCGAAAAAAAGAAAAGACTGTGAGTGGACAAAAATAAATAATAAGTTCATAAAACATTTCATAAGAAAAGACATTTATACCATCCGCGTAAAACCAATGCATGCATTCGAAAACCATTTCATTTTCGAGATAATAAAAACCGTTTATGAAACCGAAATCATTTCCTTTTCTCAAATCTCGGGCCTTAGCCCAAAACCATCAAAAGCCATATCATCCGAGTCATAACCCAAAACATCTGGAAACCATTTGAAAACCATCAATGTATCACAGAAATCCAAAAGCATTTAAAACACATTTCCATCAATCGAACCTGCTGGATCTATCCGAGTCTTTAAACTCAATATATGTCCAAGTATTTCAACTCAACAGGCCTCAATATCAATCCGAGTCTTTACACTCCCGAGTCTTTAAACTCAATAGGCCTACAGGGGAAATCACAATATCCGAGTCTTTAAACTCAATCCGGATCTTTAAACCCAATCACATATCCGGGCCCGCCCCCGTCACATATCATATCCGGGTCTTTAAACCCAATACCATATCCAGCAAATCCAATCCAAAAACCATTTCCAAATCTAGAAATCCATTTTCAAATCCGAATCCGAAATCATCATTCTGAATCCCAATCCAGAAATCACGTTTATCGAAATCACTTTTCCAAATCCATTTATAAACCATTAAAATCAAATCATAATTCAAATTCCAAAATCATAGTATCAAAATTATTATCAAATCACGACATAAAAGCATATCTCGTAAAACATACAATTACGTAAAATTCCTCGAAATACGTGCAAAACCGTAAATCACAGATAGCATAATCATAAACATGGAAATCATGTATAGAAAAAATATACAAACATTTACGCATGCATCATAAGTTAGAAAGCAAAGTCCACTCAAAGGTCATTCGCATCGTTGCCTCGATATGCGTGCAATTACGCTTTCCCGACTAATCCACTATCACCAGACTTCCCGAACCTGTCCATATCACATTCTAAGGTCACTAACTACTTCATTATGCTTCTACTAAATCCCCGTAATTTTCCCAAATTTTTAACTATTTTTAACCTAGCCTTTAAACCTTTGGACATCCCGAAACATATCGAAACGATGTCCGATCAACTCGAAACAAGTCCCAAAATGTTCGTCACATCGAATACTTAAAAACACATGTAGAAAAATTTCCCAAACCATGCCTCACGCACCCTCACGTGCCGCCCAAAGGGGATACACGTGGGAGCCACACGCCTCAGTACTATTCATCTCCTACCTCAGGTTGACCTGGTTCAGACCGGTCCAGACCGGCCTCTGCAACTCAAACTGGCATGACCGGTTTTCACTCATTTTTCCATCGTTTTCAATCCTATTTGTCCCAATAGATTCGTCCTAACTTAACCAATTTATCTACTTACTCAAACAACAAAGTTAAGTCCAGAATGATACCTTCCCGATCCAAAGAATAACATGTGCTCTGCAACCATGTCAATTCACGAGTTTGACGTCCTCCTGCTTCAACTTCAGTCCCAATCGACTTATTTACCCTTCATAATCGTGTTCCAATCATTAGAATTCATCGACAAAGCCTAAAAACTCGTATCCAATTTTTGAACCAAGACTTACCGCGTCGGGTTCGATGGCCACCGTGCACGGCAGACCTCCGTCCATGCTCAATTACCTCCTAGGAGCCTCCTGGACCTCATCCTAGCCACCAATTCGCTTATCAAGCCTCACAATACCAGTTGCCATTTTAAATGAAAACAGGGCACTTCATGGGGTTCTCTTACCTCCATGCGCCGTCGTGGGCCGCCGGGCCACCACCATCATCTTCGTCTCATCACCCCAACCACTTTACTAAATAGAACATAAGCAAAGGATCGCATTTTGATGGTGTTTCAATCAATGGTTCCTCACAGTACACATACTACTTTGTTTTTCATTTGAACCAAACCATGCAAACATTTTTTAAACCGTGTGAGACACTTGTAAGGCGGTGGGAAGGGTTCTACTGCCTTCCAGAGAGGGATAAGTGTCCCAAAACCATTAGGCATAACTCCTAAGGCAACAAGAATGACCAAAATATCCTGAATGCCAAATTACCAAAATGCCCCTCACCTTCCGAAGACCGTAACTTCCTCCTCGAATGTCGGAATCGGACGTTCCACCTGTCTATGAACTCGTGACGTCCCGAACTACGTCACAGTCATCAACCCAAGTCCATTTGACAGCCCAAATCAAAAGTAAACCTTTTTGCCCATTCCAGGGGCAAAACCGTCATTTCGCACCATCCGTCCGAAATCACCTAACTAATCATCGATTAACTTCACTAATCCGCCATTAATCACTAATCTAATCCCGGACTCCGAGACGGGTCGTTACACATTGCATATGCCAAATGGCATCCTCCGATATGCAAATTTGCCAAAAGGGCATGTGAATGTGGAATTCTCTTGGTCCTCGGGAGCTATTGCTATTTGGTTATAACTGGAGTATCCATCAAAGAAGCAATAATGACTATGACCTGCAAGTCTCTCAAGCATTTGATCAATGAAAGGTAAATGAAAATGATCGATAGGAGTTGTTGTGTTGAGCTTGCGGTAGTCGATGCACACCCTCCACCTTGTGTGTACCCTTGTCGGCACCATTTCATCATGCTCGTTCTTAACAATGGTGATGCATGATTTCTTAGGAACCACTTGTACGGGACTTATCCATTTAGACTCGAAAATTGGGTAAATGATTCCTACATTTAGAAGCTTCAAAATTTCCTTCTTCACGGCCTCCTTTATAGGTGGGTTTAGCCGTCTTTGAGCTTCTTTAGTAGACTTTGATGAATCCTCCAAGAGAATTTGATGCATGCACTTTGTAAGGCTAATTACTTTGATATCAGTTATAGTCTATCCTATGGCTGTCTTGTTCTCTCTTAGAACTCTCACTAAATGTTTTGTCTCAACATCATTCAAATTGTTAGCAATAATGACAAGCAAAGCTTTTTCATCACCAAGTTAAGCATATTTAAGATGTTCAAGAAGTTGTTTGAGTTCTAACCTTGGCGCTTGAATGACTGACGTAATTAGCTTATCTGTTGAGTCAGCGAGAGGCTCAAAACATGGCCACCTTAATAGCTTACAAGATGGAATAACTTCTAGGGCAAAGAGTACTTACATTCGTTCTTCATCATGCACGCCTTCCTCACTTGGAGATAAACTGAGTGCTCTTTCTAATGGATCTTCCTTTCCTTGAGTTGTAAATGGGGCCTGCAACATTAAACTTAATAGATCAATGGAATTACATTCGTGAATCTCACTAGGGTACCTCATAGCATCAAGAATTTGAAAAGTTCTGCTTTCCTCTAAAACAGTCATGGTGAGCTTTTCCGAATGGCAATCTATGATAGCACGAGCAGATGCTAGGAATTGACGGCCTAAAATGAGTAGGTGATGATTTGGCAAAGTACTATCTTCCATGTCTAGAATGTAGAAATCTGTTGGTAATACAAGGTCACCTATTTGTACAATCACATCTCCCGCCACTCCCTTTGGATGAGTAAAAGAACGATCCGCCAATTGAATCATCATGTAAGTTGGCTTGAGATCACCGAGCTGCAGTGGTGCATAAACAGAATACAACATTAAGTTAAGAGAAGCACCTAAGTCACATAAGCATCTATCAAACCTCATTGAACCAATTTGGCATGGAACAATAAAGCTTCTGGGATCCTCCTCTTTTGGTGGCAGCTTTCTTTGCAGAATAGAAGTGAATTTTTCACCAAAAGCAACCACGAAATTGATCTCTACCATCCTCTTGTTTTTACAAAGCTTCTTAATGAACTTCGCATAACTTGGAATATGCTTAATTGCCTTAAAGAACGGAATAGCAATTTCCAGTTTCTTGATTGTCTCTAAAAAGTCATGTTCAAGCTTATCTTTTTTTTGAATTGGCAAACCTGCGAGGATAAGGCATAGGTGGAGTGCATCCTGCCACCGTAGGGTTAGAACTAAACTTCTCAAGATTAGAATTTAACATAGAAGTATCTAGATTGGCTGGAATTGAGGTTTCGACAATAGGGGCTAAATTGGATTCTCTTAGACTTTTCTGATCTTTCTTCTTTTCCTCATCTTGTATTGCCACACCTTCATCAATTTTTAGAGGGTTCCTGGGACCTTGAAGCTCTTTTCCACTCCTTAAATTGATAACATTAACCTGTGCATTGTTTAGACCTTTAGGATTCACAAAAAGTTGACTAGGAAGCTTACCAAGTTCCCTCTCATTTAAGGCAGTTGCAATTTGTCCAACTTGGGTTTCTAAGTTTGCAATGGATCGATCAGTCTTGTACATGAAAGCATGGGTTGAAACCTTGAGGTCTTGAGTGCTTTGAGCTAAAGAGCTCACTTGTCTCGCCAATGTGTTCACAATGTCTTCAAGAGATTTGTTTAGTGTAGCTTGGATGGTTAACCCTTGTGGATTGGGGAAGCCTTGGGGATGCTTTGGATTTTGAACATTATTGTTGTTTCCCCATCTGAAATTCGGATGATTCCTTCATCCTGAGTTATAAGTTGGAGCAAATGGATCATTTCATGACCTTTGACTTCCTTGAAAACCTCCAACCATGTTGGCTTCCTCATGAAGCCCTTGTACTTGAGGGAATGCTTTAGAAGAATGTCCCTACAAGGAACACACTTGACAAACAGCCACAACTTGCTTTTGGGACACAAGCTGCTTAATAAGGTTAGTTAATTCAGAAATTTGAGAATTTTCATTAGAAGTAGTACTAACCTCCTAAACCTTCTTGGTTTGCTGGTTTGTGAAACTAAATTGCTTCGTATTGGAAGCAATTTCCTCAAACATGGCCTTAGCTTCATCAGCCATTTTGTTCAGTAGACCGCCAGTAGTAGCATCTACCATCATACGATCAGAATCTAGTAACCCTTCATAGAAGTATTGCATAAGCAGCCATGGTTCAAGGTTGTGATGAGGGAAAAAATGCAGCAATGTCTTAAACCTATCCCAATACTCATGAAACAGCTCTCCACCAGTTTGCACAATTGACATGATTTCCCTCCTTAACTTGTTAGTGTGTTATGCTGGGAAAAAATGTTGTAGGAACTTGGAAGCTAGCATATCCCAAGTCTCAATGGATCTAGATGGAAGAGTGTGGAGCCAAGCCTTAGCCTTCTCTCAAAGTGAAAAAGGAAATAACTTAAGACATATTTGTAACACCCCGGACTTTTAATAAAATGTAAATTCAAAAATTTAACGTAAAATTGCCATTTTACTCCTAGATAGGGGAAAATGTTGACTTTTAACTTGGGATACTATTTGGACATTGACCAAGGCCTGTTACGTAGATGGAGACATCACAAGTCCGAAGACAAGCGGCACGTCGAAATCGGACATCCAACGGAAAAGTTACGGGTCATGGAAGAAATTAGGTACTATTTATGTTTTACGAGACATGAACAGTTGGCTAATTTTAATTGCGGAAAATATCTGAGGTGGACGAATGGATGAATGACAAGTGTCACTCATCCCATTGGCCCAACTACCCATGTTCATGCATTTCATTTGTATCTTCATCTTCTATGTTTTCCTTTCACCTGAAACCCACAAACAACACACACCACCATACCTCATCTTTGCTACTATTTGAGAGGGTTGAGCTTGAAAGAGTGACCAAAGACGACAAAGACGACGACTGAGCACGTCGGAGAGGTTGAGAAACCCAAGGATCAGGTAAACCGGAAACCATGGTTTGGGTTCAAATTTTGAAGTAAATTTAGAGGGATTGTTGGATTATTTTGATGATTGAAAGTTGTTCTTTGGGATTGTACGAGTCCACAGAGACCAAAATCGTGAACGAAGGTAGTTGGAATCGACCAGGAGAAGGATTGGAAAATTGGCCAAAAATCATCAAGCTCGAATAGGTAATTTCAAGCCTTGTTTGATGTTTTTGAGGTTATAGATCGCTTTCTGGGTTCCTTACGAGCATGTAGGAAGAAAAATGGGGAAAAACGGTGGCTGGATGGCTGAAATATGACCGGATCAAGTTCGCGGGTCGGTTGGCCAGTTATAGGATCACGGGTCGACTCGGTCAAAGGTTGACAATGATAACGTAGCAGTCCATGCCATCGCATGTTAGACCTGTCAATCCACATGACAAATTAGATGATGCCACGTGGCAAGCTGTCAGGCCCAGTCAGTAGCTGACGTGTTAGGTCCACCTAAGCATGTCAGACCACGTGGACCAATAGGGTGGTGCCACATGGCAACCTATCAGGGAGTGTCAGAGTGACGTGGCAGTTGACGTGCAAGTCCATGTCAGCTAGAGTGGTGCCATGTCGTAGTGTGTTAGAGGTGTCAGAGACACGTGACACTAGCTAAGGTGTGCCATGTGGCAGGTGTCAGACTTGTCAGGCTGACTTCAGCATGACATTAGTGTTGACCAGTGATGAATCCCATTGACTAGCGATGACCATCGTTGACCGAACTTTGACCAGCGCGTGTGGGTGCATGGGCATGAATTTTGAGGTCAAACTGGTCTTGCTCAAAAGGTTCCAACGTTATGAATCCAATGAATGTGGTTTCAGGTCAATCAAAGACTGTTTGAAATGTCATTTAGGGATTTTTAGCCTCAGGAAGCGTGTTCAGGACGGGTTCCCCGAATTGGGCTTTGTGAGGGTTTAGTGTGTGACCTTGTATAAAATATTAGTGCCCCTCGAATGTGATCTGGACAGGCCCGGACACTTTGGACTAGCTCAAGTGAGATTACAGTGCGGATGTTGAGCGAGTAGGATGGACCGAGCGTGAGTAGACTTTTGTTTTATAACTGAATTGCATGCATAACTGTTTTGAATTCTTTATTATATGATTTAAGTTGAAATTCTTTGATATCGTATTTGATTATGTTATGGATTTAATCATCGATTTATGAACTGTTTTACGGAATTACGTGAAAATTATGTTTTGGCTTGAGACCGGTTGAGTAATGATTTGACTTAGATTTCTAGTCAAACGGGAATTTGAAAGAAAAGTTGCATTTTAATAGAATTTGAATGGCGATCTAGCATTATCTTTTTGAGTAAATTGGGATTTGTAAATGAGTTATGGACATTGTTTTCGGATGGTTTTTGTGGAAAATACATGTGAGAGTTATGTCTCATGCATAGGCTCAAATAAATAGTGTTTTGACTCGATTTGAGACGTAAACGGTTTAAAATGACTTTAAATGTATTTGGTTACTATTCCACATATACCATCATGCTGAGTTGGATTGTCTCTTCCAAACGTCGAGGATCCTAGAGTAGTCACGGTGAACTGCCTGAAATGAGTAGCTTCGAGGAGAGGTTCAGGTTCAGGAGTGCGAGTTTATGATATCACCCCGCACGCGGTAGGTCTGGGGAAGGCACCCCATTATGATATCACCCCGGACGTCGTTGAGTTGGATCCTGGGGAGGTACTCGGAGATGAGACTTCAAATTGCACGCGTAGCATTGGAAATCATGACTGGTATTGGTTATAGACATCGCGGATGTCGAGGATTGGTTATAGACCCTATAATTGATTTGCTTCTTCAAGCAATCCCTAAAGAATTTTCCTATCCATTAACTTCTCCAATGTATGAATACCCTAATCCCCACTATCCTTAAATCTAGAACTGTCAGATGCTTTAGAGTCTTCAAACTCATCCACCAACCCATCCTCACCACTATTATCCCTACATTGCCAGTCGGATTTCCCTTCCCTTTGTCTTTCTATTTACCCTTTCCTTTTTCAATCACAACAGTTGGTTTTGTAGACACCAGCACATGTGATGCTATGTTTTCCCTCTTGCCTTTGTATTTCTGTTTACCTTTTCCTTTTTCAATCTTCTGAGCTGCTGTTTCTTTAGGTAGGTCTTCAAACTCCTTAATCACAACCGTTGACTTTATGCTCTCTAGCAATTGTCTTGCTAACTTTTTCTCCCTTCTTCTAACATCTTTTAATAATGCCTTAGGGTTCTCCACGTTAATATGTGTTGAGAAATTTCTATCTCAGTAGTTACACTTGGCACAGCCTTACATATCTTAATCACATCAGCGTTTTCTAAGTGTTTACCACCCACTCCTTCTTCAATCTCGTAACGGTATAAGATGATACCATCTTTATAGCGTATTGACTTTACCATCCTATCTATCTTAAGCATGGATACCATGTGTTTTTCACAATAATCAAAATAGTCAACATCTCCATCTTTATACCTATCGACATCCCACGTTCCACCATTGAACATCTTGATTGTAAAATAACCTGAATTCCCTACAATTGAATAAAAAATACATTTTTATGACCACAGTAGAGCGACAAATATATTTATCCCTTACAACAGCAAACAAATTTATCAACTACATCAGCCAACACAATTATCCCTTGCACCAGCCAACACAATTATCACCTACAACATACAACAAAATTCTCCCATACAGCAGCCAACACAAGTATCCCCTATTGCCCCCACAAACAAACGAAAAGCTACAAAATGTGACCTAACGTTCTATCCTACAGCTACAGAACATGGTCCCCAACAATAAAGTGTCCACCGCATAGACAAAGCATCCACCAACAAATTATGGACAAAGCACATGGTTCTACTACACTACAGGCAAAACAGACCTCTATTTCCCAAAACACTAAACAAAAACACTAACACCTAAAAAATGCAAATAAATTCATATTTTTGTGCAAACAATCCTATTATAAATACGAAAAGAAAAATAGCTGAGGCATTCAGTTATAAGGAAAAAGGGGCAGAATCTTACCATATGTGGGCACCTTTCATCCACACTTCCTCAAACACCATTCATTCATTCCAGTTCAAATTTTGAAACTTCGAACACCCATTCCACTTGGAACTCAAATTCAACTTCGACACTGTACGTGACTGGGTGGGAACCAGAAATGGTGGGTTCTAACCAAATTGGTTGATAAATCCCATCCTAGAAATTCGAGAGAAATTAAACTCTAAATTAAATTAATTATTAATCTAAACTCCAGGAATTTACCAAACTACCCCCAGGTGTTAATCGTCTAGGCTTTATTTTGTAGGTTATTTCAGTTTTTCACCTAGGCCCAATTAGAACCTCCTTTGGGGACCTAAAGGGCTTGGGGGAAAGCCAAGGAGGGACTTCGTTACAATAAGGCCAAGTTGGAAATATAAGCAATTAAGATTGTAGGAACACCCTTTCATCATTTGGGCCCAGGCCCATGACCCACTAAAAGTTTTTACCAGCCCTGCAAACACCCACGACACTAGAACCTTCCAACTTCTTCTTGTGTACTCTTGTCATGTGGGAGTTGAACGACCCCTCATCGAAAGTGCTTTGTTCACCATCACTTATCTGTCTTCTCTTATTTGAACCACCATAACTCACCACACTTTACCCGTGGCCTAGGAAAGCTGAGAGTTGCCACCACAGTGGTCCTAAGGTAGTCATTCGACTAGCATCCCAAAATAAAATAAACCCTATTCAGTCTTCTAATCTACATAACCTCACATCACCTTTTTCGATCTCTCACCTTCTCGAGCCCTGTCGAGAAATACTTAAAACGAAAGAAAACAAAGCTGAAGTTATCAGCCTTCCCACGATTGCCCAGCTGCCCTAGACCTTGATAGGCCTCATAACTACCATTGATGTGCTCGCAGCAACATTACGAGCACCACAACCTCATCCACGAAGCTCGACGATCACGAGGATGAGACGGGGGAAGTCATCGACAACGAACATTCGAGGCTTCCCATTGGAATTTAGGGTCGCCCAGTTAACTTCGAACCTTCTGACACTACCATTAGCTTTTCCTTACTAAGGGCTATCTAATGGACTCGCTGCATGTTCTTTTTCGGCTAAGGGCGCGACAAATACAACGACGAAAAAGTTGCAAAGTTGCCAAAAAATACTGAACGACCTCAGTAGGTAAGCCCCTCCTTCCAGACATGGGTTTTTAGACTCCCAATGACTAAAGGGACCTAATTGTGATCATGCATGTGACTTCCTAGAGGGTTGACTAGCGGCTGTTGGTTGCTGGAGTCTAAGCTCAAGGGAGCTGCGAAGAATCCATCGCACTCTAACCTCTCTCGATAAGCCCATTACCTTTGCATTTCACCATCATGATCCTTTTCGAATTGAAGTATTAATTCAACATATACCTCGATAGGGTTTTCGAAATTTTCCGTTCACGCCAACGCTTGATTGGAATTTGGAAAACCAGGAAGGCCAAAACTTCCTTGCATTTTTTCTGTATTATGCAAGTTGAATTTGGAATTTGTAATTGGAAATTTGAATTCCTCATTTCAAGTAGTATATTTTTTACCCCTTGCATGTTGAAAAAAAAAAACTAAAATTGAAGGATTTAGGCCTTGCTGGAAAACTGAGTTATTCCGGCGTTCTCCGGCAGGAATGGTCCACTAACGGTCAACACCGTTAGTTAACTGTCAGTCTATGTTAGTCAACCATTAATTCTAATGGCCAACTAACGGAATATTCTGTTGGTAATATTCTAGGGAATATCCTAAATTGCGCGCGTGCCCATTTTGGGACGTTTTCGAGCCATTCAAGCACGTTTTAAGTCCATATTACGTCCGTTTTAATATCATTTGAACCAATTTAAGTAACATTCCTTATAGTTTTACTTTTATCTTAAAAGTAACCTTGGGGTTGGATTTAATTAGGACTGTGGTGAGGGTGGACTTCCGTGGTTTGGCACGTCGGGTAATTTCGACTCCCCGACCAGTTTGTGAGTGGACCCCCTTCCCTAAAACTAGTTTTAAATCATTCATTACTCGCACGTTTTACGATGTTTGCACATTTGATAACTATTGAACATGCATGATTTATTATGTGATAATGGTGATATATGATTGGTATAGATGGTTGCTTGATAAGCACCTAATTGATCATCTTTTTATATCAATTTCCTTTATGTTTTACTTTGTTGGAATCTTAATTATATTCATTATAACTCATTTTTACGATTTACAAGTACTAATTACAAGAATTGATAATTTGGAACTAATTACATGATTTAATACTAAGTTCAAGAATTAATATTAATTGTTAAAATGCAGGCCCAATGGTTAATAATTGTCCACATGCCTATTGTTGCTAATCCTATATTTATGCCTAGCCCAAATTCCTGCAAAGTGCGCAAGCTTCTCTCCAGTTGCTGCCCATCAAAATCCCAGCCCACCATTTCGCAGGCCCAGTTTTCCGAGTAGGTCTTTACCGACCCACGTGGTCCATCACTTCAATAAATAGCAGCTTATTGATCATGTCCATTCCCGCTAATCAAAGCCATCAAATTAGCGCAGACACAGCCCAGTCCACCGCCTCAATTCAGCGAGGCCCAAATCTAAGCACTAGACATCTATTTAGCGAAGCCCAGTGTCTCCATGACACGACCCACCCTCAATCCCCCGGGAATAAGGGCTAAGTCATGCTCCCGTCTAACTTACGCATGACACGAAGGCTAAACCTCCATGTAGCTCGTAAGCCAAACAAGGGATTCCCAAAACAAACCGTCCCCAAGTACTGGACTTTCCAGAGCGCGCAGAATCTACTGTGGATCGCATGTGTGATGTCTATGTCTCTCTCTACCAACAGCCTGCACCGCAACAACCTGGAGGGTATTGTAAACATAAAAAACTGTGAGTGGACAAAAATAAAGAATAAGTTTAGAAAACCGTTAAGAAGAAAAGACATTTATACCCTCCGTTTAAAAACCAATGCATGCATATAACACTAGTTCATTTCCGAGATAATCAAAACCATTTATGCAAATCGAAATAATTTCCTTTTCTTAAATACCGGGCCTCAGCCCAAAACCGTCAAAAGCCATCTCATCCGGGTCATAACCCAAACCACCGGAAAACCATGAGTAAAAACCATCATTATTAAACATCATCAAGTTATCTTCGAAACCCAAAACACATTTGAAAACGCATTTCCATCCATCGAACCTGCTGGATCTATCCGAGTTTTGAAACTCCCGAGTCTTTAAACTCAATCTAGGCCTCAATAAATCCGTGTCTTTAAACTCCTGAGTCCTTAAACTCAATAGGCCTACGGGAGAAATCACAATATCCGAGTCTTTGATCTTCTGATTCTTTAAACTCAATCTAGGTCTTAAACCCAATCCGGGCCCACCTTTATCATGTATCATATCCGGGTCTTTAAACCCAATAACCAGATCCAGAAAATCCAATCCAAAACCATTTTAAAACCATTTCCAAATCAATGTCCAACTCCGAATTCGAAATCACCTTTTCGAATTCCAAGCCGAATCCGAAATCATCATTCTGAATCCAAATCCAGAATCTTATCCATAATCCCTTTCCAAATCCGAATTTGAAACCATCATTCCGTAAGCTAGCATCCAGAACAATCATTTCGAACCCAAATCCAGAAATCAACTTTCAAGTTCCAAAATTGAATCCCGAATCGTCATCCTGAAATCCGATTCTAAAACCTGAAATCACGTTCATCAAAACCACTTTTATGAACTGGGCTTCAAGCCCGAACTCACTTTCCGAAATCCATTAGAAATCATTGAAATCAAATCATAATTCAAATCTCAAAATCAAATCATCAAAACCATGGTCAAATCACAGTATAATTCGAAAGCTCGTAAAACGTGCAAATACGTCATTATCTCGAAATTCGTGCAAAACTGTAAATCATCAATATCAGTTAAAAAATATAGAAATCACGTATAAAAAGCATAGAAAACATATATGCATGCATCATAAGTTTGAAATCAAAGTCCACTCACAGACCGTTACGCCGTTGCCTCGATACACGTGCACTTACGTCGTTCCCGGTCAATCCACTATCACCGGCTTTCCCGAACCTGTCCAAATCCCATAATAAGGTCACTAACTACTTCACAATGCTTCTACTAAAGCCCTAAAATTTTTCCGTATTTTTAACTATTTTTAACCGAGCCCTAAAACCTTCAGACATCCCGAAACATATCGAGACGATGTCCGATCGACTCGAAACCAGTGCCAAAATGTTCGTTACATCGAATACTTTAGAAGTCAAGTTGGAACCTCCCTTAGATACCACGCGCCGAAACTGTTCATCTCCTTCAACCTCCAGCTATCCCGGTTTAGACTTGTTCTAACCAGCCCGGTTCGACCAAACCGGCGCAGGAAGTTTTCCACCGGTTTTCCATCTTTTCCATTCGTTTTAATCCCTATAGCTTCGTCCTCTTCAACCTAATCGATCTAACTAAGAAAAACACAAAGTTAGGACCTGAAGAATACCTTCCAGATTCAAGATTAAAACCATGCTCTGCAACCTTGTCCATCCCCGATTTCTGACCTCCTCCAGCCTCAACTTTCATCCCAATCGACCTCTGGTCACCTCCAACACATTATCCATTAATTAATATCGAGTAACAAACACTAAAACTCATTTTACCATTTTTGAAGTCAAAATCGAGTTTCAAAGGACGTCTACTTACCGCCCATCTTAAGCCTCAAAACCAGGCTCGTTGGACTCCCGTGACTTCCAACAATAGCTTCCCATCAATTAAATCACTCAGAACTCATGAGAACACGGTTTGTCATTTTTCATTGAAGACAGGACTTATGGTTTCTCAGGTCCCCTGACTCAACCCTCCGCCGTGGACCACCGTGACACCACCAACCACTTCATCTGACCTTCATCTTCCCTTTCATTTCGGACAGTAAGGACAATATGAAGAGGTTTGGGTTCTCACAATCGCACACACACACACACACACACACACACACACACACACACACACACACACACACACACACACACACACACACACATACACACACACACACACACACACACACACACACACACACACACACACACACACACACACACACACACACACACACTCTGTTCTCTGTTTTAGTCCCATGATCGTGCATCCACGATTTTAAAAACAAAGAGAGACGGTGAGGAGCTTCCACCACCATCTAGAAGGGGCTAGGTGTCCAAAATCCTGTGGACACACACATCCTGATGCAACCAAGTGTCCTCATCCTGCTGGGCACAAATCCCTAGGCAGTAAAAGACCAAATTGCCCTTACCTTCACAAATTACCATTTTACCCCTCAAGTTCCTAGACCCTTAACTCTGTCGTCCGACCTCCAATTAACGATACCGCCTGTCGTTGTTCTCAAGGAATTGAGACCTACCTAACAGTCCATGAATTACGTGAAAATTCCATGTCGTCTGAAAAGTCAACAAATTGTCCCGTTTTAACCAAATTACCAAAATTACCCTCGAACTTCCGAACAGCATAACTTCCTCTTTGAATGTCGGAATCAGACGTGCCACATGTTTATGAACTCGTGACGTCCCGAACTACGTCACGGTCATCGGTCAAAATCCATTTGACCGTCTGAACTAAAAGTCAACAGTTTTGCCCATTCTAGGGGCAAAATCGTCATTTCGCACCGTCCGTCCAAAAGTTTCCAACTAATCACCGATTATCTTCACTAATCCGTCATTAACCACTAATCTAATCCCGGTTTCCGGGACGGGTTGTTACACTCCATGCATGTCTCATATACACCAGCTATTTGTTGGGCCCAACTAAACCCCAACTTCATTTTGTGAAGCCTAGGTGCTGCCCATATTAGCGCGTCTTCCACCAACCCAGCAAATTGCACATTTTACGTGGCCTAGATTTCCTCTATGGAAATTCCTGCAACCGACTCCACTTTCCAAGCAAACAAAGGAAATAATATTTCCTTTATCTTTTAGGATTTAATTAAGTTTTCTTTTATCTTTTTAATTAGGATTTTTGTTACCTTTTTCTTTAGGATTTGTATTACTAATTTTATTTTATTAGGAATTGAGCTAGGGACTTTTCCTATGCCTATAAATAGTTAGCTTTGATTATTTTCCAGTGTCACCCATTTTTGTACCAAAGCTCTGCTTAACCAAATATTCTTCTTCAATAATTCAAGATTTCTTTTGCAATAGCCAATTACACCATACTCCACCACAAACACCTTCATCCGTGACAATCTAGGGAATTCTAGCTTATCTCACTAAGGAGTGTCGAGCCACTTTGCATCCCTAGGGCAATTTCCGAGATAAAAAGTGTAACACGATCCCCTTACCATGTAATTGTCTTTTTCTATTGAATATCATTTTCTTGTATTGATCTTTAATATAATTATGGATTTATATCGTATATGAATTTCAATAATCTTACATGTTTTTCAATATCTTGGTTTTTGTTATGCTTGAATGTTGTGCTTAATGCTTGATTGGATCTTTAGAGAAATTCCCGAGTTTAGATCATTGAAAGTGTCAAGGGAAATTCCTGGCATGTACTTAAGATAATATGCTTGTATTTCGTAGAACTAAAGTTACTGAGTTTCCTAGATTTTGGAATTGGCATAAT
Organism: Prinsepia uniflora; assembly: GCA_032719365.1. Classification (NCBI taxonomy): domain Eukaryota; kingdom Viridiplantae; phylum Streptophyta; class Magnoliopsida; order Rosales; family Rosaceae; genus Prinsepia; species Prinsepia uniflora. Next base: position 34,646,030 of record CM064874.1, read on the forward strand.
TTTTGAATGAGTTAGGTTTAAAGATGAGTTAATCATGTAAATAGTAAATTAGGTTAGATTAGATTATATTAGATTAGGTTAGTTAATCACGTAGGATAATAGAAATAATCAATTACCCCCCTTAATTAATCAATCAAACGATAATCATGCTTAGGTACCCTCAATCCCCAGTTAAGAACGATCCCTACTTATCAATACTATAATCTACAAAAAAAAGGGTTTTAAATTGCATGCATTTTTAATAAGTGTTAATTTAATGCTTAGTTTTTGCGTATCATTGCTATGCATATACGATTATCCTGATATACTGTGATATGATTTTATGATATGCATAGTCGTATGTTAGTGAGTCACATGTTGCAATGCATATGAGTCCCCGAGGTATTGATGAGATTGAGATAGCATTAGAACCCACTTAGGAATTGCTAGTATCTAGTACCCGTCTATAGGCCACAGAATAGTCCTCCACGTGATCGTTCACCCGCACTGTTCATTATACTAGTTAAAAAGCGCCAGTCCTATCCTCGAGCTCTAGGGGACTCGTTGTGACAGTGCATTGCATCCAGTACTTCAAGTGGTCGTGGTACGTGAGCAAGATACCTAGTATTCCGAGTATGAAACTCGAGGTGACGCAAGAGCAATTTGATGTGAGTTTATATTTTGACGCACTTATAGTTTGTGCATGGCTCATTGGTGCAAGTTAGTTAAATTATTATTTAATGATCGTTATTGACAGGACCCGTCCCAAATCCCCCGGGATTAACATGGGACGTGCCTGCTCCCGTCTGACACGAAGTGTCAGATCAGGGATAATTCCATCCTTAGCTCAACCGGGACTACCAGCGAGCGTTAGGATCCGGAGGAGGAGTGTGATGTCTCGATCTCTGCTACAGCCCGCATCCGAGATCAACCTGAAGGGCATTCAAAATATCAAAGCTATGAGTGGACAAAAAAATAATTTATAAAACATTTTCAAAAAAAGACCTTTATGCCCTTCACTAAAAAGTATGCATGCATTCGAAAACCATTTCTCAAACATATAACACGGGGCCTTGGCCCAAAATCTAATCAAAGTACCTGGGACCTCAGCCCAAATTCGATACACGTGGGTCTCAGCCCAAAACCATCACCGTAAAACCTCGTACAACCATATATATATATATATACATATAACCCGTCCTCTGCATCTCAATGCCTAATCAGAATAACCCGTCACGATGTATCTCTAAGTGTGCACACTACTCGGGGTCTCACTCTGAGTCTACCCCCTAAGATCTACGACGTCTGGCAGGCTCGTCCAAAATCTAGGATCTACGACGTCTGGAGGACAGCCTGCGGACCCAGTTCGAGACTATACCACATCTCTCACTCTTGGAATGTGCTCCCTCTTGGAGTCACTCATTCCAGGCAGTGGATCATGACACTCAAGGATCAACGACGTCTGCAAGAGACCAATACACTCATAAGGATGGTATATACATACTAGTATGTAAACCATAAATACGGCTCACGCCCTATACCACAAGTCAACTGAGCCTCAAGCCCGAACTTATGACTCAACGGGGCCTCTAATCCGATTTCACAATTTAACTGGGCCTCAAGCCTGAACTCACAATCAACATGGCATCAAGCCCGATACCTCAAGGTTAGTCACGATTCTGATCATACTTATGGGTGCAACCATCAGTCCAGGACCGCTCTCATTCCTGGTATATCTTTGAGAACATATCACTACCAGAACCACCTCTAGATCAGGGCGCACACCTCACCGATCGATCTCCTATACTGTCACCACTCCAAAGTCGAGCCTCTAATGGCTACTCGAAAACAGGACGTGCATCGTGACCTCTCCAGAGGGAACACATCCCCAGTCTGGAGGCGAGCGTATTATCCTCAATCGCCGTGCACACAGCACTTGTCGCGACCACGACTCAGACCCGTAGGTCATCAATAGGGCCAAATGCCTGAGACAAAACCAAAATCAAATGGGTCTCATGCCTGGTTTTACCTTTCAAAACCATTTCATTTAAAACCGAAACAAAAAATGCGTACAAGCACGTATAAAACAGAAAACCTCGAAATCAATGAAAATACGTAAACACACACAAATGCACTCATGGCATCACAAAACATGTATTAAAATACTTATAAAACATTTATCCATACATCGATTCATAAAATAAAGTTCACTAACATACCGTCCGAGCTGCCTCCTCGATACGCGCGCCACACACCTTCCCGAGTCAATCACCAACACCGGGTCTCCCAAATCTGTCCAAATCACTTTAGAGGGTTACTAACTACTTAATTAGCCCCTCACTAAAGCCTCCTAATTTTTCGGGATTTTTAACTATTTTTAAACGCGATCCTAAATCTTTGGATAACCCGAACTATATCAAGACGATATCTGATCGACTCGAAACCAATCCCAAAATGTTCGTTACATCGAATAGATGATTTCACATGTTAGAAGTTTCCCCAAAAACTCCTGCACGCGCCGCCTGAAGGCCCTGTGCGTGGGCTTCACGCACCTGCACAGGGTCATCCCTATCCTCCAATCGACCGGGTTCGACCGGCCAGTTCGGTTCGGCTCTGTAATCCGGTCCGCTTGGACTGGCGTGACTAGTCCAGCCCCATAACTTGGCCAATTTTCGTCCTTTTTCTTCCAATCCAATTCCATTCTTCCTATTTTGATTCTAGAAACCTAAATATTCAATTATAATCACCAAAACCCCCTAAAATCCTATCGGTTCGATTTCCTCCTCACTGTTCAGTTTTTCCAGTTTTCGCCCTGGGCTCCTCAGCCACCAACCACCACCAAAAACCATCCTGACACCTTCTAAACAACCTAATAAACCTATTATAATAAATAAAAACTGTCCATAACGTTCAAATCCAAATATATGAACATTTGGGTATAACTGGGTTACCTTGCACGGGTTTCCTCCGCCGTCCACGGCGACGCCGTCCTTGGCCAGCCACCATCCTCATGGCCTCACTTCACTCTCTGGGCTTCACACAAGATCATATGGGGAAAGGTTTGGATAGGGTTGAAAGGGTTGCTCGGGTTGGTGGAATGAGGAAATGATCGAACAAAGGGGAAGGGAATATGCATGAACGTATTAGAGATGGGCAATGGATGGGTGACACTTGTCACTCATCCATCGGACCTGTCCAAAATATCTGGCCCACACTTAATTCCAAAAGGCATCTGTCTCGTAAAACGTGCAATAGTTTGTTCGAACTTCCGTGAACCGTAACTTTTCCGTCAAACGTTTGAATTCGACGTGCCGCCTGCCGACGGATTCGTATCGCCTCAATCTACATAACGATCCTCGGCTCTTGACCATCTGACCTCCCAGGTCAAAAGTTAACTTTTTGCCCTCGTTGAGGGGCAAAATCTTAATTTTGCCCTGAACGTCCATTAATCCTCGACTAATTCCCGATTAGCCTCGCTAATCCGTCATTAATTCCTAATAAATCCTTAAAATCAGGGACGGGTCGTTACAATTATTATTTCTCGTATCACATACAAGTATGTTATTACTGTTTTGGGTTTTTATTCAATAACAAGGGGTTAAAATATGTTTTATTGAACAACAGTTTTACACTGAGTTATGTATAGGTCCAGTTACCCTTGAATTTAAAACCCTTTAGGTTATAGTGGCGCGCACGTACTTCGAGGAGTTCAGATGCTACTCTGTAATGACCTGTCCCGAAATTATGGATTACCGAGGATAATTAAGGATTAATCGAGGATTATCATGACTAATCGGGATTAGTGGAGGTGAAATGATGATTTTGCCCCTATAAGGTTAAAATGTTAACTTTTGACCCGGAAGGTCAAATGCACGCAGATCGTGACATTACGAGTACGTAGATAGGCGGCACAAGGAAATTAGACATCGTACGAGAAAGTTACGAGTTTAGAATGATTGTACGAACTATTACGGTTGCACGTTTTAAAACATGGTTGACTTTTGGTTTGTTTTCTAGTGGGCCAAAAGATCAGGCTTGGACTAATGGATGAGTGACATGTGTGACTCATCCCATTGGCCCACCATCCTATTGGCCCATCATCCCACATTCATGCATCATCCTCCCTATCCGTTGTTTCGAAAAAACCCGAAACCCTCCCCCATTTTCTTCCTTCCATCTTCACCTATTACTTCTTAAGAAAGAGACAGAATGAGAGGGTGAGTGACAGGACACGCCCGAATCCCTCATGGGGACCACCGGGGGCAAGACATGCTCCTATCTGATGTGTAAATCAAAGTACCCCAACTACCCTTAATAGGGTTATATGAACACAAATACCCTCAACAGGGTTCCAAAATACACATCGGTGTTTAAATACAACAGTAATGTCAGACAAGGGACGAGAGCATTAGGTACATACTAATAAAACAAATACAGACGCCTAACCCGTAGGGTGAACATAACGTAACGGTGTTATTTATACCTCAGACCCGGAGTCGGTCCCTGCTCAGTATCACAGCCTGGAGGGTCACGAAAACAGTCAAAGTGTGAGTTGACCAAAAATAAATCAGTTATAACACTTTTTGAAAATATATATAATCTGACCCTCCATTTTACAAACATGCATGCTTGCATTCAAGGTAAAACGTATAAACACAGTCAAATCATACATATAAGTATCTATACATATACATATATCGATACAAGTGTACATTTGGAAGTAAACATCAGTGAAACACAACATATATAACCCATCCCCGACATCCCAAATGTCCAACTAATACTAGTCATGATTTCTCTACAGTACACGTACTACTCGATGTCTCATCTCCGAGCCTGCCCCCCAGGATCTACGATGTCTGGAGTGGTCCTGCCTCAGATCCGTACATGTTCGAGACGATATCATAACTCGCACTCCTTGGCCTAAGTTCCTCCTTGGAGCCACCCATCCCAGGCAATGAATCGTGACAACTCCAGGATCATCTACATCTGGAAGAGACTAACCGTACATACAGAAGGGCATATATAAGTATGAAAACATGCAATTCCATAACATCACATTTGAAATTCATCTTTTCTGAGATCAAAATCAACCACTGTTTACATTGGGACTAGGCCTGAAACCTTCCAAAACCACGTTCAGAGATCCATTTCAAAAACTTGTTTCTCGAAAACCGTTCATACCGGATCACCAGTCAAATTATTTGAATCAATCTTTCATTTAAAACTCCGCTGACCTCAAAAATTGGGTCACACGCCTACCAAATGGGTCTCAAGCCCGAAAACCACGTTTTTCCAAGAAAATCCCCAACATAGTTCATAACCAATTATTCAAACATGTAAATTCCAAGATTTCCAACATATTCAACATAAATAATTTAAGAAAACATGTAAAATGGTTATACATGTATTTCAGTATAAAACAAGTAGTCCACTCACAGTCAGTCCTTGCTGTGCTAACGAACAACCTAAACCTATCCCGAAGCTAAACACAGTCTCTGGGCCTGTCCAAGCACATTCAAAGGTCACTAATTGACCCTACTAGGTCTAACATCAAACCCTAGAACAAAACTGGACTGGGAACACATCCCTTCTTGAGGTTTCAAACCTTAATTTAACATATCTAACGGTCTCGGATCAATACGAAACCACCACCATTAGATTCAAAACGTCGAAACCTTGAAAATGGTGCCAGTCCCACCTTGAAACTCGCACCCATACTTCCCCACGCGTGGGTCAACATGTGTTGATCAAAAGTCAATGGTCAACAGTGCTTACGTCAGCATGACGTCATCTGACAATGTAAGACTTACAGGTGCCACGTGTCAGGCTCTAACAAGTGCCACGTGTTAGCAGCACACTAGTCCACATCCCTGACATGTCGGTGATACGTGGCACCCTCTGATTAGGCCACGTCACTGACATATCAGTGTTGACTGTGCACTGAAAAGTGACACGTGTCATGCACTAAGTGGTCCACGTTTTCTGATAGCCTGACAGGTGATGACGACAACTTATGACATCATCACCATCAACCTCTCGACGAGCCTGTGTTTTGGTCGCCCAAACCCGCGCACCCAACCCGGTTGTAACTTGCTTGTTTCTGACCCGTTTTCAAAACTATTTCATCCTTCTCGATAGTTTAGACGTCTAGGTTGGATCTATGGTTTCAAAATCACCTAAAACCTAATAAAATCGTACCTTAAATCAAGCAACCGTGCAGCCCAGATTTTTCGATCAGCTCTCTGTCGATCACGATGCCGTCAAGCCTGGTTTTGGGTTCCCGTCTCTCGTACTAACCTTAAACAAACAATCTGGGCCCTTAGACTCACTCAAAAGGGCCTAAATATACAAAATCAAACATGAGCCGATTAAAAGTTTTGGGTTTCTTACCTGTGAACTCCTTCTCTGTCGTGGGCCGCCGTTCTCATCCTCTTAGCTACCGTCTAAAGCTCTCCTTGTTACTCCTTAGGCTCACTAGATGAAGATAAAGGTTTAGGGGATAGGGTTGATGGTTGTGCGTGTGTTTGCAATGACTTAATGCACGGTTCGAATGAACAAAAAGAAAGAGAGAGAGAGAGAGAGAGAGAGAGAGAGAACAGATAGCTGCATCCCAATTTTTGGGTAAATGGGCCAATTAGATGAGTGACACTTGTCACTCATCTGATTGGTCAAAGGAATTTGTTGCCCATCCAATAATGCCACTTGGCTCAAACGTCTCGAAAAATGTAATAGTAACCCTCGCACTCCGTGACCAGTAACTTTCGCATCGAGCGTCCAAATTCGGCATGCCACCTGTCTACGAACTCAGGCCGGCACAATCTACGTAACGGTCAAGAGTCAACATCAAAATAGTGTCACGAGTCAAAATTCAACATTTTATCCTGGCTTGTTCCACAAGCAAGTTCCTCCATAGAACTTTCACCAATGGGATAGTCTTCTTTCTCAGAACTTTTTGTTTCTAATTCAGGATTTGTACGGGTTGCTCTTCAAGATCAAATCTGTCCTAAGCTTCAAAGGTTGCTTTGCCAAAATTTGCGACTATTCCCATACATACTTCCTGAGCATCGACACGTGAAAGACGTCATGTACTCATGCAAGCTCTGGAGGAAAGGCTAGTCTGTACGTCACTCTACCCACTCTTTCAATAATTTTTGTACGGTCCAATGTACCGAGGGCTCAACTTCCCTCGTCTTCCGAAAAGGACAATGCCCTTCCACGTCGATAGTTTCTGAAACACCCAATCTCCTACTTCAAACTCAAGATCCCTAATTCTACGATCCATAACTCTTTTGACGATCCTGAGCCGTCTTCAATCTTTCCCTGATGATCTTGACCTTTACCTAGGTAACGACCCTAAGTTCTTGCGTCAACAGTGCCCTCTCACCTATTTCAGTCCAGCACAAAGGCCTCCTGCACTGTCGTCCATACAGTGCCTCAAATAGTGCCATTCCAATACTTTCCTGGTAGCTATTATTATAAGCGAATTCCAACAGGGGCAAGAAAGTATCCCAAATACATTGGAACTGTAGTACGCAGGCCCTCATCATATCCTCCAGGATATTAATAGTCTTCTCTGACTGTCCATTAGTCTGGGGAGGAAATACGGTGCTAAAATGCAGCCTCGTACCAAGGGCTCACTGTAAACTCTACCAAAACCTCGATACAAACTACGGAGCTCTATCCGACACTATCGACTCTGATGTCCCATGTAGTTTGACAATCTCATCAACGAACAACTGAGCCAGTCGGTTGGGTTTAAAAGTTTTGCGCAATGGCAGGAAGTGATCCGACTTCATAAGTTGATCCACGATCACCTAAATGCCATCAAATCCGCTTCGTGTCGTCGGAAGTTTGAACACGAAATCCATAGTACGGTGATCCCATTTCCACTCAAAGATCAGAAATGACTACAAGGGTCCATACAGTCTCTGTCGCTCGGCATTCACCTGTTGACAAATCAGGCATCGACTTACAAACTCCGCAATTCCCTTTTTCATGCCTGCCCACCAATAGTACTCCATAAGCATCTGATATATTTTATTTCCTCCAGGGTGCATGGCATAGGCTAAACTGTGAGCCTCCTCTAGTATCTCTGCTCTCAAGCCATTATCCCCTGGTATACACAGTCAACCTTGAATTAATACCGCACCGTCGTCTCTGACGGTGAAATCCTGTCTTTCTCCAGCTTCAACTTCCAATCTCAATAAATTCAATGACAGGACCCATCCCAATCCCCCAGGGATTACCATGGAATGTGCCCTGCTCCCGTCCAACAAGGGGTGTCAGACAAGGGATAACCAAGAGCTACTGCCCAAACGGGCCATCCAGAGTGCGCAAGGACCGATGGAGGAGGTGTGCAATGTCCCAGTCTCTGCTGCAATCGCATCCGTAATCAACCTGAAGGGCATTAAAACCAAAAGCTGTGAGTGGACAAAAACCAATAAATTTACCAAATACATTTATAAGACATTTATGCCCTCCAATAAAAACATATGCATGCCACCAAAACCAGTAACCAAAACGTTTGCTCAACCGAGCCCTTAGGGCCTTAGCCCAAAAACCGTTAACCAAAAACCAAGTGTGGGAACTCAGCCCAAAATCGTGGAATACCACCACCATACATATTAAAACCATGTGGGTCACCACCCACGACCATAAATGAACATCAATTCAAAAATCCAAAACCATTTAGGGTCCCCGACCCTACATACCATTTCATAACCAATAATCCATTTTTACCACATAACACATATCCAACCAATAAGCCATTTTATTCATTAATCCATATTTTACCATTACCATCACCAGCATCCCAGATGCTTAGCGTCCCAGACGCTAGACGTCCCTGACGTCATATCTCACGGTTTCATAAGCTACGCGTGCTGCCCGGGGTCTCTCCGGGTCCATATATCTGACATCCCTGATGTCTGACGTCCCTGACGTCAATCATAGCAATCCTGCTCCTGAGTCATCATACGGTCCGGCTGCTCCGTATAATGACCCCTCGCAGGCAATGCACCGTGACTTCCCCAGTGTCCCAGATATCTGGAGGAGACCATCATATATCCTTGTGTCCAGATGGTATATGGAAAACAGTTTTATTTAACTCATTTCACAACATCACAATGGGCCCTGCCCGAATTTTCCATAAAACAACACATTTCCATTTAGGGTCCCTGACCCGAACCACATTTTTTAAATATAGGGCCCCTGACCCGAAATCATCATTTTAATCCAACTGGGCCCCATGCCCGATTTTATGAACCACTGGGCCCACGGCCCGATTTATAAACCAACTGGGCCCGCAGCCCGACTTATAAACCCACTGGGCCCACGGCCCGAATTCACAAATCAACTGGGCCCCTGGCCCGATAACATAACTCAAATGGGTCTCAGCCCGATTTCATACCAACTGGGCCCCTGGCCCGATTTCATTAACCAACTGGGGCCCCGGCCCGATATTCAAATGGACTCCAAGTCCGAAATTTCCAACATAATTGGGCCTCAAGCCCGAGTTCATATTTCCAATTTCAAAACCATTTCATCACATTATATCCAAGTCATAAATATGGAAAATCCATGTAAAACCGGAAAACCTCGATTTACGTGCAAGCACGTAAATCGCCTCGAAATACGTGAAACCGTACAATTTACAAACAACCAAACCAACATCATACAATCACAATCATAATCCATGTAAAACATTTAAGCATGCATAGAATTTATAAAACCAAAGTCCACTCACAGACCGTTTTAACCGTGTGCCTCGATACGCGTGCCACCGGCCCTCCCGGGCCACACCACTATCACCGGGACTCCCAATCCTGTCCAAATCACATTAGAGGGTTACTAACCTCATTATTAACATCCTATCAAAGTCCCGTAATTTTCCCGAATTTTTACTTATTTTTAAACTTAATTTAAAACCTTCGGACATCCCGAACAATATCGAGACGGTGTCCGATCGACACGAAACCAATTCCAAAATGTCCGTTACATCGAATGGATTAAAAGTCATGTTGACCTCGCCTCGAGATTCGTGCCCACGCGCCGCCACGCGCCGCCGTGAGTGGCTGCGCGTGAAACCCACGCGCCTGCTACAGTGTCACCAGCCCAACCCGTTTGTCTGGTAAACGGGTCCAACTCACCCGCGACACAACCCGGTTCCAATCCTGTCAATTCGATCCTAATTCCTTCAATTGATCATTCCATTAGTTTCGTTTTAAGTTAAATTAAGGTTCTATAATTTCAATTACACAAAACATTACCTACAATTCCACGATTCAACGATGAACACGAAGAACACTCCGGTCACTGTTCAATCATGGGATTCCTTCAATCTCGATTGATTTCCCCAAATTGGTTCAACCAGAAGCATCAGTGGACCACGAGGAACAATTCCCCCACATCAATTCTGTCGTTTGATCAGTAAATGATCACGACACAAGTACGAACACCGTCCACTGTGCAACCATGGAGTTTCATCGATCTCAGCCGGTTTCCTTCAATTGATGATCCCAGAAGCATCGTGGGATCATGAGAAATCATTTCCCCATAACAATTGAGTCAATCACAGCCCCAAACTCCACGACTCAGCCTCGATTTCTTCCTCTGTCACCAAGCTCGATCAGAGCCAAAACGGCACCATTCCTTCTCGTTTTTGATGTGGATCGACTCGTCACAACCTCAGGAAGATGTTTGTAACCTCCAATTCGATCATCACAGCCCAATTCCTTTAATTCGAATTTTCCCTCTCATTTTCCCGAAATCCAAAATCCAAAATTCAACCCACACTCAAACCCTCGTGTTTCCCAGTTAATTCCCTCATCTTAGTCTCCCATTTTTCTCTCAGGAACGGCAGAGAGAGGGAAACAAGGAGCTGGAAACAAGGGATGGGTGACACTTGTCACTCATCCAGGTGTGTAGGGTCAACGGTCACTATTCATTATTATATTATTATTTTAATCCCGGCCTCGGTTCGTTAGTTCGTTTCCTTGACCATAACGTCGTCGTCGGATCTCCGATTTCGGCATGCCGCCTGTCGTTGGATTCGTATCGACGATACCTACGTAACGTTCCTTGGCCCTCGCCCATCGGACCTCCCGATCAGAAAGTCAACATTTGGCCCCTAATAAGCCAAATTACCAAAATACCCCTCAACTTCCGAACACCATAACTTTCTCTACGAATGTCGGAATCGAACGTGCCACCTGTCTATGAACTCGTGACGTCCCGAACTACGTCACGGTCATCGGTCAAAGTCCATTTGACCGCCCGATCAAAAAGTCAACATTTTGCCCACGACCAGGGGCAAAACGGTCATTTTGCACAATTTGTCCGATTCCGCCCTACTAACCACCGTCCAACCTCACTAATCAAGATTAGTCACTAAACTAATCCCGGAATTCGGGACGGGTCGTTACATTCAAAGTAGGATCATGAAGTTGAGCATCCACGATCCGATCTAGCAATAAGGGTCTCACAAGGTAGCTCGCCAAAAGAGCTCCATCACCATCCACTCCAAGCCTAACCCCAATCTGTCGGAGTTCCACTAGCAATGGCAGATACACCAAACGCAAATGGGCAACTGAACTAACCGCCTTTATGCTCAATGCATCAGCTATGACATTCTCTTTCCTGGGGTAGTACTCGATCGTGCAGTCATAGTCCTTGATTAATTCCATCCATCGTCTCTATCTCAGATTCAACTTCTTCTAAGTGAATATGCATTTTAAACTCTGATGGTCAGTAAAAAAACTTAACGTCTCACCATATAAGTAGTGTCTCCAAATCTTTAGGGCATGCACCACTGCTGCCAACTCTAAATCATGAGTAGGGTAGTTCACGTCATGTGACTTCAACTGTCGGGAAGCACAGGCTATAACTCTCCCGCACTACATCAAAATGTAACCCAAGCCTTGTAAGGATGCATCACTATAAACCACAAATTCCCTACTGTTATATGATAAAGACAAAACAGGTACAGTGGTCAGTCGTTTCTTCAATTCTTGGAAACTATTCTCGCAGTGTTCATTCCAAACAAAGTTGACCGTTTTCCTTGTCAAACGGGTCAATGGAGCAACAATCATAGAAAAGCCTTCCACGAAACGTCTATAGTACCCAGCCAAGACAATGAAGCTTTGAACCTCTGTTACTGTCATAGGTTGCTTCCAGTTAGTTATTGCTTCCGTCTTCTGGGGGTCCACACTAATCCCCTCAGCTAAGATGATATGGCCAAGAAATCCAATACTATTTAGCCAAAATTGGCACTTGCTTAACTTGGCAAACAATTTGTTTCTCCTCAGCCTAGTCAGTACAAACCTCAGGTGTTTCTCGTGCGCCCTGGCGCTCTTTGAATACACCAAAATATCATCAATGAACACGATCACGAATCAGTCCAGATAAGATTTGAACACCCTGTTCATTAAATACATGAATGCCGCTGGTGCATTTGTTAGTCCAAATTAAAGGCATCACTAGGAACTCAAAATGTTGTCTTCGAGACATCTTCCTCGGTGATCCTCAACTGATGATATCCCGACCTCAAATCAATTTTGGAAAAGTACTACGCCCCTTTTAACTGGTCAAACAGATCATCTATCCTGGGTAAAGGATACTTATTCCTCACTGTCACTTTATTTAATTGCTGGTAATCTACACACAACCTGAGACTAACCTCTTTCTTCCTTACGAATAAGATCAGTGCTCGCCATGGCGAAGCACTGGGTCGGATGAACCCCAATTTCAGTAACTCATGTAGTTGTTCCCTCAGTTTCGTCAATTCCGCATGTGCCATAGGATAAAGTGCTTGTGCAATAGGTCCTGTACCTGGTAGTAGCTCGATCGTAAACTCGATCTCTCAGTGTGGTGGAAAGCCTGTAAATCCTCTAGAAAAACATCTGGGAAGTCCCGTACCACTGGTATATCATCCGACCTCGGCGAGGTAACACTCGTATCCACCACATGGGGTAGGTAACCATGAAAACCCTTCCTCCGTAGCTTCTGAGTTGTAAGAGCCGAAATGATTCTATGCGACAAACTCAACAAGTCCCCTTGGAACGTCACCTCAGGTAAGCCAGGACTTCAAATTAGAACCCTCTTATTGCTAAAGTCCATTAGGAAATCATGTTCTGACAACTAGTCCATGCCCAGTATCACATCAACGTCGTGTAAGTCCAGCAGTATCAAATCTGCTAACAACTCAACCTCCCCTATTCTCATGGGGCAATCCCTCAAAACTTGGTTCACTACATGAACCTCTCATGTCGGGGTACCAACTCCTAACTCACCCCCAAGTGCAGATAACTCCCGGTCAATCAACCCAGCATAACCCCGTGAAATAAAAGAATGTGTGGCTCCCAGGTCCATCAATACACGTACAGATACATCAAAGATAGTAAGGGTACCTGTCACCACTCTAGGAGAAGTCCTAGCCTCCTGCCGGATAACCGCAAAGACTTGAGCCTAGGGACCCGCTGCACGACCACGCCCTCGTGGTCCCCCGTAGCCACCTCTGTGACACGACCCATCCCAATCCCCAGGTATTATCGCGAGATGTGCCATGCTCCCGTCTGACACGAAGGGTCAGACAAGGGATAACTCAAAATTTCAGCCCGTTCGGGGCTTCCACAGTGCGCTAGGATCGGTGGAGGAGTGCAATTTCTCGGTCTCTGCTACAGCCGCATCCGTAATCAACCTGAAGGGCATTAAAACCATTAAAAGTTATGAGTGGACGAAAATTAATAGTTTAACAAAAACACATTTCATAAGAAGACATTTATGTCCTTCACTAAAACGCGTACACGCATTTGAAAACCAATAATCAAACCATTTACTTTAATTAAATCATTAGGGCCTTAGCCCAATACCATAAACCCAAAGTAAGTGGGAACTCAGCCCAAAACCGTAAATCCAATCATGTGGGCCACTGCCCAAAACCACCAACACTGAAATACCATTTCATAAATCCAATAAATCTAAAATCCACATACATAATCCAGTAAAGCCATGAATCACAATCCAATCCAATACCATTATATACCAATCCTCATCATCCCAGATGCCTGGCGTCCTAGACGCCCGACATCCCAGATGCCCGACATCCCAGACGCCCGACGTCCCAGACGTCATATCACAGTCTAAGCTACGCATGCTACCCGGGGTCTCAACCCGAGTCAATCTCTGACATCCAAGATGTCCGACATCCCAAACGTCTAGCAATCCTACTTCTGAGTCACTATACGGTCTACTCTCTCCGTGTAGTGACCCCTTGCATGCAATGTACCGTGACCACTCTAGCGTTCCAAGCGATTGGAGGAGACAATCCATAGATATAAGGATGATACATAGAAAACATTTCATAAATCATCTCAAACTGTTCAAATAGGCCTATGCCAGGGATTTCCATAAAACCATCGTAATCTAAAAATCCGATTTCTCAAATCCGAATCCATTTATGGGTCCCAAACACAGAATCACATTCATAAAAGACAATTGGGCCTCATTCTCGATTTTGTAAACCAACTGGGCCCCTGGCCCGATACCTCATTCAATCAAATGGAATCCAAGTCTGATAGTTCGTAAACCAAATAGGTCTCAACCCGATTCCTTATTTTCAAATCCAAAGTCATACCATTGAACCATTATTAAAACCACAATCACGAAGAAATACAGTATAAAACCATAACCCTCAATATATGTGCAAATATGAAAATCATCTCGAAATACGTGCAAATATGTAAGTCACCAATACCACAATCATCATCATAGAAATCACATATGCAAAACATATAAAACAGTTATGCAAGCATCATAGTTTAGAAAACAATGTCCACTCACAGACCCTCCTACGCTGCCACCTCAATATACGTGTCATAAGCCTCCCTGGGCTAAATCACCATCCTCGGAATATCCGAACATGTTCAAATAATTCTACAGGGTTACTAACCACTTCATTTACCTCTCATTAAAGCCCCTTAATTTTTCGGGATTTTTAAACGTATTTTACATAGGCTTTAAACCTTCGGATAACCAAAACTATCCTGAAATGGTGTCTGATAGACACGAAACCAGTCTCAAAATATTCGTTACATCGAAAGGATGATTTCATATGTTGAACACTTAACCCAAAAATGCCCCACGCGCCCCTATGCACCCCCCAAAGGTGCTGCGCCACGGCTTCACGCGCCAGAACAGTGTCACCCCTAACCTTAGGTGAACCCCGTTCATTGGTTATCCCCGATTCGTCTGAACCAGTGAACCGACCCATTTGGTTCTCCCAACTCCGGTGACCATTCCTCTCCCTATTTCTTCCTATGTCGTCGCCTAATCCCCAGCAACACCTCTATGATCTTAAAACCATGAAAAACCAACCAAAAACTCACCTCCAATGATGAACAGCGCCCGTGACCTGGACCTCCCTTCTACCATTGTTCCCGACCACCTCCTTCCTTGGTTTCATTCCCAAACAACTCGTATGACCTCCTCCAAACATGTCCAAACGTTAAAACCATTTGATAACCACTAAAATCCAAGTTCCAAACTTTGACTCAAACTCACCATTTTGGTCTCCGGCCGCCTCAGGCCACCAAACTTCTCGAAATCGACCCCAATACACTCGTCTGAGTCCTAGGAACACGTTAGGATCAATGGAAACATCCAAAACTTCCTAGAATCCAACTTTGAAATCCAAGTCCGAGAACTCACCCTCACGGTCTTTCCGGCCACCGTGCACTGCCGTCCACGCAAGCAGCACCGTCGTGCTCGTCCTAGTCTCTCCTTTGATTTTCATATTTACACCATCATCAATGGGTAAGGTTTGGTGGATTGAGCGTGTGGGTTTGAGTGTTTCTTTAGGGAGAAAGTGAAGGTGGTGCATGGGAAGGAAGAGAGAGATAAGGAGGAAGAAAAAGAATAAAATAATAATATAATTATATTTTAATATAAAAACCATCCAATCAGAATTGAGATCCACAATTTGAGGAAGATGGCTAATGGGATGAGTGACACTTGTCACTCATCCAAGGGCCCCACACTAATTAATTAGCCAATTAGATTTCTTTAATATTTAATTCGAATCCCGAGACATAAGTTCCTGATTTTGATCCCGTGACCATAACTTCCCCGTTTGTCGTCCAATTTCGACGTGGTGCCTGTCTATGTACTCGTAACGTCCCGATCTACGTAACGGTTCTCGGTCCTCATATGTTTGACTCCCCAGGTCAAAAGTAAACATTTTTCCCAAATTCAGCGGTAAAACGGTCATTTTACACCGTCCGTCCGATTTCTCTCGATTAATCCTCGATTAATATACAAAATCCATAATTAATTAATATTTAATCCCGATATTTGGGATGGATGGCCACATCTAGCTCCACTCTGGCCTCTACCCCCAGTAGCATTAGACGTGGTATTCCGAGTCTGTCCTGTCGCACTACCACCTGTCAACTGTGGGCAATCTCTCGCGATATGGCCTCGCTCACCATAAGAGTAGCAGGTGAAATACCATCGACCGGTGGACCCAACTGAAGCGCTACTATACTGAGGTGTTCTGTAACCAGATCCTCTAGCTCTCCCGAATCTGCCATAACGGCCACTGCTCGACTGCCCGCTATCGGATGACGATGATCCACTACTATACCAACCTCCCTTCGGAGCTCTGTGGCCCGAAAATCCACCAAAAGAACGATCTATGCGTCTTCCACTCTCAAAGTCTTACTAGCGGGCTGCCCAGCTCTCCTCCACCTTGACCGCAGCATCGATCAACTCCCGGAGCATTGAGAAAGGACCCGAAGCAGATGTCACCACGGCCCGGATGTCTCCTCTCAGGCCCAACTCAAACCATCGACATTTGTCTGCCTCTGTCCCTACAAAAATAGCTGCAAATCGAGACAACCTCTAAAACCGTTGCTCATACTCTGTGACGGTCATGTTCCCTTGCTGGAGCTGGAGGAACTCAATTTCCTTGGCATCACGAAAGGAACGGGGATAATATTGTTCCAAGATCTAGGTCTTAAATACATCCCAAGTCACGGTAGCGATGTCCCAACCTGACAACTCCAACGTATACCACCACTCATGTGCGTCACCATCCAGTAGAAACCTAGCCAACATAACTCTCTGTCCAAGAGCACAGGGCACCGCTAGGAAGATCTTCTCCAACCCCAAGATCCAACGGTGGGCAACCTCGGGATCAACCTCACCACTAAACATAGTAGCACCCAAGTGGCGTGCTCTCTCTATCAAGGAACTCCCAGCACTCGAACCTCCGGAGTCACCCTCGAGACCCATGTCTTATTTCGGTGTAGGGGTCGCTCATCTCGGGGGTATACTGAATTGATAAGAGGCATAAATAGAAATATTAGTACGACATAATACGCGTATCAATGTACCAAGTACAGACCGCTAGCCTAATGCTCTGCTCTGATACCATCTTGACAAGACCCACCCCAATCCCTCTTGGGGACCACTGGGGGCAAGGCCTACTCCCATCAGACGTGTAAATCAAAGTACCCCAACTACCCTTAACAGGGTTATATTATCAAAAATACCCCAACCAGGGTTCCAAAATACACACCGGTGTTTAAATACAACAGTAATTTTAGACAATGGACGAGAGCATTAGGTTTGTACTAATAAAACAAATACAGACACCTAACTCCGTAGGGTGAATAGAATGCAACAGTGTTATTTATGCCTCAGCCTCGGAGTCGGTCCCCTGCTCAGTATCACCGACTGGAGGGTCACGAAAACAGTCAAAGTGTGAGTGGACCAAAAATAAATCAGTTATAACACTTTTTGAAAATATATACAATCTAACCCTCCATTTTACAAACATGCATGCTTACATTCAAGGTAAAACGTATAAACACGGTCAAATCATACATATAAGTATCTATGCATATTCATATATCGATACAAGCGTACATCTGGAAGTAAACATTAGTGAAACAAAACATATATAACCCATCCCCGACATCCCAAATGTCCAACCAATACTAGTCATGATTTCTCTACAGTACGCGTACTACTCGGGGTCTCATCTCCGAGCCTACCCCTCAGGATCTACGACGTCTGGGGTAGTCCTGCCTCGGATCTCTACATGTCTGAGACGATCTCATAACTCGCACTTCTCGGCCTAAGTTCCTCCTTGGAGTCACCTCTCCCAGGCAATGAATCGTGACAACTCCAGGATCATCGACGTTTGGAGGAGACTAACCATACATGCAGGAGGGCATGTATAAGTGTGAAAACATGCAATTCAATAACATCACATTATAAATTCGTCTTTTCTGAGATCAAAACCAACCACTGTTTACATTGGGACTAGGCCTGAAACCTTCCAAAATCACGCTCAGAGATCCATTTCAAAAGCTCGTTTCTCGAAAACCATTCATACCGGATCACCGGTCAAATCATTTGAATCAATCTTTCATTTAAAACTCCGATGACCCCAAAACTTTGGTCACACCGCTACCAAATAGGTCTCAAGCCCGTAAACCTCGTTTTTCCACGAAAATCCACAACATATTTCGTAACCAATGATTCAAACATATAAATTCCATGATTTCCAACATATTCAACATAGATCATTTAAGAAAACATGTAAAATGGTTATGCATGCATTTCAGAATAAAACAACCAGTCCACTCATAGTCAGTCCTTGTTGCGCTAACGAACAGCCTAAACCTACCCCGAAACTAAACTCAGTCTCCGGGCCTGTCCAAACACATCCAAAGGTCACTAATTGACCCTACTAGGTCTAACATCAAACCCTAGAACAAAATCGGCCCAGAAACACATCCCGAACATGCTTCATGAGGCTTCAAATGTGACGACCTGTCTCAAATTATCTGGATTAATTGAGAATTAATGACGGATTAGCGAGACTAATCGGGTATTAGCCGAGGATTAACGGGCGTTCAGGGTGAAATTACGATTTTTCCCCTAAACGAGGGCAGAAAGTTGAGTTTTGACCCCGGAAATTCGATGACCAATAACTGATGACTGTGACGTAGAGCGGGTCGATACGAGTTCGTAGACTGGTGACACGTCGAAATCGAACGTTCGACGGAAAAGTTACCGTTCAAGGAAGATTTCAGGTACTATTCGAAATGGCACGTTTTACGAGGCATATCCCCCCTCATTTTTCTGTTCATCCAAATAAGCCCGAAACCCCCTCCCCTAAAAAAACCGTGATTCCCACACAACCACACCACCATAACCCCTCTGTGTTTCGATCATAGGACCACCATAATCCCCCTGTGTTTCGATCATAGGGAGACTGAGAGGGAAGGACTGAGATCGGCTGAGCAAGGCGGAGGCACGGCAGAGGTAAGGACCTGAGGACCCATTTGAATCGAAAAATTGGGAAATGGATTTTGGGAAGTTATTGAAGGCTGGAGTCAATCCTAATATGTTTTTAGGGTTCATACAACCTTGTAGGGACTGGTTTTGATCATGGAGATGGTCGGAGACGGTCAGGAATAGAGGAGGAAAATATGGTCGTGAGGTTCAACCTCCACAGGTAAATTCTAGGCCCTTTTTAAATGTTTTGAATCCACATATAGATAGGAAAAGATGAGACAAAGAGATTGGAATTGGAATGGAAGGAAACAGACAAAAAAATAAGGGAGAAATGGGCTTGGACCGGTCTCCCCGGTCCAATCGAACCGAAAATACTGAGCGGACCGAACCAGCTGGTCGGCTGGAGGTTAGGGATGACCGTGCAGGGCACGTGGCTCCCACGCATAGCCCCTTTGGACGACACGTGAAGGCACGTTGGACCCCTTTTGGGGATGTTTCCAACAAGTTAAATCATCTATTCAATGTAACGAACATTTTGGGACTGGTTTTGAGTCGATCAAACATCGTCTCGATATAGCTTGAGATGGCCGAAGGTTTAGGATTGGGTTTAAAAATAGTTAAAAATTTGAGAAAATTACGGGGCTTTAATGATGGATTATTTAAGTAGTTAGTAACCCTCTAAAATGATTCGGACAGGTTCGAGAGCCCCGGAGACAACGATTGGGGTGGGAAGGCGTATGGCACGAGTATCGAGGCGCGACTTCGAACGGTCTGTGAGTGGACTTGTTTTATGAATTCGATGCATGCATAAATGTTTTCTATGAGTTTGTGAACATGTTTTGTGATTCCATGAGTGCATTTGTTCATGGTAGTTAGCATTTACGTATTTGCACGCATTTCGATATTTACGGTTTTATGTCGTGCCTATATGTGTTGTGTTTCTGTGGTGATTTGATGGAAAGGTTTTGGATTTGAAAATGTTGAATTGGGCATGAGAACCATTTTATTTACAAACTATTGGACTTAGAGACCATTTCATTTGATGAGAAATCAGGCTGGAGGCCCATTTGAGTTATACGATCGGGCCGAGGGCCCCGTTGATTTACGAATTCGGGCATGAGGCCCAGTTGATTCTAGTATCGGGCTTAAGGCCCAATTGAGTGTGAAATCGAGCTTGAGGTCTCGTTGACTTATGGTATCGGGCTTGAGGCCCCGTTAGTTGTGATTTCGGGCTAGAGGCCCAGTTGATTGTGAAATCGGGCTTGAGGCCCCGTTATTGTGGCATCGGGCTTGAATCCCAGTTGTGATTTAAGAAATGTGAATTTGGGTTTGAGACCCTATTGACTGTGGATTTAGGCTAAGGCTGGTGAGATTTGGATTTGAATCGGATTCGAAGAATCCTGTTGAGATACTTAGGTATGAGACCTAGTTGAATGTTTTCACTGAAATGTATATGCCATCCCATATGATTGGTCTCCTCTAGACGTCGTAAATCCTGGAGAGTCATGATCCACTGCTTGGAATGAGTGACTCCAAGAAGGAGCACGTTCCAGGAGTGAGAGATATGGTATAGTCACGGACTCGGTCCAGGGACAGTCCTCCAGACGTCGTAGATCCTGGATTTTAGACAATCCTCCCAGACGTCGTAGATCCTGGGGGTATACTCGGAGTGTGACCCCGAGTAGTATGCATACTAGTATAGATAAATCGTGACGATTATTAATTGCGCATACGAGATGCAGAGGATGGGTTATATATATATATATATATATGTTTATACGATGTTTCACGGAAACTGGTTTTGGGCTGAGACCCACGTGAATTGAATTTGGGCTGAGTCCCTATGGATTGGTTTTGGGCTGAGTTCACATGTACTTGATTTACTGTTTTGGGCCAAGGCCCTAATGGTTTTGTAAATTTTTTGATAATTGGTTTTCGAATGCATGCATGCTTTTTTTAGTGAAGGGCATAAACGTCTTTTTGTGAAAATGTTTTTATAAATCCCTTGTTTTATCCACTCATGGCTTTGATGTTTTTAATGCCCTTCAAGTTGATCACAGATGCGGGCTGTAGCAGAGACCGAGATATCACACTCCTCCTCTGGATCCTAGCGCACTCCGGAAGCCCCTCATGGGCTAAAGTCAGAATGATCCCTGGTCTGACACTTCGTGTCAGACGGGAGCAGGCACATCCCACGTTAAACTAGGGGGATTTGGGGCGGGTCCTGACAAGTTGTATCAGAGCGAGATTTCTCTCAGAGTGATGCGCAGGTCGAGGATGTGATGCCTCTACAGTGGTAATAGCCCATCATCAACTTGATAGTTAGGGTAAGAGTAGGAGGATTCAGTAGAATTGAATCCTAGTTGGATTACGTTTGGCACGAGGTGCGACGGTTTAGGATTCGTTTGGCATGGGATGCCGCGTGTTTCGACAAAATAGATCCCGAGTAGGAGGGATATTAGTGCGAAACGAACGGCTTAGAAGCGTAGTGTTACTGGAGATAGGATCCAATGGACCAGTAGACACCGTATGACGACTTGAGAGTCGCGACTGTCGAGTAATCATGACGGACAAGGAAATGAGCAAAGTGGAACCAGTGGAGGTTGGACGTTAGGGTCCTCCACGACAGAATTGCAAAATGGAGATTATACTGATGGGAGCAATCAGGTGTACGATGACCCTAGTTGAGACGGTTGGGACTAGGAACGTTGACCCCATTTGGCATGAGATGCTATGTTTCTGTGTGTCGAATCCCGGAGGGATGTCAACTGGCAGGGGATGCCCCGGAGTCGTTATTGTGTGGCACGGTAGGATGCGTTTGTGACATGTAGCGGTTGTTCAGTGCTAGGCATGGAGTATGGCCAAGGTCTTATGAAGGCCAGCGGCTAGGAGCCGTAGAGTTACGAGGAGACGAGATCTTCAGATTTTGATTCCTGGTTGTTTGGACAACAGTAAAGGAGTATGACTACTTTTCGAAGCCAAGTACAATGGATCACTCGAGATGGACGTGCTGCAAGGAGCAACCGGGTTTGTGATAACCCTAGTTGGTGAGTGATCAGATAAGTGACCAGGAGAGTGGTTCTTGTCAATCGGATCCTGAGGTGGACCGATCGATGGATGTGGTATGTTGAACGGTTAGTGCCGGTGGTGAGATGACCGCATAGGATTTGGAGTCTCGATAGCTGAGTGTTTCTGAGATTGGTCTGCACAAGGTTATGGCAGATGCTGCTATGATGAGAGTACTTGATTCCACATTGGAAGTGGGTATTCCGAAGTCGGCAAAGGAGACTTCTCATTTTCTGCTCTTTAGCAGATAGTGCTGGGTACCGCAGGATGACATAGGATGAACTTTGATGTCATCATCTTGGATTGGCCTTGATTCTTCCCTAGGTGGGATGACGAGGAGTGATATGACAGCTAAAGTGTTCAAAGAGGGTGGAAGAATCAAACACCTAGGCTGTGAGTCAAATTTGATTGCTTGGAAAAGCAGATGGTACTTAGCGTCACTGGATGTGACGAGTGAGTTTCTGAGGTAGCGAACCCATGTTGGTCTTATTGGTCATCTTACGTCGACCGAGGAAGCTAATCGTGGATCCTAGGTGGGTCGGGAAGTGTGGTGACGATCTAATCGATCGAGATGACTGAAATGATTGTGGCGACTGTGAGTTGAGTAGACTGAGGTCCGGTCGTCATTGGAGTGAATTGCCTTGCTGATTATGCTTAGCTAGGAGCAGAGGAGAACTGTATCGTGAGACAATTGAAGAATCCCTTAGCATAGTCAGTGAGAAGACAAGATAGAACTTGGTTATGGGAGTGTATGATCTGTCTTGGGTATGAGAGCAAAGAGTATGCTGGATTGAGGTGCATCTAGTGACGGAAGCTTGAGGTCCGAGCCATGTTTGGAGTGCGAACAGTAGTGCGTGATTGGACATTACCAGAGTGCAGCACTAGATCAGGCCGAGTAGTACCTTAATGATTGATATGATGGTGGTGCACCGGTGTGTTGTGCACGTTGGATGATGGGATTGACCATGGTCAATCGGTATGTCGGGTTGAGAGTTCCCCGAGGGTAAGGATGAATGTGTTGTCGAATTGGATAAAGTCCTAGATGGACATGAGATGGCGATCGGATTAGATCCGATAGTGACGGTTAAACGAGGACCATGTTCGGATGTGTTCTGACATAGTAACGAGTTGACTGGACGTTGAATACTATGTATTCGAGCAGAGTGGATTGGTAAGGTTTAGTGATTGTTGGGAGCGCGGGGCTCCAGTCATGGATGACTAAGGGAACCCAAGTATTCGATTGGGATCCAGATACACCCAGCATGGGTGGTATGTCGAATGTGTTTCGACGAAGTTTGTGATGAGTTTGTGTGGTTCTCGAGAGCGAGACGTCGATTGTATATCGACAGGATGAATGGTAGGAAAGTTGAGACTCGAGTGAGTCAAGATTTCAACGTAGGTCACAGAGTGACACAAGATACTATATGGGGACTCGAGAGCGCGTCGAGATCAGAGTGGCGCATCGAAAGTGCAGTGGAACTGAGCGTTACCAGCCATTCACAATCTTGGTCGGGGACTTAGGGAGTCTTAGAGGGAAATGGTGTTCCTCTGAACAGCGGATTACGATTTCGAACCGTTTAGTGACAAAGGATGAGATATCGCTTAGTGGGAGCAATGAAGAAATTGTCGGATCAGATGCTGAATAGGATATTAGCTCCGGTTGTCAGATGAGAAGAACCATCAAGATGAAAAGCCTAATTGATGTCAGCTTGGTATTGTTGACCTGTCAAGAGTGAGTGACAAGGCGATTACCGACAAGTACGGCGTTTGTGACGTGTCAAGTTGACGTGTAGTTTCTCGAGAATAAGTTGGAGCTTTGGAGGCTTCGGTGACAGCGAGTACCGACAAGTACGGCGTTTGTGACGGACGTGTACTTTTACAAGAGAGTGCCCGAGTAGAGGGGACATGATTGGATTCCACCGTTCGATTGTGGAATTGGGTCAGTTTGAATTTCGAGGATGAAATTCTTGAAGGGGGGAAGATTGTGACGACCCTTCCCGAATTATCAGGAAATACAGAGCGGACCGAACTGGCCGGTCGGTTGGAGGTTAGGGATGACCGTGCAGGGCGCGTGGCTCCCATGCACAGCCTCTTTGGGCGGCGCGTGACGGCGGGTGAGACCCCTTTTGGGGATGTTTCCAACATGTGAAATCATCTATTTGATGTAATGAACATTTTGGGATTGGTTTCGAGTCGACCAGACATCATCTCGATATAGTTCGGGATGCTCAAAGGTTTTGGATCGGGTTTTAAAATAGTTAAAAATTTGGGAAAATTACGAGGCTTTAATGACGGGTTATTTAAGTAGTTAGTAACCCTCTAAAATGATTTGGACAGGTTCGAGAGCCCCAGAGACGACAATTGGCCCAGGAAAGGCGTATGGCACGCTTACCGAGGCACGACTTCAGACGACATCAAACGGGAACCCTTGAAAATGGTGCCAATTCTGCCTGAAACTCGTTCCAATGCTGTCCCACGCGCGGTTCAACATGTCAGGTCAAAAGTCTACGGTCATCTGTGCTTACCTCGGCATGACGTCATCTTACAATGTCCGACTCACACGTGTTAGACTCTGACAGGGCCACGTGTCAAACTCTGATAAGTTCCACATGTCAGGCTCTGACTGGTGCCACGTGTTAGCAGCACACTGGTTCACATCACTGACATGTAGTGACAGGTGGCACCCTCTAATTAGGCCACGTCCCTGACATGTCAGTGCTGATTGTGCACTGACATGTGACACATGTCATGCACTGAGTGGTCCACGTTTTCTAACAGCCTGACAGGTGATGACGTCAGTTGATGATGTCATCACCACCAACCTCTCGACGAGTCTGTGTTCGGATCGCCCAAACCTGCGAACCCGACTTGGCTATAACTCCCTTATTTCTGACCCGTTTTCAAAACCGTTTCAACCTACTGGATCGTCTAGACGTCTAGGCTGGATTTATGGTTTCAAAATAACCTAAAACCCAGTAAAATCGTACCTTAAATCAAGCAACCATGCAACCCAAATTTTTCGATGAGCTCTCCGTCTATCACGGTGCAGTCAAGCCTGGTTCTGGGTTCTCGTCTCTCGTACTAACCTTAAAGAAACGTTCTGAGCCCTTAGAATCACTTAACACGGCCTAAAAATCTAAAACCAAACTTAACCGGGTTAAGAGTTTTGGGTTTCTTACTTGTGAACTCCTTCTCTTCCGTTAGCTGCCGTTCTCAGCCTCTGAGCTACTGTATAAATCTTTCCTTGTTATTCCTCAGTCTCACTAGATAAAGATAGAGGTTTAGGGGAGAGGGTTGATGGTTGTGTGTGTGTTTGCAATGACTTAGTGCACGGTTCGAATGAACAAAAAGAGAGAGAGATAACAGATACCTGCATCCCAATCTTTTGGGTAAATGGCCCAGTTAGATGAGTGACACTTATCACTCATCTGATTGGTCCAAGGAATCAACTGACCAATCCAATAATGCCACTTGGCCCAAACGTCTCGAAAAATGTAAAAGTAACCCTTGAACTCCGTGACCCGTAACTTTCGCATCGAGGGTCCAAATTCGACATGTCGCCTGTCTGCGAACTCAGGGCAACACGATCTATGTAACGATCAAGGGTCAACACCAAAATAGTGTCTCGAGTTAAAAGTCAACATTTTGCCCTAACCAGGGACAAAATGGTCTTTTTACACGAAATTTTCCAATTTACAAATAAACAGAAAGTCCGGGTCGTTATAATGAGATTGAGAGAGAGACAGAGACGACAGAGGGATAAAGGAGCCACTGTAGTGGCCGGGGAACCCAAAAAACCTAGGTAACACGTGAACCCGTGTGTGTGTGAGTTTCAGGTTTTCAAGTTTTCGACGTTTTAGATTACCTCTTCTCTGTGGTTGTACGAGTGAGACGGGCCAAGAACCAAACAAAAATGATGGTGGAACCACCCTGGAAGGAGGTTCGAATGGTGGCCATGAAGAATCGAGGTTGGCCAGCCGTGTTTAGGTACATTTTTGCAATTTTTGACCTTAGATTGGTTTCTAGGAGGACGAGTGGATTGGGAGAAAATGGCGGAATTTGGTGGAGTATAGGCGAAGTTAGGACTAGGTTGGGATTACGGGTCAAATGACCCGGTTGCAGGGTCGCGGGTCGACCCACTAGAGGTAGACGACGATGTCGTGGTAAGCCACATCATCATGTTAGTCTATGTGGCCAAGTCTGGTTGGCGCCATGTGGCGAGATATCTACCAGTGTCAGGTGATGTGGGACCTGACATGGCAAGTCCATGTTAGCAATGTCAAACCACGTGGGCCAATGAAGTGGTACCACGTGGTAGTGTGTCAGAGATGTCAGAGCTGACGTGGCGATCCACGTCAGTACAGTCAGACCACGTGGACAAGTGAGGTGGTGCCACGTGGCAACGTGTCAAGGAGTTGTCAGAGCTAACATGGAAATACATGTGGCAGTGACAACGTCAGCAGGTGACGTCATCATATGACGTGGCAAGTGTCAGAGGGTGACAGGTGTCAAATGGCAGATGTTAGATGGTAAGCTATCAGATGTCAGATGTCAAGTGTCAGGCTGACGTTAGTGTTGACTTTGGTTGACCGAACTTTGACCAGCATGTGTGGGCGCATGGGCATAAATTTCAAGGCTAAACTGACCTTGGCCAACATGGTTTCGACCATCTAAATCTAATGGTGATGGTTTCAGGTCGATCGGAGATTGTTTGATAGGTCATTTGAAGTTTTTTAGCCTTGGGACGCGTTCTCAGTTCTAGGATTTTTTAGGGTTTATTTTATGGACTTATATGGATTGTTAGTGACCCTCGAGTATGATTTGGACAGGCCCAGATGTTCCGAAGGCTTCAAATCGGCTTACGGCGCATGTTTTTAGTGCACAAAATGCACCGTGTGTGAGTGGACTTTTGTGTTATATCTTTTATGCATGCATAAATGTTTGAAATTATTTATCGTATGATTTGAGTTGAAATTATTTGATATCATTACTTGATGATTTTATGGATTTAAATGTCAGTTATGAAAAATTTTACAGACTTTAGTGAAAATGGCTTTTGGGCTTGAGACTCAGTTGGATTATGATTTGACTTGGTTTATAGTCAAACATGAAATTGAACAATGTTTTGATTGATGAAATAAGTTTGAGTATTGTGAAATGAGGACTGGACACTGATTTTAAGATGGTTTTTGGAAACTAAGTTTTGGGTTGAGACCCTATGTGAAACGATTGATTTGAATTGAAATACAACTATTTATGAAAATTTATTTCAACTCTTTCCACTATTTTTACTATGACCATTCTCCGAGATGATTGAGATGACTCTAATAGGAATGTGTTTCCTCGGAGAGGGCCTCCGGTTGTGAATATATTTGCCCAGAGAGGACCCTATGATATGTTGCTCGCCTACGGGATGCGATGTGTCCCCCCGCCCCAGAGAGGTCACGATGCACTACATGTTGTCGATAAGCTGTGGAAGGCTCGACCCATATTATGATGTATGAGATTTTTCATTGATTTGTTCATGACGATATGGACGTCAGCCGTTGATTTGTTCATGAAGACGATATGAACGTCGGTCGTAGATTTGTTCTCGATGACATGCTCAGACGTGAGATGTCCTAGAGTTTATGTGCACGCGTTGCTTGGATATCGTGACTGATGATGATGATGATGATGATATGATGATATGAGACATATGTGGGATATGAAAATGGGTCACGTTTTTTATTTATTACTTTGTGTCCATATATTTTCACACGTGTTGATTTTCCGATGATTGCAGAGGTTTTCATATGTCATGGTTTTATTGGAAAATAAAGGTTTTAAATTGATATGCATGCATTCTTTGTAAAACGGAGGGTTAATTATGATTTCGGAAATTGGTTTTTCAAACGGTTTATTTTTGTCCAGTCACACATTTTGTTATTTTTGGCACCCTCCAGGTTGATCCCGGATGCAGGATGTAGTAGAGACTGGGGCATCACATGAAGCTATGTACTCTGAAAACCTGTTTGGGTTACGGTATTATCCCTAGTCTGACACGTGGTGTCAGATGGGAGCAGGTCATTCCACATTAATTCAAGGGGATTAGAGATGGGTCATATCAACTCTGACACTTACTCCCAGATGCGGAGTGAAGCTAACGGTATAATTGGGTATCGGAAGGTAAAGTCCTTGTGTATGATCATCAAATAATGTCGTCCATGCTCTAAGCTTCCGCCGTCGAGTGACATGCGATCGATTTTCAACGGTCAAGTTTCATCCGACTCTCCAAAACGCGTCGTTTTAACTTAAATGGCTTCGTCGTCTGGACGTCATCGTCTAGCTATCAACTAGAATGCCTCGACATTCGTGCCATAAGTGGAATTTTCAGGTCGGGGTGTGTCATTGGTAGTTCAAATTTGGGCGCCCTTCGGCAGAACACACTGAGATGAACAAATTTGGGGCTGTAAATTTGATTTGGGGGCTGGGGATTCGATTCTGCTGGGCAGCACATTCGAATTTTGGGGGGGAAGGGGGGAGGTGGGGTAAGGAACGACCGTTGTTTTCTGGAATTAGGATTCTAACGGATTTCGATTTGGGTTTTAATTGTTATTTTGAAAACTCGGAAATACCCCTTTATTTTTTGCCACATCAATCGCTGACTGGGAAAATTTTTTGACACGTGGCACTTTCATGGTTAGATGGATCGAAAACCTAACGGAGGTAGTTAAATGTGGGTGGTCACATATGCTAGGTAGTTATTTGAAAATTTTGATAGTTCGGATATGAGTCTGTGGTGAGCCCTATAGTTTGGGGTCTTTTATGTAGTTTTTTTCCAAAAATTAACTTTAAAGAGTCTAAGGTGGATACTATAAAGGTTCCTGATTAAAGTTGCATGGCTATGTAACATTTGATAATTCCCAACAACCAAACTAACACCTCGTCTTGCAACTCACCAAAAAGCTTAGATTGTCTCACAAAAATATTGTTGGATAAAATAGATAACACAAGCTTAGGTGGTCTCAATTTAATATTGCATATGCACAAATCGAATAGATAGTATAGAAAATAGTAAGGGTCGAATTTTATAAGGGCTTGTCTTTTTTTATTATAGGGGAGGAGAAATTTTTGGAATTTTTTTATACAATATGTCATTGGGATTCAAACTTAAGACCAATTGTTACAAGTCAACGCTATAACCAACTGAACTAAACTCGCGACTATAAGGACTTGTTTTAACGATGTTCTATTTTATTATTTTAACTGATTAGTTAACTCAGAGACTTGACAAAATAAAAGTAGAAAATAAAAATAAATATAAACTACATAAAAATACCTAAACTATATTGATCATTTCAAATTCGTATTCAACTATGAAAATTGGATTTTAGGTACCCAAACTTTTTGAACACAACATCTAAGTATCACCATCAATAATCAATTTAAAAAATCTATTAAATGATCAAGTAGAACTTGTGGGCCTTTTTCAATGCCGGCATGGATCAATATAAGATTAAAAAATAATAATAATTAATTTTTTTAATAAAACCTCAATAAATAAGCAAAAAATATTAATAATACCCAAAATTCTCAAATTTCTTCGCCTATCCTCCAATGGCGACCATCAACTTCACCCCCTTCGAGAGCTAGTTCAAGAAACCCACAAACCCACTCTCGTTCATCAACCTCCTCAAACTCACAGACTCATTCTTCCACATAACAGCTCCAACAATAACTGCTCCCAATTTCACTTCCCTCAGCCTCTCAAACCTCTTCAATTGCCTTCCAAAATTTGACCCTAAAAATACATCTGAAATCGAACTGAAAAACCCAGACTTTACACCCAGATGCTGGAGAAATTCTTTTGAGAATGTGAAAACGCACCAAATTATAGACACACTCCAAAAGTGGAAAAGATACTAAATGAAGACCCAATTTTCGAGAAGAAATATGACCCAACTGAGGAAGAGCTTAGAGAGAACAAGAAGTTCTGCAAGGAAACCGCCCTGCCCCACCAGTCGATTGCCTCATCTCTACGTTATTCGAATCTTGACTCCGACGACGCGGTCTCGTTGATCTCCCTCAAAATCGTGTTTTCAACATCTGGGTTCTTTGAGAATTTTTAGAAGAACCAGGTTAGAGCTGCCAACATGGTGTCTCGGCTGGTGATGGTGAAGTGGATGACGATGTCAGTGACAAAATTTTCATCTGAATTACTTGAGCTCAATAAACGGGAGACAAGGTCCACTCAAGGATGAAAATATCGATATCGACGGATATATCACTAGTCGAATTTACCGATATCTCGCCCTAAATATCGATATCGTTTACGGTCAACAAAAATGACGGAAATTCGGTCCAAAAGTTAGAAATTTGGAATGAAACTTTGGGAAAAACATAAGTACCCAATAATGGTTATATAGGACTAATAAAAAACTATAAAATGACTTTGATATAATAAATATATGATGAATCATATGATAGAATATAGGTATGCCGATAACTAACAGTATAAAATCTTAAAGATAAACTTAAATTAAAACATAATTTTATTGATAATGTTGCACTAAGAATACTTTACACATTGAACTTCATTAAAAACAAGTAGAGTGTCTACCAGCTTGAAAATTAGATTGGTCTTCATCTACCAAGACACAAAAGTTTTTCCAAGTGATGCTACTTGACCAAAACGGAAATGTATTGTTGGACATAGTATTCGTATATCTTCTTTGAATGGCCTACTCTTCCTCCATAGATAGGGTAGTTCGGATTTACCCAACTAACTTCTCCATAATCTTCATTGAGATGAGGATCTTCATAGCCTTCATAACCATGTGGCATTTGAGGGAGATGGTTGTCTAACTGGTGGTAACCATATTGACCATAAGCATATGGATCATTTGAGTTGTTACTAGGATCGGTGCCTAAACTCATTGACTCAAAACTAATTTCCATGGAATTGTCAGAAGATGGGTTTCCATAACCTTCATATATGTTGCGTGTCCGAGTGTAATCTTTCCCAACACCACCGATTCCTACTCCACCTTCTCTACATCCATGATCATAATCTTGGGTGGCATGAGTGAAATTCGCCTCTCCAGTAAATGGGTTCAAGGGTGCATATGTTTCAGATACATGTTTATTTCCCCCGTCATCATCCCCTCCGTCATCCTTGTCTCTATCGTTTGTCTCAACATCATCTCCTTCATCATCATCATCATCATCTGTAGATTTATTTTGATGCAGTCCCTTACTAGTCGCATCAGCTCTCAAGTCACATCCAGCGGTAGAACCAAGCATTGATCTCTCCCATGAAGACATCTCATGCTCACTTCCTACTTCCTCACTCCCCACTTCTTAGAATAACACTCTATCGACATTAATACCGTGTTCACTAGCAAGATGGGCTACTCGAGGGTCAGGTCTTCCTCTATCATCATCCAAGTGAGCTGACATAATCCATGTTTGAAGTCGATCAACCTCATTACCTTCCACGTGTTGACCAGCAATTTCCAAAAGGTCAACGTAGTCTTCTTCCACAACTTTACTAGATTCAGCTTCGTCATCTCTTAACTTGAGCTTCATGTTGTAATAACAGAAAACAAGTTGTTCTAACTTTGAATATGTGAGACGATTTCTTTGCTTTGTATAAATTAAAGCAAATGTACTCCAATTTCTCTCACATGCCGAAGATGATGCTGTTTGTGATAATATACGAACTAAATTTTTTGCAAGGCTGAAGAAAATTTTTTGCTTTGTATAAAGTGCTAATTCATAAAATATGTTTTTCGACCATCTCTAAAGTTGGTCAACTACATTAAGAATGGTGTTAATATCATGTCATATATGTACAGATTCCAAAAATATGGTAGTGAACTTACGCCTATTCCAAAATTTTGTAAACCCAATTGTCCATTTGGATTCAGTTTGAGGAATACTTGTTGAACTGATTGGACAAGGTAGGAGTCATGTCCAACACCTGCTGGATATTGATATCGAGGATTCAAGTAATAAGCTGCAAATCATGAATGAAATTTGCTTAGTAAACAACAATAAAATAAAATATTAATTAGTTCAATAAGATAGAAATATACCAGCGGCATGTAAGGGATGCACTAATATTTTTTCCCATCGTTTTGTATGATTTTGAGGACCCACTTCTTTCCTTTAAGACGGGTTATCTTTTCTTTCATTCGATTGAACATATCATATAGGATTGGCATGGTTGGGACTACCTCTGTATCAAAAATTCGAAGCATGCTGTATAAAGGTTCATATATTTACTGCATCATCTCCAAGGACTCCCAGAATCTTTGGTCGAGGATATGAGTCTTAACCCTCTTGCCTTCCACTTTCCTACTCAGTGGGCTACCATGTCATTGATCACTTGTAAACAATCTTCTAAGGCCAAATTTATGCTTAACTATGATAGGTCCTCAAATAAGCATTATTTTATATTATTTTATACCCTTTATACTTGACTTTTAATATTAAAATATCAAATAAATAGATAAAATAATTTATTTTGTGTTATTTTTGTTTAAGTAAATAAATTTTGTAATTTGGAGTATTTTGGCGAAAAAATCGTCTCGATCGAAGTTTTAACGAAAATATTATGGACGAATTTCGGTGAAATATTACTAAATTAATTAATTAATGTTCATTTTATTTCTTCAGCCCAAACCTTTTACAAACCCAGTCCAAGTCGCTGTGCAGCCCAACTCCATTTCTCCTGTCAGCCCTGAAGCCCGCGTCGAAGCAGATCCATCCGGCCCATTTTTATGTGTGCAGCCCAGCCCAGCACGCGCAGCCCAGCACCAGCCCAGACCGAAGCGCCTTTCTCCTCTTCGGCGCGCGCTTCCCGATCTTCAGAGCCTCTCTTCAGCGCCGCCACGCCGAGTCCCTCTTCCTCCATTCAACCGGCGCCTGCCGATTTTCCTCCTTTCTTTTCAGCAGCTCTCTGCTGAATTCTTTTCCAGCAGCTTCCACCCAATTTCCACCCAAATTCCTTCCACTTTCCAACCCAATTTTGCAACTTTACAACTCAAACCACTTCTAAACATCATCACTAATCTTTATTACTCATCATTCCATTATTTAACATTTTTTATTGTATTTGTTTATGTATTTTTGATATCTTTTTTCACCTATAAATAGGGTTTCAATTCTTGTAATTTGGGAGTCCCCAATTAGTTTCATTCTTCCATTTCTTTCTTAGTTCTTAGTTCTTAATTCTTAGTTCTTAGTTAGTTCTTTTGTTTCTCTCTTTTGAGAGACATTTTTGGGGACCATTTTTACTTCTTGTAGATTTTCTTATTAATTAGTTTTCTTTTAATTCTTATTCGTAATTTATGTTATTTTTATGTTATTTTCATTTCTTCTTTACTATTGTTCTTGGTATTTTCTTTTTAACATTTGTAAGTAAGAATGCAATCTCCATGTGTTTTACTTTTTGAATTTCTTTTACTTCATATGTTTTAGTGCTTAAACTTCAATTTGATGTTAAGTGTTTTATCCGCTGTCGGTGCACTTAGAGTAGAATTGAAGAGATTAAATGTTGATCGCTGTCGGCGCATTTAATTATAAACTTAAGGTAAATCATGTTGTAAATGTTTGAAGCATATTGATGTTTGACGCACATTAATGGTTGATGCATTTATAATATTGAAAGATATATGTAAGTATTTGAGATGATGAAGGTAGGATTTCGTGATTGGTTTATTATGAGCAAAATGTTAGAAAGAAGTCTATTTTTAGGAGTAGTTTAAATAATGTGATTGTTAATTCAAAATTACTTACGTAAAAGTGTGGGTTTTGTCTATGAAACTACTATATGGTTTGTAAGTTCCAATTAGTATGAGCATTTGCATTTTAATTCTTAATTAGTGTTTTCTTTAATTTAGTTATAAATCTTTTCAAAACCTCCCTTCTTTATTCTTTTATTCTTTTATTCTTTTAATTCTTTTATTCTTTTATTCCTTTAATTCTTTATTCTTTGATTCTCTTATTTCTTTATTCTCTTATTCATCTATTCTTTAATTTATTAATTCTTTGATTATTTAATTCTTTAATTCATTATTCTTTTATTCATCTCCCACTAACACATTATTAATGTTCCCTAATTTCCCCGATTAAGAACGATCCCTATTTACCAATACTACATCTACACAAAAAGGGTTTAAATTGCACAACACTCAAATTACGTGTTTAATTTAATGCGTAGTTTGGGCGTAGTCAATTTTTGGCGCCGTTGCCGGGGAAATTGAAAATCATTTTTAATTTGTTAGTGTATGTATATAAATTGTGCATATTATACTTGTTTATAAATTTTACTTTTGTTAATATTATATTTATCCATCTTATTATTGTTCTTATTATTTTTGTTTATAATGCTCATACTTTACTTATTCTTAATTTCTAATTTATACTTGTTCATAAATGTTCATAATTTTTTTTTGTTTTCTATTTGTTTATATTAAAATTGATACTTGTCATAAATGTATATTGTACATATTCACTTTTCCTTACTTTTAATTTTTTTTTTCTTTACACTTTCTAACTTTTTCTTTAATCCATTAACTTTAATTTTATTGCATAAACTTTTTCTTTATTCCTTTAACTTTAAATTTATTCATTAACTTTTTATTCCATTAACTTTTTATTCCATTAACTTTTATTCCATTAACTTTATTCCATTAACCTTTTATTCCACTAACTTTTTATTCCATTAACTTTTTATTCCATTAACTTTTTATTTCATTAACTTTTTATTCCATTAATTTTATTCCATTAACTTTTTATTCCACTAACTTTTTATTCCATTAACTTTATTTCATTAACTTTTTATTCCATTAACTTTTTTATTACACTTATTTTATTCTTATGTAATTATTTATTTGGTTATGTCTTGATAAATTTAAATTTAAATTTAAAAAAAAATCAAAGTAAATAAAAAATTTAAAAAAAATCTTATCTTAGCTTTATGTTAGTGTTAATTCATACTTGTAAATAAATGTTGTATATATGTTACTTGTTACCTTTTATACTTGTTCATAAATTGTTCATAACTTTTATATTTTATAATATACATACATACTTGTTCATAATAGACTTTCATTTATGTTTGTTTATAATTCTCTTACTTGTCATATTATTCTTGTTCTTACTTGTACATAATGTTCATTTTTTTAATTGTTCATAAATGCTTATAGTAAATATTCACTTTTCCTTATTTTAATTTTTATTTTATTTTATTATTTTTTTTATAAAAAAAAGAGCATAAAATTCGTAAAAAAAATTAAAATAAAAAATTCTTCATTTATTTAATTTTTAAATTCCGAAAAAAAATTTAATTAATTAATTATAAAAAAAAAATTGTTCATACGTAAATAAATTATTTTCTTTTTCTTCATTTATTTAATTCCTAACTTGCATTTCATCTTTCATTTAACTTGCATTTTCATTTAACTTTCATTTTCATTTAACTTGCATTTTCACTTAACTTGCATCTTTCATTCTAACTTGCATTTCATATTTCATTTAACTTGCATTTTTAACTTCACTTGCATATTTAGTTTAACTTGCATTGCACTCTTCCTCTAACTTACATCTTTAACTCACATTGCATCCTTAACTTTAATTTGCATATCTAACTTGCATTCTTAATTAACGTACATCTCTGACTAACTAACTTGCATCTCTGTCTAGGCTGGATGGACGTTAAACTTCAAGCGCTTGTTGGGAGGCAACCCAATGTGTTCCCGAGATGTGAAGGAGTCATCAATACAGATTTGCTATCCTTCTACCCTTCACTCTCTTTTATTTTGTTTATTTAATGTTTTCCTATTATTTTCGTAAATCATCTTCCTTACTTTGATTCTATGTTTAATTACTTCGTATTTTCCTACATTGAGGACAATGTAGAATTTAAGTGTGGGGGAATGGTTTACAATTTTGAGTTCAAAAAAAAATAATAATAATTAATTAAAAAATAAAAAAAATATATATATATATAAAAAAAAAGATGAAAAAAATGAAAAAAAAATAATTAATTAAAATATATATATATATATATATAAAGATGAAAAAAAATGAAAAAAAAAATTCTTGAACCTTTTAACTTAGTGTTTTTTTTATGAGTCTTAAGTTTCCCTTTAACTTGTCAATGATATAAATGAACGAAAATGAATATGTTATGGCCATAAAGATAATCACTACAACTTGAATTTGTTTGTTAATATTTTGTGATTAAGTGTTATAACTTGAAGATAATGCATGTAAATTGGCACATAAACGAGCATGATAAGATAAGTATGAATCATATGAACCTTATGTGAGCTTTAGAACTTTATATACATCTTTGATGAGTGATTCATAAGTTCTTTGTTTAAATTGATATACATATGCCTCATAACTGCTTGCCATAGCTTTTAATGAACTCTAGAGTACTAGAACTTATTCTATGTGATTTTCAAAGCTTTTGAGTCAATAAACTCTCTGATTTTCGATATGATTAAGGCATTAGGGTTAACACCACAAATTCAAACATCCATGTTCCCTATTTTGTGCGCACGAGTTGCGACCCCCTTAGTTTTAACCCCTTTTGAGCCCACATTAAGTCTTTCTTTCATCACCATGATTATCTAAACACTTGAGCTTAGTATAGACATCCTTTACTCTTGTTCCAAGAACTCGGTTGAAGACATAATGATTGTGTAAAGAGAAAATGATGATGTTGAAAAGACTTTTATGTGAACTATTTGGATTTACCAACTCAAGCTTTGTTGTATTGTTGACACATGTTATTACCTTGATCTAAAAAATCAAAAAATCAAACAATAAAAAAAAATCAAAAAAAAAATGAAAGAAAAAAAAAAGTTGAGTCTCGATCAAGGTAATAAGATTTGGTTATGTAATGTTTGAGTTAAGTCCCTTACAATTGTAAATCCGACACAAAAAATGATTATGAGGCCCAACATGATGGAATTAGGCCAATGTTCGAAGGGATGGATTACTGACATCATTGCACTAAGGTTAGGAAGCTATGATACGTTTTGGGAGTCTATTGAGTCTTGGAACGAATTGAGCACCACTTGTCCTATATTTTCCTTGCCTCTAAACTTAGCCCCATTACAACGTTCGTAAAGACCTTATGATCCTTAAGATGGTAAATTTTGATTAGTGGAGTTAATCACTTGAGTAAGCTTATGGTTTTGGTTCATTTGTGCAAGTATGTTTTGTTTTTATCTTGAGGTGTTTGTTTGAAATTTTGCAAAAGTACTTCATTTCGATTATGTGAGTATTTCTGACATACCTTGAGTGCAAACACAAACCCTCACAAATTGAGTGAATTTATGAGTGCATATCCTTGTGAGTTGATTCATACTTGTTTTATTCATGTTGAGATCCATTTCACCATATTTACTCATTATCTTACTTGTTAAAACATTTTGTTACCATGTATTAACTCTTGAATTCCATATGCTTAAATGATTTAAGTGAAAATCTTTTATGCCATGATTGTAATAATGAAATATTGAGACAAATGGTTAAAGGTTACTTGTTTTGAATTCGTAGTTTGATTTTAGTATTTGCTAGGGACTAGCAAAGTTTAAGTGTGGGGGTATTTGATAGGTCCTCAAATAAGCATTATTTTATATTATTTTATACCCTTTATACTTGACTTTTAATATTAAAATATCAAATAAATAGATAAAATAATTTATTTTGTGTTATTTTTGTTTAAATAAATAAATTTTGTAATTTGGAGTATTTTGGCGAAAAAATCGTCTCGATCGAAGTTTTAACGAAAATATTATGGACGAATTTCGGTGAAATATTACTAAATTAATTAATTAATGTTCATTTTATTTCTTCAGCCCAAACCTTTTACAAACCCAGTCCAAGTCGCTGTGCAGCCCAACTCCATTTCTCCTGTCAGCCCTGAAGCCCGCGTCGAAGCAGATCCATCCGGCCCATTTTTAAGTGTGCAGCCCAGCCCAGCACGCGCAGCCCAGCACCAGCCCAGACCGAAGCGCCTTTCTCCTCTTCGGCGCGCGCTTCCCGATCTTCAGAGCCTCTCTTCAGCGCCGCCCCGCCGAGTCCCTCTTCCTCCATTCAGCCGGCGCCTGCCGATTTTCCTCCTTTCTTTTCAGCAGCTCTCTGCTGAATTCTTTTCCAGCAGCTTCCACCCAATTTCCACCCAAATTCCTTCCACTTTCCAACCCAATTTTGCAACTTTACAACTCAAACCACTTCTAAACATCATCACTAATCTTTATTACTCATCATTCCATTATTTAACATTTTTTATTGTATTTGTTTATGTATTTTTGATATCTTTTTTCACCTATAAATAGGGTTTCAATTCTTGTAATTTGGGAGTCCCCAATTAGTTTCATTCTTCCATTTCTTTCTTAGTTCTTAGTTCTTAGTTCTTAGTTCTTAGTTAGTTCTTTTGTTTCTCTCTTTTGAGAGACATTTTTTGGGACCATTTTTACTTCTTGTAGATTTTCTTATTAATTAGTTTTCTTTTAATTCTTATTCGTAATTTATGTTATTTTTATGTTATTTTCATTTCTTCTTTACTATTGTTCTTGGTATTTTCTTTTTAACATTTGTAAGTAAGAATGCAATCTCCATGTGTTTTACTTTTTGAATTTCTTTTACTTCATATGTTTTAGTGCTTAAACTTCAATTTGATGTTAAGTGTTTAAAGGAATAAAAGAATAAAAGAATTAAAAGAATAAAAGAATAAAAGAATAAAGAAGGGAGGTTTTGAAAAGATTTATAACTAAATTAAAGAAAACACTAATTAAGAATTAAAATGCAAATGCTCATACTAATTGGAACTTACAAACCATATAGTAGTTTCATAGACAAAACCCACACTTTTACGTAAGTAATTTCGAATTAACAATCACATTATTTAAACTACTCCTAAAAATAGACTTCTTTCTAACATTTTGCTCATAATAAAACAATCACGAAATCCTACCTTCATCATCTCAAATACTTACATATATCTTTCAATATTATAAATGCATCAACCATTAATGTGCGTCAAACATCAATATGCTTCAAACATTTACAACATGATTTACCTTAAGTTTATAATTAAATGCGCCGACAGCGATCAACATTTAATCTCTTCAATTCTACTCTAAGTGCACCGACAGCGGATAAAACACTTAACATCAAATTGAAGTTTAAGCACTAAAACATATGAAGTAAAAGAAATTCAAAAAGTAAAACACATGGAGATTGCATTCTTACTTACAAATGTTAAAAAGAAAATACCAAGAACAATAGTAAAGAAGAAATGAAAATAACATAAAAATAACATAAATTACGAATAAGAATTAAAAGAAAACTAATTAATAAGAAAATCTACAAGAAGTAAAAATGGTCCCCAAAAATGTCTCTCAAAAGAGAGAAACAAAAGAACTAACTAAGAACTAAGAATTAAGAACTAAGAACTAAGAAAGAAATGGAAGAATGAAACTAATTGGGGACTCCCAAATTACAAGAATTGAAACCCTATTTATAGGTGAAAAAAGATATCAAAAATACATAAACAAATACAATAAAAAATGTTAAATAATGGAATGATGAGTAATAAAGATTAGTGATGATGTTTAGAAGTGGTTTGAGTTGTAAAGTTGCAAAATTGGGTTGGAAAGTGGAAGGAATTTGGGTGGAAATTGGGTGGAAGCTGCTGGAAAAGAATTCAGCAGAGAGCTGCTGAAAAAGAATTCAGCAGAGAGCTGCTGAAAAGAAAAGAGGAAAATCGGCAGGCGCCGGCTGAATGGAGGAAGAGGGACTCGGCGGGGCGGCGCTGAAGAGAGGCTCTGAAGATCGGGAAGCGCGCGCCGAAGAGGAGAAAGGCGCTTCGGTCTGGGCTGGTGCTGGGCTGCGCGTGCTGGGCTGGGCTGCACACATAAAAATGGGCCGGATGGATCTGCTTCGACGCGGGCTTCAGGGCTGACAGGAGAAATGGAGTTGGGCTGCACAGCGACTTGGACTGGGTTTGTAAAAGGTTTGGGCTGAAGAAATAAAATGAACATTAATTAATTAATTTAGTAATATTTCACCGAAATTCGTCCATAATATTTTCGTTAAAACTTCGATCGAGACGATTTTTTCGCCAAAATACTCCAAATTACAAAATTTATTTATTTAAACAAAATTAACACAAAATAA
The DNA here is from genome assembly GCA_032719365.1 of Prinsepia uniflora. Lineage (NCBI taxonomy): Eukaryota > Viridiplantae > Streptophyta > Magnoliopsida > Rosales > Rosaceae > Prinsepia > Prinsepia uniflora. The sequence goes on from CM064874.1 coordinate 34,686,569, forward strand.
ATTATTTTATCTATTTATTTGATATTTTAATATTAAAAGTCAAGTATAAAGGGTATAAAATAATATAAAATAATGCTTATTTGAGGACCTATCAAACTATACTGTTTATACAAATATGGTTGGTTGCGAATCTTGTTGCACAAGGACGAATCAAATCTCCTTGACAAAAATCATGCATATGAGCTAGTAACCATAGATGATTATAAATGTAGTTAGTTACCTGCCTAGCATTTTTTATAATGGTCGACATTGTCTCATTCTTCCCAATATCTTCAAATATTAGGTCTATACAATGGGCTGCACAAGGAGTCCAATAGATTGGATACATCTTCATCATTTCTTTTCTAGCCTTCTTAAAGTTTGACCCATTATCAGTAATGATTTGTGCAACATTTTGTACTCCAACCTCCTGAACAACTTCCTTCAACAAATTTTGTATGTACAAATAGTCTTTATGGCTTTTGGAAGAATCAACTAACCTGAGAAATACAGTTGAACCCTTACTATATACCATGAAGTTGATTATGGATAATTTCGTTGGACCTGTTCAACCATCACACATTATGGTACATCCATAAGTTTCCCATTGTCACTTTTGTTGCTCCACATACGTCGTTATATCTTTATACTCCATAGGAGGATATTTATTTTTCACATCATATGGAGAAGGAGTGGACACACCTTCACCTACGAACCCAAACATAAGTTAGCATTTAATGCTATTCTTAAGTTAAATAAAAATATATCATAAATAAATTTATTAAATACCTGATCGTTGGGCTTCAATAATCATATTCTTAAAATGATGAGAGTTGGCTTTATTTGGAGCCACACCTTCATATATAAAAAATTTGCTTATGTATCGACCCAACTTCTCTTTCGTCCTTTTCCACATAGATTTTACAGTCTTCTGTTGACTTCGTGCGGTTTTGTAGAGCTTTGGTTCTGGAGGAATTGGAAATGGATCACGCAAACTTTGTGACCGACGCATCTGTTGAGGTTGTTGGCGACTGCTACTTTCTCCTTTAGCACCACGCATGGTACCAACTCCATAAGTGTCAACACTTCGTCGTGCCTCATCTCTTGATGCATTTACAGCAGAGCGATATGCTGCTCTCTCAGATCTATGCAAATCTGTAGGATAAGCGAATCCATCATCATCCTCATCATCATCGATATCATCAATCTCAATGCTCCTTTGAGTGGCCATTGGATCTCCTCTCAAGCCAGCTTGTATGTTCTCACCAATCATATTCTTATTCTGTTTAGCAGTATCTTTACTTTTGATCCATGCTCTGACCTCATCCCTAATACCTTTAGATACATCTTTGCATTTTTGAACATTTGTTTTCGGATCAAAACCTACTAGATGAAATTTTAATCGTGTTATGCCTCCACTATGGAACTGATGTTAACAAAACGAACATATGACACCGTTTTTATTTCCAGGAATTGCAATGACATATTTCGATGCTGGGTCAATTCGTTCAGGTCTTGAGTGGCTTTCACTTGCACTTCCACTAGCCATATTATAAAATCTAAGTTACATGTAAAATAATTAGAATTTGATAATGACAAATAATAATAATAAAATTATTTCAATCAGAACATATATTCTAAGTTAGACTTTGATGATGATAAAAAATTAAGGAGCAAAAACACATATATTCATAATTTTAATATATATTCTAAAATAAAACATATATTCTAAATTAAAACAAATATTACCAAATATATTAATTAAGCCATATTTTATATTAAAACATACATTACTAAAACATTTTTTACCTAATAATAAATTTTGAATTTTGAAAAAAAAAGTTTAAGGCTTAATCTTTTTTTGATATTTGGTAATATATGGTAATATATGTTTGATATTTGATATTTACCAAATACTAAAACATATTTTACTAAATAATATATGTTTGAAAATGAATACCACTCATTAAGTAATATATGTAAATATTATATGGTATTCTGTAAGCATAAAAAAAGGGGTTAAAAAAAGTTAATAATAAATGATATAATTTACATGACAAATAATTAAATAATATATGTAAATAATTTAAAAAAATTTAACAAATGAAATGAAACGAAACGGAGCGTTTCGTTTTAATTTGTTCTTTACTCAGCAGAGATGAGATCGATTGAATTAGAATTTGGGGAAAATGTGAGGGGCGTGAAGGGCGAGGCTGAGAGATCTCTCCCGTCGTCCCTGGTGAGTGAGGTGAGGGCGAGACGGCGCGAGGACGGACGAGACAAAAGGGGTGGAGCTGTCGTCGAGGGTCGAGTCAGTCGTCGAGGAGGAGTAGAGCGAAGCAGAGAACCAGAGATACAGAGGTGGTTCGAGTGGCTGTGATGTGCTTCGGCGTCGATGTCGACAGATCAAGAGTGGGTTGGGTTCGAGGTTTTCTTCGGTTGCCCCCTTCCCCCCCCCCCCCCCCCCCCCCCAATTTATGCTTTTTCCAAAAGCGAAGGTGGTGACTGGTGAGTCCGTGAATCATTTTTGTTCTTTCCTTCCTTCCTAAAATTTTGTTCGTCCGTGGCAATTGAATCATTGCCTTTTTGAATTTTTGAATCCTTGTGTGTATGATTGAAATTGAATCGATTGAGTGGGCCAATTTCTTTTCAATCCGTGATTTTCATGTTTCCTGTGTATGATTTTGGTTTTTTTTTTTATTTCGGTTCCTTGCTGCCGAACTTCAATCATGTGTTCGATGGGTTGATCCAAAATCGGGGCTTTCCGTCCAATATCGGGGATTTCGGCCAATATCGCTGATATTCACCGATATTACCCGAAATCTCCGATATTGGGGGAAGATTAACCTTCACCCCCCTCTTAGATGCCGGTAACCAGAAAACCTGATATATCTAGCGATATATCGGCGATTCCGGCGATATTTTCATCATTGGATCCACTACATCTAAGTAGCTATATTCGATTAAGGCATTCAAATATTTTTAAAGGCTTTTTTAAATTACAAATTTTAAAGATAGTTTAACAATACTATAAATTAGTATGAACATATGAGTATAAATTTAATTTTGAACTTCTTCTTTATTTAGATAATTTTGGTGGATATTAATAAATTTTCGTGGATATCGTGTTTCCTTTCGTCTGAATATAGTAGTTGAACTTATCACCCCATCATCATCATTTTGAGTCACATATTCATTACAAACTGGTATTACACACTCACACTTATTACATTTTTTTTTCTATTGGAATGATCACATCTTAGAATTGATCTATTAAATGTTTTTGAATATTTTTTTTTTGTTAATTCAAATTATATTAAAGGGCAAAAACCCAACACAGTGCGCAAGACACAAAAAAAAAAACAACTCACAAGAGCTCAACACACCTCCCTTAGGAGAATACACCAAACTAAAAGAACCTACGAAATAACAACATTCCAATTCCTAGCTGTTTTTGAATATATTGGAGGCTTTGGAATTGTTCCAAGGTGTTTCTGGAATTTTTTGGAATTTTTCTTGATTTTCTAGAAAGTGTGAGATTACTATGAAATTTTTGTCACTACAAACTGAAGAACACTTTTGGTGACGAAAAACCTGAAAAACACCGCTGCAAAAAAGAGCAAAATCGACAATTTCTGAAGAAAAAAAATATGCGAAATTATTTAACAAAAAAATGCACTAAAATAAATACTTTTTAGCCACTTTTTGACGCATATTTCTTTAAATTAATTTTTACTATATGATGGACTATTTGTATAAAAGATCACGAATCTATTTGAAGAAAAATGTTATTGGAAGAAATGGACGTTTTAAAAAATATATATATATATATATCTTGTGAGATTCAAAAGTATATCCTTGACTTATTAATCAAAATGTTCAATTAACTGGACATTAAATATCACCTTGATCCTGAAATAGATTTAATTCCAATGTGCTGCCACAACTGCACTTCTCTGTTGCTCCATTCCATTAGCCAAGTTAGTAACAGTATTAAGGGGGCTTACGTGTCAATACGTGATTGGTTGTTTAATTATTTATAAAAAATTATTAAAATTAAAATATTTTAAATCAACAATTGAAGAAGAAGATGTAAATCTGGGTTTCATCTCCTTCCTTCTTTCACTGGCGATCTGGGTTTGTGAGAGAGTGATGGACTGAGGAGACCCATACAAACAATTTCATTTCAAACAAACAATTTCCCTCTTCAATTATGTCTTTCATATCTTCTACTCCCTCTGCTTCAACAAAACTTGCAGAACTAGCTGGAATCATGGAACCCTTAACATTTTCTACCAATTTCTTATCAACTTGAACCTGCTTGTGTTCCGGATGCACGTCTATCACATCTTTTTCATGCTTAGTTTGACATGTATTCTGATCCTCAACTGAAGTGACTGGAGGGGAATTTGAAATTTTCCTTTCGATTTCCACATTATGTTTCCTCTGATCCTCAAATAAATTCCTTGAAAAAGAAGCTCTATTTCCGCTGCTTTGTTGCTCAAAATCAGCCCAATCATTGGACACAAAGGATACAGATGAATTGATAAGAAACGGATTTTCATTCTTCGGTTTTTCTTGCTGATAATACTGTACATTCCTCTGCCCATTAAATTCTCTCTTGCTCTCATCATCTGAACCATAATTGTACATGGACACCTCATCCTCCGAATACTCATTTCTAGATGAGGTCCCTTCTTCAATGTCGATCTTTCTTCCATCATATTCTTCAAGCTTGGGTACAAACTGAGAACCAGTGCCAGCCCCATTAGAATCATCAATCCCTCATGCCGACCCACCTTCCAGTCCAACACTTTCTTCTCCCAAAACTCCCCTCCAAACTTCCATGCCCTTTTCATTGTCTTCATCACTATTATCCGAACCATGCTTCAACTCCGAGGCTCCCCTTAAACCCGAAGATCCACTCTCAAGCTTCCAAGACATCAATTCATTTACGTCGTCACCTCCGTCAACATCCTCATTTCCATACAATTCCAACCCACTAGAGTACTAGACCCATAATTCGTCCTCCACCCACCTCCAATACTATCATCCCCCTCACAAAACTCAATTCTACCGCTCCCTGAAAGTCTCTGATCTCCTCGTTTTCTATCAACCCTCCCTCCCAAACTAAAATTATCCAAACCAACGCTTTCCTCCCCAAAGCCCGAACTTTGCAATGACCCAAATTCGGACTCCAAAAATCATTGAAAACCGTGATTGTGCGACACATACTCGGTGTGCCCATCATCGAGTTGGCGCTACAATAGCGCTCGTACTCGGACTCCCCGAACGCTGAATACCACGACGAAGGCGATCAGGGAGAGTAATCGCCGTCGCCACCACCACCGTTCAATTTTCGACCGAATGGTAGGGACAGATCCGGAGAGGCGACCCTGGGAGTCGTCTCTCCATTGCTCATTGGATAGTCAACGAATCATGAATTTTAACTCGAAATCGATGAATTCAAGATATATATAGACAAATAAGATTCAGAAGAAGACCTGGGTGGAATCGAGACGACTCTGATTCGATTGGTCGATGGAGGTCCGAGGACGTGACCGTACGTGATGGAGACCCAGATTGTGAAGTGAGCTTAACAGAGAGGATTGGCGGGAGGCAAAGAGAGACAACGCCAAGTTTTTTAATTGAAGAAGACGAAGAAAAACGTAGTGTTTGTTTGAAATACGTACTGATTGTGGTTTTGGATTTTGCGTTGGAAATATGAGTTTCCCAGAAAGTCGTCCAGAAAAAATTGAAGAAGGAAATTGTTTGTTTGAAATGAAATTGTTTGTATGGGTCTACTCAGTTCACCCCTCACTTTTTCTCCCAAATCCAGATTGCCAGTGGAAGAAGGAAGAAGATAAAACCCAGATTTACTATTTATTGTTCATCTTTCTTCTTTCATTTCTGTTTTTAAAATTTTAATGTTCCCCGTATCGACATATAAGCACCCCTTCAATGTTCTTACTAACTTGGCTAACAGAATGAAGAGGTAACAAAAATACAGTACAGTTATAACACTATATTGAATCTAAATCGATTTCAAGGAGCAAAATAATACTTAATGTCCGATTAGGATAACATTTTGAGTAATACACCCAGTGATGAAAATATCGGAAATATCACCGATATATCGGTCTATATTTCGCTATTTCCTACTGAGAAATTGAGCAAAATTTCGACATTTTGTCTTGTTTTAAGGCCATTTATCTCATTATTTGATTAAAACGATCGAGATAGGCCCAAATTTCATGAAAATCGAACGTAAAACCATCAATTTCTAGTCGGGTCATGCTGGGCGGGTCGAAAAACCCAAATCACAAATCCACGGGACGAAGAAGATGAATGTTAAGAGTGTTAGTTTGTATACTTTATATATTATACGGTATTTATATTTTCAATTAGGTTGGGTCTGTCGAGTTGATTTGGGTTTTGCCTCAAAAATCTGAGGTCCTGGGTTCAAAACCAGGTAGGCACACTGCTGAGTTTTTTTTTTTTCCCGTTTTTTTCCAAATTTTCAACTTTGCTTGTCATTTTTTTTCAATTTTAAATATATCAATTCTTTCCAATTTTTTAACAAAGATTGACTCTATTTTTTTCATCTTTTTTTTCTCAAATTTTAAATATATTTACTCATTTTATAATTTTTCTTCCATTGAATTTTTTTTACGCTTATTGTTATGTTTTCAATTATATTAACATTCAATTATAGTAATTCACTTCAATTTATATTTATGTTTAAAATTTTATATTATTAGTCATCGGCAGAATTCTATTGTATCATATTATTCATCATATAGTTATTATAACAAAGTCATTTTATAGTTTTTTTTAGTCATATACAACCATCATTGGTTACTTAAGTTGTTCCCAAAATTTTATTCCAAATTTCCAACTTTTGGACCGAATTTCCGTCATTTTTGTTGACCGTCAATGATATCGATATTTGGGACGAGATAGTCGTAAATTTAACTAGCGATATATCCGTCGATATCGATATTTTAATTTTTGAATACGCCTATATCCTTCTACTTGAAGTTAGACTTTTTTTTTATCTTATCATATGTATATTTCTAATGTTCAATCTTACCAAATTCACAATTTAAACAAATATTTAAAAATAAGTCTTAATTGAATACCTCAAGATTTATTTTAATATTTTTAATAAACTTAAAAGTCTTAATTGAATGCAACATGAATTTTTAAAAATATTTAAAAATATTTAAATATCTTAATTGAATACATCTATATTTTTAAAACCTTTACAAATATTTAAATATTCTAATCGAATACAACCTCCGAAAGCATTGATCTCGCTCAACTGTCGCTTATTTTGCCTAACAATGGTATTTTGAACTCGCGAGCTTCGGAAGCCACTGAATATAAATGCTTTTCGGACTCAATTCCGAGAGCCCTCTTGAATTTCCATACTGTTGGCAATTTGAACCATCTGCTACTGATTTGAATGGCATCGTTAAATGTCAATTTGGCTTGGGGTACCAAAAAGGCAAAAGGTAAGTCAGGTCGATTCTTATGATTTTATCAAAAGCGAAGCATTAAAAAATGTCTTGGAAGTTTAGAATTGATTTGTTGGCGATAGAGGTGGAGAGGATGAGGATGAGGCGGTCAGAAAGTTCAATGTCGACCACTTGTTCGACGAATTTACGAAGAGAGATAAATAAGAGTGAGGTGTTTAGATTTTTTAAAGTAATTTTGTTTTATAATTTAATTTTAAATCTTATTAATTGTTTTTAACGTATTCAAATTTTTTTTTTATCCACATGGAAGCTAACTCAGAATAAACCGTTTGACCAAAAAACTCAGCATTTAGTAGATTTTGTTAACATATTGCTAACTGTGGAGGGTACCTAGATGTTGTCTGCTCATAGTTTAGGTACGTTGATCTAATTTCATAGTTAGGGTACAAATTTAAAGTGACCGTTATAGTTTATATATTTTTATATAATTATTCTAAAATAAAATAACATAGTTAAAAATAAAATTAAAGAACCTAAAATAAATAAATAAAAATAATAGGTTATGACAATCAATCCACCATTAACCACAATTACTTCTTGACATGATTTTCTAAATTCCAATCCTATGAATGTTCCTTACTATGATGCCCATGCAATAGATGAACTTGGCCGAGTACAGTTACATATTAGTCTTCTTCTTACTTTGTATGCTAAATGTCTCGGATCTACACTATAACTTTTTATCCACTTATATAACCTAGCATTGCATCTACTCAAGTTAGCATAGATCAAATACATTAAGTGCTAAAGATGATATAGGTCTTCGCACTAAGCTTAGAACATGGAATCTATCCTAGGTTGTCATGAATTTAGATTATAAGATCATTTTTTAACTCAACCTCTCTATGCCGAGTGAATTACATGATGCAAAAGATAGTCAATCAAGTAATTCTATCAATAATTTCTGCAACAATGTGACCAATCTCATAAATTTAAAGTAGTAATCTAAATTTATCAAGCCAAGTTATTACTAAAACTTGGTTTGGATCGATACAGACAATTTATGTATAATAAAAAATTCTGAAATATATAGATGCTATAGACTCAAATAATCACATTTTCAAAAAAAAAACATCTCAAGATTCCTTCATCCATACATTCATAATCTCTATATATTGGTGGGCATCAACTTTCAAACAAGTTTCCTTTACTCATACATTCACAATTTTGAAGTTCCTTTATTAATGCATTTCAGCCAAAATATAAAAAAACTAAAACATAAAAAGGTCTAGCACTTCCAATATAAGGTATATACTAGATTTAAAAATGTATAAAATTATTATTGCTTAACTGTCAAAGTTTGGATTTAACAAATTTTCGAAAAAAAAATTAAATCGTTACTAATAGAGCGATTTGAATTTTTAGATTTTTTTTATTTTTATCCGGTTAAAATTTAATTGTTAGATAAATAAGGATTTTGAGCTGATTGTTAATAGTTTTAACTGATTTATGTCATTCCTAATGTCCAAGACTATAAGTAAAAGCTCCATGTGCTGTTCTTTCGCTTCAATTGTACAATTTGCCTTCATGTTCTGACTTTCTGCATCACCACGAGGAAATGCTTTAGAAATTGATAAAGATCTGTCTACCTTAACGTAAGTTTTCCATAAAAAAATGAATCATTGAAATGAACAAAAAAAACTTTCTGATTTGACTCAAAAGACTTCTTGATAGTTACCTTGTGACAATCATCATTCGTTTTTTTCCTTGAGGATACTTGCATTCTGGAATGCTTCATTACTGAAGTCATCTATTCCACTTGATTATAGCTCTTTGGAGCTAGCAGCTTACCTCTACTCTTATAAAACAAATCAAGAGAGGGGGTTTAGTGTTACAAATTTTATAAAATATTGTGGACAAAACACCATTAGTAGCGAAATGTTTCAAGAAAGAAAATTAAATAAACAGGGATAAGAAAGTAAAAACGTATATTTCGAAATTGAAATCAAAGACCAAAAACATTTAACGCAAGACGTGGATATTACTCCACCCTCCCTGTCATTTTCTTTTAATTTTAATTTTTTTAATTTTTGAGTTTATTTATTTCTATTTCTTCTTGTTTTCAAAAAACATTTTTTTTTCAAACACTTAAAAAAATACACGAAAAGTAAAAAAAAAAAAAAATCGTGTAAGTGAATACCAAAAGGCCAGTTGTTATTAAAATTGAGTTGCTTGATAGGCCTAGTATGCTTTATGCTGGAGCTCAACTAGATGGCATGCTTTGCGTAGACAGAATACCATAGGGAGACTTTGTTCAATATGCCCACAGTGCATCACTGATCTTGAGACTATAACTTTGGATATGTTTTAATTTTTTATACTAAAAATCTAGTATAAGAAATTGTTCGACGTATATAACTATTACTATTACTATCTGTGGAAGAAACAAAAAAATCCTGAAAGCCAAACTCATATCTAATCTCTTACAATCCACTAATAATAATAAAAAAAAATAATCAATTTTACCTTGAGAATACATTCAGCAATATTTATCCGATCTAATCTATCACCGTCCTATTTAGTTAGTTATCATTCTTGCTGTAATGCACTTCCCTCACTCTCCATTCCTTCTCCACTCACCATAGCTACCATCTTCCTTGAAACTCAAATCTCAATGGAGATCAGTAGTTGCAATGCCCATGGGACCTCCTCCTCCTCTTTCTCAAGCCTCCGGGCCTACCTCGGAGCCCTATCTCAGACCCCGGCCCGCCTTGCTCGCCGGGCCACTTCCGTCTCCACCTCCTACGAAGAAATGAGCGGAGTCCGAGCCCGCTCTGGCTCCGATATGCAGAAAACCCTCCGCTGGTTCGACCTCGTTGGGTTGGGCCTCGGCGGCATGGTCGGCGCCGGAGTTTTTGTCACCACCGGCGGCGCCGGAGTTTTTGTCACCACCGGCGGCGCCAGTCACCTTTATGCGGGCCCAGCTATAGTTATCTCCTACGCCATTGCCGGCTTCTGCGCTCTCCTCACCGCCTTTAGCTACCTCCGCGTCACTTTCGGTAATTAATTATTCGATTTTCTTTTGTTCATCATATTTTGTTCATTTTTTTTGTTGTTGTTTATAAATGTTTCCACCTAATTTCCTTCGGTGAATTGGGCGGTGGGGTTTTCAGGTGAATTCGCGGCGTTTATTACAGTTGCGAACCTGGTGATGGACTACGTAATGTCAAACGCCGCTGTTGCGAGAGGCTTCACCTCCTACTTTGGCACCGCAATCGGCGTCCCCGCCTCCAAATGGAGATTTACCGTCTCCGGACTACCCAACGGTTTCAATGAAATCGACGTCGTTGCGGTTGTCGTCGTTTTGATCATCACTCTCATTAATTGTCTGTTACAGGTTCAAAAAATTTATATTTTAATTTAATTTCAATTAGTGAAGTGATAAGATAAATTTTCCCTGTTGATCTCTTTATTTTGTGATTTATTGTTTATTTAGCACGAGGGAGACCTCCTTGTTGAACATTGCTTTGACGGCGGTGCATATCATCTTCATATTATTTATAATTGTAATCGGATTCTGGAAAGGCCACTGGAAGAACTTCACAGAACCGGCCGACCCCGCCCAGCCGTCCGGGTTTCTTTCTTACGGCTTTTCGGGCGTATTTAACGGCGCAAGTATGGTGTACGTCAGCTACATCGGATACGATGCCGTATCGACCATGGCCGAAGAGGTGAAGAATCCGGTTAAGGACATTCCTATAGGCGTGTCGGGCTCCGTCTTGCTTGTGACCGTAGTTTACTGCTTAATGGCTGCTTCCATGTCGAAGCTCCTCCCTTACGACTTGATCGACCCGGAAGCGCCGTTTTCCGCGGCATTTAGGGGGAAATGGAAGTCCAACGTCATCGGAGTGTTGGCCGGCTTCGGAATTCTGACGTCACTGCTGGTGGCGATGCTGGGTCAGGCTCCTTACATGTGTGTGATCGGACGGTCCAGCGTAGTCCCCCCGTGGTTCGCCAGGGTCCATCCCTAGACATCCACGCCTGTCAACGCCTCCGCTATTCTCGGTACGTTACTTATCCGAATACTACTTTTTTATTTGTATCTTCTTTTTACATTTATAGTTGTCTGTTTTTTATCCATATAGTATATATATATATATATATATATATATATTATCTTCTTTTTTCTCTGTAATTTATAAGTCAAAAGAGTGAGTCAACTTCATAAAAAAAGTTCTGATGAATATACCTTTTAAATTATTTTATATTAAAAATAAAATAATAAAAATAAATTATTAATTTATAAATTAAAAATATGTAATAGTTAATGAAAGGAGTGATGATTAATGGAAGAATCGGGTGGTAAAAAAACGAAAGTGGACTAGGTAGTTACTCTTCTTATTTAAAAAAATAAATAATATTATTTGCTTTATTTTAATTTTTTTACAAAAATAAAAAGATAAATTAACACACCAAGCTCAAAGAGTCTAAATCAGGGATGAAAAAATCGCTAAATATCGGCAAAATTTCGCCGAAATTTCGCTAAATTGGTTAGCAGCACATAAGAGGGGGTGAAAAATTGAGCGAAATTTTGAAATTTCTTCTTGTTTTAAGCTCACAGTTCTCATTATTTGATTAAAAAGATCGGACCAAATTTCACGAAAATTGGACGTAAAACAAGCGAATTCCAATCGGCTAATGTCGCAGGTCAAAATATCCAAATGACAGACCCGCGGGAGGTAAGGGATAACTATTAAGAGTGTTAGTTTGTTTACTTTATATATTAAACGGTTGCTTATATTTTCAATTAAGTTGGGCCAGCTGTGTTGGTTGTGCAGCCCTTCCCCTCAAAAGATGGTCATGTGGTTGTGCAGCCCTTCCCCTCAAAAGATGGTCATGTGTTTGAACCTAGCAATGACCCCTAATCCTATTATATCATATTATTCATCATATATTTATTATATCAAAGCTATTTTATAGTTTTTATTAGTTTTATATAACCATCATTGGGTACTTAAATTTTTCGCAAACTTTCATTCCAAATTTCCAATTTTTAGACCGAATTTCCGTCATTTTTGTTGACCATAAATGATATCGATATCGATACCGATATTTGGGGCGAGATATCTATAAATTCGACTAATGATATATCTATCGATTCGATATTTTCATCCTTAGTCTAAACCAAGAGGTAACTAAATACCATAGATTTTAGATAAAACAAAATCAAACTTTAGAGTCTGTTTGGATGAATGATTGTTAGTTTAATGTGAATTTACAAATTTCATAATTTGTAATGCCTTGTTTACAATTTCTTTATTTGTAAATTTTAGTGTTTGGATATCAATTTTAAAAATTATGGAAATTGTAATTTCACTTGTATTCAACTCATCATTTGAAAAATTATATTACTTGAGATAGAATTTCAACTCATCATTTGAGATCCTCAAATTCCCCAAATTTTCCTCTGGAAATTTACCAAATTCTGACTATTTGAAAAATTGATTTTCCGGTCATTAAATGCTTCCCTCACGCTAAATGACCTGTTTATTTTTGGAGCCAAACCCATCTTAACTGAAACAAAATCAATGCACCTTAACTGAAACAAAATCAACAAATCCTGGCTGAAACCAAATCAACAAATCAGGGCTGAAGCCAAATAACCAAACCATGCCCAAAGCCGAATTAATTAACAAGCTCTGGCCGAAGACAAATCAATAAGCTCTAGCCAAAGCGAAATCAGTAAGCTCTCGCCGAAGCCTAAACAACAATTTGGCACGGATTGTCGGTACAAGCCATGTTGACGCGGTTTGGTGGACTAGGCAGGTGGATCCCTTCTAAAGTTATAGCCACCTAGAGATCAATCATTGGCCAAAAAGGCTGGGGTAAGTATGTGCGTTAACACACTGCTTATCTACTACATTAACCAATGCCTCGGGATTATAGTTGTGAGTTTGTGACTTGTGAGGCCTATACGGTCTGTCCTTTTTTTTTTTTGTTTGTTTAAATATCTGCGATTAAATTAGCATGTTAGACATATATTTTGGGTTTTCCTCTTATGCTTGGACTTGCTAGTAGGGCTGGGTTGATCCCCTATTATATGGTCCACAAAAATCTGTAAGCTGTAGTTTTTTTTTTCCTATGTGAAAAATGTTTAAAATTGTAGCAGCTTTAGTGACTTTACACTTTAGTGCAACGGCGGCGCACCATATCCAATTATCAGATTCTGACGAGATAGATCATTGAATAGACTTGAGAAATGTAAATTAGGACATGTGGAATATTAATATTACTTTTAAAAAGTGTCTTTGACTATATAGTTGTGCATCAATTTTCTTTTTCCAGTAAATTAACATAGATATATAGCTGACGGTGGTTTCCTTGGGCATCCTTTTTCATCATGTTTATCATCATGGTTCATCAGCATCATGTCTATTTCCCATTCATGCTGGATTTATCAAATCAAAGAGATCCATAGGAGAGGGGTTCTTCAATATATTTAAGGTGGTACAAGTGGGCTAGATTGGTCCAACGGTCTTTTCTAAATTTTATCTAGATAGTCATGAAAAGGACCCCTTCTTTTGCAGCCATGGCTTGAACATGACCTTTGTCGATCAAAGAACTTAAAAAAAAAAAATAAGAAAGCTCATCACCTGTCAAACTTGATATAAATGGGGAGGCCACTGAAAGAAAATTTCACCCCATGTTCTCCTCCTATCCACTGAATGGGAAAGATACTATGTCCGCACGTGTCTTTGTGACGTCGATTTATTTGCGGATTTCTTTCCAGGGATCTTTTCATCTCCCACCCCACCATCTCTTGTTTCTTCTGTATATCTTGGAACAAAAATAAAAGAAAGTCTTTGTTATGTATGTGCTTTATCTAATGAATAATGATTATTTGTGTAGGTATCTTGACAGCGGGGATTGCCTTTTTCACTGATCTACCCGTCCTTCTCAACCTTGTATCCATTGGGACACTGTTCGTTTTCTACAGGTGGTAAATGCTGTGATCTATAGGCGGTATGTTGTGGTCGGGGCGACGAATCCGTGGCCTACATTGTCATTCCTATCCTCGTTTTCCCTCACCTCTATCATCTTCGCCTTCATTTGGCAATTTGCACCATCAGGGAAGCCCAGAGCCTGCATGCACTGTGTTACAGCTGCGATTTCAATCTCATTGTTGCAAATTTTCCATTGCATGGTTCCACAAGCGCGAAAACCCGAGTTTTGGGGTGTTCCCTTGATGCCATGGATGCCGTCCATCTCCATCTTCTTGAACATATTTTTGTTGGGGTCTTTGGATGGGCCATCCTACGTGCGATTCGGGGTCTTTTCGGGTGTTTCTGTGCTTCTGTATGTTCTCTATAGCGTTCATGCTAGCTTTGATGCCCAAGCTAGTGGATTTCTCAGTCAGAAGAATGGTGAGGTCAACAAAGAATCAGAAACAGAAAGTAATGATCCCAGTCTCACGGTGTAGAAATGACTTTGTAATATTACTTTTAGTGAAAGGAGAAGGAGTATACCAGTTATATAGATGGCGTTTATTTAGGATTATATTAGATAACTAATTAAGTATGAAGAATATGAAAATGGATGCACTTTTATTAGTGTATGGATAGAAGAAAACTTAGGGTATTTAATTGGAGATTTTAAATGATTTGAGAGTGTTTTCAAATTCAGTGGTATTCAATTAAGATTTTAATAGATTGTATAAAAATCTTGGTGTATTCAATATAACTTTTGAATGATTGTTTTAAAGTCCTTAAAAATCTTGGTGTATTTAATTTGATTTTAAAACTCGATTTTGAAATTTAGGTATATTCAAAAGTTTTATGATTTTTTATGGTTTGATAAAATGATGGATTTTGAGAGATTTTGGGATGGAAAATACCCACATCAATCCTTCATCCAAATCATCACACCTCAACTAATATTTCGTTGGATTTGGGAAAAAAGAAACATATTCCTTAGGGTTTGACTGGTCCACTTGCAGTCACTCACCATGGACTTCACTCCAGTGCATCATCTCATCAGTCATCTTCTATCTCTCTGCTCTATGTCATGCAAAAAAAAAAAAACATATTCCTTAGGGTCTAACCAGTCCACTCGCAGCCACTCACCCTAGAGGCCTAGACCTCATTCCAGTGCATCATCTCATCAGCCGTCTTCAATCTCTTTGCTTTGCGCCATGGCCATCAGTATTGGCTCAGTTAATATGTGTTGATACCATATCGACCGACCACCCTAGCACAGGTCCCACCAGGACAGGAAGGCCGCCGACCGATCGCCTGATCGGCACCCTCACGGCCCACGGCCCGCCGACCGGCACCGTACTGCAGACCCGCCATTCGGCACCTGACAGTGAACAGACGACAGCTGGCTGCGACAGTCACCTAACCAACTCTGCCACACCAACTCCCTGACGGAGGCAGGTCGGGACTCCAGCTGGCGCCTCCTCCGGATATCCAGGGCTTGTCAGACGGCTCTCAGCCACCAAGCACCACCTGCTCCCGTAACAGTAGCCCACCTACCGCAGTTATGGCTACTATAAATACCCCGAAACCCTTCACAAAGGTAAGACACTAAGAACCGATCCAGAGCACTGTATTTACTTGCCTCTCGGCACTCAGATACTAACTTAGGCATCGGAGCCCCTTCGGCCGGCACCACACCTGTGTCTAGTCCTTGCAGGATACTCGCCGAACGGCCACGCCCCAGCGGACCCGAAACACCACGCGGCTGGTCCCAGAACCCCCAGCGGGTCTCATCGTGTTGGTCATTTCAGGATCAAACATTGGTGCCGTCTGTGGGAAAGAATTGTAAACACCCACTCACTCACATACCGTTGCTCAACCGCTGCCGACGAACAATGTCTGCCGAACGGGATGACGGTGAGCTCAACAACACACCCCAGGGAGATCGCAACCGAACCCGAGCCGGCCTACCTTCCGATGACATGCTCGAGATGCTGAGAACCCTCCGGTCGGAGGTTGCCGAACTCAGGAAGAGCAATGCTGCCATCGAAAGCAGGAACCACGTGTGGGGGGAGCAGCACGGAAGCACCCTGGCCATCCTGCAATCTACACGCGAGGAATTGGAGGAACAGCGGGAGGCAACCAAACGGGCCTTGGCCGCTGCGTCGCGTCGGCGGGGTTTCGACGCCTGCCGGGTCGAGATCAGCGACACCTGCCGGCCGGAGGCCTCCGGGCGCTTTCTCTTCCACCAGACCGACCTGCCTGGCCCCTCGGGAACGCAGATCTACCGTGACGCTCACGAACTGCTCGACAAGAGACAGACACAGGCCCCGGCTAATCGCCTGACTTACCCGACTCACGACCCCCGCATCCAGGCGCAACCGCCCCTTCCCGTGCTATCCCAGGGTGCCCGGTCACGATCTGGATCGGCACGCTGACCCACGCAGCCCCCACCGCTCTCCCCTCAGCCCCAGGGTAATCCCTCCTCGCCGATCGGCAGGCACCAGCCGGAAGACAACGCCAGCTCAACCACGGCCTCGTCCGGGCGGCGACCGGTACAACCCGAGAAGCCCAGAGGCGGCAGCGCAAATCATCCAATTGGCGACCACCCGATTGGGGCAGATCGACCCGACCAATCAAACGAGGTGATTCGGGAACTCCTCCAGCGCGTACGGGAATTGGAGGCCGCCAGACCCAAGGTTGGGACACTGCCCAGACCCCGGCCCAACATTGGTCCCTTCACGGACCGCATCATGCGGTACCGCCATGAGACGGAGGTCAAGCCCCTGAAAATTGCTCCATATAATGGACAAGGCGACCCAGACACCCATATCAACAATTACAACTCAGCGCTCGCCTTCAGGAATCTCTCTGACGAGGCGCAGTGCTTGATTTTTAGCTCTACCCTCACTGGGGCCGCACTCAATTGGTTCTATCGCCTGGAACCACAGTCTATCGACTCGTTCGACCGCCTACACACGGTCTTCCTGAACCAGTTCATGATCCAGACGGATCGACTGCTCACAACCGAAGACTTGGGAACCCTCCGGCAGGGAGATAGCGAGCCCCTGCGCCAATACGCCGCTCGTTTCAGCCTGGAATACTCCAAATGCCACGAGACGGACGACAAGGCCGCCTACCGCGCTTTCCGCAACGGGCTGCGGGAGTCCACCTTCAAGTACCATGCCTTTACCCAGGGCTGGGACGATTACAACGAACTCATGCGACAGGCAGCAATACACGCCAAAGCGGAGCACTTCAACTCTCCCCAGGTCGCATCCCGGCCTGACGTAAATGGCTCGCGCCCTCCACCTCCCAGTAACCGGCAGGCACGGTCGCCTCCGCCGACCAATAACGCACATACAGATGCCCGATCAGACTCACACTCCGGTAAGCGGAAAGGGACGTACAACAATGACCATCGTGGGAGGGACAAGTACCACAACAAGGGGCAGGGATCAGGCCACCACCAAGCAGGCAAACCCTACACGGGGCCAGCCTCAAAGTACGAAACCTATTCAATCCTGAACACCTCCCTCGAGAACGTCTTGATGAGCATCGAGGACACCATCCCCAAGCCACGGGCACGACCACCCGGCCCCCGCCCGGGCGTCCAATCCAACTTGTACTGCCAGTACCACAAGTTCAATGGCCATACCATCGACGAGTGCGTGGCTTTCCGCGACATTGTGGAAGCACTCGTAAGGGAGGGGAAGATCAACCAGTTCCTCCAACACGCACGCCCCGGACAGGGACTGCCACAGATCAACACGATCAGCGGGGGCCCTACCATCTCTTCCTCCTGCACCTCCAATCGGGCTAAGAAGAACTTCTTGCGCGCCACGACATCCAACCACCAGATATTCAACATCACGGATGGACGCGCGGCCAAGATCGCCCGGGCAGGATGGACGCCCATCACTTTCTCCGAGGAAGAAGAGCGGGGAGTTATCTTTCCCCACGATGACCCATTGATCATCCGCGCTCAGATTGCCAATTTCGATGTTGGGCGGATCCTGGTGGACACGGGTAGCTCTGTGAACGTCCTCTTCATGGACACTTTCAACTAGTTGGGCATAAACTCCACGGACCTCACCCATGCTGGTTCCCCGCTACTCGGCTTCTCGGGCAATTCCGTCATGCCCCTTGGCACCATCTCCCTGCCTATCTCCCTGGGGAGCGCGCCCAAGATCGCAACCGCCATCACCACCTTCCTGGTAGTCGACTGCCCCACTGCTTATAACGTCATTTTGGGAAGAGGACTCCTCAACCAGCTCAGTGCCGTCATCTCCACCCGGGCCCTTCTCATGAAGTTTCCGACCGTCATGGGCACTGGCCAAGTCCGCGGTAACCAACAATCCGCCCGCTCCTGCTATCAGACTGCCCTGACAAAGCTCAACCCATACAACAAGCGGGAGACCATGACCGTCGTCGAGGCTGCTTACGAGGCCGACCCTGTCGACTCCGAGCTCCTTGAACAAATGCGGGCAGGTCCCCCCGAGGACCCGCGCGACCTCTCCACTGTCTCGCAGCCGCAACCCGTGGAGGATACGGAGCTGATCACCCTTTGCCCGCATAACCCCGAGCGGCAAGTGAAGATTGGAAGCACCCTCGCTCCCGAAATCAGGACACAACTCATCCAATTCCTCTGGGACAACAGCGAGGTCTTTGCTTGGTCCTACGCCTACATGCCTGGCATCTCCACGGATGTCATCTGCCACAGGCTTAACATCAGCCCCTCCTTCAAACCAGTCACCCAGAAGCAGCGGACTTATGACGCAGAACGACAGCTGGCCATGCAAGAAGAAATCGTTCGGCTCAGCACCATTCACTTCGTGCGCAAGGCCATTTACGCCACATGGGTCGCAAACGTCGTACTCGTCAAGAAACCCTCCGGAGCCTGGCGGATGTGCATCGACTTCACGGATCTCAACAAAGCCTGCCCGAAGGATAGCTTCCCGCTTCCTAAGATCGATCTTTTGGTCGACGCCACAGCTGGCCATGAACTTCTCAACTTCATGGATGCGTACTCTGGCTACAACCAAATCCGGATGCACCCCGACCACCAGATCCACACCAGTTTCCGCACCAATCTAGGAGTCTACTGCTACAATGTTATGCCCTTCGGGCTCAAGAACGCCGGTGCCACCTACCAATGGCTTGTCAACTTCATGTTCGCGGATCAGATTGGCAAAACCATGGAGGTGTACGTAGATGATATGCTCGTCAAGAGCCGGACAGCCGACCAGCACGTACCTAACCTCCACAGGATGTTCCAGGTCCTGAAGCAATACAAGATGCGGCTCAACCCCGCCAAGTGCGTCTTCGGTGTCCGCTCTGGAAAATTCCTCGGCTACATGATCAGCCAGCGGGGAATCGAGGCTAACCCCGAAAAAATCAAGGCCATCCTGGACATGAAGCCCCCGCGCACACTCAAGGAAGTCCAAACCCTTACTGGCCGGATCGCCGCTCTCACCCGGTTCATCTCTCGGGCGACAGACAAGTGTCTACCATTCTTCAAGGTCATGAAGACCCAGGGCCGGCACATCAACTGGGACGCGACGTGCGACGCTGCCTTCGAAGCTCTCAAAACTTACATGAGCACCGCGCCCCTACTTACCCGACCTACCACCGGGGAACGGCTCACCGTCTATCTTTCTGTCTCCACATCCGCTGTCAGCTCCGTCCTCGTCACCAGTCGGGACGGCGCGGAGTTCCCAGTGTACTATGTCAGCAAGGCGTTCCAGGACGCAGAAACCCGGTACAACGACCTGGAGAAGTTGGCCTTTGCCCTCATTGTGACGGCCCGGCGCCTCCGCCCATACTTTCAAGCACATCCCATGTTAGTCCTCACCAACAAACCCCTTCGCCAGGTGCTCCAAAAGCCAGACACTTCGGGGCGGCTCATCAAGTGGGCGGTAGAGCTTAGTGAGTTCGATATCACTTTCGCCCCGCGACCGGCTGTCAAAGGACAGGTCATCGCCGACTTCCTTTCCGAGTTCACTTACAACACAACGCAGCACATGCCTGACACTTCGGACCCCAACATCGCGGCACCCGCCGCTCCTATCTGCAAGTCGTCAACCCCGTCCACTTTGGACCCCGCCAAACCGATATGGACTCTCTACGTGGACGGGTCCTCCTGCCATACCGGCTCCGGCGTCGGCCTCGTCCTCAGCACGCCTACCCACGGACGGCTGGAGTACGCGTTGCGTTTTGGGTTCCAGGCCTCCAACAACGAAGCTGAGTATGAAGCCCTCCTTGCTGGCCTCCGTTTGGCCACCGACCTCCAAGCACAACAGCTGCAGATTTACAGCGACTCCCAGCTCGTTGTCCGACAGATCAACAGCCTCTATGATGCCAAAGACGCCTCCATGACCCGATACTTGGCAAAAGTGCGGTCCCTACTCCGCCACTTCCGCGGCTACGAGATCATCCAAGTACCACGGTCGGAAAACAGCCACGCCGATGCCCTGGCCCGCCTGGCCTCCTCCATCGACGACAAGATAGGCCGCCGTGTTCCCGTCGAATTTTTGGCATCCCCAAGCACAAACGAGCAACCGGTCCTGGCCGCAACACAGGAAGCCTTTTGGATGGACCCCATTGTCCGGTAGCTCACCATGGCCGAACTCCCGCCCAACCGCAACGAGGCCCGACGCATCCAACGCCAGTCCGCACGATACACCATGGCGCATGGCCACCTATACCGACGGGGATTCGACACCCCCCTCCTCAAGTGCCTCCCTACGGACCGGGGCATTGTGGTGCTCCGAGAAATTCACCAGGGAATCTGCGGTAACCACTCCGGACCCAGGTCCCTCGCACATAAAGCCTTCCGGCAGGGATACTATTGGCCCACAATGCGCGCCGACTCTATAGCCATCACCCAACGGTGCGTCCCATGCCAACGGTGCGCCCCTGTACCGCATTCTCCTGCTGAGCGCCTTACTCCCATGCTCAGCCCCTGGCCCTTCTCTCAATGGGGTCTGGATCTCATCGGCCCCATGCCGCGAGGAAAGGGCGGCGTCGAGCACGCAATCGTTGCAGTGGATTATTTCACTAAATGGGCCGAGGCAAAGCCCCTCAAAACAATCACGGCCGCCCAGGTCGAGAGCTTTGTTTACCAGAACATCATCTGTCGCTTTGGTATCCCCCACACGATCGTCACGGACAACGGCACTCAGTTCGACTCTGCCCGTTTCCGACACTTTTGCGACACCTATGGCATCCAGCTCTGCTTCGCCTCGGTGGCACATCCACAGGCTAACGGACAGGTGGAAGCCGTAAACAAGCTCATCAAACACAACCTCAAGGCTCGACTCCACGACACCCCGAAAGGCCAATGGTCCGACCTCCTATCCGATGTTCTCTGGTCCTACCGGACATCCTACAGGACATCGACACAGGAGACACCCTTCGCCTTGACTTTCGGGACGGAAGCCGTCGTCCCCGTGGAAATCGGAGAGACCTCTTATCGAGTCCTATCCTATGATCCACAGGAGAATGCGGAGCTCCTCACACAAAATCTCAACTTTATTGAGGAAAGCCGCGACCAAGCCAACCTCCGCAACCTGGCACACAAACAGCGAGTTGCTCGCTACTACAACTCTCGCGTTCACGAACGCAGTTTCCAGGTCGGTGACTGGGTCCTTCGCAAGGTCAGCTTGGCCACTAAGGAGCGTGCTGACGGGACACTCGGGCCCACATGGGAGGGCCCCTACCTCGTGACCCGAATTTGTCGACCAGGCACCTATGAGCTTCAGACTGCAGATGGACGTCTGCTTACACACCCGTGGCACGCGGATCATCTCAAGTTATTTCATAATTAGAACACACCCCATGTACATTACGTTATGCCTTACTGTAATTCGACTTGGCTATCTCCAGTCGAACTTGCCTTTCCGGCACAATGTTCTTTTATAAATCCAAGTGTTAGCCTCATACTCAACTACAACGCGGCCTATTCACCATTGCCGATCGGCACTCCCGGTGACCAACGCGGCACCTACTTTGCATACCGCCGCAAAACATTCATTACAATTTTATTCAGTGGTTACGACCAGTACGGTCTGGGTTTATGGTCATGACCGTGGATCGGCATGCCTACACATATGCCAAAAATGCCAAGTACTCGCCTATCGGCAGTCCTCATTTAAAAAAAAAATGCCCAGTGTGATACATATCAACTTCGCCAAGAACAATTTTATTACTCTTTAAACATCCGAACTACATGCTACACGGGGCATCCCCCGGATTACAACAACAAAAAAAAAAAAAACCATACAAAACCTATCTACACGGCCCTCGGCCTCACACCACCACCACCACCTCCTCGTCTGCCGCCTCAGCCTGGTCGGCAGTGGACGCCTCTGCCGCTTTCTCCGCGCCGGCCGGCCGCTCGCCCTCGGCATTCGACGGTTGCCTGTCCAGCGAGAAAGTCTTGGTCAGCACGGGGGGCTCATCCAGCCACGGGAAGTTGAGCGGGACCCCTGGATTGAAGTACAACACCCGCTGTACGCAATCATCTTCCACCTCGGCAAGCGCCAGGTCGAGATGATTCGCATACACCGGGTCCGCCATGAAGTCCTCCAGGGTCTTCTGCCGATCGGCAGATAGCAGCACGCGCAGCCGCTCCACTTCCCCCTGCAGCTCCCCCATGGTTTTCTCCTGCTCGTTCAGCTGCTGGGAGAAGGCGTGCACCGTTTCCTCCCGGTCCGCAATTCCCCTCTCGGCCGCCTCTGCCCGGGCCTTCTCCCGCTGGAGTTCCTTCTCCAGCTCTGCAACTCGCCTCCGCGCAGCATGACCCTCCTTCTCCCGGGCACGCAGCCTCTCCTCCCTCTGCCGCGCGACGTCCAGCTCCGCCTCCATCCTCTGCATGTGCCGGGAGGCCCTCTGCAGGGCCACGTAGGTCTGCCCAAAGCACTGCCGAACCATGCACACTTGTCAGCAAACATATATCCAATCAATACAAACCAAAACCAAAGCCAACTCACACAACTACTCACATGGGCTTGCTCGGCGAGCAGGGCCGCGAACCGACCCGGGTGGGAGCCGGTACCGATCTGCTCCATCTCTGCCGGCGTCACCTGGGAGCCGAGCACAAAAGCATTGACAACCGGCGACAATGACCTGTGCACCTGCTGTGTGACCAGCACCCACGCCTCCCCGGGCCTTGCCGACCTCACAACCTCCCCCGTCTCCACGGGATCCATGAAGACGGCCGCAATGCCGGGTACGCTGTTCGGCACCCTTTCCTTGGCCGGCGGCGGCATCTCCACCCTGGTTTTTTCCATCGGCGCCTCGGGAGCCTTGAGGGCCGCCTCCCTCTTGCGTCGACGGTCGGAGCCCTCTCCCTCCGACACCCCTGCCGCCGGAGGAGACTGCCTAAGCCGCGCCGCCTTCAGCTTCCTCTAGCGCTCCCGGGCTTGGTCCAGCCCGCCAATGAGGGGCCGCTTCAGTCCCAGGACGGGACTCTTCGCCTGCTCGGCACCTTGCCGCGGATCAGGCCTCGTCGGCTTCGGCGGCCCATTTGGCCGAACACCCATACTGGACCCCGACGGGGGCTCCTCTCGGCCAGCACCCCTGGGCTTCAACGCCACGGTCTTTTGCCTCCGCGGCTGTGGGGGGGTTGCCTCCGGCTCCTTGCCCTTTCCCTCGGCAGCCGAGCCATGCTTCGCCGCCGCCTCACTCATCTTCTTCTGAGCGGCTTGTTCAACTTGCGGGTGCACTGCAAAACTAAACTGTTAGTGCCCCGGCATGCCTACATACTATAACTTCAGCACTACTTGCTTACCAGGTGGTGAGATGAGACCCACGGCAACCAGGTTCGACGGCAGCTTCAGGACACACCGGCTGCGTTCCAGGTCGGACAGCTTCTCCCGCACCAGGTTACACGCCTCCCAATCCTCTGCTGTTACCGTCGCCTTGGACGGACCTGCACACACAACAACACCATCAGTCTCCGCCTCGGTAGCCACAATTGACGCCTTACGCCTACTAGCCGAACGGTAGACCAACAACCTCCGGACTGGAAGTAACTGGGAATCCTCGCGCGGACCCCACTGATGTCCCCTTCCCACGGCCCCGCTACCCAGCAGAACCGATGCCTCCAGCTCTTCTGCGACGTCGGCACATCAGTGATGAACGCCCCCCGCGCACTCTTGAGCAGGCACTCCATCTGGTACCACCCCAACCCGTAGGTCTGCCGCTTGAAGCGGTACAGGGCGCACAGTTGCCCCCAGGTCGGCTCCGGCAGTCCCGCCAATCGGAATGCCGTGTACAGGCTGATCAGGATGATCCAGCCGTTGGCGTTCAGCTGCCCCAAGGCCAGGTTCGCCCTCGCCATCATGTCCTGGAGCCACGGGTGCAGAGGCAGCCTCACTCCGTGTTCAAAGCAATCGACGTAAAATAATGTCGACCCTTCCGGTGGACTGCTCGGCTTCTTGCTGTGCGGGGGTACCGTCATCTCAATCTCCGCCGGCACGTTGTACAGCTCCCGGAACCGGTCCAGGTCGGACTGCCGAATGGTGTTCATCTCGTAGTCCACGGCATACTCCACCTTCACCACGCCATCGGCATCTAGTTCCATCGGCGAGCTCGTCTCCGTACCGCTACCTTCCGCCTCGGAATCGACGGTGGCGACGGGGGGCGTACGGGGAGACGTCCTCCTCTCACTTGGCCGATCGGCACCCGACGTGCTGCACCCGCCCTGCTGCCTCACCTCCTTCCGCGGCAACCTGAGAGCCTCATCCAGGCTGTCACCACTGCTGGACGACGACGTGCCGCTAGTGGACCCACTAGTGGACGTTGACCCACTGCGCCCGCTCGGCCCGTCGGTTGCCGAACTGGACGGTGTTTCCCCGCCAAAAGCTTGAGGGGACCTAACCCCAGATCCACTGTTTGACTCTGACTCTGACATCTACAAATTACCAAAAGAAAAGAAGCTACAACTAAGCACCTACGCTACGGAACACATGCTGAGCATAGATGCCGAACGGCAGGAATTATACCTTTCCACGTTTTGCTCGGTCGAATTGGTTCCACGTGCGTCCTCTTCTTGATCGGCAGTCTCCAATTCAGTCGGCACTCGCAATTATTCCACTGATGCTCTGAGTCAAAAAGTGAAAAAGACAGAAAGCTTTCGCCCCTTTTATAGGCCCCTGTGCCCGCCTCGAGATGCGCGCTTCCGATCTGACGGTCACCAGGCCGATACGGCCACCTTTCGGCTACGAATACCTTGTACTATATACCCATCGGTATCGTACATTTTCAACTACATACGTACATACGTACGTCGCTCACCGGTATGCATTCATACCGCCTGCCGACCGGAGCCTCTCGGCCTCTTTCCCGACGGCACGCCTCCCCTCCTCGTCGGCAAGCACACTGCTACCGACGTCTCCCCGCCATTCCCCACGGCCGCCTCTCCACGATCTTTCGGTCTTTACGGTGGGCCGCTTCCGGAACTCGGCAACGGGGCTCCTTTGCTAATCGGACATACGGTGCACTTCCTCGCTCCATGACTTGGGGGGCTACTAGGGATGCAGGGCGCACCGCCCAGGTCGGTCGACAGGTACCGGCCGTCATATCAAGTCCTCGACCGAGGAACCCCACCTCAGTCAAAGACTTAGGGGACTTATGTTGATACCATATCGACCGACCACCCTAGCACAGGTCCCACCAGGACAGGAAGGCCGCCGACCGATCGCCTGATCGGCACCCTCACGGCCCACGGCCCGCCGACCGGCACCGTACTGCAGACCCGCCATTCGGCACCTGACAGTGAACAGACGACAGCTGGCTGCGACAGTCACCTAACCAACTCTGCCACACCAACTCCCTGACGGAGGCAGGTCGGGACTCCAGCTGGCGCCTCCTCCGGATATCCAGGGCTTGTCAGACGGCTCCCAGCCACCAAGCACCACCTGCTCCCGTAACAGTAGCCCACCTACCGCAGTTATGGCTACTATAAATACCCCGAAACCCTTCACAAAGGTAAGACACTAAGAACCGATCCAGAGCACTGTATTTACTTGCCTCTCAGCACTCAGATACTAACTTAGGCATCGGAGCCCCTTCGGCCGGCACCACACCGGTGTCTAGTCCTTGCAGGATACTCGCCGAACGGCCACGCCCCAGCGGACCCGAAACACCACGTGGCTGGTCCCAGAACCCCCAGCGGGTCTCATCGTGTTGGTCATTTCAGGATCAAACAATATGTCCAAAGCCACCAACAGTAACGTCGATTCGCATCTCTAGCACATCACAACATCAATTCAATTATTCGCCCAATTTCCTTTCCTTCCTATCAATTTTCATATTTTTCTGAGTTCATTGTTTCCAACAAATAGAGCTATTTTTGGTTCATGGCTCTGAGCAAGTTTGAGTTTCTACAAGTGAGTTTTTGGAAATTAATGTGAAAAATAGGATCTTTTGCATTTGCTATTAGTTGGGGTTTGAAATGAAGGAAGGGAACGAGGTAATTGACGGTTTGAACCAGTTTTGTTGGGCTTCCTATATTTGTTAATTAATCAGATGAAAACTCATTGAAATAAATAAAAAAAAAACTTTTAAAATTATAGCAAATCATTACAAATCAGTAAAACAAATAAAACAAATTATTTCAAATCTATATAAAAACTCTTCGAAATCAAGAAAAAACTTTTAAAATTTGTTGAAATCCAATAGATTTGAAACCCATTAAATCTATTAAAACCCAATAAAATCCAAATTGAATACACCCCCTAATAAATTTAATTTTAAAATAGCGGAATTACAAAATATAAGTTTTTTTCTATCTATTTATCAAATTATTTTATAATAAAAATATATTTATTTTCATATTTAAAATAAATAAAATTTCAAAGAATTATAATCATAGGTATATTGGAAAAAAAGTATAAAGGAATCATAGGTATTGACACGTGTAATAGGTGGAAATTGAAAAAAGGGGGAATTCTAGTATGATTCTACATTCCATCAAACTTTATAGCCAGTTGGACGTATAAGAAATGTGAAAGTAACCATGACCAAATGTACTAGAATATTTCTAAAAGTTAAATTAAACAAACCTTAACCGACCAGGAGGTGGAGATTCGATTCGCGTTCATGGCCATGTTCAGCCACGTCAATATCTTCAAAAGTTGAGAATTTTTATTATTCTTTTTTTTTTAATCTTAATGGTTAGGATTGGGCCTAATAACAATAGTGGAAGGTTTATTCAAGTGATGTGTTGGCTTTTAACTAGGCCCGAGTAGTGTTATGGGCCGAATACTGGCTTATGAGGCCCTCAAGGCGATATTGGGTTGTAAATAGTCATTTGAAGGATTGTTGTGATCCTGGAAGAGCTTTTTTATTTATTTATCTGATATTCAATGATATTTGTAATGGCAGGGTAGACAAAGCTAAAACATAACAATAAACATCACAATATAGCGACACAAATATAAATGAAGAATGGAAATCAAATCAATTAAGAAATTGGAGATCTTATAAGAAGAAAACTTCAAACCACCTTCGAGAAGGGTCCATGCCTTAGTTTCCAAATCCATCGGCATGTGGGAGGGCAAGTTAGTCCATTCTTTTCAAGAATGTGAAGCAAAGAGGATGGGGGTCTGAGATGCCAGACAATCAGGCACATCCTCGAGGCTGCCAGAGATGTGACATGGTCCGCCGCTTGATTTCCTACATGATTTACCCAATTGTAAACATAATACTGGAATTCGAAGCTCATAGACTTTATTCTTGAGAGTGTTGGGAAGCAATCCTATGCTCCCAAGCTCCCTGATTAATACAACCCAGTAGACAATTAATAACCCCCAGGGAGTCAGATTCAATACATATGCTGAGTAAGTTCAGTTCCCTAGTAAATAAGCATCTTTCTAACACTGCAAGAGATTCTGCCATTGTAGCCGACATCGCCACACCATGCATAGATTTCAAAGCCAAAAACCTGCTATTTCCTTCACGAATAATAGTACCCAATCCAACAACATATATTCTTGGGTTCCAAGGAGCACTAACATTCACCTTAACATTCAACCAAGAAGTAGGTGACCAGCCACAAATCGCATTCGACCTTAAAATACCAGGACGAGCCATAGAAACTCTATGAGTAGTCAAAATGTACTATGTGATTGCTCTTTGAGAATTAGTAACCACCATCAAAGGGTTTGGGCTCACATGGTAAAAAATCAAGTGATTCCTAGCAATCCGGATATTCTAGAAGGTAAACATGATGTTTCTTATAATGCAAATTTTTTCCTTTTTTTTCCCTAAATCTGTCACCAATAACACCAACCATCCAAGATTCAAGAGATATGATTAAGGCCTTATCAAGGATATAGTTGAGGTCACTACCAAACCAGACTTTATCCATTCACGGGCAAAGAAGCAAGACACGTTCAGTAGTTTCCTCTTGATCCTTACAGATTGAAAAAGTAGCTGACTCCTTAATCCTACATATTCTCAAATTGTACATAATGGCAACAGAATTTCTAAGGGCCCTCCAAACAAAGTTTCTAACTTTGGAGGGGTATTGGACTTCCAAATTGCATTCTAGAGAATGGGGCTAATTATGATAGAACTTGATGGTCCTAAAAAATTTTGCAATCTCAAAGAATTTTCATAAAGGAAATGGTAGCCGGATCTTACTGTGTATATGACACATTCTTCTCCATTGACCAAGCTAATCTGTCAGATTCCCTTGCAGTACCAATAGGAACTTTGGTGACCATCTTAATATGATTTTGTGGATCTAGCACTATGATTTCTCAAACCCATGAATGAGTATCCTAGTCAATAAGGGTTTCAATTTTTTGGGTAGGGTCCGTGGCGATACTAGGCAACATTGAAGGATACCCAAAAGTAGAACCAGTAAGCCATTTATCAAGCCAAATACACACCTTGTTTTCACTAACAACCTGTGTAATGACTCGTCATAGAAATCAGGATTAGATTAGTGATTAATGACGGATTAGTGAAATTAATCGGTGATTAGTTGGGTAATTTCGAACGGACGGTGCGAAATGACGGGTTTGCCCTTGGAATGGGTGAAATATTGACTATTTATTTGGACGGTCAAATGGACTTTGGCCGATGACTATGACGTAGTTCAGGACGTCACGAGTTCATAGACAGGTGGCACGTCTGATTCCGACGTTCGAGGAAGAAATTATGATGTTCGGAAATTCGAGGGTAGTTTGGTAATTTGGTTGAAAAGGGGCAAACCATTGACTATTCACACGACATGGATTTGTCACGTATTGCGAGGACCATTAAGTAGGTCTTGATTCCCTGAGTACAATGACAGGCGGCATACTATCATCGGACGTCGGTTGGTTCGGGTCTTGGTCTAACTACCTGAAGGGCAAATTGGTAATTTTGGAAGGCAGGGGTAAAATGGTCCTTTACTGCCTAGGGATCTGTGCCCAGTAGGATGAGGACACTTGGCTGTTCTTGGAATTGTTGCCCACAGAAAATTGGACACATGGCCCTATCTGGAAGGCTGTGGAAATGTTAGGGCTGATATTTGAAAAATGGTGGCACGGGGTTGAGTGTGAAAAACAGAGTACATAAGTGTGCCGTGAGGAACCCACTCCAAAACTCCCTTCGATTGTCATCAAGTGCCTCTGATGGGTGAATGAAAAAGAATAAGGGTGATGAGACGTGGAGAATGGTGGTGGCACGTCGGCCCACGACTGTGCAGGGAGGAAACAAAACCCGTGGGTGTACTGTTTTTCTTCAAAATGGCAATTGATCATGTGAGGCTTGATGATCAAATTGGAGGCTAGGATAAGCTCCAGGAGGTTGCTGGGATTGGATAGAGGCTGGTTTCGGGGCCTGCCGTGGGCGGTGGCCGTGGAACTCGTGACCTGGGAAGATGATGTGAAAAATGATAAGCTACGATTTCGTGCTTATTGATCAATAGTGACCCTAGAAAACTAATTTGGAGGTTGCAAGGAACTCATAGGGATTGACTTTGAGACCTGTGGTGGCCGGGGACGTGAAACCTGGATGTTGGGAGTTTACTCAATCAAACATTGATTTGGAAGGTAATTTCCATGCTTCAATTCTATGTTTTAAGTTTATAGATTGAAAGGAAATCTTGTAAAGGAGCTAAAGAACTTAAAATGGTCGAAAACGGAGTTGAAATAAGGGAGATAGAACGATGGACCGGGACCGCTGGTTCGGTTGGACCGGGCCGGTCTAAACTGGTCTGATCAAAGGAAGAAGACGGTGAACAGTAACCACGCGTGGTTTCACACGCAGGGTGTTTAGGCAGCGTGTGAGGGCATGTGGGCCCTTTTTTCGAGGCAAGGTCAACACGACTTTTAATGTATTCGATGTAACGAACATTTTGGTACGGGTTTCAAGTCGATCGGACATCGTCTCGATATATTTCAAGATGTCCGCAGGTTTTAGGGCTCATTTAAAAATAGTTAAAATTCGAGAAAATTACGAGGCTTAAGTATAAACATTGTGAAGTAGTTAGTGACCTTATTATGGCATTTGGACAGGTTCGGGATAGCCGGTGATAGTGGATTAGCCGGAACGACGTAAGTGCACACGTATCGAGGCAGCGACATAAATGGTCTGTGAGTGGACTTTGCTTTCAAACTTATGATGCATTCATAAATGTTTTTATATGATCTTGATGATTTACGATTTTGCACGTATTTCGAGATATTTACGTAATTGCATGTTTTACGAGATTATGGTTTTATGTCGTGATTTGATAATGGTTTCGATACTATGATTTTGGGCTTTTAAATATGATTTGATTTCAAAGGTTTAGAAATGGATTTTGAAAAGTGATTTTGATAAACAAGATTTTTCGGTTTTGGAATCAGATTTAGGAAATATGATTCCTGATTCGTTTTGGAGCTTGAAAGTGGATTTTTGGATTTGGGTTTGAAATGATGGTTCCGGATGCCGGTTTATGGAATGATGATTTCGGATTCGGATTTGGAAATGGATTATGGATATGATTTCCAGATTCTGGATTTGGATTCGGAATGAAGATTTCGGATTCGGTTTGGGATTCAAAATGGTGATTTCGAATTCGGATTTGGACATGGATTTGAAAATGGTTTAAAAATGGTTTTGGATTAAATTTGCTGGATCTGGTTATTGGATTTAAAGACCCGAATGTGATATGTGACGGGGGCGAGCCCGGATTAGGTTTAAAGTGTCAGGACCCGACCCTCTTATGTGAGGTCCCGATTCATCTAGCACGATATTGTCCGCTTTGGGCCTCGCCCTCACGGTTTTGTTTTCGGGAGCTCACGGTGCAACTTCCCAGTGGGTCACCCATCATGGGATTGCACTAGCCTCCACTCGCTTAACTTTGGGGTTCCAATCCCCCCCAAAGCCACTGAGCTCCCAAAAGGCCTTGTGTTAGATAGATACGTGCCCACACATATAAGGCACACCACCATCCTCTCCCAGACCATTTCCCCTCGCAGGAATGTGGGATTGTTCACCGTTCCCTCCAAGACACGGGTCTTGCTCACCGTTCTTGCTTCCAAGACCGGGTCTTACAATCCACCCCCCTTGGGGCCTAGCGTCCTCGCTGGCACACTTCCCGGTCGGGGTCTGGCTCTGATACCAAATTGTCAGGACCCGACCCTCTTATGTGAGGTCCCGATTCATCTAGCACGATATTGTCCGCTTTGGGCCTCGCCCTCACGGTTTTGTTTTCGGGAGCTCACGGTGCAACTTCCCAGTGGGTCACCCATCATGGGATTGCACTAGCCTCCACTCGCTTAACTTTGGGGTTCCAATCCCCCCCAAAGCCACTGAGCTCCCAAAAGGCCTTGTGTTAGATAGATACGTTCCCACACATATAAGGCACACCACCATCCTCTCCCAGACCATTTCCCCTCGCAGGAATGTGGGATTGTTCACCGTTCCCTCCAAGACACGGGTCTTGCTCACCGTTCTTGCTTCCAAGACCGGGTCTTACATAAAGACCCAGATTGAGTTTAAAGACTCGGGAGTTTAAAGACTCGGGAGTTTAAAGACTCAGATATTGTGATTTTCCCCATAGGCCTATTGAGTTTAAAGACTCGAGAGTTTAAAGACTCGAGAGTTTAAAGACTCGAGAGTTTAAAGACTCAGATTATATTGAGGCCTGGATTGAGTTTAAAGACTTAGATTGATATTGAGTTTAAAGACTCAGATAGATCCAGCAGGTTCGATGGATTGTAATAGATTTCAAATGGCTTTCTAATGTGTTTTGGATTTTGATGATAACTCGATGGTTTCATTGGTTTTCAATGATGGATTTTGATGGTTTTGGGCTGAGGCCCGGGATGTGAGGAAAAGAAATGATTTCTGGTTTTTGGTTTCATAAATGTTTGTATCAACTTGAATCTGAAATGGTTTTATGAAATGGGGTTTATATGCATGCATTGGTTTTTAAATGGAGGGTCTAAATGTCTTTTTATTAATTGTTTTCTATACTTATCCTTTATTTTTGTCCACTCACAGTCTTTTATGTTTTTGATACCCTCCAGGTTTGATGCGGTGCAGGCTGTTGTTAGAGAGACAGAGACATCGCACACCCGATTCATAGTAGATTCTGCGCGCTCTGGGAAGTCCGGAAATTTTTGGACGGTTTCTTGGGAATCCTTTTCCCGGCTAACGTGTTACTTGGAGGTGGGACATCGGTTTAGCCTTCATGTCGCACGTAAGTTAGATGGGAGCATGGGTTAGCCCTTAATCCTGGGGGATTGGGGGGGGGGGGGGGGTAGGCCATGTCAAATTGGTATTAGAGCGAGGTTTGTACGCTTTGTGCAAGGTTATGGCTTCCAGAGTCGGTGGTTGTCGACTTGTGTGCTGTGATGTTACTGTAGATGTGATGTCTCGATGCGGAACAACCCGTCATCAACCTAGACACAATAGTGACAGTATGTTCGTTAGTGGTTAGTTAGTGGCGATTGTTAGTGCTAGGGTGATAGTCGCCTGATACGCAGTGCGAGGTATAACATATGTAGGCTTCGGGCCGGAACGGATATCATGTTTGGATGCCAAATATGATCGATGGTCGATTGGACCTTAGGGTCAGTTGGGTGCCGGAGCGGTTAACCCGGATGGTAACCAGTGATAGATACGATTGATGGTTGGTTGGCCGACTAGCCTATAGGGCAGTCTGTGGGGCCGGATGATGGCCGGTTAAGTTGGAGGGAAATCGTGGGCCGATTGGGCCCGGTGATGGTATTATATGGCGTCGAATTACGATACTATGGACTTATGACCACTTGGTCAAATAATTGAGATTGGACTCTTACGGCTATGAGTAGCCAGATGCCTCGAGTTACCGCCCGGGGGAGAGGGGTAAAGGAACCTGATATCTTATTGGATGTTATTAGCCGGGTGTGACGACCCGAGGGGCGAGGTTGTTGTGAGCTAGTGGATGTCGTGGGTTTTGATAACCCAAGTGATGATTTGAGGAACCCTGTTGTGAGGGCTGGCTTGTGACTGTGCGTATCTTCGTGAGAAAACCCAGAGTAAGAGCTTAGTCTGGAAAACGTGATTTGGGGTTTGTGGTTAGTTAGTTGTTGTGGCTTGGGCCAACTTACGGCTAGATTAGCGATGGTGCTGTTGGGGTGCAGCCGAGGAATTGGATGGCTTGGTGGATGACTCTGGACGAGTCCAGTGAGATTATGGCTTTTGTTTGAGCATTGAGCTGCTCAGAGTTGTGGATTACGAGGGAGGTCAGCTCCCCCGACCTGAGCGTAGAGTGAAGGTTTTGGCTCGGTACGAGCGGAGGTTCGGGATTAGTGTGTTGTGAGCCCTAGATCGAAACGGATATGCCACGAGCTGGTATGCTTGTGCACGGTAGGATGGGTACCTCGTGAGTTGAGGTTGTGGCCAGCTGTGGGGTATTGGTGTCTGGTAGGAGGAACCACTAACCGAGTTGGGATATGTGATGACCATTGGTAGGTCATGATTCAGTATGAATGGTCAGGATCTCGTTAGGTGGATCAGAGTAGCACAGTGGACCTATGCTTCGTGTTGGATCGGGCTAGGTTGGTATGGTCGGGTTGACCATGAGTGAGTTGGTTTTCGTAGCTACTACAGGATGCGACGAATGAGGCAGTAGATGTTGGTTGTATCGGCATATGCCGGGGTTGGCATGTGGTGATGCCGAGGCTGGTACTTGGTGACTCATCGAGACTAGGGATTGACGACTTCAAGGGTAGTGATTGAGGAGTCCGAGGTGAGTGATCGTTGACTGTGATCTCGAGAGTTGGTTACTCGTATGATAGTGGTACTCGGAGTTGAACCTCGGAAAGGTTGAGACGCGATCATCAGAAGGAGTGATGATTGACATCCTTTTGGATGTGCATAAATGGGGATAACCGACTGGCGAGTTGGTCGGTGAGTTGGTTTGGCTATGGACACGTGGTTGTGATCTGTAGGAGTTGTGGATTTCCTAAGCGTAGTAAAGAAGGTGACGTTTGGACAGTTAGTCCGTATGTGGTATACTTGAGGATAAAGTCCCATGGTTGGAAAAGATGGACATACTTCCAACACAGTTGGAATCCAGGAATCAGGAGATGTTGTGCTTCCGACGAGGAGACCACTGTTGATTTCGAGTTGGTGTTAGATGTTGAGGTTGGATGCTCTAAAGTCGATTCGGGTGACTCAGTGATGTCACTTCAAGAATTATGACCCCCCCCCTCTTGATCATGGACACGTGTGGATGTGTTCAGGATTAGAAAGAGTACTTGGTGACGCCGGGAGTGGCCAGTGTGGCCAGTGTCAGGGGATGGTGTTAAGATGGATTAAGGTAGAATAACTTGTGATGACATGGTTGAGCACCATTGTGTGTTTCGTTAAAGGATGACGGAAGGAAGCTGAGAAATAGTGACTATAACTGATCGATATGAGGTTATTGAAGAGAACCCACAATCTAGACGTGTCACTAGAAGTGTGGTATTTGTGATCGATTGGATTCGATGCGGTGGCCTGAAACATAGTAAGTGGGATCCACTTAGGAGTGTGTGGATCGGGATTGGATCGCTTCTGGCTCAAGATTGAGTTGTTGTAGATCAGGAGGATCGTAGGCAAGACAGAAGGTGGATATGTTGGACATACAACTGAGGAGATTGCTCTGTCTTGCATGAGTGAAAGTGGCTGGATATCTTGACCATCTTGGAGTTGTGCAAGACGCGTGTGGACTATTCTTGCATACGTATGGGTCTTGGACTTGGATCTAGTGCTGGGTCTACCCCATGAGAGGTTATTGGAGTTGATATTAGTCGGGAGACCCAAGAGACCGAAAGACTCGGAATGGTCTTGAGTTGGTCCTTGGAAGACATGGAGTTCAACCTAGTGGTAAGATTGGACCGACGGACTGCAAAAGTGAAGCGTGATGGGCTCGCAGTCAAGTGGTAATCCGTATGGTTACAAGGATGTTTGTGTGCCTTGGAGATACACTGTGAGGGTGACGGGTGCACTATGGTGTTGTTGGATGGACTTTGGGTGTAGTAGAGCTTGGTTGATGTCTATGTGGTTGATTGATGGACTTACCTTAGGTTGTCGTTAGAAGTCCTTGAGGATGTACTATATGATCTCTGTGATCGAGGTATTCTAAAATATCTCTGTTTGATTAAAAAATTTGTGGGGTTGTTGTTGTGTGTGTTTGGTGGTATGCACCGTGATTCTTGATGGTTGTGATTGGTGCATGTACTTGAGATGTTCCAATGTGATTGGATTGGCATCGTGATGTTCTGGTAGGGAATTGATGATCGGCGTAGTTCCGATATGATTGATTTTGTCAGAGCATGTGGACTAGATCAAGGTGATCCCGAGTGATTGAGATATGGGCTGAATGCTAAGAGCCATGAGTGGCTGATGGGACCCTGATATTGAGATGTGTGATCACGGTTTGACAGGTATGTGATAAGGTCTAGTTGCAGACAGCTGGTGTAGGACGTGGATGGAGTTTCCATAGGTTGACATTGTTGGTGGTTAGTGGAACCATCGGTGAGATGATTGGTTGAGTTAGTGGTGTGAGCGAATACGTTGTGACTCTGGTGAGGTCGGCGCGGATCGCTGACAAAAGCAGTACGAAACGTTGAACGGATAGTGACGAATAGGAGTACCAAGGTCGGTAGATGCCGCCTTGAGAATTGGTTTGCGAGGTGAGATTTGTACTTATTGACGGTCGACTCTGACGATGTACTGAGGCGTTGGTACGAGGTACACTTGACTCGAGAAGTGTTGAGTTTCACTGGTAGTCCTAGTGATTCGATTGGTATTGAATACGCCGAGAGAGTCAGGTGGTGCTACATTAAAGGTATCGCATATACGAGTTGGAAATGTGTTGACCTCAGTGAGAACGAGATGATCGCCAGCTGGACCGAGGGTTGGTATGAGTTGTTTCGCCTGGCGGAGTACTGGTGACAGTTTGGGAACTGTCATGATTGGCAGGTGATGGACACTGGGTAGGAGACCCAGGTGTGAGAATGCTTGGATTCCCCTAGTAAGTTTCCGACGTACGAGATTTGGAATTTCGGGGACGAAATTCTTTAAGGGGGGATATTGTAACGACCCATCACGGAAATCAGGATTAGATTAGTGGTTAATGATGGATTAGTGAAGTTAATCGGTGATTAGTTGGGTAGTTTCGGACAGACGGTGAGAAATGACGGTTTTGCCCTTGAAATGGGCGAAATGTTGACTTGTTATTTGGGTGGTCAAACAGACTTTGGCTGATGAATGTGACGTAGTTCGGGACGTAACGAGTTCATATACAGGTGGCACGTCCGATTCCGACGTTCGAGGAAGAAGTTATTATGTTCGGAAGTTCTAGGGTAGTTTGGTAATTTGGTTGAAAAAGGGGCAAACCGTTGACTTTTCACACGGCATGGATTTGTCACATATTGCGAGGACCATTAAGTAGGTCTCGATTCCCTAAGTACAATGACAGACGGCATACTATCATCAGACGTCGGCTAGTTCGGGTCTTGGTCTAACTACCTGAAGGGCAAAATGGTAATTTTGGAAGGCAGAGGTAAAATGGTCTTTTGCTACCTAGGGATTTGTGCCCAGCAGGATGAGGACACTTTGTTGTTCTTGGAATTGTTGCCCACAGAAAATTGGACACATGGCCCTATCTGGAAGGTTGTGGAAACGTTGGGGCTGATATTTGAAAAATGGTGGCATGAGGTTGAGTGTGAAAAACAGAGTACATAAGTGAGCCGTGAGGAACCCACTCCACAACTCCCTTCGATCGTCATCAAGTGCCTCTGATGGATGAATGAAAAAGAATAAGGGTGATGAGACGTGGAGAATGGTGGTGGCACGACAACCCACGACGGTGCAGGGAGGAAACAGAACCTGTGGGTGCACTATTTTTCTTCAAAATGACAATTGATCGTGTGAGGCTTGATGATCAAATTGGAGTCTAGGATAAGGTCCATGAGGTTGCTGGGATTGGATAGAGGCTGGTTTCGGGGCCTGCCGTGGGCGGTGGCGGTGGAACCTGTGACCTGGGAAGATGAAGTCAAAAATGGTAAGCTACGATTTCGTGCTTGATGATCGATAGAGACGCTGGAAAAATAATTTGGAGGTTGTAAGGAAGCATGGCTTAGCCTTCATGTCGCACGTAAGTTAGAAGGGAGCATGACTTAGCCCTTAATCCCGGGGGATTGGGGGTAGGTCGTGGCAACCTGCAGTGAGCACCTTGCATGATTTGATTTCTACCCTCCGACAAACTGGCCCGCGCCCAAGACCCTAACATTTTATCAGACCTTCATCATTGTTGCCCAAAAAGATTGAGGTTCGAAGAGTAGCCTCCGACATTATTTAGCAATAAGAGCTAGGATCATTTCATATAGACTCCTAAAACCCATTCCACCGCATTGGTTTGGTAACCTAAGTATGGCCCAACTAACCCAATTTATCCCCTGTTGCTCAACACAGTGTCGCCCCCTTTCCCCCGAGCAGGCACTGCCCCCTCCCACCCCACCCTTGTCCCTTTATGTGATTTTGATGATATTGCATTGATTGGGATTTTATGTGAATTTCTGTGATTTTATGAATATTTTATTATGCTTTTGTCGAGGTTTTTCATAAACTATGCTTCAGATACCGTTCTGATTGGGATTTCGAATTGAATATGGTTTGTGGCATGGAATAATTTAATTTTGGAATAATTATGATTTTCACATGATTTCTGGACGGTTTTTACGAAAGTATCATTAATGGCACATTTTGTGAGAACTGGCATTCAAGCTGTGTTTGGGGCTTAGGCCCGAACTCCTGATTGTGATTCGATTGTGTGGTTTTGAAATGTGATATGCATATGTGTTATTTCTATTGATGGTGTAAAGTTATATTGCAATGATTGTTGATTGATTAGTCTCAAACGTTGAGCTGGGGCCTCTGAATCTTGAGACAGGTTGGTTTTGACTATGGGTTGTGATGTGGTTATATGTGGATATGTTTTGGTATTTTGATGAGTAGTCTCATACATCAAGCAGCTCCTGAGACTAGAGTGTGAAGGCGACTCAGATGTCGAAAAGGGGGTTCTGTATCTTGAGTCGGTTTTCACTCAGACATCGAGCTAGGCTCTGTATCCCGAGTGAGTATGTGATATGCCTACTTGTAGTCCACTTTTGATATGATGATTGATGTGGTGCATGTGTATTAATGATTTAGGTTGTGCTTGTGCTTCAAGTATGGTTTGAATATGATTGATTATGTATGAGTACTATGATGACGTTGAGTTGACTATATGTGAATTATGTGGTGATATTGGATATGGATTGATTATGTGTTGTTGATGTGATGCTTTGTGATGCCTAACATGTGTTATGATGTTTGTTGGCTAGTGTGGTGCTGACTTAGATGTCAATCCGGGTTCTAGATCCTGAGTCAATCCTCACTCAGATGTCGTGCTGAGTTTCAGATCCTGAGTTGGTAAGTGTGAGGTCCACACTCAAATTTCGAGCTCGGCTCTAGATCCCGAGTGGTGTACCTGCTAGTAGTGTAGTGGGTTGATGATTGATGTTGTGATGATTATGGATTAGTGTGCTGGATTGTGTTAACAGTTATGGTGATTTGTGTAGTGGTGGTGGTATTGGTTAAATGATGTTTTTGAACAAAAAAATTATTTTCACGTATTTCAAGAACACAAGTTGTGTTTTGTTTTAATCGAAGTGAAATGGTTTTTCGTATGCATGCATGGTTTTGGAAAACACAGGGTAAAAGCTGGATGTTTTCAAATTATATTTTTAAAAATGTTTCTTTTTGTCCACTCACATGTTTTCTTGGTTTTGTGACCCTCCAAGGGCTTTGCACGGGAATCAAGGCTTGAGAGACAGAGGTATGAACTAGAGAAACTTATTTGTATTCCTTGTCTAACAAGGTTTCATGCATATATTTTGATTCTTATTAGACGGGGGCAGAGCCCAAATATACTTTTCTAGTGAATTTCGGGTAGGGTCTTGTCAACTTGGTATCAGAGCTATGGTTCTGATTTGTGATTTTGATTTCATGCCTCCGTGTTGCGAGCCACATGCACGACATGATGACGTGATGGATTATTATGTCCGTGATGTGTTGGTACTTCATGTTTGAGTTGATGATCCGATGGCTAATGGTTGTTTTTTGGTTAAACACTTATGATTGTGCCACGTATTTCGAGGTTCTGATTGTGGATTTAATTTATGACGATGATTGTGATGTGGACTTAAGTCGATTATGTATTATGATGATGGTGGAATTGATTGTATGATTTATGTTATGTCATCGAGGATGGGTTAGTTGGTATGACTGGTTGATTGTGATATGTATGGATGTATGTGATACTGGATATGGTTCGGATATATAGTATTGATGTGTATGACTCCTTGACATGCGTGCATTGTGAGGTTAACTAAGTGAGCTATTTGTATTAGCATGTTCGTATATGCGTTGGTTATGAATATGGTTTTGGGTTTAATTTTGGTATGAGGTTAGTGCTCGGGAAAGACTTAAGCTATTATGAGCTCGATATGATAGGACCTATCCCTAATCCATCCAGATTATCGTGGGATATGTCTGCTCCCGTCTGACACCGCGTGTCAGACCAGGGATAAAACTGTAACCCACTCAGGGTTACCCAGAGTACGCCAGGATCTGTGAGGGCATGCAATGTCTCAAACTCTGTTACAGTCCGCATCTGCAATCAACCTGGAGGGTGCCAAAAACAACAAAATGTGTGAGTGGACAAAAATAAGCATTTATTAAAAACCTTTTACCAAATAAAGCTTTCACCCTTCGTTTTACAAGCATGCATGCATATCACTTCAAAACCAGTACTTTTAATGAAATAACACATGTGAAAAACAAGTACTTTCATCATAAAACATCACAAGTTACAAACAACTACTGGACACAACCACTCATTGAAAAACCTCGGGACCCATTCTCCTATCTGTCTGATCATCTGTCTTTATCAGGGAAATCACTTGGGAAAAATCATCCATCTCTATCACTGTCACGATTTTCATATCGACGTGTATGTGATTCGGATTTACACAACCGATCTACACCTGGCTCTGGAGTCCACGACTCGACGTCTAGGTGCGGCACTAGGCTCGTAGTCCCTAACTCGACACCTCAGTACAATAACTCGACACTCTTGCAGGTAGTGTCATCGTGACCCCTAGGGGGAACACATCCCTACCAGAGTCATAACCATCTGGGTCCTCTTTGAGGAAACACATTCCTACCAGAGGCTCTGTCCGTGGTAAACACATTTCTACGGGATCTATATACAACATCACATCGGGTCCTTACCGGAGTCATAGCCAACATCTCATCGGGTCCTATACAGGGAAACACATTCCTGCAGAAGTCATAATAAAAACAGTGGAAACCTATTTTCATAAAATAGTTATTTTGTACCGGGTCTCAGCCCAAAACTAGTTTCCACCAATCGCATAAAATGGTGTCTAGTGTTACATCAAACTGGGTCCGAAGCCTCAATAGGGCCCTTGGCTCGAAACATGGTTTCCAATGGACTCACTCCTGGAGTCCATTATTTTTCTATCTTTTGACTGGGTCACAAGCCCAAA
This sequence comes from Prinsepia uniflora, assembly GCA_032719365.1. Taxonomy (NCBI): domain Eukaryota; kingdom Viridiplantae; phylum Streptophyta; class Magnoliopsida; order Rosales; family Rosaceae; genus Prinsepia; species Prinsepia uniflora. The sequence goes on from CM064874.1 coordinate 34,728,083, forward strand.
ATCATTTCAAAAAGATCTCAAGCCCTATCTACCTTCTCACAAAAATCCGTAAATCATTCATTTTCACACCATGATCAAAGTCACAAATAATCATTGAAATCACTATGTAATCATTGCATTTCAAACCACGTTTATAAAACATTAAAACATATATGCATGCATCATTTAAAAAGCAAAGTCCACTCACACATCGTCCATGTTACGCACCTGCAATCTGCGCCGTAAGCCATTCCGGGGCTAATCCATACTCTCCGGGACGCCCAGACCTGTCCAAATCACACTCAAAAGGTTACTACTAACCTATACAAGGCCAAACTATAAACCCTCAAAACTCCCGGAACAGTCAACGTGTCCTGAACACGCTTCCTGAGGCTAAAAAATTCTATTTGACCAACCAAACGATTTGCGATTTACCTGAAATCACCACCATTAGATTCAGATCGTCGAAGTCTTTCAAACAAGATCGGTCCCACCTCAAAATTCTTGCCCACGTGCCCCCACGCGCTGGTCAAAGTTAAGGTCAATGCTAGTCAAAAGTCAACGCTAACATCAGCAGTTAACAGTCAATGGCTGATGGCAAGTCTGATAGGTTTGACACGTGTCAGATCTGACACTGCCACGTGTCAGCTCGCATTAGTCCACGTGTCTGACACCAAAAATACTGACTGGACCTAACAGCATGCCACGTGTCGAACTGTGAGTGGTCTATGCGTCTGACAGCTCTGACAATAGATGACATCATCAGATGATGTCATCATCGTCTTCCTCTCGCTAGGTCAACCTGGCCCTCTACAGCGGATCGAATAGACCTGCGGCCTGACTTGGTCTGTTCTTCCTCCTCTGACCACCAAACCACACCATTTTCATCTCTACTGACTCGTCTAACACCCAGAAAAAGCTCTAGGACCTCAAAATTGGAAGAAAAGGGCTAGGATTTTACCTGCCCAAGTTCGACACCTTACAACCATCTTTAAACCACCAACCGAGGATACTCAGCTGTTCTATCCTCTTGCTTTCAACCCCTACCAGCTCACACGAGCTCAGTTCACACCGAAAAATTATCAGAAACCCCCATAGACGTCTAAATCGAAAGGTCGAATTTTCAAAAGGAAACGGGTTTCGGGTTTACCTGGGTTTTTTGGGCTCCTCTAGCGTCCCCGACAATCCTGTTACCTCCCACGACTTCTCTCGGTCCCTCACTCACCCTCAGTCACTTTCTTGGCCTCAAACCGAATTGCAAATAGGGAAGGGGAAGGATTTTGGGGTTTTCGGGTTTGGTTGAACGAAAGAGAGAAAAAGGGAGAGATATGCATGAATGAAAAGGAATGGGCTTGTCACTCATCCATCGGGCCTGACCAAAATATCTGGGCCCACAAATGACAATGTTCACCTGCCTCGTAATTCGTGTAATAATACTTGAAACCTTCCGCAATCCGTAACTTTCTCGTACGATGTCAATGTGTCCCAAACACGCTTCTTGAGGCTAAAAACCTTTATTTGACTAACCAAACGATTTCCGATCGACCTGAAACCTCCACCATTGGATTCAGATCATCAAAAACTCTATTTTTCCAACCAAACGATCTCCCATGCGCGTGTCAAAGTCATGGTCAACGCTGGTAAAAACTTAATGCTGACGTCAGCAAAATCAATGCTGACGTCAGCAAAATCAATGCTGACTTTAGTGGTCAACGGTCAAAGTTAATGGCTGACGTCACGCTGATGTTAGGTATGACAGGTCTGACATGTGTCAAATATAACAATGCCACGTGTCAACTCGCCATTGGTCAACGTGTCTGACACCCGACATGCTGGCTGGACCTGACAGGATTCCAAATGTCGAACTGTGAGTAGCTCACAGCTCTGACAATCGATGACATCATTAGATGAAATCATCGTCATCTTCCTCTTGTCAGGTCGACCCGACCCTCTACAACGGGTCAAATAGACCTGCAGCCTGATTTGATCCGTCTTCCTCCTCCAACCACTAAACCACGCCATTTTCATCCCTGCTGACTTGTCTAACAGCTAGAAAACGTCATAGGACCTCAAAATTAGAAAAAAAGGGTTAGGATTTACCTGCCTAAGCTCGACACCTCACGACCATCTTCAAACCGCTAATCAAGGCTACTCAATTGTCTAATCCTCTTGCTTTCAATCCCTACCAGCTCACACGAGCTCAGTGCATACCACCAAATTATCAGAAACCCCCTAAACGTCTAAATCAAAAATTCAAATTTTCGAAAGGAAACGAGTTTTGGGTTTTCATGGGTTTTCTGGGCTCCTTCACCGTCCACGTCGGTCCTACTGCCTCCCACAACGTCTCTCAGTCCCTCATTCACCCGTAGTCACTCTCTTGGCCTCAAACTGAATTGCAAATGTGGAAGGGGAAGAATTTTGGGGTTTTCGGGTTTGGTTGAACGAAAGAGAGAAAAAGGGAGAGATATGCATGGGATGAGTGACACTTGTGACTCATCCATTAGGCCTGACCAAAATATTTGGGCCCACAAAAGACAAATGTTCACCTGCCTCGTAATTCGTGCAATAGTACCAGAAGCCTTCCGTGACCTGTAACTTTCACGTACGATGTCTGATTTCGACGTGTCGCCTGTCTACGGACTCATATCAACTCGATCCACTTAATGGTCCTCGGTCTTCGTGTAGTTGACCTCCTCGATCAGAAGTTAACTTTTTACCCTCATTTAGGGGCAAAATCGTCATTTCACCCTGGACGTCCAATAATCCTCGACTAATTCCCAATTAGTCTCCCTAATCCTCAATTAGTCCCTAATTAATCCCGTAAGTTCAGGATGGGTAATTACACGATAAGTTTGTTATTGAGATAAAAGTGAGATCTTCTCGGATTCCCTTTAAACTGTGGCTTGGAGTTGAGATATGGTTGACAGGACCCGTCCCCGAAGGACATAGATAACCGTGCCCGGTCCTGCTCCCATCTTACAAGTCAATTGAAGTTCCGAAATTACCCTCAGCACTTATCAAACAAGGGATAACCGCACCTGTGCCCACTCATGTCTCCACCTCTCGAATAGCCTCGATCATCGCCCCATGACCTGGAGGGTCAATAAAACAGAAAAGGTGTGAGTGGACAAAACAAAGTTTTAGATATACATTTATCAAAATACATTCCTACCCTCCAGTTTCACAAACATGCATGCATATCATAAATCATGAGTAAAATAAATCTGGGCACAAACATTTATAAATCACAATTCTCAATAAAACCACGAGACTTATTTCCATATCCAGTCTCATATCCAATCTCATATAGTCACGATATCCCTGCAACGCGTGCAAATCAATAGGCTCAAGGACCGCTCAAAATCCGAGCATCCGTCGCTGTGAACACATCACCAGCCGATAATCCAGATCATCGTGAACACATCACTGACCGATCTTCATATAATCCACCATATCTAATCTAAGTCGAGCCTCCATCGACTGTACGACAACATATCGTGCTACGTGACCTCTCCGGGGTACACACATCCATCCCGGAGGCGAGCGTTATCTCCAGGGTTCATTCCAGGGACACACATTCCCAACCGGAAGCCCTAATATCCAGGGTGCACTTCGGGGGAAACATATTCCACCCCGAAAGCCCTAATATCCACAACATACCATCACCATGAAAACCAGTGAAAACAATTGCATTTGAAATCAAAACCATTTTCAATACAAGGTCTCAACCCAAAACATAGTTTCCTCAAAATTGGTAAAACCAGAGTCCTGATTATTTCATAAATCTGAAAACCATCAATATCATCATGTAATCACATGGACATACTAATCCAATCAAAATCGCATTTCCATTGGGTCTCACGTCCAAAATATCCATTTCACGCAAATCCGCATAACCGCAACCTCAGTTCCCATTTTCACATAAATCCATAAAATATATGCACAAAGCATTGCAAATCCATCAAATCATTTCCCGACTCATAATTCGAGTAAAACCAATCTCAAATCCCGGGCCTTCGCCCAAAACAGCAATATCATGATTTTCTCGAAAATCGTGCCCAAAATCATATAAAATAATATAATATTCCCAAAATCCGGAAATGATCATACCAAAACATCAATCATGACAAATCATTTCAAATCATATCATAATGCATTTAAAACATATAGCATGCATTCTGGGTAGAAAACAAAAGTCCACTCACACTGTCCATATCGCTCGCTTTCCGAGCTGCACGTTTTTCCGTAATTTTCGGAAGTCACCAGTCCTGTCCAAAATCATTATTGAGGGTTACTAACACTCCAATATACCTCTTATAATTTTCCATAATTTTTCTCATAATTAAATACGTATTTTAAACGTAACATAAACTTTCGGACCCTCGAAACAATATCGAAACGGTGTCTGATTTCCTCGAAACCAGTGCCAAAATGTTCGTTACATTAAATGCGACAAGTTTCATGTTGACCTCACCTCGAGATTCGTGCCCACGCGCCGTCACGCGCTGCCGTGAGTGTCTGCTCGTGGGAGCCACGCGCCTGCACGGTAAAGTGCTACAGTCGTCGTCTTCGCCAGTTTGTCTGTAAAACGGGTCCGGTTGGCCCGCGGCTTTACCCGGCTAAAATCCTGCCAATTTCCACACTTTCTCTTCAATTGAATCATCTAACACCATCGTTGAATCTTTAATTAAAGGTCTGTGTATTAAATTACAAGATTCATTACCTCAATCCATTCGATCAAACCTTGAGTTTTTTTGTAGAAATTTCAACCTCTGACCCTTTCAATTTCCATCGATTCCTTCAAATTGATTTAGTAAGATGCTTCATAGGATCCATAGAAACACACTTCCAGGTCCAATTTTATTATTCAACTCCTCCAATTCCACAACTCTATCTTCGAATGTTCCAAACCCCATGATGTCTGTTCTTGACCACAACGACACCAATTGCCGTCGTTTTTTATTGGGTTCAGCTCGCCTTGAGCTTAGGAGACTCAATCCAAGGTTAATTTCAGTGTTTATGGCTCAAAGTTTCGAATTCGATTTGTTGATCAATTTGAAAATTCGAAGGGTTTGGGTCTCGGGTTCCTGGGTTTTGTTCACAATTTCCCTTCCCTTTCCTTTCAATTTTTCTCGTTTTTCTTCCTTCAATCTCATGTCTTTCTATCCCTCACAAAGCTCAATCAGACAGGGAGATTGAGGTCAGTTTGAGCATACTGCTCTGTTTTCTCCTTCTCAAATACACACATACCCGTCCAAGTACGATTTTGAATTAATCCTCATTAATCCTCATCAATTGATTGCCACTATGCCACAATCTGCAGTGACAGATGTCACTCAATAACCAAAGTGAATTACAATTGTACTGACTCATCACAAAGCCTAGTAAAATTACCATTTTACCTTTCTTTGACAAATTACCAAAATGCCCCTCACATTCCTTAATTCATAACTTTTTCATCCGGACCCCGATTGACGCATGCCGCCTGTCTACAGATTCAGCGTCTCGAGACCTACCCAATGGTACTTACGAAAATTCCAAACACGGTCCCGATAAAAAAGTCAACAAATGTCCATTTTTTAACCAATTTACCAATTTACCCTTAAACTTCTGAACATCATAACTTTCTCCTAGAATGTCGGAATCGGACGTGACACCTGTCTATGAACTTGTGACGTCCCGAACTACGTCACAGTCATCAGTCAAAGTCTATTTGACCGCTCGAACCAAAAGTCAACCGTTCGCCCAATTCCAGGGGCAAAATCGTCATTTCCTTCAAATTTTCCAAATTTTCCTTTTTCGAATATCCTGGTCGTTACAACCTTCCCCCCTTAAAGAATTTCGTCCTCGAAATTCCAATTAGTAGTATCATAATATCCCTCTCGAGGAATAAGTATTTGACCAAGAACATAATCAACCGCATACCCTTCTGGTTCAATCAAACCGAATATCATTCCAAATCAAGCTTATGGAACCTCAATAATCCAGTCCCCGTCACTGGGTCAAAATCGGGACATATCTCTATAACCCCTACCCCACAGGTAGTCATATCCATGCTTACTCGGGATACGGAGCCTCGCTCAACGTCCGAGTATATACAACCCAAAAATCACAAGTACCAGTATCATCATCGCAATCACATCATCCACTCATGGCATGGTACAACGGTTTAAATCACCACGCATATGCCACCAGGCCACTAGGCCAATATCCTTATAAGGTTCAATAAATCGGGAACTCATTCCCCTCATCAAGTCAATCTCTCCATACCCCTTTTCCCAAGGTCACTAAGCAAAATGAATTTAACTTTTCCTTCTGTCGTGTTTATTCTCATAGGCCTCACTAATGCCTACATCCTGCCAATAATTGGCATTTAGTACAATCATTCATATGATATCACGAATCATATCCATTCCTTAACCTTGACTTCATCCAACACATCATACACCAAGTATGATCCTGTAGTTGGATCCCAGTAGTCCAAATGATCAAAAAGCATGTACCACTCCAATCCTATGGAGTTCCATTAATAACAGGATTTCACATATTCTTATGTTATCAAACATGTTCATTCTTGACCGGCTATCTTATTAACCTCCCCACGAATGATACCTGACACAACAACACGGTCATAATCTCAATGCATCCTGACCATCTCCTCATCACACATTAAGCCTTTTTTGTTTACTAATCATTATCAATTCTAATGGTCGATACAGTACTCGTACATTTCTTTCCTAGAGGTATGACCTCTGCATACTCGATCCATGGGTCACTATGATCGATCCCAAATCATGCAAGGAAAGTAAAACTCCTGAGGGTTCAGTTAGCATCGAAAATCCCAGCCCTATGCTATCGAAGCACACCTCACCAAATCCCAAATCTCATAGTGACATATCACTATGCACACAGAAAGGGTCACATCGAACATAAATCATTGTTTCCCTATGTGTAGTGATTCTATTTCAGTTCTCATTCCCAATTACTCTTACCTCCTTCCGGGTCAATCACCATAATTGGCAAAACATTGTAGAGAACCCCTCTACAATCCTCTGTGGTCCATCCAATCTCAAAACGACTCATGTTTCCTCGTGATAGTTTCCATTGGCCAATACATCTGTTTCTCCTGGGATTCACACTAACTTCGTCTGTTCTTAGTATGTGTTCCACAATCCACTCTGGTCGACCAGACCTAACACTTATTCGATCATAAGTTTGTCTGGTATATCACATGCCCATCCGTACATGTGAGTACACCAACCAATCATCAATCATGGTACCATTCACCATCCAAATATGGTCAGAAGACCTGACTCATGACTCACAAAGATAACCGGTTCATTTGCACATCCAAAGGCATCACCATTGGCTCACCTTGGACTAACCTTAGCCAAATCAAATCCGGATATCATATTTTTCTCTTTTACTCATGACTGTTAGCTATTAATCAATCCATCCCAAGGATTTCATCCAAATCATCCAAGTCTAGGAATATCCAATGTAGCCCCCAGGCTAATAACACTGGCCATCCTGGGTAGCCTCACATCGATAGGTCTACCCCCCCTAGGTTTCACCAATTGCACCACATATAATTACCTTACCAAGGTTACCACATAAATACCATCCATTTTATCACATCCGTAGCTCTAGTCGGCTCACCGACTTCCATACCTTAACCAATCACGGACATCTCCATATCCGTCCAATGTACAATCTCAACACATGGAAGAGTGGATAGCCCGGGACCTACCATATACATGCGTCATGACCACGAGCAATAGGTATCCAGATCATCACTCCAGAGGCTACTCAGGCCTCTTGCCAAGTAACTGCAATCCTCGGGTATGTGGTCCCAATCCGACCACGCCCCCTACGGTCCATCATGGGCCTACCAACTTTTCCCTCGCCTGTCACATCAACAATCAATGCAGGGGCCAATCCCTGCTCCATTGCACCCCAACTGGTGCCTCTATCACTTTGTCAATCGATATACCCTTTACTTTATGATGTGACCAGACGACTTACAATCATGAGTATTACTGAGCAATTAACCTTAGCATTTTATCACCCAGTGGACCCAACTGGCGTCCTGCTGTACTGGACAATCTCTTAAGTCCAAATTCCGTGTACTCCGGGTCTCTGCCCGAACTTTCAACCATTAAATAAAATTGACATGACCCATCCAAGTCCATAAGTCCAGTAAACAGGGTTAAAGAATACCAATCCATAAATTCACAACCCAATCAGTATCTGGCCTTATACTCGTCCTTGGCATTCCAGGTGCCAGGCATTCCTCAATCAAAGGGTCGGCCGTGTCAAAAATCATAGTTATATTTCAACCTTTACGACTCATCCCGAGCCCTGATACATTACCATGACTCATCTCGAGTCCTAACCAATATCCTGACTCACTTTGAGTCCCATTTTCTTGTCTCGACTCCTTTTGGGTCCAATCTTGACTCCTTTTGAGTCCAATCTCATAACAATCATCCATGCCATCATTGGCATACCCGATCACCGAGCAAATTTCGCTGGTGAATCACATCTGATACAACCTATAAGGCCTAAGGGATATCCCATCATTTCTAGACTCGTTAGACAAACATTCCACTTAAGGAATTCACTGAGCATAATCTCGTCCCGGGTCCAATCTGTCCAATTATGCTACCTTTCTAGCCTTTGGGCTCATTCATTCTCGGGACCCACACAAATCCGTGTTTAATAGTTAGTAGTTCACAGTGTACACTAATTAATATCTGACCCCCAATCCAGGGTCAATCTCATTCCGAGATCAATCACGAGGTCTCGTATACCCTCATATACCCGTCTCACTATCAGGTCGCGCACGAGGCTTATGTTTTGGAGGCATGATGTGGCAACAAAATCAGTAACCTAGTGCTCTGATACCAATTTCATAGGACCCGTCCCCGAAGGACATAGATAACCGTGCCCGGTCCTGCTCCCGTCTGACAAGTCAACTGAAGTTTCGAAATTACCCTCATCACTTGCCATATAAGAGATAACCGCACATGTGCCCACTCATACCTCCACCTCTCGAATAGCCTCAATCATAGCGCCACGACCTGGAGGGTCAATAAAATAGAACAGGTGTGAGTGGACAAACATGCATGCATATCATAAATCATGAGTAAAATAAATCTGGGCACAAACATTTATAAATCACAATTCTCAATAAAACCACGGGACTCATTTCCATATCCAGTCTCATATCCAATCTCATATAGTTACGTTATCCCTGCAACGCGTGCAAATCAATAGGCTCAATGACCTCTCAAAATTCGAGCATCCGTCGCTGTGAACAAATCACCAGCCGACAATCCAGATCGTCGTGAACACATCACCGACCGATCTCCATATAATCCTGCACATCCGATCTGAGTCGAGCCTCCCTCGCCTGCACGACAACAGAACGTGCTATGTGCCAAGTTCTTTGGGTATAATTATGTGTGTTAACTGGGTGCGTTTAAGTGTGTTTATGTGGGCTTGGTATGGCTCGGCCAAAAGAGAAAAACATAGGTAAAATTGAACATTAAGGGAGGATAAAGAGAGGAAAGAGCCCGGGACGGGTCATTACACTTCGGCCGTTTGTCAGTCCTAATACCTGGGAAATCGGGATTAGATTAGTGGTAATGACGGATTAGTGAAGTTAATCGGTGATTAGTTGGGTGATCTCGGACGGACGGTGCGAAATAACGATTTTTCCCCTAGAATTGGGCGAAAGGTTTACTTTCAGTTCAAGCAGACAAATGGACTATGAGTAGTGCCTGTGACATAGATCGGGACGTCACGAGTCCTTAGACAGGTGGCACGTCCGATTCCGACATTCGAGGAAGAAGTTATGACGTGCGGAAGTTTGAGGGTATTTTGGTAATTTGGTTAAAATGGGGCAAACTGTTGACTTTTCATATGACATGGAGTTTCACGAAGTTCGAGGACCGTTAGGTAGGTCTCGATCCCCTGAATACAACGACAGGCAGTATGCGTCAATTGTAGCTCGGACGATAGAGTTACGGATTTAGGAACATGAGGGGCAAAATGGTAATTTGTCATTGGGGACATTTTGGTCTTTTGGTTGCATTGGGATTTGTGCCCAATTAAACTTGGACATGTGGCTACCTAGGGATGGTGACCCACCAGATTTGGGACACTTGTCCTTCACTGGAAGGTCATAGAACCCTCTCACCACTGCCATAAATTTGTTGCACGATAAGTTAAATCGTTTAAACGGTTTGGGAGAGAGTTGTGAGAATTAAAACCCCCTCAACTGTCCTCAAATGGCTGTGCCCTGTAAACAAAAATGAGAGGAGAGACAATGAAGAATGTGGTGGTGATACTGAGGATGGCCGTCGTGCACGGTGAAGGTAGAACAAGGTAAGAACCGTGACATTTGGTTCTTAGCCCGATTTTGCTTAAGTTTAACTTACTGGTTATTGAGCTAAGTGATTAGTGGGATAAGGTTCAGGAAGCTCAGAGGAATGGACCAAGCTTGGAATCGGGGTCTGCTGTGGACGGTGGCCGTGGAAACGGTGAAGAGTAAGTTGAGGTACAAAAATGTGAAGTCATGATGTAGCGCTTGTTACTCAATTTTGTTGTTTGTAATTGGTTTCTAAGGTTGCCAGAGGATGATTAGGACCAAAATCGTGGTCCAGAGTGATCTGTGACGGCCAGACACTGAGGAGCAAAAACGATCGTCTGCTCTTTGATCGGGGAGGTACTTCCTTACCTTCATTTTCATGTTTTCCATAAATAGATCAATAGGAAACACGTAGAGGAAGGTATAGGAGCAAATAGGAGTGAAAATGAAGTCAAAATGAACGAAATAAGGGGTTGAACCGGCCACACCGGACCGGTTTGGACCAGGTTTACTCGAGGAAGAAGATGAACAGGAGCTGGCGCGTGGCTCCCATGCGTAGCCCCTTTGGGCGGCGCGTGTGGACGCGCGGCACTTTTTTTAGGAAGGTTCCAACACGAATTTTAGAGTATTTGATGTAATTAACATTTTGGCACTAGTTTCGAGTCGATCGGACATCGTCTCGATATGTTTCGGGATGTCCGAAGGTTTTAGGGCTCGTTGAAAAATAGCCAAAAATTCGGGAAAATTACGGGACTTTAGTAGAAGTTTAATGAAGTAGTTAGTGACCTTATTATGGGATTTGGACAGGTTCAAGAAAGCCGGTGATAGTGGATTAGCTGAGAAAGCTTAAGTGCGCGCGTATTGAGACGGCGACGCTAATGGTCTGTGAGTGGACTTTGTTTTCTAACTTATGATGCATGCATAAATATTTTTATATGTTTTCTGTACGTGATTTCTATGTTTATGATATGATCTTGATGATTTACGATTTTGCACGTATTTCGAGATATTTACGTATTTGCACGTTTTACGAGCTTACAATTTTTGTTGTGATTTGACCATGATTTTGATGATTTGATTTTGGGATTTGAAATATGATTTTATTTTAATGAATTATAAATGGATTTTGGAAAAGTGATTTCGATAAACGAGATTTTGGGTTTTGGAATCGAATTTCGGAAAAATGATTCGGTTTTGGAACTTGAAATTGGATTTCTGGATTTGGGTTCGGAATGATTGTTCCTGATGCCTGCTTACGGAATGATGGTTTTGGATTCGGATTTGGAAATGGGTTATGGATATGATTCTGGATTTGGATTCAGAATGATGATTTCATATTCGGCTTGGGATTCGAAATGGTGATTTCGAATTCAGATTTGGACATGGATTTGGAAATGGTTTTAAAATTGTTTTTGGATTGGATTTGCTAGATCTGGTTATTGGGTTTAAAGACCCGGATATGATACATGACGGGGGCAGGCCCAGATTGGGTTTAAAGACCCGTATTGAGTTTAAAGACTCGGATATTGTGATTTGCCCCGTAGGCCTATTGAGTTTAAAACCTCGGGAGTTTAAAGACTCAGATTATATTGAGGCCTGGATTGAGTTTAAAGACTCGGATTACTATTGAGTTTAAAGACTCGGATAGATACAGCAGGTTGGATTGATTGAAATGGGTTTCAAAAGTGTTTTCAAATGTGATTTGGATTTTGATGATCACTTGATGGTTTTTAATAATGGTTTTCCGATGTTTTGGGCTATGACCCGGATGTTATGGATTGTGATGGTTTTGGGCTAAGGCCTGAGATTTGAAAAAATAAAATGAGTTCGGTTTTCTTAAACGGTTTTGAATAACTTGAATATGGAATGGCTTTATGAAATAGTTTGATATGCATGCATTGGTTTTTGAATGGAGGGTATAAATGTCTTTTTAATAAACTGTTTTCTAAACTTCTCCTTTATTTTGTCCACTCACAGTCTTTTGTGTTTTGGATACCCTCTAGGTTGCTGTAGTGCGGGCTGTTGTGAGAGAAACGAAGACATCACACACGCGATCCACAGTAGGTTCTTCGCACTCTGGGAAGTCCGGAAGTTTTTGGACGATCGGATCGAGAATCCCTTGTCCGTCTTACGCGTTACACGGAGGTTGGACGTCGGTTTGCCTTCTTGTCGCACGTGAGTTAGACGGGAGCATGACTTAGCCCTTAATCTCGGTGGATTGGGGGTGGGTCGTGTCAAATTGGTATCAGAGCAGGATTTGTGCATTTTTGCACGAGGTTTTAGCTCCCAGAGTAGTTGGTTCGTCACCTTAGGTGTTGTGATGCTACGGTGGATGTGATGTCTAGACGCGGAACAGCCCATCATCAATCTGGACACGCGAGTGTTAGTAAGTACTCGTACGATAGTTAGTGGCTTAGTTAGTTGTGAGAGTATGAGCGATTGGGCGATGCGTTGCCCGATACGTGATGTGAGGCATGTTGTATGTCGGCTTAGGGCCGGATGTTTGCCAGTATAGTTAACCTAGATTGTAGCTAGTGAGCTACGAGTATGAGTAGACTGGCCGGCCTATGGGGTCCGATATTAGCCTGTTGAGTCGAATGGTACTCGTGGGCTAGTTGGGGCAGGTTGACGGCAGCCTGTTGGGCCTGATGGCGATTGGATTTGTGACCCTTGGTTATTTTGGTTTAAAATGGACATGAGTGGCTACGAGTGGCCGGATGCCTCGAGTTGTAGGGGGAAAAGAACCTGATATCATATTGGATGTGTTTTGATAACACTTGGGATGATTTGAAGAACCCTGTTGTGAGGGCTAGCTTGTCACGGTGAGTATCTTGGGGAAAAACCCCAGAGGAAGTGCTTAGTTTGGGAAACCTGAGTTAGGATTTGTGGTTAGTTTGTGGCTGTGGCTTGGGCCGATTTACGGCCAGATTGGCGATGGTGCTGCTGGGGTGTAGCCAAGGTATTGGAGAGCTTGGTGAAGGACCCTAGACGAGTCCAGTGAGATTTGGTTGAGCATTGAGATGCTCAGACTTGTGGATTACGCGGGAGGTCAGTTCCCCTGACCCGAGCATAGATTGAAGGTTTTGACTCGGTACAAGCGGAGGTTTGGGATTAGTGTGTCGTGAGCCCTAGATGCTGATGTGCCACAAGCTGGGATGCTTGTGCACGGTAGGAAGGGTACCTTGTGAGTTGAGGTTGTGGCCAGCTGTGGGGTGCTGGTGTCTGGTAGGAGGAACCGCTAACCGAGTTGGGATATGCAATGACCATTGGTAGGTCATGTTTCAAGACGAAAGGTTAGGTTACCGTTAGTTGATCAGAGTAGCGCAGCGGAAGCGCAGTGGACCTATGCTTCGTGTTGGATTGGGCTAGGTTGGTATGGTCGGGTTTGACCGTTCGTGAGATTAGTTTTGTGGACTCCTCTTGATGTGTTGGGAAATGTCGGCAGATGCCGAGGTTAGTACTTGGGGAATGACCAATTCAAGGATAGTGATTGAGGAGTATGAGGATATTGATTGCGGATTGAGGACCCTAAGAGTAGTAGTTCTCAGGAGTTGAAATTTGGAAAGGTTGATGTGCGATCATCAGAAGGAGTGATGATTGACATCCTTTTGGATGTGCATAGGTGGTTGTGATCCGTAGGAGTCGTGGATTTCCTCAGTATAGTAGAGAAGGTGACGTTTGGCCAATTAGTCCGGAGGTGGTATACGTGAGGCTGAAGTCCCATCGTTGGAAAAGATGGACATACTTCCAATACGGTTGGAATCTCGGAATCAAGAGATGTTGAGAAGGAGTGACTATAATTGATCGATATGAGGTTATGGAAGAGAACCCACAATCTAGACGTGTCTTTAGACGTGTGGTCTTCTTGATCGATTTGATACAATGCAGCGGTCTGATACACAGTAAGTGGGATCCACTTAGGAGTGAGTGGATCAGGATTGGATCGTTTCTGGCTCAGGTTTGAGCTGTTGTTAATCAGGAGGATCGTATGTGAGACATAAGTTGGATATCTTGACTATCTTGGAGTTGTGCAGGAAGTTTGTAGTCCATCTCGCATACGTGTGGGTTTTGGTTTTGGATCTAGTGCGGGGTCTACCCTGTGTACGTAATTGAGATGTGATTGGAGTTCGTATTGGTCGATAGACCCAGAAGACCGGGAGACTCGGAAGGGACTTGAGTTGGACTTGTAGTGCAGCCTAGTGGTAGGATTGAATCGATGGACTGCAAAAGTGAAGCGTGTTTGGTTTGTAGCTAGGTGGTAATCAGTGTAGTTACGAGGATGTTTTGCGTGCCCTAGAAATACACTATGAGGGTGACGGGTACACTATGGTGTTGTTGGATGGACTTTGGGGGTAGTAGAGCTCGCCTGCACAGTCACTGTTCATCTTCAACCTTCGAACCCGTGCACTGTTCCGGACCGGCGTGCCCGGTTCTCCGCCGTCCGTCCACCATTTTCTTCCCTCTTTTCACCATCCTCTTCGTCCTCTACCCAGCAATCCATTCCCCCCATCCAATTACAACAACACGACCCCTAAGCTGTCTCCCCAAGCTCGAAACCAAACCCGTTCAACTGTCCTGTTTGCACTCCCGGCCACCCGTGTCACCCCCCATCACGATTTCGACACCAAAAGCTTCCTAGGACCTTACTGAGTTCACTAGAACTCACCAAACACATCGACTCAGCCCCTACCTTCATGACTTTCGATTTGAATCGAAACGGAAAAACAGAGCAAGCAACAGAGTTTGAAGAAATTACCTGTGCTCAGGCTGCCGCCGTGAGCCCTGCTGGGTCTGTTCGACTCTCCTCCGTCCTAGCAACGCCACCACGGGTTCAATTGATGGCTTAGTCACAAGAAGTGCACAACCGTGCACGGTGGTTCTCTGGTTCTGTCCTCCTTGTTTTCCTGAGAATTCACCCTCTCCTCACACACTCAACACACACAAGCTGCCCTCACAAATCACTCACTACCTCTCTTTCAATCTCTACTCACTCACCCACCCACCAGGTCACACAAACACCCACGGCCAACACTCAATTTCCTCTCAATCTCACCCTCTGTTTCTCTTTTCGAACACGGCTACACAAACACGACTACACAACCTAAGTAATTTGAACCGTGCAAAGTTGTAGAAACCTCTAGCCCTTTGCCACATGTCACAATCCTATGACCCCATCTCAAAATATCCAATCTCCACTGTACACTTGTCCTCATCAGCTTGCACAAATCCCAAAGCACCCAAAAAGACCAAAATGCCCCTAAAAGTTAAAATTACCGTTTCGCCCTTCACCGTTCTAGACCCGTATCTCGCCCGTCCAATGTGCGATGAAGGCATGTCGCCTGTCGTTTAACTCAGGCCGACGAGATCTACCTAACGGTCCTCGGTCTACGTGAAATGACAAGTCTAGCGAAAAGTCAACGTTTTCCCCCTATTTTACCAAATTATGATAATGCCCCCAACCTTCCGGACATCATAACTTCCTCCTCGGATGTCGGAATCGGGCGTGCCACCTGTCTACGGACTCGTGACGTCCCAAACTACGTCACAGTCATCGGCCAATGTCCAATTGACCGCCCGAACTCAAAGTCAACATTTTGCCCATACTAGGGGCAAAATCGTCCTTCTATGCCAAAGTCCAAAAGTACCCAACTAAACACCACTTAGGCTTACTAATCCGTTACTAATCACTTCCTTAATCCTACTTTCCGGGACGGGTCGTTACAACCTACCCTCCTTAAAAAAATTTCGTCCCCGAAATTCCGCAACTCGTTCCCGACACCTATGGTCTTCTACCTGATGGTCAACTCTCTCCAAAACCAACTGCTCTAAACATGTCCTAACCTATCATCTCCACCTTGGGTATTTCACAACACTCCTACTACCAGGTAAACACTTCTGACACTCTCAAGTCAAACGTACCTGCACCTCGTACTACTAACCAAAACTTCATGGTGTACGCAAGGGAAACTCTATGAACAGAAAACAAAGGTATTTTAGAATACCTCATATAGAGTACCCAATAGAATTCATAGAGTACATCCTCACGTACTACCACCCCGCCTTCCAGAAACCCAACTCAAATCCTAACCCAGAACAATCTAGTCCAAAAAGAAATCCTATCTACCGGCTCACACCACTTGTCGGACTAAACCAACAAAGTCCTAAAGGAAAATCCTAGATTGTGGGTTCTCTTCAATAACCTCATATCGATCAGTTATAGTCACTCCTTTCCAATTCCTTCTGTCATCCTTCAACGGAACTCACCGTAATCCTGGACCTCGTCACTCCAAGTCACCTAGGGAAAGTCCTAGACGCTACCCCAAAACCAATAACACTATATACAACTCAATCAAAGATAGTAAAAGTACCTGTCAGGTACCGGGTGCTGACTGAGCCTCCTGCCAAGTCATCGCAAACACTCGGGCCTGGGGTCCTGAAGATCTACCACGTCCCCTCGAACTACCAGGGGCATCACCACCTCCTCTGGTGCCTGCTGTCCCTGACGCTGATGCTGTGCTTCGTCCGGGTTCCACCGATCCTCGACCTACACCACCCTCCTGTGGTAACAACGGACACTCACGTCGAAAATGACCTCGCTCCCCACAGTAGTAACACACATCCCGACCAGAAGGACTCGGTCTCCCTGTAGACGCAACAGACGTCGCACTGGCTTACGGAGTCGGCTGTGCTCGGTAACCACGGAATCCTGAACTCTGGAAACTACCAGGTCTACCAAAATGATCATCACCCGCTGACGATGCTCCACGGTAGTTACCCCTCTTCGGTACCCTCTGACTCGACGCTCTAGAAAAAGATGGCTCCCGGCGTCGTACCGACAAGCTAGCCTCAACCCTCACCGCAGCATCCGACAACTCTAGGAGGGTAGAAAATGATCCAGTCGTCACTATGGCTCGAATCTCACCTCGCATGCCTAACTCAAACCTACGGCACTTCTCGGCTTCAGTGGCCACAAACGCAGGAGCAAAATGAGACAACATCTGAAACTTCTGTTCGTACTCAGCCACACTCAAACTTCCCTGTTGAAGTTGCAGAAACTCCGCCTCCTTGGCATCACGGAAAGAACGAGGGTAGTACTGATCCAGAAACCGTTCCCTAAACGTCTACCAGGTCACAGTGTGGGCGTCCCAGCCAGACAACTCGAGGGTATACGACCACTCGTACGCCGCACCGTCCAGTAAAAAGGTAGCAGTAACACTCAATCCTCCGGTGGGCAATGCATCACTGTGAAAATCCGCTCAAGTCTCGTGATCCACCTCTGGGCTTCCTCAGGATCTGCCCCACCACTAAAAGTCGTAGCCCCGAGCCGCTGGGCTCGCTCAATCGTAGAACTCTCTGTCCCTCTCGCCGCTTCGTCTTCAGGTCGTGGATGGGGTTCACGTCTCGGAGGCATGGTCAATCGTCCGCTGAAAGAGGCATAGAATCAGTCAGACAACCTAAACACAACCTCACAAACCGACAAACCCGAAAAACCGAACAAACCTATGCTCTGATACCAATTGTCAAGACCCACCCCGGTTCCACCCCGAAAACCGAGGTAAATCCTGCTCCCGTCTGACAACCCAGAAGGAAAAATCGAAAATACCCTTTATCGAAGACCACAAATACACTATCAGACGCAGGAGAAATTTAATACAACCCAGAGTCAAAACTATACAGAGCATAGGACTAAAAAAAGGAACACAAAACCGATACATAGAGTACACGCACAACGGGAAAATGTAAACCATTCCGGGGTCACTCTCGAATACTCTATGCCTCCGATGCTACCTCAACGTCTAACCCCCCGCGCTAGCTCCACGACTTGGAGGGCAATTAAAAACCGAAGGTGTGAGTGGACCATAAATAAAAATAATAGTTTCGAAAACCGTTTAATAACCAAACCAGGGTTTTAGCCCTCCGTTTTGAAAACATACATGCATAACCCATTAGTTGGAAACAGTTATAAATCACATAAGGATCGTCATAAAACCAGTTTCAGAATCAACATAAAAACAGTTATAGAAATCACGTCATAAGCATCATAAAAACGTATCATAAAGCATAAATACCAAACAATCATTATCCGATCAAACCTGCTGGACCGATCTGAGTCTTTAAACTCCCGAGTCTTTAAACTCAATCCAGACCTCAATAATCCGAGTCTTTAAACTCCGAATCTTTAAACTCAACAGGCTTACGGAGGAAATATCATTTTATCCGAGTCATTAAACTCCCGAGTATTTAAACTCAATCCGGGTCTTTAAACCCAATCCGGGCCCGTCCCCCTTCAATCACAATATCCGGGTCTTTAAACCCAATAATCAGATCCAGCAAATCCAATCAAAACCATTTGAAAACCATTTTTAAATCCATATCCAAACCCGAATCCGAAATCACTGGTCTGAAGCCCTTCCGGCATTCAGAACCGTCATTCCGAACCCAAATCCGGAATTCCACTTTTCAACTTTAAAACCAAATCTCGATTCTCGAAATCCGATTCTAAAACTAAAAACCTTGATTATCGAATCATGTTTTAAATCCATTTATAATGATTAAATCACTTATTATTTGAAATCCCACAATCATGGCATCGAAATCAGAATTCAAACCTTCCTCGTAAAACGTGCCAAATACGTACTTTCTCGAAAAACGTGCAATTATGTAAAACCAACATCACATATTCAACAATCATGAAATCACATGTAAAACCATAAAACAATTATTATAGAAGAACAGTTATGCATGCTCGAGTTTAGAGAAGGGGTCCACTCACAGATACCGGGCACGTCACTCACGTCCCGAACGTCCTGCACGTTCCTCGACCTCCTCGCGGATTCCCGATCCTGTCAACAGTCACCAAACTACGTCACTAACACGTTAACGAAGGTTCTCCTAATTTTCCCCAAATTCCCCG
Organism: Prinsepia uniflora; assembly: GCA_032719365.1. NCBI lineage: Eukaryota > Viridiplantae > Streptophyta > Magnoliopsida > Rosales > Rosaceae > Prinsepia > Prinsepia uniflora. The sequence goes on from CM064874.1 coordinate 34,747,351, forward strand.
AACTTCGAACATACGTAAACCGAAACCCTAGAACTTCGATCCCACGGAAATAACTCAATTCGACGTCCGATTAACCCGAAACCTATCCCAAAAGACTCGTTACAACTTCTAGACAAAACCTAGTTGACTGTTTCCTCAGAAAATGCCCCACGCGCCGTCCAAAGTGGCTGCGCGTGGGCCTCACGCGCCTGCACAGTCACTGTTCATCTTCAACCTTCGAACCCGTGCACTGTTCCGGACCGGCGTGGCCGGTTCTCCGCCGTCCGTCCACCATTTTCTTCCCTCTTTTCACCATCCTCTTCGTCCTCTACCCAGTAATCCATTCCCCCCATCCAATTACAACAACACGACCCCTAAGCTGTCTCCCCAAGCTCGTAACCAAACCCGTTCAACTATCCTGTTTGCACTCCCGGCCACCCGTGTCACCCCCCATCACGGTTTCGACACCAAAAGCTTCCTAGGACCTTACTGAGTTCACTAGAACTCACCAAACACATCGACTCAGCCCCTACCTTCACGACTTTCGATTTGAATCGAAACGGCAAAACAGAGCAAGCAACAGAGTTTGAAGAAATTACCTGTGCTCAGGCTGCCGCCGTGAGCCCTGCTGGGTCTGTTCGACTCTCCTCCGTCCTAGCAACGTCACCACGGGTTCAATTGAAGGCTTAGTCACAAGAAGTGCACAACCGTGCACGGTGGTTCTCTGGTTCTGTCCTCCCTGTTTTCCTGAGAATTCACCCTCTCCTCACACACTCAACACACACAAGCTGCCCTCACAACTCACTCACTACCTCTCTTTCAATCTCTACTCACTCACTCAACCACCTGGTCACACAAACACCCACGGCCAACACTCAATTTCCTCTCAATCTCACCCTCTGTTTCTCTCTTCGAACACGGCTACACAAACACGACTACACAACCTAAGTAATTTGAACAGTGCAAAGTTGTAGAAACCTCTAGCCCTTTGCCACATGTCACAATCCTGTGACCCCATCTCAAAATATCCAATCTCCACTGTACACTTGTCCTCATCAGCTTACACAAATCCCAAAGCACCAAAAAAGACCAAAATGCCCCTAAAAGTTAAAATTACCATTTCGCCCTTCACCGTTCTAGACCCGTATCTCGCCCGTCCAATGTCCGATGAAGGCATGCCGCCTGTCGTTGAACTCAGGACGACGAGATCTACCTGACGGTCCTCGGTCTACGTGAAACGACAAGTCTAGCGAAAAGTCAACGTTTTCCCCCCTATTTTACCAAATTATGATAATTCCCTCAACCTTCCGAACATCATAACTTCCTCCTCGGATGTCGGAATCGGGCGTGCCACCTGTCTACGGACTCGTGACGTCCCAAACTACGTCACAGTCATCGGTTAATGTCTAATTGACCGAACGAACTCAAAGTCAACATTTTACCCAGACTAGGGGCAAAATCGTCCTTCTATGCCAAAGTCCAAAAGTACCCAACTAAACACCACTTAGGCTCACTAATCCGTTACTAATCACTTCCTTAATCCTACTTTCTGGGACGGGTCGTTACAGACATCGGTACGAGGTATGCACGACTCGAGACTGAGTCGAGGTTGATGTGACTGGTAGTAGTGCATCACGACCGCGTGGTAGTTGAGCCGTGAATGTCGGCTAGTGCACTGTTCGAGGTACCACAGGTATGAGTTAGAAACGTGTTGACCTCGGTGAACATCAATGGAATACTAGATATACTGGAAGGAGGTTGAGTTAGTTCGCTTGGCCGAGTTGGGGTGACAGTTTGGGAGCTGTTAGGATAAGTTAGATTGATAGATGGACACCGGGTAGGAGACCCAGGTGTAAGAACCGTTGGCTTTTCCCCAGAAAGTTGCGGACGTACGAGATTCGGAATTTCGTGGATGAAATTCTTTAAGGGGGAGAAATTGTAACTACCTGTCCTGAAAATCGAGATTAGATTTGTGAAGTTAATCGGTGATTAGTTGGGTGATCTCGGACAGATGGTGCGAAATGACGATTTTGCCCCTAGAATTGGGCAAATGGTTGACTTTTGGCTCGATCGATCAAACGAACTATGGGCAGTGCCTGTGACGTAGTTCGGGAAATCACGAGTCCGTAGACAGGTGGCACGTCTGATTCCGACATTCGAGGAAGAAGTTATGATGTTCGGAAGTTTGAGGGTATTTTGGTAATTTGGTTAAAAAGGGGCGTTCAAGGACCGTTAGGTAGGTCTCGATCCCCTGAATACAACAACAGGTGGTATGCATCAATTGGAGTTCGGACGACAGAGTTACGGGTCTAGGAACATGAGGGGCAAAATGGTAATTTGTCATTGGGGACATTTTGGTCTTTTGGTTGCATTGGGATTTGTGCCCAATTAAACTTGGACATGTGGCTTCCTAGGGATGGTGACCCACCAGATTTGGGACACTTGTCCCTCACTGGAAGGTCATAAAACCCTCTCACCACAGCCTTAAATTTGTTGCACGATAAGTTAAATGGTTTAAACGATTTGGGATGCAAAGGAAAAACAGAGACAAAGAGTTCTGAGAATTCAAACCCCCTCAACTGTCCTCAAATGGCTGTGCCCTGTAAATAAAAATGAGAGGAGGGACAATGAAGAATGTGGTGGTGATACTAAGGATGGCCGTCGTGCATGGTGAAGGTAGAACAAGGTAATAACCGTGACATTTGGTTTTTAGCTCGATTCTGCTTAAGTTTAACTTAGTGGTTATTGAGCTAAGTGATTAGCGGGATGAGGTTCAGGAAGCTCAGAGGAATGGATCAAGCTTGGAATCGGGGTCTGCTGTGGATGGTGTGTCAGGACCCACCCCTAATCCCCCGGGATTAAGGGCTAAATTCCGATCTCGTCTAACTTACGCATGACACGAAGGCTAAACTGACATCCAACCTTCATGTGACACGTAAGTCGGACAAGGGATTCTCGATCCAACCATCCAAAAAGTAACCGGACTTCCCAGTGTGTACCGAACTACTGTGGATCACAGGTGTGATGTCTCCGTCTCTCTCGATCGACAGCATGTACCGCAACAACCTGGAGGGTATCGAAAACATAAAAAGACTGTGAGTGGACAACAATAAAGTACAAGTTCAAAACAGTTATCAGAAACACAATTACATTTATACCCTTCGTTTAAAAACCGATGCATGCATATCAAATCCAAGTCAAGAAACCACTCATATCAAAAAGCATCATTGATAACCATTTAGAAACCCAAGTAAAATCCGCTATTCTAAACCAGGCCTCAGCCTCAAATCACAAATCAATCTCAAATCCGGGAACTCAGTCCCAAAATTCGTCAAATCCAATTCATCCGAGCCACTGCCCAAAACATCAGAAAAACCAGTGAAAAACATCAATCATACAAGTTTACTGGATCTCAAGTGCGTCTGAGTCTTTAAACTCAAAACACAATGCGCAATAACCAGGCCTTCTGGGATATCAACGAGTCTTTAAACTCAAACACAATCATAGGCCTCGGGGGGTATCATAACCGAGTCTTTAAACTCAAAACATATACCGAGTCTTTAAACTCAAAACATATCAATCCAGGGCCCTTACCCCGTCAATCAATCCGAGTCTTTAGCATCCATGAACCGTCATGATCTATAGCATCCATGCTATTCATATATATATATATATATATATATATAGAAAACATCCTCCATGCCCGGTTCCCATAAACCGTCATGTACCACAATAACCTTTTCAGGGTTCTTGCCGGTTCCCATAAATCGCCATGAACTTGGAAATCCATCTAGGGTCCTTGACCCGAAATCATAACCGTAAAGTAACTAGGTCTCGTGCTCGAACATATGACATCAGCTGGGCATCGTGCCCGATATCTAAGGGTCAGTCACGACTCCGATCGTAGTGATGCGTGCAACCATCCATCCAGGACCGCCCTCAATCCTGGTATGTCGCCGTGAACGAATCAACAGACGCGACCACCACAAGATCATGGTGCACTCATCACCGATCGCTATCCTGAACCGTCAGCACTCCGAAGTCGAGCCTCCCCAGGTTGTTCGACAACAGCTCGTGCATCGTGACCTCTCCGGAAGGAACATATCCCAGTCCGGAGGCGAGCGTCACGTCGTCCGTTGCCGTGCACCAAGCATCTGTCGGGACCACGACTCTGACCGCAGGTCATCAATAGGGTGATATGCCCGAGACAAAACCAAATGGGTCTCATACCTGAGTTTATCCTTTTAGAAATCCAAAACCATTTCATTTAAACCAATAAAGAAATGCAGACCCGTATAAGTATCGTATAAGGCCGAAACCTCAAAATACGTGCTTATACGTAACCACAACCAAATGCACTCATGGCATCACCAAACATGTATTAAAACATATAATAAACATTTATGCATGCACCAATTTAGAAAACAAGGTCCACTCACAGACCGTCTGAGTTGCCGCCTCAATTTGCGTGCCATACGGCTCTCCCAAGCCAATCACCGTCACCGGGACTCCCGAACCTGTCCAAATCGTAATAGAAGGTTACTAACTACCTTATTAACCTCCCACTAAAGCCCCGTAATTTTCCAGAATTTTTAACTATTTTTAATCCCGATCCGAAACCTTCCGATGCCCCGAATATTATCGAAACGGTGTTCGATCGACACGAAACAGTCCCAAAATATTTGTTACATCGAATAGAAGATTTCACATGTTGAAAACATCCTTGAAATGTGGACCACAAGCCCTCACATGCCCCAAGAAGAGACTGCGCGTGGGCCTCACGCGCCACTGTGCAGTCATCTTCAAGCTGCCGCGAACCAGCCGGTCCGGTTATCTGGTTTTCCTGGACCGGCGTGACCGGTCCGGCTTGTTTTCTCCCTCATTTTTGGTTCGTTTACCTCCAATTGAATCATAAAAAATCCTATTTTCTTGTTTTCTATCAAACCCAATCCTTAAAACTAACCAAAACCATCTAAAATCCCACAGTTCCAAATTGAACCTCATGGTTCAAATTTCCCGATTAGCCTCACGGCCTCCTCCGCCGTGAACCAACCTCCAAATCCTCTAAAAACCTTCCTAGCAACCTACTTATCATTATCCAAACCTCCAAAACAGTCAATAATGTAAGAATCAAAATAAAGGGGAAAATGGGCCTTACCGAGCTATTGGGTTTTCGTGGCCTTCACCGCCGTGTACGGCAGTCCAGACACCCCCAGCCACCGTCTTCAGCTCCCTCAGTCTCTCTCTCAGTCTCTGGGTCTCATTCAAGATCAGATAGAAAGGGTTGGATTGGTGTGGGTTCAAACTGAGATCGGGTGGGTTTGAAATGAAGAAATGATCGATGCACGGGGAAGATGCATGAATAAATGAGGTTGGCCAGTGGATGGGTGACACTGGTGACTCATCCATAGGGCAGGAACTAAATATATGGGGCCCACTAGAGTCCAAAAGTTAGGTCGTTTTGTAAAACGTGCAATAGTACCTATAAACTTTCGTGAATCGTAACTTTGCCGTCGAACGTCCAAATTCGACCTGCCGCCTATCTATGGATTCGTATCATGCCGATCTACGTAATGGTCCTCGGCCCTCGGCCATCGGACATCCCAGGTCAAAAGTCAACATTTTCCCCTTTTAACCAAAAATAACAAAATGCCCTTGAAGTTCCGAACGTCATAACTTCTTCCTCGAATGTCGGAATTGAACGTGCCACTT